>JAYEVF010000028.1:1293438-1940158 GCA_036346355.1 Rhipidocladum racemiflorum
CTGATTTTGAGCGGTTGGGAGTCTCCTACTGCTTTGCCGGGACCGTGCAAGCTGAAACTCAATTGATTCTTGAGTCAGCGATTCCCGAGCGTGTGCGGGAGATTGTGAGATTGCATGGTGTACCCAAGACCATTATCTCTGATCGGGATGCGAAGTTCGTCTCCAAGTTCTGGGAGAGTTTGCAGAGTGCTTTGGGTACGCAGCTTTGCCTTAGTACCGCTTTTCACCCTCAGACAGATGGGCAGTCTGAGCGTACCATCCAAACTTTGGAGGACATGCTCAGGGCCTGTGTGATGGCTTGGAAGGGTAGCTGGGAAGACCATTTGCCTCTTGCAGAGTTTGCTTACAATAACAGCTACCATTCCAAAGATCCGGCTGCTCCTTATGAGGTCTTGTATGGTCGGAAGTGCAGATCGCCACTTTGTTGGGATGCGTGGGCGAGAGAGCTATTCTTGGGCCGGATTGGGTTCAGCAGATCGTTGATCGCGTGTCGGAGGTTCGGCGAGAACCTTCTCGCAAAGACAAAGCGCATGTAAGAGCTATGCTGATGTGAGGCGGCGAGACTTGGAGTTTGAGGTGGGTGATAAGCGTACTCTTGCGAGTATCTCCCACCAAGGGTGTGGTGCGTTTGGCACCAAAGGAAAGCTTCACCCAAGGTATGTTGGGCCTTTTCCTATCCTCGCCCGAGTTGGCAGGTTGGCCTATCGCCTGAAACTACCGGAATCCATGCAAGGTGTGCATGATGTGTTCCATGTCTCGATGTTGAAGAAATACTTGCACGATCCGGAGTTGGTGGTTCCGTTGGAACCATTAGTGCTTCAAAGAGGACCTCACCTTCGAGTCCCGTCTGTGGAAATTCAGGGACTTCAGAGCGAGTGATGAAGAACAGGGCGCTTAAGTTTGTCAAGGTCCTGTGGTCACATCAGACCGAGAGAGAAGCGACTTGGGAGCTGGAATCTCGCATCTTGCGAGAAGTATCCGAGCTTTTCACCTCGGGTATGTGATGTGAAAATCAGTCGCCTTTGGTTTTGCTGGGTTTCGTGATTGGTGCGTTTAGATTCGAGGTCGAATCCTGTTGAAGGGGGGAAGAGTGTGACACCTCGTAGTGTCGTAACCTTATTTAGCGGGCATGATAAGGTTAAGTACAGTATGAGATGTGGAAATAAGGTTAAAACCATAAGAATTGGAGGTTAATAACGTTTTCGGGCCGTTTCCGGGGTTTTGGGCCTTTCCGGGGGTTTTTGGGCCTTAAAGAGAGGTTGCGGGCCTTGGTGGGATGGATTAGGGCTCCTCCTTGGACACGGATTCCGTGTTGTAGGCTGGTGGGAGGCCCTCCCTGCCCTTTTAAGGCGCCCCCACCCCCCATTGCGCCCCACCTCCCCCTCTTGCGCCCCCTCCCCAAGCCGTGCGCCCCCTCCCCCAAACCGTGCGCCCCCCCCTCCACCTCTCCACCTCCACACCATCTCCCCTCCACCCCTTGCTGCCCTAGGGTGGCCACCCCACCCCTGCACCTCGTGGATCCATCCCGTGGAGCGAGGAGCGAGGAGCGAGGAGCGAGGAGCGAGGAACGTGGAGCGAGGAGCGATTCGCGAGGAGATTCGCGGAGATTGATTGGAGTTTTGCGCTTCGGGCAAAGGTATGAACATGAGGATCCTTGGATTTGATCTAGGTACTGTTATTAGGGTGTTTATCAAGTTTTTAGATCAATTGGAGGCGCTGGTTTGAAGTAATTTGGGTTAGATCTAAACTTGTCCACGTTTCTGTTTTCGGGCAGATTGAGCAGTCGAACTAGGGTTCGAGTTTCCGTCGATTTAGAATCCGAATCAGACCGTAGGGACTTCTAGGAAGTTGTAGATAATTTAATTATCTTTCCGTGGACGTAAAGCACGTTAATATCCGATCAGCCGTTTGAAAGTTATGGCTGTTTTACCGAGCGCCTAAAAATCTGTGACGTAACTGGAACAGATTGTGGTAATCTGTAGATTAAACAATTTTAGAGTCCGAATCAGTCTTTCCCTATAACTAGAAAAAGTTGGGAAATTTCCTAAGCTTCGCGACGGTGTACTCGTTTATTCGATTTGGAGTCCCAGAACTCAAGTTATGCCTTTTGCAAGGCTGCTGTCCCGCCGGGACAGAACCTCTGTTTTTAGGTTTTGCGAGTAGTTGGCAATGTCGGGTTAGATGGGGCGTGTGTACTGTTTTGAGGTTATGATTGTGAGTGTGTGATGCCTATGTGCAGGTGGTGTGAACCCGGGAGTTCCCTCTTCTTCCCGCCAATCCGTTGCACGTGTTTGAGGCAAGTGTGTTGTGATGGATAGCAAGTTGTAGGTTGCATGTTGAAATTAGATGGAATTGCCTACATGATATATGTCCACTTGCCATGTTTTAATGATTGATATGATATGATGAGCATGTTTAACATATTATGATGCCATGTGTTAATATGTGAATTGAATATGATATTTGGCATGGTTGCATGCATGTCATGAGATAGGGCGAGGCGGTGAGAAAGTCTTAACTAGTCCGACAAGGTCGGTGAAAGTTATGACTAATCCGAACGCCATTGAGTAAGTCCTATGTCGTGATTCCATCCACGTGGTGTTTGGAAGCGAGTAGGCACCCTCCATCTTCGGGATGGAAGGGGAAAGGGTGCACACCGACGGTGTGTACTTCCCATACCGGTATGAGGTTCCAGAGGGTCAGGAGCAATGCATTACATCGCATACAAATTGATGATGATATTGATAAGTATTCATGAATGAGATGTTATACATGATGAAAGATGTTATTGACTTGTTGTTATGCTTGTTGTCCATTGCGGTATGCTTGCCGAAGTTTTCGAACTCACCCTTGTGTTTTCTTGTTGTTTTAGGTACCATGAGAACGGCATGCGGGAAAGGGGAATAGTCACACGCTCACACGTTGCTTCACCTTAATGTTTCCCCAAGTCAATTCATTTAGTTGGATAATAAATTGCGTGTGATGGCCTTTAAATTAAGTCTTAGCTTGGTTAATGAGAGTTCTATTGTTTGTTTGACACTTGGAACTTTAAGAGCTTGATGTTAGTCTTTTATTGTCGTTAAGACTCTATTTATTGCTGTTTTAGATGTTTCTCTTATTGCCATATAATGCTATATTGTTGCTGTTCCTTAAATTCATGATAAAACAAAGGAGGTGCTGCCGAAATCTCGGTTTTTAGTCTATGCACCTTTGCTGGAATTTGATGTTAAATGTGGTATTTAGATGTTGTTTAGCTTATGTTTGGTAACATTCAGGCATAGTAAATGCCGGGGTGTTACATTAAGTAAACACTCTTCCCTTTCCTAATCCACATTTCCATCAACGTCATCAATAAACCCAACCAAACTTTTTAAGTCCCAGTTGTTTTCATGAAATTCTAACCCTTGACTGTAATCCCCGAGCAATGTCCAGTACCGTGGACTCGGCTATTCGAATAGGTTGTACACTATGCAGAGGTTATGCACGTTACCCACAAGATACAGTCAAACACCACAAAGACGAGTGATTGTAACAAAGCATTTCAGAGACCGCAAACTATAAAAGTGAACCTCTCCGGTTTTTTCCATACACCATCCCTTCCCTTAACAGAGGCGAAGTATGGGACCGACATACCGTTGGACGGGTACCATGCCATAACACTGGTACGCTCCCCTTTCAAGCAACAAAAAAGGTGTAGTTAACACCCCGAGATACCACATGCAAGTTATTAGTAACTTACTCAACTAGGTCTGTCCCATTACAGACATGTGGTTGCACGTTTGATTCAGATCAAAGGCTTGCAAGGTTAAGTCCTTAGGGTGACCAGGGCAAGACTACCCAAAGAACCAAAACGACATCCCCAGTACCACTCATGGCCCACCATAACATTAATGCCACATGCCCCGGTCTAAATCTATTTATCAAACCCAGTTGGTTACCATGCACCACGTTCCATCATCATCATCACAACACATGATACTTCTCCAAAACATGCTCAATATCTCATTAAGTCAATATTAACATTTGATTGTCCAAAATCATGTCATGTGCACGAAAGTGTGTCCAAGCAATATACTATGACGGTCTAAGTACCCAATGTTGGCAATTTAATAATGTCCAACTATTTAATCCACAACTAGGGTGACAAAGGTTCATGGCACATAATTTTATTAATCAAGGTGTCATATTGCAATTTGGCATTTATCTAATTTCCAGAAATAATTTAAACAATTTCTAATTAAATTAGCATGCAATAATTTAAATTAAACTAATTTTCAAGAATAGGAGCAATATGGTCAAAGCATAACTTGCCTTCAAAAAGTACTTGTTCTTGGTCTTGAGCTGGCTCCTAGGTCAAAACTTCACCTTCGAAGCCTTTGGGTACTTCCACGTCTACTCGTAACGCGTGCAAATAGCAGTAAATAATCAAGCAGTGGACAAAAAGTGTCCAAAAATTCAGATAAATTTCATAAACAGAGAGAGCACATTTTTATAAATTTTTAGAAATTTGAAACATCCAAATCGGAGTTAAAATGCTAAAGTTATACCCGTTTAAAGTTTGAAAAATCAATTAAATAAATGTAAATAGAGGAAAACTCATGTCCAAAAATTAAATAAAATTCATCATTAAGTAGAGCTCAATTTTATAAAAATTTAGAAATTGGAATCACTCAAATCGAAGTTAAAACGCAAATGTTATAAGCGTTTGAAGTTTGAAAAATCAAATAAAAGAATAAACCGAATTAATTCACTTATTTTTCTATTGAAAAATTGATTTATTGCGTCAGCTGATGTCAGCATGGAAATTGAATTTCCACCGAATTATTTTTCTATTGAAAAATCAAATTATGACGTCAGCATTGCGTCATCCGGTCCATAGGCTCGGTCCACGACCCGGGTTCGGTCCACCGTGGACCCGGTCGACGGTTACACGTGTCGCTAACACGCGGGACCCACTGGATGACGTCATTGCTGACGTCATCACAGTTCGGCCGAACGGCTCGGATACCGATTCACCGCGTGACGTCACGGATGACGCGTCAACCGCCGCGGTGGTGAGCCGCTGACACGCGGGCCCCACGCTGACGTCATGCGTGATGTCAGCGGCGACCGGGCGCGTCCGCGTGGACCGCGTCGGCTCGGCTCCCCAACACGTGGCTTGATCTGGGCCGACGGTCCAGATTGGATCAAATCCCGCTACAGTGGGATCACGTGGTTCAATCTGGACCGTTCGATTTGAATCGAACGGTTAGGATTAGATCGGGTTCCACCGCGTCATGGGGGTGTCGCGGTATGTCCCTGGCGGCGACACGTGGCTCGATCTACCCCGTTCGATTTTGATCGAACGGTCGAGAACGCATCAAACTCTACAACGCGGATTAACCATAACCGTACGATCTAGATCTAACGGCTGAGATCTACCTCTTGCATGGTGTGGTCTAAGCCTACGTGGCTCAATCTAGAGCGTTGGATCTAGATCCATCGGTTGAAAATATATCTAAAACCGTAACGTGGAAATCGAACGGGGTGACGTGGACGAACCTGGACCGTGCGATGGAGATCTAATGGCTGACGGAGCTCGCGATTCCGGTGATGGCGCGGCGGAGCTGAGGTGGCCGGAGATGAAGACGACGACCAACCAAACGGCGTTTGCGTGGCTCTCCGGCGAAGTGAGTGGTACTCCCCGACGCGCCTCGTGGCGACGGTCTCGGATCTGGACTCCAACACGGCGGAGGACGACGGAAACGACGGCTAACGGTGGAAAACGCGACGGAGCGCAAATCTAACTTCGGCGAGCGATTGCGGGCGGCGGCGGTGGTTCGAGCTCGGTGACCTAGGGCTACGGGTGCGCACGAAAACCGGGAACATGGCACGGGTGGCGGCACAATAAATAGTGGCCTCGGTGTCCGTGAAAACCGCGGGAACCGAGGCCCACACACGCGCGGCGGCAGAATCCGGCGGTGACTCAGATGGATGACGTGGCCGCATCCTAGCCATCCACATGTCCACGATCGATGGCCACGATCGCGTCAGGCGCGAGCGGGCTCGCACTGGAACGGGCTCGGGTGACGTGGCGTAACGCTGGCCATTGGATGTCGATCCAACGGTCGCGTGCGTTAGGGTTTGGCCTGGCTCGGGTCTGGCTCGGGTCAGACTCGAGTCGGACTCGGGCCCGGCTCGGTCGGATGAACAGTAAAACCCGCTCGGATTTTCCAGTGATTTAATAATTAAATTAATTCCTATAAATTCAAATAAATCGAGAAAAATAGCAAAATTCTCAGAAAAATTCTGGAAAATACTTTGAGACATTTTGGACTCAAATAAAATATTTCCAGCAAAATTTTATTTAAAACTTTTAATTATTTAATTATCTCAAAAGGGAATAAATTCAAATTAAATCCAAATAAATTCTAGAAAATTCCAAAACTTCTCAAAAGTGCAAAATTTCATTTAAATTCATGAAAAGCAAAAATTGGGGTGTTACAACTGCTATCCGAAAATCAGGAGAAACTGAAATCCTATTTCTTTCTCCTTTTCACTACACTGTGGGCCTGCTGATAACCTGGACCCACTTGTCATTGTGCTGGCTAGCCCTCGCCCTCTTTCATGTGGACCCCCTCCATGGCCCATTGTCAGCCAGCCCTTCCCCTCTCTTCCCCTTTCTTTTTCTCTCCTTGCGCGAGCTCCCTGCCGAGACGCTGCCGAGGCAGCGATCGCCCCCAGTATTTGCCGTGGCAGCATTTTTACAGCCATCTTCACCTGTGCTCCCCGATGCAGGAGACCATGGCCACGTTGCTTTGGTCTTCTACAATGGCATGCCTCCCCTCCCACGCGCGCCACCATGATAGCCTTCTCCCTGCGTGTCCTGTCAATTTCTGCCATGATGGCCAGTCCTCGCCCGTGCTTGCTACCTTAGGAAATGGTCGCAACGTCGCACCGAGCCCCTACTGCAGCACTCCCTTTCTTCTGTCCACGCCCACCATGGCAGCTCCGCTGCCGGTTTTCCTCTTCTGCACGCTGCTGTCACCTTGGTACTCAACTGTTGAGCCATCAAACCACGTCAATTCTTGGGTCTCGATTGACAACTCCTACACTCACTGCTCGACCGTCACTGACCGCCAAAGGCCATTTCCTTCGCAGAAAAGTTCCGCCGGAGGGGATCGGTGCTCTTGTCTCCTTGGCCAAGGATCCAATCGGCCGTTGAACCGACCCTCCCCTTTGCCCATTTAACCTGCGCCTAGCCCTCCTGCGCTTGGTACAAGCTCCCCTGGCCTGGGCTTGTAACATTGGCGCCAGTGAGGATGTCCACACTTGAGGTAAGCTCAAGGAGGGAAGAAAAAACAATTCCACTTCTATGGTCAATGTAACACCCCGGCATTTAATATGCCTGAATGCTACCAAACATTAGCTAAACAATATCTAAATACCATGAATTAAGGTAAATTACAGCAAAGGAGTAAATGCTAAAACCCGAGATTTCGGCAGCATCTCCTTTGTTTTAACATGATTTGAAGGAGCAACAACAGTATAGCAATAAGGCAATATGAGAGACAACTAAAACAGCAATAATTCAAGACTTAACCACAATATAAGTCTATTTTCATGCATTTAATGTCTCCATGCGCCAAACGAACAATAAGACTCTCATAAAGCAAAGCTAAACCTTAAAGCAATAATCATCACACGCAGTTTATTATCAAAAACTAATTGAATGACTTGTGGAATCAAATGAGTGAAGCTACGTGTGGAAGTGTGGCTAATTCCCTTCCCCGCATGCCGGTCTCATGGTACCTAAAACAACAAGAAACACAATCGTGAGTTCAAAACTCAGCAAGCATATTGCAATGGTACAACACGAACAATTACATGGCAATAACATCCCACATCATGTAAACCATCTCATTCATGATCACATATCATTATCATCCTCATTATGTATGCAATGCGATGCTATGCTCATGTCTCCTTGGAAGCTCATACCGGTATGGTTGAGTACACACCCGTCGGTGTGCGCCCTCTCCCCCCTTCCATCCCGAAGATGGAGGGTGCCTACTCGCTTCCGTTCACCGCGGTGAATGGAATCACGATGTAGGACTTACTCATGGGCTCTCTGGATTAGTCATAACTTTCTCACCGACCTTCCCGGACTAGTTATGACTTTCTCACCGCCCGGGCCATGTAATCATGCCATGTATGCAAATATGGCAACATCATAATTAACTTGTACATTAACACATGGCATCATAACATGATAAACATACTCATCATATCATTGGCAATCATTAAAGCATGGCAAGTGATCATCACATATAATCAATCTCATCTAGTCTCAACTAGCAACCTACAAATCGCTATCCATTACAATACACTTGCCTCAACCACGGGCGACGGATTGGCGAGAAGTGGAAGGCCCTCCCTGGGTCACACCACCTGCACATAGGGACCACACACTCACAATCAAGCCCAAAAAACAGTACGCAAACCCTCATCTACCCCGACATGGCCAACTACTCGCAAAACCCGAAAACAGCGGTTCTGTCCCGTCGGGACAGCAGCCTTCCAAAAGGCATAACTCGGGTTCTAGGACTCCGAATCAATTAAACGAGTACATCCTCGCGTAGCTTAGGAAATTTCCCAACTTTTTCTAGGTATAGGGAAAGACTGATTCGGACTCTAAAGTTGTTTAATCTACAAAATACCGTGATCTGTTCCAATCACGTCACGGATTTTAACACGCTCGGTAAAACAGCCATAACTTTCAAACGGCTGATCCGAATTGGACGTTCTTTATATCCACGGAAATATAATGATTCGGAGTTATGGCTGTTTTACCGAGCGTGAAATTTCATTATCTTTCCGTGGATATAAAGAACGTCCAATTCCGATCAGCCATTTGAAAGTTATGGCTGTTTTACCGAGCGTGTTAAAATCTGTGACGTGATTGGAAAAGATCACGGTATTTTGTAGATTAAACAACTTTATAGTCCGAATCAGTCTTTTCCTATACCTAGAAAAAGTTGGGAAATTTCCTAAGCTACGCGAGGATGTACTCGTTTAATTGATTCGGAGTCCTAGAACCCAAGTTATGCCTTTTGGAAGGCTGCTGTCCCGACGGGACAGAACCGCTGTTTTCGGGTTTTGCGAGTAGTTGGCCATGTCGGGGTAGATGAGGGTTTGCGTACTATTTTGTGTGCTTGATTGTGAGTGTGTGGTCCCTATGTGCAGGTGGTGTGACCCCGGGAGGGCCTTCTACTTCTCGCCAATCCGTCGCCCGTGGTTGAGGCAAGTGTATTGTAATGGATAGCGATTTGTAGGTTGCTAGTTGAGACTAGATGAGATTGATTATATGTGATGATCACTTGCCATGCTTTAATGATTGCCAATGATATGATGAGTATGTTTATCATGTTATGATGCCATGTGTTAATGTACAAGTTAATTATGATGTTGGCATATTTGCATACATGGCATGATTACATGGCCCGGGAGGTGAGAAAGTCATAACTAGTGCGGGAAGGTCGGTGAGAAAGTTATGACTAATCCGGAGAGCCAATGAGTAAGTCCTACATCGTGATTTCATTCACCGCGGTGAACGGAAGCGAGGAGTAGGCACCCTCCATCTTCGGGATGGAAGGGGGGAGAGGGTGCACACCGACGGGTGTGTACTCAACCATACCGGTATGAGTTTCCAAGGAGACATGAGCATAGCATCGCATTGCATACATAATGAGGATGATAATGATATGTGATCATGAATGAGATGGTTTACATGATGTGGGATGTTATTGCCATGTGTGCTTGCTGAGTTTTGAACTCACGCTTGTGTTTCTTGTTGTTTTAGGTACCATGAGACCGGCATGCGGGGAAGGGAATTAGCCACACTTCCACACGTAGCTTCACTAATTTGATTCCACAAGTCATTCAATTAGTTTTTGATAATAAACTGCATGTGATGTTTATTGCTTTAAGGTTTAGCTTTGCTTTATGAGAGTCTTATTGTTCGTTTGGCGCATGGAGACATTAAATGCTTGAAAATAGACTTATATTGTGGTTAAGTCTTGAATTATTGCTGTTTTAGTTGTCTCTCATATTGCCTTATTGCTATACTGTTGTTGCTCTTTCAAATCATGTTAAAACAAAGGAGATGTCTTTAAATCTCGGGTTTTAGCATTTACTCCTTTGCTGTAATTTACCTTAATTCATGGTATTTAGATATTGTTTAGCTTATGTTTGGTAGCATTCAGGCATATTAAATGCCGGGGTGTTACAGTCAATCATCTGTCAATTCAATGGATACAGTGTGCCACCCTGACCTCCCTAGTTCATTCCCCTACTTCTTTGTAGCTGGCCGGGACCACAGCTCCGCTGTAGCGGACTCCTTCTTCCTCAGCTCCGGCACATGGTGCCAGGCTTCTCTGGCCATTTTTCCTCCACTCCAAGGTATCAAACAGCACCTTTAGGGTCTCAGATGCTCACTGACCTGCTAATTGAGCTTCGACGCCCCTCTATCTGTCGGGACCCAGATCTGCAAATCCGAACCCTCTGTGTATTCAGCATTAGTCCAGGATAACGCTAGTGCACACTGTTTCAACATTGGTAAATATCATAATAATACCCAGAGAAATAATAAAGTACTTTAATTAATAAACAAACTGGTTGCTCGACCTTATGGTCAAGTTACAAAAGATACACCTCGCAGGGCGAGAACTTATTAAAGCTAAATAACTGCATTGGAAAAATAAAGAAATGTGTGGCACCAACCAATATTCCATAGGCAATTGACTGGGCTCGCTCCCTAGGTAGATGGCTCCTCTTGGAACTCCTCCTCCAAAGCAGGCGTTGCTTCTTCTTCAACTGATGTTGTATTGTTGCAAGGGGTGAGTACTTGGTACTTAGCAAGTCATGCACAGAATGCAAAGCTAATATTCTACATGCATGGCTTAATACAAGGGATAGGCTCATGGTTCATTTGCAATAAAACAGCATACATAAATACAGTAATAGATTGCAAAGCAGTAAAAGAATAGTAAAGGTAATAACTTTCATAATCGTTTCATAAGTGTTCGCGCAAAAAACGTGAGGCAGGGTTTCCAGCCTCGAACATACAAGACAAACGCCGGGTTTGCAGAGCGTGCCAGTCAATTTGACCTGTAATTGATAATGTAGAAATCGTAAATCAATTAGAGCCGATAAACAAACGATTATCGGCTTGACACCGGTCGGCTAATAGCCGATCAGGAGATAATTAGATCAACCAGTTACGGTTATTCCAGGGGTAAAGGCAGATCGACTTTGAGAGGCGATGCGCAACAAACAAAGTAGATCGAACCTTGGAAAACAAGTCGACGAGAGCAACAAATCGGCGATGCGCAACTTTTATTGAACTCGATGACTTACAGAGGAAAGATTGCTACGAAAACTAGAAACAGAAATTGTAAATAGGATTGTGTTGGTTGATTGGCTGCCTCCTCCTCGCCTCATGGTCTGTCCCCTTTTTTACTGCTTCGGCCGATCCGAGTCCTGCATGGATACGGCGACTATATCCGTATCGGCTCTTGATCCGATTTTCTTTCCTTGTTGGTGACAGATTCCTTGTTGGCGCTGGTTTTCTTTCCATAAAAATCTCCATATTTGAATTAGGCCAATTTTACCATATACGCCGAATTTTGGTGCAAACATATGCCCCCCATTTTTGGAAGATGACTTGTCGTCTTCCAAAAATCATGTCCCGATTATATCGGCTTATCAATCGGCCTCCAGGGAATACCTACTCGATACCTGCACTGTTAATGGCACCGTCAAAATCTCGGTGCACTTTAAATGCAAAAACTGTTCCCGCCTATTCACCTCTTTTTACTGCGGTATAAATATGCGGGTCCCCCAGCAGTCATTTTCACGCCTTCGAACTCTCGATTCACCAGTCATCGGCTTTCTCCCCTTTTTGCATCAAGTGTTCCCCTTTTTCACATTGGCTGCTATGGACCCTTCTCAGGTATTTATCCTGATTCCTCATAGCAACGATCAGTTTTTCCTTGGGCCGGTGGAACCGTAGAAGCTGATGCAGTAATAAACCAAGAAATCCCTAGGATCCCCTTATCGGCTTCCAGATACAATATTACGGAATGGGGAAAAAGTTTTAGGGCTTGGCCTACACCCCGGAAAGGATGGCGGTCCTGGTACATTAAGGTATCGGCTCAAAAGAGAGTAGAGTGGGAAAGAATGGGAATAGCCGAATGCCTCCCTTTGAGCCTGGCCGATCCGGAAGCTAATGAGCCGTTAGTAGCTGCGGCTTGTTACTTTTGGTCGGATTCTTTTAATGCCTTTCTCTTCCCGACTGGTCCAATTGGCCCTACTTTGCTTGACATAGTCCAACTCTGTTGCCTTAAGCCGGATGGTGATCAGATATCGGCTTTCAGTGGTAAGCCCAGCTACAAACTGATCCGAAAAGAGGGGAGGGTTGGCATAAATATATCCAGAATAACAACAAAGTTAATGTCCTAGTGTCGGCTGAGGAGCATGTTGCTTTTTTTAACTTGTGGTTAGATAGATTTTTGTTTTGCGGGGCGTCCCTTGGTCCTACCCAAACTTTCCAATTAATAGCCAAACAACTAGTGGAGGGCCGTCGGCTTGCACTTGGCAAAATTTTTCTAGGGGCTGTCTACCAAATGATGCATATCATCCGTAGCCGACTTTTCTCAGGTTTTGCCAAGTTTGTAGTCGGCAATGTAGGGGGTCCTTTATGGTTTGTCCAAATCTGGTTGTACTGCATGTTCAGTCGATCTATCCTTTCCGAACCCCTAGATGCATCGGCTTTCCCCCGTGAAGACTACCCAGAGAACACAAAACCTCAATACAGAGCCAGCCGATCCTATGGGGAAAAGTTCATCATGTGTTCTGCCGATGATCAAAAAATAGCCCCTGCTGGTATGCACAAGTATTTGACCTTCTTCTTGACAATAGACCGATCATCCTTTGGCCAACAGAACTTCTTTAGTTATCTTGACGCAGTCGATCATCCTTGGCCCTCTTTTCTCCACCTAGATGCCGACATTTCTCAGATGCCTCAGTCGACTTTAGACTTCTTGTCGGGACCCCGAATTTGCAAATCCGGACCCTCTGTGTATTCAGCACTAGTCCAGGAACGCGCTAGTGCACACAGTCTTAACATCGGTATATATCACAATCATACCAAACGATACTATCAAAGTACTTTATTTAAACAATCAAAGGGTTACTCGACCTTATGGCCAAGTTACAAATATATGCCTCGCAAGGCGAAACTTATTAAAAGAGAAATAACAGCAGCGGAAAATCAAATAACTTCGTGGCGCCATCCAAGATACCACGTGCAACTGATCGCTCGCATCCCTAAGTAGACGGGTCTTCTTGGAAATCCTCCTCCAACCGGCGTAATCTCCTCTTCAACTGGTATTGTGTTGAGGCAAGGGTGAGTACTTGGTACTCGGCAAGTCATGCACAGAATGCAAGCTAATATACTATATGCATGGCTTGGTACAAAGGAATAGCTCAAGGTATATTTGCAAAGAAATGACTTTTGACAAGTAATAAAAGTAGATTCAGCGGAGAAATAAGTAAAGCATAAATAACTTATCAAGAAATTTAATAAACAATTTCACCATCCTAAACCATATTTCCATCAACTTCATTACTAAACCAACCCACCTATTCAAATCCAAGTTATTTTCAGCAAGTCTAAACCTTCTCAGTAATTCCCTAGCATTGTCCAAGACTGTGGACTCGGCTATTCAAATAGATTCTACACTCTGCAGAGGTTATGCACTTTACCCACAAGATACAGTCAAACACCACAAAGGCGAGTTCCCGTAACAAAGCCTTTCGGAAGCCTCAAACAACACAGGTGGTCCTCTCCGGTTCGTGCTCTACACCATCCCTTCCCTTAGCCAAGGCGAAGTATGGGACCAACACACCGTTAGATGGGTATCTGGCCACAGCCACGATACGCTCCCCCGTACAATCACACAAACGGTGTCAGTAGGCTCCACAAGTGAGTCCTTAGCGACTTAATCAACTAGGGCCGTCCCATTCCAGCCATGTGGTTGCAAGTATGACCCAGTTCAAAGGCTTGCAAGGTTAAGTCCTTAGAGTGACCAGGGCAAGACTACCCGAAAAACCAAATCAACATCCCCAGTGCCACACTGGCCCACCTGATTACTCTTGCCACATGCCCCTGGCCGAAAACGTTTATCAAACCCCGCTTGATTACCATGCACCACGTGCCATCAACATCACATGATACTTTTCCAAAACAGGTTCAATATATCATTAAGTCAATATTAGCATTTGATTATCCAAAATCATGTCATGAGCACGTAGCGTGTCTAAGCAAAGATACTACAACGATCTAAACCCATGTTGGCAATTTAATAATGTCCAACTAGTAAACCACAACTAGGGTGACAAAGGGTCATGGCACATACTTAAGTAATCAAGGTGTCATATAGCAAATTGGTATTTATCTAACCCCATGTTTAAACAAAGTATCTTTCTAATTGAACTAGCATGCAATAGTTTAAATCAAAATAGATTTCAAATAGGATCAATATGGTCAAAGCACAACTTGCCTTCAAAAAGTACTTGCTCTTGGTCTTGAGTTGGATCCTGAGTCAACACTTCTCCCTCGAATCCTTCCCAGACTTCAACGTCTACTCGTAAGCGTGCAAATAGCAAATACACAAATAAACACTAGGCAAAAACATCCCAAAACTCCAAATAAAATCCATAAACAGAGAGAACATAATTTTCTGGATTTTTAGAAACTGGAATCGCTAAATTTGGAGTTAAAACGCATAAAAGTTATGATTTATTAAAGTTTAAATAATCAATTAAATAATATTACAGAGAAAAACTTTAGTCCAAAAATTAAATAAAATTCATATTTGAGTAGATCTGAATTTTATACAAATTTAGAAATTTGAACCACTCAAATCGGAGTTGAAACGCAAAAGTTATAAGCGTTTGAAGTTTGAATCTAAATTTGAATCAATATTTCGAATTAATAAATCATTTTCTTTTTTCGGAAATTAATTATTGCGTCAGCATGGACACGTGGCAGCCTCTGATTGGTCGGCTGACGCCACCGGCCCATGGACTCGGTCCACGCCGGCTCGGGTCCACTGTGGACTCGGCCCACGACTCCACGTGAGGCGACATGTGGGACCACCGGTGACGTCATCGGCCCGGCTCGGGGCTCAAATTTCACTGCGGTCTTTGGCAGTGGGACCCATCGTGACGCCATGGGTGACGTCGGCGCTTGGCGGGTCGACCATCGACATGCGGGCCCCTCGACACGCAGCGGGCCCGCGTGTCGGCGTCTACACGACGCTGCCAGCGTGGGCCAGCGACCGCGTCGGTCCAACTTCCCGACACGTGGGCGCAATCACGATCGTTGATTTGAAATTCAACGCGCGGATTAGATCCAGGGTTAACACGTTGAAACTACTCGTTGATCGTGGGCCGCTCGATTTAGATCGGACGGTCCAGATCTAATCCTATAATCGCACTGCTACAGCACGTGGCGATTGTGAACCGTTGGATCTTGATCCAACGGTCCAGATCTAATCGGGTTTATAACACGTGAACTCACCTCAACCGTCCGATCTGGATCTGACGGTCCACAGAGCTCGCGGAGTCCGGCGATGGCACGGCGAGGCTTGGGCACCGGAGACGGGAACGATGACGAGCCCGACGGGCGTTCCGGTTGCTCGGCGAGATGAAGGGTCCTTCGGTGCGTCTCGTCGCTGGGATCCCGAATCCGAGCTCCTTCTCGGCGGAAGACGACGGACGACGACTTTAAAACGGCGCAAACCTTGGCGGAGGAAAGAGACAACTCCGGCGAGCGATTGCGGCTCAACGGCGGCGCAAAGTAGATGGCTCGAGGAACGGGTGCGCAAGGATGAGGGCAACCTCGGGGACGTCTCACGCTTTAAATAGCCTCGGCGTTAGGCCCTGCACGGAAACCTAATCCTACACGGCGGCGGGCGCGGCGGCGGAGTCCGGCTCGGTCTCGGCGAAGACGACGACTCTCAGCCGTCCACGTGGCACGATCAACGCCACGATCGCACGGCGCGATCGGATCCGGGCGGATCACGGCTCGAACCGGTACGGGCGGATCTCAGCCGTTGGATCTTGATCCAACGGTTGGGATTGATTAGGGTTAGGAGTGGGTTCGGTCGAGTCACGTGGCTCGGGTCGGACTCGAACTCGAGTCTGACTCGGGCTCGGTCGGATGAACAAGATTTGACCGAGTTTGATTTTCCAGCGATTTAATATTTAAAATAATTCCGAGAATTCATTTAATCCATTAAAAATAGCAAATGACTTAAAAATTCAGAAAAATTCTGGAAAATACTTTGGATCATTTTGGACTCAAATAAAATATTTCCAACAAAAATTTATTTGCAAAATTAAATTCTTCAATTATTTCAAAATGGAATAAATTCAAATAAATTCCAAATAAATCCAAATAAATTCCAGAAAATTCCAAAAATTCACCAAAGTGCCAAATCACACATGAATTTAGGAAAAGTAAAATTTTGGGGTGTTACACTTCTATAAAATATTCCTATCTCCCGGCATCTTTCATGTCGGCTTGAATACCAGAAATCGCACTTTTCAGCCGTCATATGAATTTTATCATCCTTCCGTCTATGCCCGACAGCTGGGTTTCGGACAAGCTATACCCAGCTTTTCTTTGCTCGAGCGTATTCAGCCTTGCACCAAAGTAACCAATTCAACCGCGGCTAAACTCGTTCTCGAGTTAGCCGATGACCTCCAAATCCTCCACATGCCGCATTTTTTCCTTAACACTCGTCGGTCAAGCCCATTCTCTCACTGGTGGTCTCGAGTATCTGACGCTCTTCTGCTGGATCGGACTCCATCGACTGTTATTTCCTTATTCTTGCCTGACTTCCATGAGCCGACGGTAGCAGCTACCAGCAGTTCGAGTGAGAGTTCAGGCTATACCGATCCTTCGGTAGTTGTAGAGGTACCGGCGCCTATATTTCTCTTGTAGGTTCCGTTTGTGATTGGTTTTACTGAGTTCTTGGTCTTATACAGGGAAGGACCGTGACGGATGTTGGAGGGCAAACAGCCGATCCAAATGCTTCCGCTGGTAGTAGCCGACAGAGACGACCGGGTCAGGCTGTTGGTACACTACGGGTTACTCATTGGGTACCTTAGGTATCCGGAGCCCATCTCTATCGGACCTTGCCCGCCAGCAACGTCCTGCAATTAAGTTGCTCTAATTGCGTTGACTTCTATATTCCTTCTTTTTGTCGATGCTAACCCACGTGTTTCAGAGAGGAAGAAGTCTGCCAGGCGATCGCCAAGGCCTACGAGACGCTCAGCCGATCACTCTCCGGAGCACTCGGCTACCGATGTAAATCTGATCTTGTTTCTTTCCCTTGAATGAAACTTTACGTGGTGCTAATCATCATCTTCTAATTTCAGCAATCGCCGTCAGTGCAAGTGGCGGGGGTTCTAGCCGATCTCTAGGGTACTTCATCGGCTCTCCCGCCCGTGCTATCTCCGACGCTCCCCGATGTGCCGCCGCCTGCAGACGTTGTGCCAATCTCCCCCGACTCAGCCGATCCTACCAACCTTCTGGGCTTCACCCTAGATGAGCTGAGTGATCCCGAGGTGGTGGCTACGGATGATTATCCGGCTGACGTTCGGTGGATACTTGACGCCTCCATCACCGCGTCGGCTGCTGTGACTTCCGAGCCGAGCATGCAGGATAGACTCAATCGTCTTCTTCATGAAGTCATGTAGCCCGAAGCTAGTCTCTTGGAGAATACTCAACCACTCAGGAACGCCATGGCCACGGTTCAAGCCGATCTCCCTCCTAAGGCCATGAACGATGTAACACCCCAAAATTTTGCTTTTCTTACATTCATGTGTGATTTGGCACTTTGGTGAATTTTTGGAATTTTCTGGAATTTATTTGGATTTATTTGGATTTATTTGGAATTTATTTGAATTTATTCCATTTTGAATTAATTAAAGAATTAAACTTTGCAAATAAAATTTTGTTGGAAATATTTTATTTGAGTCCCAAATACCCTAAAATATTTTCCGTAATTTTTCCGAATTTTTCTCGAGTATTTTGCTATTTTTAATGAATTAAATGAATTATCGAAATTTATTTTAAATATTAAATCATTGAAAATCAAACCGAAGCCTACATCGCTCATCCGATCGAGCCCGAGTCAGACTCGAGTTCGAGTCCGACTGAGCCCGACCGCGCTCGCGGGTCAGCCGAACCCGAAATTGGAACCTAACGCTGCGTGCTGGATCTTGATCCAACGGCCACGATTGAGCCACGCCACCGAAGCCCGAGCCCGACCGAGCCACCTCGCCAAGTCCGACTCGGATCCAAACTCGCGACCGTTGATCTCGATCCAACGGCACGCGGCGCTGCCACGCCACTCCTACCTGTCGCCGCCGACTCCGCCAAGAACGGAGGACCTCGGATTCCGCGCGTTTACCTGACGCCGAGGGGCCCTATTTATTGCGCCGCCACCCGTGTCGGGATCGCCGCTTCATTGCGCACCAGTAGCCCTAACTCACCCCGCCCGAGCCGCTGCGGGTTGCGCCGCTAGAGCTCGCCGGAGTTAGGAGAAGGTGCAGCCGTGGTTTTTCGCCGATTGCCGTCTCGTCGTCCTCACTCCGCCGGCCAAAGGTCGATCGAATCGAGGTCAAGCCGTCGGAGGAGACCACTCACCTCGCCGAGCACGCCGGCGCGCCGCTGCCGTGGTCGCTGCCCCTAATCCCGGCGAGGCAGCGCCGCCAAGCCATCGCCGACCGAGCTTCGCTCCGCCGTCCGATTCGATCCAACGCCCCAGATTGCGCCACGTCATCTCACGGTGAGATTCCGCCCAAAATCCCAGATCAATCTCGACCGTTGGATCTAGATCCAACGGTTCAGATCAAACGCGTTAACCCAAACGCGTGAGAGCCGATCTAACCGGGCCGTTGATTTTCAAATCAACGGCCGAGATTGCGCCACGCGTCTGGAAGGCCGACCGCCGCCGCTGGCCCACGCTGCAGGCGTGACGCCGACATGGTGGGCCCG
Source organism: Rhipidocladum racemiflorum (assembly GCA_036346355.1). Lineage (NCBI taxonomy): Eukaryota > Viridiplantae > Streptophyta > Magnoliopsida > Poales > Poaceae > Rhipidocladum > Rhipidocladum racemiflorum. The sequence goes on from JAYEVF010000028.1 coordinate 1,312,553, forward strand.
CGATGTCGGGCCGATCGTTCCCAAAGCGCCGACGCCAAGAATGACGCCACAGCTGGTCCCACTGTCAGCCGTGGTCGAGCCTCACCGACGCCAAGAAGTGACGTCACCCGAGGGGGACCCACCTGTCAGTGACACAAGGAGCCGTGGACCGAGTCCACGGTAGACCCAAGCCGAGCGTGGACCGAGTCCATGGACCGGCAGACGTCAGCCAACCAATCAGAGGCTGACACGTGTCCAGGCTGACGCAATAATTAATTTCCGAAAAAGAAAATGATTTATTAATTCGAAATAATGATTTCAGATTTTGTTTCAAAATTCAAACGCTTATAACTTTTGTATTTCAACTCCGATTTGAGTGATTCAAATTTCTAAATTTGTATAAAATTGAGATCTACCTAAATATAAATTTTATTTAATTTTTGGAATAAAGTTTTTCTCTGTAAAATTATTTAATTGATTAATTAAACTTTAAATAATCATAACTTTTGCATTTTAACTCCAAATTTGACGATTCCAGTTTCTAAAAATTCATAAAATTATGTTCTCTCTGTTTATGGATTTTATTTGGATGATTGGATACTTTTTGCCTATTGTTTATTCGTGTATTTGCTATTTGCACGCTTTACGAGTAGACGTTGAAGTGCTTAAGGATTTGAAGGAGAAGTATTGACTCAGGATCCAACTCAAGACCAAGAACAAGTACTTTTTGAAGGCAAGTTGTGCTTTGACCATGTTGATCCTATTTCGAAATCTATTTTGATTTAACCTATTGCATGCTAGTTTAATTAGAAAATACTTTATTTAAATTTGGGGAATTAGATAAATACCAATTTGCTGTATGACACCTTGATTACTTAAATATGTGCCATGACCCCTTGTCACCCTAGTTGTGGTTTACTAGTTGGACATTATTAAATTGCCAACATGGGTTTTAGACCGTTGTAGTATATTGCTTAGACACTTTCGTGCTCATGACATGATTTTGGACAATCAAATGTTAATATTGACTTAATGATATATTGAACCTGTTTTGGAAAGGTATCATGTGATGTTGATGGCACGTGGTGCATGGTAATCAACCGGGTTTGATAAATAGTTTTCGGCCAGGGCATGTGGCAAGAATAATCAGTGGGCCGGTTGTGGCATTGGGGATGTTGATTTGGTTCTTCTGTAGTCTTGCCCTGGTCACCCTAAGGACTTAACCTTGCAAGCCTTTGAACTGGTCTAACGTGCAACCACATGTCCAGAGTGGGACGGGCCTAGTTGACTAAGTTGCTAATAACGCACTGTGGGACCTCGTGAGGTCAACTACACCCTTTGTGTAAGTTGTGCGGGGGCGTGCGGGCCGAGGCCAGTACCCATCTAACGGTTGATTGGCCTAAACTTCGCCTTAGCTAAGGGAAGGGTTAGTGTGCAATAACCGGAGGACCACTTGTATTGTTAGAAGTTTCCAAAGACTTTGTTACTGAACTCGCCTTTGTGGTGTTTGACTGTATCTTGTGGGTAAAGTGCATAACCTCTGCAGAGTGTAGAATCTATTCGAATAGCCGTGTCCGCGGTATTGGACATCGCTCCTAATTACAATCAAGGGTTAGATTTTCTCAAAAATAACTTGGATTTGAAAGGTTGGGTTGGATTAATAATGATGTTGATGGAAATGTGGATTAGGATGGGAAAGATGTTTATTAAACTCCTTGAAAAGTTATTTATGCTATACTTGTTTCTACCGCTTTGAATCTACTTATGTTACTTGTCAAATCTTTGTTTCTTGCAAATATACCTTGAGCCATTCCTTTGTATCAAGCCATGCATGTAGTATATTAGCTTGCATTACAGGCATGACTTGTCGAGTACCAAGTAATCACCCTTCCCACAATACAACACCAGATCAAGAGGAGACTACACCAGCTTTGGAGGAGGAGCTCCAAGAGGAACCGTCTACTTAGGAAGCGAGCCCGATCGGTTGCCTGTGGTATCTTGGATGGCGCCCGGTTATTTGATTTTCCGCTGCTACTATTTCTCTCTTAATAAGTTTCGTCCTGTGAGGCGTACATTTGTAACTTGACCTTAAGGTCGAGTAACCAGTTTGACTATTTAAATAAAGTACTTTATTAGTATCGAGTGGTATGATTGTGATATTTACCGATGTTAAGACTGTGTGCACTAGCGCGTTCCTGGACTAGTGCTGAATACACAGAGGGTCCGGATTTGCAAATTCATGGTCCCGACAAACGATTTATTAGATGCCTGCACTTGGATGACTGGAAGGAGGCGGTGCGAGCGGCTAGGTCCAGAATTGCCCAGAGGGAAGCGCAGCAAGCCGACCAGAAGATTCTGAACGAGCTGGTAGCCGATGCCAAGCTTAAGAAGAGGGAATTCGATCAAGGCACTACAGCCCTCAAGTTAGGCAAAGGCAGAGCCCAAGATTTGGTGACGGCCAAGAAGAAGCTTGAGGAACAACTGGCCTTGGTGACGAAGGAACTGACCGACTGCCAACTGAAGAACGCCGAAACGGCTTCATCTCTGGTGGACAAGAAGAAGTAGATCGGCGAAGTTTTTGCAAAGGTTAAGCTTCAGTCGGTCAAGGTAGTTCCCGTTCCTAGTGATGCAACAGCCGATGAACGACTTGTGGACAGTGTCCAAGCGACCATTGGTAAAGCAGCGGCAGCACTATCGGGCCTAGGAGCCCATCTCCCCGGATCGGGATTGTGAAAAACTTTATGTTGTTTGCACAAACTTTGCTAAATGTTTGGATGTTTTGTACTGTGGTTGTAAACTTTTGGATGCTTGGGATGCAATTTTATCATCGGCTTAGATAGCCGATTGTTTTAATGCTTTTCGCTTTATCTACACTGGATGTGTCTACGCCCCGACCCATACGCTAGGATAGTACGGCTTCAAGTATTTTCTGTTGATCACTTTTGGCAATATGTATCCTTCAAGAGTTTCGAGTATGTATGAGTTACCACTGGTTAGCCAATTTATTTTATATGGGCCCTCCTATGTTGGAGACCACTTACCAAATCGGCTGTCTTTAGAACCAACGGGCAATACAGTTTTCCACACTAAATCGGCTTGATAGAAGGATTTAGGCACCACCTTCTTGTTGTAGGATTTGGCAATCATTTCCTTGTTCCTTTTAAACCGATCCAATGTGGCCAACCTTAATTCCGCTAGGTCATCCAAATTATCTAGCATCAAACGTCTGTATTCATCAGCCGATAAATTGTTTTGTTCAGATATCCTGACCGAGTCGATGTTGATTTCCACGGGCAGAACGGCCTCCTATCCATATACTAGCTGAAAATGTGACAGCTTAGTCGACCCGTGGTAAGATAGCTGATATGCCCATAACGCTTCCGATAACGTAGAGTGCCAATTTCTTGGTTTTTCCTCGATTTTTCTTTTCATCAGCTTTATCAAAGTCTTGTTTGATGACTCGGCCTGACCATTGGCCTGAGCGTAATAGGGAGAAGAATTGAGCAATCTAATACCCAAGCTTTTCGCAAAGTCTTGGAATTCTTTTGACATAAACACTGTCCCTTGATCGGTCGTGATTGTCTGTAGGATTCCGAATCTGTGGATGATATGTTCATTGACAAATTTGATTACATCCACACTTGTGACCCTTTTGAGTGGTATGGCCTCTACCCATTTTGAAAAATAATCCGTCGCTGCAAGAATAAACTTGTGACCTCTGCTGGATGTCGGGAATATTTGGCCGATTGCGTCTATAACCCATCCCCTAAACGGCCATGGTTTGATGATCGGATGTAAGACCGATGCTGGTACTGACTGTACATTGCCAAACTTCTGGCATGTTTGGCATCCCTTGTAATATTTGAAGCAAACATTGTCGGCCAGAAGTATCTTGTCCGCCTTAGCATCCATTTCATTTTATGAGCCGATTGGTGTGATCCGCAAATCCCTTCATGTGCTTCCCCCATTGCTACTTTGGCTTCCTCATTCCCAAGACACCTTAGCAGTAAGCCTTCTATGGTTCGAAAGTACAAGGTACCCTCCAGTACAACATACTTTAACGCTTTGCGCCGGACCTTCCTCTCAGTCGGCTTATTTGGATCTAGCAAGTAGTCTCTTATCTCTGTTCTCCAGTCGACAGTTTGAGCACACATAACCGACCCGTCGTTTAACTTGGTCGATTCCTGTCGGCTTTTACCTTTGTACCCTGATGCCCATTGTGCCAGTAGGTTTGCTTTACCGTTGATTTCTCTGGGGATATGTCTTATGGAGAACGTTGTGAATGTCTCGATTATTTGGAGGCATTGACGCAGATACTGAGTTAGTACCTCATCATTGCATCGGTATTCTCCTTTGACCTGTTGCACGATCAACATTGAATCCCCAAAGGATTCTACGTTGCTTACTCCCATGCCTTCTTGCAGCTGCAACCCCTTGAGTAATGCTTCATACTCGGCCTGATTATTTGAACATCGATCATCAAGCCGATACATGAATTCAAATTCTTGTCCTTTGGGTGAGGTCAATACAATGCCGATGCCCTCACCTTCTTGGCAAATCGATCCGTCAAAGTACAGTTGCCAAGGAGTGACATCCGCCATTCCAGTTAACGTGGCACCTCCTGTGAGGAAATCGGCTATAACCTGCCCTTCGACGGATTTAGCCGATTCATACGTTAGATCGAACTTGGTTAAGGCATACGCCCATTTGTCGAGTCGGCCCCGTAGAATTGGTGCAGATAGTATGTACTTAATGACATCGGTTCTACATACTATAGTGCATCTTGACGCCAAGATATAGTGTCTTAATTTTGTGCAAGCGAAGTACAAAGACAAGCACAATTTTTCCACAAGGGGTATCTGATTTCAGCATCTAGAAGTCATCGGCTTAAGTAAAATATGACTTGTTCTTTGCCATCAGATTCCTACGTCAGGACGACTCCTACGGCTTCTTCTTCAGCCAATATGTACATTCTGAAAGGTGAATCACCCTTCGGCGCGACCAAAACTGGAGGTGCCATCAAATAACTTTTTATGTCATCAAAAGTTCTCTGCTGATCGACTCCCCACACAAACTCTTGTTTGCTTTTTAGTTTCAATAATGCGGTGAAGGCGCGAGTTCGACCAGACAAATTTGAGATGAAGCGTCGCAAGTAATTAATCTTGCCGATCAATATCTGCAACTCTCTTTTATTTGTCGGTGGTTTAGTATCGGCTATAGCTTGGACCTTCGCTTGATTTACTTCTATTCCTTTTTCATGCACTGTAAACCCGAGAAATTGTTCAGCTGATACTCCAAAAGCGCATTTGAGCGGATTCATCTTCAGCCCATGTGCTCTTGTGCTTTCAAACATTTTTTCCAAATCGGCTAAGTGTTGCTAGTCTCCTTTTGATTTTACTACGACATCATCAATGTAGATCTCTATAGTATGGCCGATTAAATTGTGGAAAATATGGTTCATAGCACGTTGGTATGTGGAGCCAGCGTTTTTCAAGCCGAATGTCATGACGGTCCATTCGTAAAGCCCTAAAGCCCCTGGGCATCGAAAGGCTGTTTTAGGTATATCGGCTTCAGCCATAAATATTTGATTATACCCGGCATTCCCATCAAGGAAGCTTATGAATTTGTTCCCAGATGCAGCATCGATGAGCATATTGGCTATTTGCATCGGGTACACGTCTTTTGACTTGGCTTTATTCAAATCCCTAAAATCTACGCATACCCTTAGCTTACCGTTCTTCTTTTTTACCAGAACGATATTTGAGACCCACTCAGCGTATCGGCAAGGCCTGATAAACTTGGCTTCTAATAATCGTTCTACTTCCTCTTTTATAGCGTCATGTAGTGTGGGATTAAATCGCCTCGGATATTGTTTAAATGGCCGATACCCAACCTTTATGGGTAGCCGATGCTCGACGAGCTATTGGCTTAAACCTGGCATTTCGTAGTACTCCCATGCAAAACAATCCTTGTACTTTCTAAGTATGTCGACCAACTTTGCTTTGTATTCTGGGTCTAGTTTAGTGCTTACATAAGTTGGCCTTTTCCTATCTCCTTGTCCAATGTCAACTTCTTCGAGCGGATCGGCGGAGGTAAATCCCTGCCCTCGTCTTTCTTCTTCGAAGTCTTTGATAGCTTCTTCATACTCTATTTCTCGCCAATAGCTCCTCATCTTTTCCTGCAACTCCGTCACTGTCTTGGACTCCATCTTCTCACAACTTCATCCGTCCGATCAAACGCGTTGGGTTTAACGCTGATCGGCTTTAATCCTGATTTCCCAATGCAGATGAAATCGCAATCGTCCAAAAACTTTCCTGTTATGCATTCGGCTTCTTCGTGTTGCCAGTTAGCATCAGGGCTGGCCATGGCTATGTGAGCCGATGTATCGGTTGACACGACTTCAACTTCATCATTATTCCACTGCACAAGCTTCTGATGCATAGTTGACGGAATGCAGCAATTAGCGTGGATCTAATCTCGCCCAAGGAGCACGCTGTAACTACACTTAGCCTCAATCACAAAGAACGCAGTCGGTAGTGTCTTATTACCGACAGTTAACTCTGTCATCATCACCCCTTTTGCTTCGGTGGGATCTCCTGTGAAATCGTTCAGCACCATGTTGGTCTTAATTAGATCTTCGTCGGCTTTACCTAACTTTCTGAACATGCCTAGGGGCATTAGGTTTACCGTGGCCCCACCGTCAACTAACATCCTTGATATCGGTCGGCCATTGATATACCCTTTGAGATACAACAGCTTCAAATGCCGATGCATGTCCTGAGGTTTCTCGAATACAGCGTCCTGCGCACCAAGGCATAACTGGGCGAACACCCCCTCGGCCGATTCCACTTCAGTCCTGAATTCTGCGGGTAATGTGAATACCATATTGATATCCATCGGTGGCGTATCGTCTCTAATCATCGGGGATCCGGAATCGACTGATTGATCTGAATCACTATCGGCTTGATCCTTTTTCTTCCATTCTTGCCTCATGGTGGGTATTGGCCGAAGTTTATCAAAAATCTGATCCCGTTCTCTCTCTGCTTTGGCCTCCCTTTCTTCCTGTGTCTTTAGTCGTTGGAGGCATCTGCGCTGTGACTTGCTAAGACCCGAGGGACACCATCTTGGTTTAGGTTCAATCGGCTTTCGGATTTTTCTAGCCAGATTATTTACTTCGTCGCCGAAATCTGGTTCGGCAGTAGTGTCGGAGACTGGTGCTTGGGTGCCCTTGGAGGATTCACCCTTTTCTGGCATTGACAGCCTCTCATGAATTGGCCTTCTATTTTCTGGTCCTAGCCGATCATGTATAGGTTTGGATAACCTATCTTTGACCGATCGGGTTGACCAATCTATGAGTGGATGTTGCATGGGGCATGACTGTACTGTGGGTAGAGTCATCCCCTTTTCCCAACAGAATTGCTAGAAAGGACATTGCTAGTGAGATTCTTCTTCACTGCTTGCTCGATAATAACCATCCGACTGGTAACGCTCACTTGATCGATGAGTTTTTGGCAGATAGAAATAGCTCGGCCTATGGTAACTTTGCCGTCGATAGCTTATCTTTTCATATTTTTCCAATAGTTGGGAGAAGGTTGGTTTTTGTTTGAGATTGGGTCTTCTCGGCGAAGTTCTCTCTGCCTTGTACCATCTCCAATTTTCCAACTCCCCCTTTGGCTTCATGGTCCTTGAGTTTCGACCACTACGGTCGGCTTCTATTTGTATTGAGTTGATGGTGATCTGTACTGTGTCGTCCCCATTAGTGCTGGATCGGACTTCGACTTTCTGTGTCGGCCTGGTGTCCTCTTCCACAGGTTCTTTTCCTTTTTCTGAGCATTGGACCATGTTGACTTGGAAAGGATTCACGTCTATTTGCATAGTCGATTTGTCCGCAAACTTCAATCGTCCATCAGAAATAGCCGATTGTATCTGTTGCCGAAAGATATTACAATCGTTAGTATTGTGCGAAAAGGAATGGTGCCACTTGCAATACCTTCGCTTTCTAATCTCATCAGCCGATGGAATGACGTGCCCTTCTGGTAATTTTATAAGTTTTTCCTGCAACAACAAATCAAACATCCTATCGCACTTGGACACGTCAAAGGAATATTTAACCTCCGTTTTACTCTTCGTTGGTTTAAGCCAAGAGCAAACGAGTGGTTTCTTTGGACCCTTGGTCCATTCGGCTATATTCACGTCCGCTTCGTCGTCTTTTGATGTTTCGTTTGAGCTACACTCGACCATGTTTACCTTACCCTTTTCACCATTATTAGCCCTAAACTTGTCCTTAAACCCTTTATCTGAATATTGGCTTTCTTGTGCCGATAAACGATGGAGCAAATGGCCCAAGTCAGTGAATTCCTGCCCCGCAAATTTCTCCCTCAGAGGCGGAATCAACCCTTGAAACGCCAAATCGGCCAATTGATCGTCGGGTAGCATGACGCTAAAGCATTTTTTTCGTACGTCTCTGAACCCCCTAATGTAATCGGAAACCGATTCGCCGAATTTCTGTCTGACCGAACTTAGATCGAAAATCCTCAATTCAGTAGTCCTAGAGAAGAAGTATTCGTGAAATCGGCTTTCCAAATCGTTCCAAACATGGACCGAATTTGGTGGTAAATTGGTGAACCATGTAAATGTTGTCCCTGACAAGGATAATGGGAACAATCTGATTTTTAACCCGTCGGACTGGGCTGCTTCGCCGCATTGGGCGATAAATCGTCCGACGTGTTCTAAAGTGGTTACATAATCGTCGCCCGAAAACTTCGCGAAATCTGGAATCCTATAGTTATGTGGGTAGGCCATGCGGTTGATGTAATCTGGGTATGGTTTCTTATATCCGATGACCCTTCCCCTGGGCTGCAAACCAAACTGCTCCCTCAAAACAGCAGCGATCTGTTCTGCCCAGTTGATATTATCGGCTTGTGGCGCTACATGTCTTGGCCAGTTATCGTAGTTTACGCCCTGCCCCCCGAGTGCAAATTCGGGCCATCGGCCGAACCGTGTCGCCGGACACCTGGGCAATCGATCATAATCATTATCTCTTATAGCCGATACTTCAGGTGTAGGTGGATAAGGTTCATCATACGAGACAACCTTGTGTGGGGCCTGATGTCTGGGTATAGTCCTTTGGTCTGGAGGAACCCTTCCTGCGTCAATTGGCCTAGAAGCCAATTGACCAAACCCACTGGCCAAGGGCACGCTGGGTAGATTCATGTTTAGTTTAGCCCCATCTGTGTGCCCGTGGTAGTGTGCGACTCCATCTACATGGACGCTGGGTTTTAACATGGTAGGTTGGGTCGGCATCATTAGGGGTGTTGGAGCCAACGCATTTACTGTGTCTGTTTTAAGTGGTATTGAATACACTGGGTACGTTGGTAAGGATTGTAACGGGTCTAGCAGACTCCTAGATACGGCCAACTCCTGAGCAATCATTTTGACGCTATTTTCGATCATCGGCTTTAGCGTGGAGACTAGAGCCGATGATTGATTTATCAATGCATGATGTACTGATTGCTCAATCATACTGGATAAATCAGCTTGACTGGGTATATATCGGCTTATCGGGTCAATAGGGGGATCGCTGATGGAATTGATGGTTGGAAGCACAACCTTTTGGGTGACTCCTCGTCGTGTTTTCTGGAAGCACTTTAACATCATCTCTTCCATTGCTGCCTTCCGATCTTCAATTTCCTTTTGTTGCTCAAGAGTTAAATCGGCTAATGTAAGCGCGATTATTGCATTTGCATTGATGTCGGTGGTAGCTGTGGATTTTCCGGTCGACGACATGATCGACTTCGTTCTGGTCCCACCGGGCGTGCCAAAATATGTTCGCGCTAAAAACATGAGGCAGGGTTTCCAGCCTCGAACATACAAGACAAATGCCGAGTTTGCAGAGCGTGCTAGTCAATTTGACCTATAATTGACAAGGTAGAAAGCGTAAATCAATCAGAGCCGATAAACAAACGATTATCGGCTTGACACCGGTCAGCTAATAGCCGATCAGGAGATAATTAGATCAACCAGTTACAGTTAATCCGGGGGTAAAGGCAGATTGACTTTGAGAGGCGATGCGCAACAAACAAAGTAGATCGAACCTTGGAAAACAAGTCGACGAGAGCAACAAATCGGCGATGCGCAACTTTTATTGAACTCGATGACTTACAGAGTAAAGATTGCTACGAAAACTAGAAACAGAAATTGTAAATAGGATTGTGTTGGTTTATTGGCTGCCTCCTCCTCGCCTCATGGTCCGTCCCCTTTTATACCGCTTCGGCCGATCCGAGTCCTGCATGGATACGACGACTATATCCGTATCGGCTCTTGATCCGATTTTCTTTCCTTGTTGGCGACGGATTCCTTGTTGGAGCTGGTTTTTCTTTCCATAAAAATCTCCATATTTGAATTAGGCCGATTTTACCATATACGCCGAATTTTGGTGCAAACAATAAGTAAAGCATTTCACAACCGAAGTCCAATTCTCAGTCCCAACCCAAACGTTTTCCAAAACCAAGTTATTTTCATAAAAGTCTAACCCTTGACTGTAATCCCCAAGCAGTGTCCAATACCGCGGACTCGGCTATTCGAATAGATTTTTACACTCTGCAGAGGTTATACACTTTACCCACAAGATACAGTCAAACACCACAAAGGCGAGTGTTCGTAACAAAGCCTTTCCAATGCCTATCTAAACCCAGTACTACTCGCTAAGGTTTCAACACTGGTGGGACTGGTTACCACATCCAGGGCCTCCCTCTTGCGCCATGTGAGCCAACCCGTGCGAGGACTGGTTACCACTACCCGGGCCTCACACCACCACAATAGTACTAAAGTTTAGAATTAACAAATTAATCTGCTAGGTCCGTCCTATTCCAGACTTGTGGTTGTATGAATGACTCAGTTCAAAGGCTTGCAAGGTTAAGTCCTTAATTGACTAGGGAAAAACTACCCGAAGAACCAAAACGACTTTCCCGATACCAATCCTGGCCCACCTGATCAAACTTGCCACTTGCCCCAGTCTAAAGCATTTTATCAAACCCAGTTGATTTCCATGCACCACGTGCCATCAACATCATTCATCAATAACACACGACACTTTCCAAAACATGTTCCATATCTCATTAAGTCAGCATTAATAGTTGATTGTCCAAAATCATGTCATTATCACGTGGCAGGGCTAAGCATACTACGACGATCTAATTAACCCATGTTGGCAGTTATTAATGTCCAACTAAATAATCCACAACTAGGATGACAAAGGGGTTCGTGGTATACAATTATATATGTCAAGGTGGCATACAACAACTAGGCATTTAACTAATCCCAGAATCATTTAAAAGCATTTCTAATTAAACTAGCATGCAATAATTTGAATCAACATAATTCTTGAAAATAGGATCAACATGTTCAAAGCACAACTTGCCTTCAAAGAATACTGGTTCTTGCTCTTGCACTTGCTCCTGGGTCAAAACTTCACCTTCGGCCTTCTGCACTTCGACGCTCTACTCAGAATTCGATGAAAATAGCAATAAATAAATAAAATAGAGAGCAACTCAAGTCGAAAAATCAAATTCAGAATCAAATAGAGCTTGATTTTACAAAATTTTAGAAATTGGAATCACTCAAATCGGAGTTAAAACGCAAAAGTTATAAGCATTTGAAGTTTGAAAAATCAATTAAAAGAATAAATCGAATTAACTCATTTATCTTTCTATTGAAAAATCTGGATTATGACATCAGCATGACGTCAGCAACGTAACGATAAAAATAAAAATATATTTTTCAAAAAAAAATGTGTCGCTAACAAGTGGACCCACCGATGACGTCATCGTTGACGTCACGCACGCACGGGCGTGCGATTCCATCTAAACCATTGATTCAAAATCCAGCGGTCTAGATCTAATCGAGATCGGACCGGTCCGAACTAAACGCTAGATCGGAGCGGTCCGAACTTACGCTAAATCGTAGCCATACGATCTAAATCCGACGATCAAGAATGAACGTGCTACGGCGTTCTAACCTTCCACGCGCGACGTGCTATTTGTGACGTGACCCAATCTAGGTCGTCCAATCTAGATCCGATGGTTGGTAATAGATCTAATCTCGTGAAATAACAAAATTATGCGATTTAATCTAATCGTACGATTTTGATCCGATGGTCAAAACAAACGTGCTATAGCGTGCTATTTTGCTTGCTGCGGCGTGCTATTCAATCTAAACTGTTCAATTTAGATCTCACAGACACGATCAAACTAGGATCGGACCAGTTCGAACTTATCGAGCCTACATGGCCTAATCTGATGGGTTGGATCTCGATCCAACGGCCCAGATTGCATCTAATCTCTACGGGGATTAGGGCGACGTGGACTCACCTCGGCCGTAGGATAGAGAGCGGATGGTTGACAGAGCTCGATGGCGGCGATGGCTTCGCAGTGGCTTGCGGCTGCCGGAGCTGAGGATGACGACCATGGGGACGGCGTTTGGGCGCGATTCCAGCGAAGTGGATGATACCCCCAGATGCGTCTCGTCTCGACGGTATCAGATCTGGGCACCAACGCGGCGGAGGATGGCGGCAATGGCGGGAAACGGTGGAAAACCGTGGCAGAACCGTAGCGCAACTTCGGCGAGCGATTGCGGTGAGGCTAAGGTGGCTGGAGCTCGGTGACCTAGGGCAACGGGTGCGCACGGAAACGGGGGTCACGACATGGGTGGCGGCGCATTAAATATCCCCCTCGAAGTCCATGAAATTCACGGAAAACGAGGCCCACCTGCACGTGGCGGCGGAATCCGGCGGCGACACGGAGAGGTGACGTGGCTCAATCCTGGCCGTTGGATCAAGATCCAATGGTCACGTGGTTAGGGTTTGGGTCTGGTTCGGTCGGGCTCGAGTCAGACTCGAGTTCGAATTGGTCGGTTGAACAGTACTAACCCGCTAGGATTTCCATCGTTTTAATATTTAAAAATAATTCTAGAAATTCATTTAATTCGGGAAAAATAGCAAAATATTCGGAAAAATTCTAGAAAAATTCTGGAAAATACTTTGAGACATTTTGGACTTAAATAAAATATTTCCAACATAACTTTATTTATTTAATTATCTCTAAAGGGAATAAATTCAATTTAAATCCAAATAAATCTCAGAAAATTCCAGAAATTCTCAAGAGTGCAAAATACCATTTTAATACATGAAAAGCAAAACATTGGGTGTTACACTATCATTATCAGCCACCGCCCCTATTGCCACCACATAGCTACATCGCCAGCCTCCTCTAATAGCCCTTGAGCCAAATCAACCCATGCCCTAGCTGCTCCTTACACATCTCTTGCTAACCGCGCCCACCTCTGACCGCCCCCGGCCTCCACTCGCCGCTAGCGAGATCGCCTCCGCTGCTCCCCTGTTCTCTCTCATAGAAGGCCGGCCCAACCTTGTCAGTCTCAGGCGTGTCTCAGTCAATTCAATTAGAAGACAAAATACGCTTCCATTATTAGAAAGCACATTTTCCTATTTATTTGGATTTTTCATACCCGAGCGCATTCAAATGTCAATAACTTGGCCATGTAACTCCAAATTATATCAAACTAGTTTCTAAATTTGTGTTAATTCATGCAGATTCTGAGTATAGAAAAATATTTCAAATTTACTCAAAGAATGGCATTTGAATTTCAAATTTAAACTATATGTCAAATGTGTGCCTAATCTAAAATTATTGCAAACGATCTCCAAATCTGATGAAACCAATTTTATTGTGTTCCTGGTATCATCAGGTTTCCATTGTAACACCCCGGCATTTAATATGCCCGAATGCTACCAAACATAGACTAAGCAACCTCTAAATACCACAAATACAAGTAAATTACAGCAAAGGCACGAATGCTAAAAACCGAAATTTCGGCAGCATCTCCTTTGTTTTAACATGAATTGAAGGAACAACAACAGCATAGCAATATATGGCAATATAAGAGGCATCTAAAATAGCAATAATTTAAGGCATGATAGCAATATAAGTCTAATTCCAAGCATTAAATGTCTCCATGAGCTAAACGAACAATAAGACTCTCATATCGCAAAACTAAATCATAAATCAATAAGCATCACACTTAATTTATTATCAAGACTCCAATTGAATGACTGTGGGAACAAATAAGTGAAGCTACGTGTAGAAGTGTGATTATTTCCCTTCCCCGCATGCCGGTCTCATGGTACCTAAAACAACAAGAAAGCACAAGCGTGAGTTCAACACTCAGCAAGTATATTGCAATGGAACAAAAGAACAATTACATGGCTACAACAACTCACATCATGTCTATCATCTTATTCATGATCACATATCATTATCATCATCATCATGTATGCGATGCGATGCAATGCACATGTCTCCTGAAAACTCATACCGGTATGGTTGAGTACACACTCGTCAGTGTGCACCCTCTCCCCCCTTCCATCCCGAAGATGGAGGGTGCCTACTCCTCGCTTCCATTCACCACGGTGGATGGAAACACGATGTAGGACTTACTCAATGGCGCCCCGGACTAGTCATAACTTTCTCACCGACCTTACCGGACTAGTTATGACTTTCTCACTAACCCGGCCATGTATCATGCCATGTATGCAAACATGCCAACATCATAGATAACTTGTACATTAACACATGGTATCATCATATAACAAAACATATTCATCATATCAATGGCAAACATTAAAGCATGGCATGTGAACATATCATATATTCAATTGCAATCTCAACAAAACTAGCAATCTACAACCCGCTACCCATTCCAATACACTTGCCTCAACCACGGGCGACGGATTGACGAGAAGTAGAGGGCACCCCCGGGGGTCACACCACCTGCACATAGGCACCACAATAAAAATCATGCCCACAAAACCATACACAAACACTTTTCTACCCCGACTTTGCAAACTACTCGCACAACCCAAAACAGAGGTTCTGTCCTGCCGGGACAGCAGATTTGCAACGAGCATAACTGTCGGGACCCGAATTTGCAAATCCGGACCCTCTGTGTATCCAGCACTAGTCCAGGAACGCGCTAGTGCACACAGTCTTAACATCGGTAAATATCACAATCATACCACTCGATACTAATAAAGTACTTTAATTAAATAGTCAAACTGGTTGCTCGACCTTATGGTCAAGTTACAAATATACGCACGCAGGCTTAAACTTATTAAGAGAGAAATAATAGCAGCGAAAAATAAGATAACTTCGTGGCGCCATCCAAAGATACCACAGGCAACCTGATCGGGCTCGCTCCCTAAGTAGATGGTTCCTCTTGGAGCTCCTCCTCCAAAGCTGGTGTAGTCTCCTCTTCAACTGGTGTTGTATTGTGGCAAGGGTGAGTACTTGGTACTCAGCAAGTCATGCACAGAATGCAGCTAATATACTACATGCATGGCTTAATACAAAGGAGTGGCTCAAGGTCTATTTGCAAGAAGAGCATTTAACAAGTATCATAAGTAGATTCAAAGCGAGTAACAAGTAAAGCATAAATAACTTTTCAAGGGGTTTAGTAAACATCTTTCCCATTCCTAATCCACATTTCCATTAACGTCATTCGTAAACCAAACCCAACCTTTCAAGTCCAAGTTATTTTTGAGAAAGTCTAACCGTTGATCAGTAATTCCCGAGCGATGTCCAATACGCGGACACGGCTATTCGAATAGATTATACACTCTGCAGAGGTTATGCACTTTACCCACAAGATACAATCAAACACCACAAAGGCGAAGTTCAGTAACAAAGTCTTTCTAAACTTCTAACAATACAAGTGGTCCTCCCCTTCGTTGCACACTAACCCTTCCCTTAGCTAAGGCGAAGTTTAGGCCAACCAACTGTTAGATGGGTACTGGCCTCGGCCAGATGCGCTCCCCGCACAACTTACACAAAGGGTGTAGTTGACCTCCCGAGGTCCCACAGTGCGTTATTAGCAACTTAATCAACTAGGTCCGTCCCATTACAGACATGTGGTTGCAAGATTGACTCAGTTCAAAGGCTTGCAAGGTGAAGTCCTTAGGCTGACCAGGGCAAGACTACCCGAAGAACCAAAACATCATTCCCAATGCCACAACTGGCCCACCTGATCATTCTTGCCACATGCCCTGGTCAAAAGCTATTTATCAAACCCCAGTTGGTTACCATGCACCACGTGCCATCAACATCACATGATACCTTTCCAAAACAGGTTCAATATGTCATTAAGTCAATATTAATGTTTGAGTTTCCAAAATCATGTCATGAGCACGTAGCAGGTCTAAGCCATATACTACAACGATCTACAAACCCATGTTGGCAATTTAGTAATGTCCAACTAATAATCCACAACTAGGGTGACAAGGGGTCATGGCACATATTTAAGTAATCAAGGTGTCATACAGCAAATTGGCATTTATCTAATTTCCCAAAATTAGGTAAAGTATTTTCTAATTGAACTAGCATGCAATAATATGAACCAAAATAGGTTTCAAAATGGGATCAACATGGTCAAAGCATAACTTGCCTTCAAAAAGTACTTGTTCTTGGTCTTGAGCTGGCTCCTGGGTCAACACTTCTCCTTCGAAGCCTTCGGGCACTTCAACGTCTACTCGTAATACGTGCAAATAGCAATACACAAATAAACAATAGGCAAAAGCATCCCAAAACTCCAAATAAAATCCACAAACAGAGAGAACATAATTTTATGAATTTTTAGGAACTGGAATCGTTCAAATCGGAGTTAAAATGCAAAAGTTATAATTATTTAAAGTTTAAATAATCAATTAAATAATATTACAGAGAAAAACTTTAGTCCAAAAATTAAATAAAATTCATAATTAGGTAGATCTCAATTTTATACAAATTTAGAAATTTGAATCACTCAAATCGGAGTTGAAACGCAAAAGTTATAAGCGTTTGAAGTTTGAAACAAAATCTGAAATCATTATTTCAAATTAATAAATCATTTTTTTTTGGAAATTAATTATTGCGTCAGCGAAGACACGTGGCAGCCTCTGATTGGGCGGCTGACGTCAGCCGGTCCATGGACGTGGCCCATGGTTTGGCTCGGTCCACCGTGGACTCGGTCCACGGCTCCATGTGTCGGGCCGACAGTGGGTCCCCTCGGGTAGCGTCATTGCTAACGTCGGCGGGGCTCAAACAGTGGCGGCAATTAGGGACCCATCGGTGACATCATGGGTGACGCCACCGCGACGGCCGGGCAGGCCCGACATGCGGGCCGCCATGACGTCGGTGTGGCGTCATGGTGCGATGGTGGGCCGCCGACATGCGGGCCTCGCGTGTCGGCGTCACGCACGCACGCTGGCGCGTGGCGCCGACCGCGGCGGTCGACCTCCCGCACAAGTGGCTAGATCTCGGCCATTGATTTGAAAATCAACGGCCCAGATTGGATCTGGACTCACGCGTTTGGGGTGAACGCGTTTGATCTGGACCGTTGGATCTAGATCCAACGGTCGAGATTGGATCTTGGGATTTTTGGACGGGATCTCACCGTGAGATGACGTGGCGTGATCTGGGACGTTGGATCTGGATCGGACGGCTGAGGGAGCTCGAAGTCCGGCGATGGCGAGCGGCGGCCGCTTGCCGGGTTGGGGACGACGACCACGGCACCAACGGCGCTTCTCCGCTCCGGCGACATGGGTGGTGCTCACCGACGCGGCTTGCTCTCACGATTCCGGATCTGGGGTCAACGGCGACGGAGGACGACGGAGACGGCAGCTATCGGCGAAAAACCGCGGTGGCACCTTCTCCTAACTCCGGCGAGCTCTAGCGGCGCAACCACGGCGGCTCAGGCGAGGTGAGTTAGGGCTACGGGTGCGCAATGAAGCGGGCTTCACGATGGCAGCGACGGCGCAATAAATAGAGCCCTCGGCGTCCGTGAAATGCACGGAAACCGAGACCTGTTCCGTTGCGGCGGCGGAGTCCGGCGGCGACTCGGATTGGATGACGTGGCACGCGCACAGCCGTTGGATCGAGATCCAACGGTGCGTGAGTTTGGGTTTGGGTCGGACTCGGGCGAGCTGGCTGGCTCGGTCGGGCTCGGGTCCGGCGACGTGGCTCAATCGTGGCCGTTGGATCTTGATCCAACGGTCACACGCGTAGGGTTCGACCGAGTGGGTTCGGCTCAACCACGGCTCGGGTCGGGTTCGGGTCGGACTCGAACTCGAGTCTGACTCGGGCTCGGTCGGATGAATAGTAACCGACCCGGTTCGATTTTCCAGCGATTTAATAATCCAAATAATTCCCAGTAATTCATTTAATTCAAGAAAAATAGCAAAATACTCAGAAAAATTCCAGGAAAATTCTGGAAAATATTTTAGGGCATTTGGGACTCAAATAAAATATTTCCAACAAAACTTTATTTGCAAAGTTTAATTCTTTAATTATTTTAAAATGGAATAAATTCAAATAAATTCCAAATAAATCCAAATAAATTCCAAAAAATTCCAAAAAATTCACAAAAGTGCCAAATCACACATGAATTTAAGAAAAGCACAATTTTGGGGTGTTACAAACCTCCCCCCTTAACAGAATCTCGTCCCCGAGATTCAGGGCTAACTAAGGAATAGGTTCGGAAACTCTTTCCTCAAATCCTCTTCGCGTTCCCAAGTCGCTTCGCTTTCTTCATGGTTGCTCCACTGAACTCTACAGAAACGGGTTGACTTATTTCTAGTCTCTCGGTCCATAGTATCCACAATCTTCACGGGATGCTCCTTATAAGTCAGATCCTCTTGCGCTCAATCGACTCCAAGGGCGTTTGCTCATCCGGCACTCGAAGACACTTCTTTAGCCGACACATGGAACACGTCATGTACTCCTGCTAACGATCGCGACAACTCCAACTGTAAGCAACCGCCTCTGCAAGTTTCCCTTTGGCATGGAACCTCTTAACTCCCCCGAGAGGCGTAACTACGAGGTATACAAAGTCTTACGGTTCAAAACTCAAATCCCGGCGATGATTGTCAAGATAACTCTTCCGTCGGGATTGGGCTATCTTCAACCTTTCCCTAATCATGGCAATGCTTCTTCACTTCTTGAAGAATATCGGCCCGAAGACACGGCGCCACGGCCTCATTCCAGCTTTAATGGCGTCCGAAGCGGTCGACCATACAGTGCCTCAAAAGGTGATATCTGTAAACTAGCCTGGTAACTATTATTGTAACTGAACTCGGCATACGGCAAACTCTTATCCCAAGAGGTAGCATAAGACAATGCACACGCTCTTAGCATATCTTCCGAGAATCGATTGACTCTTTCGGTCTGGTCCATCCGTCTGTGGATGATAGGGTACATCTTGAAAGTTCAAACGGGTTCCCATGGCTTCATGTAGCTTATTCCAGAACCTCGAGGTAAACTGGGTACCTCTATCCGATACGATCTTCTTTGGCACTCCGTGCAAACAGACGATCCTGATCATATACAACTCTGCTAACTTGTCCCCCGAGTAAGTGGTCTTTACGGTGATAAAATGGGCTACTTTGGTCAAGCGATCCACTATAACCCATATGGAGTCATAACCTCCTTGAGTCTTAGGCAAACCGGTAATGAAATCCATTCCGATTTCCTCCAACTTCCACTCAGGTATTTTCAGCGGTTGCAACAATCCTGTTGGTCTCTAATGCATTGCCTTGACTCTTTGGCATACGTCGCACAATGCAACATGCTCGGCAACTTCACGCTTCATGCTCGGCCACCAGAATCACTCCTTCAAGTCTTGATACATCTTGGCACTTCCAGGATGAATCGAGTGCTTGGAGTCATGGGCTTCTTCTAGAATCAACTGCTTCAGTTCCTTCCTGTTCCGCACACAAATGCGACCCCTCATCCATAACGTGCCCTGCTCATCTAGCTTGAAGTCCTTTGCCTTGTCTTCCTCCATTTTGGACTTAATCCTGCGGATCTTGTCATCATCCTTCTGCCCTTCCCGAATCTGATCTTCTAGGGTAGGCTTTACCTCCAGTGCGGCCAAGAACCCACTAGGTACCACCTCAATCTTCATTCTCTGAAATTCCTGGCATAGCTCATCCTGATTCGTGGCTATCAACATATTCACGGTATGGCTTTTCCGACTCAAGGCATCGGCCACCACATTAGCCTTTCCGGGATGATAATGGATTCCGACATTGTAATCCTTAATCAACTCCAACCATCTCCTTTGCCTCATATTCAGATCCGACTGGGTGAATATGTACTTAAGGCTCTTATGATCCGTGTACACTTCACATCTGTTCCCGATCAGATAGTGACGCCATATCTTCAAGGCATGCACTACGGCAGCTAACTCTAGGTCATGTGTCGGGTAATTCTCCTCATGCGGCCTCAACTGCCTTGATGCATAGGCAACAACCTTTCCGTTCTGCATCAACACACATCCAAGTCCTTGGCGCGATGCATCACAATAGATATCAAAGCTTTGATTGACGTCCGGCAGAACCAACACTGGTGCTGATGTCAATCTCGTCTTCAGTTCTTGGAATCCTTTCTCGCACTCTGGCGTCCATGTAAACTTCTTCTCCTTTTTCAGCAATTGCGTAAGAGGTCTCGCAATTGTTGAAAAGCCTTCAATGAAGCGGCGGTAGTAACCTGCCATTCCAAGGAAACTCCGGATCTGGGTCACAGTCTTCGGCTGCTCCCAATGTAACACAGCTTCTACTTTACTTGGATCAACGGCGACTCCTTCTGCGGTCATTACATGTCCGAGGAATTCCACCTTGTCCTTCCAAAAATCACACTTACTGAACTTGGCGAAGAGTTGCTGTTCCCTCAGCTTTTCCAAAACTCGCCTCAAGTGCTCTGCATGTTCATCCTCTGTCTTGGAGTAGATTAGAATATCATCTATGAACACAACAACAAACTTGTCCAAATATTCCATGAACACCTTATTCATCATATTCATGAAATATGCTGGTGCATTCGTCAGACCAAAGGACATAACAGTAAACTCGTAATGTCCATATCTCGACGAAATTGCGGTCTTCGGAATATCCTCCGATCGGATCTTCAACTGATGGTATCCCGATCTCAGATCAATCTTGGAGAAAACTCCGGCTCCTCTCAGCTGATTAAACAAATCATCAATCCTGGGTAGCGGATACTTATTCTTCACGGTGACTTCATTGAGTGCACGGTAGTCAATGCACATCCTGAAACTTTCGTCCTTCTTCTTGACGAACAAAACTGGTGCTCCCCACGGCGACGAACTCGGTCTGATAAATCCTTTCTCCATTAACTCTTCAAGCTGTTTCTTCATTTCTACCAATTCCTCGGTGGACATCCGATAGGGTCTCTTTGCTATCGGTCTTTGTGCAGTACAAGCTCTATCACAAACTCTATGTCCTGTCAAGGCATACCAGGTAGATCTTCAGGAAAAACATCTGGGTACTCATTTACTACTGAGACATCCTCTATGCTGATTGCCTTGGTACTGTTAACCATCAACTGTCCATCTCTAACGGCAGTAGCTTGAAATTCTACTTTCTTTCCACACGGGCTCTCGACTGAGATGGTCCTTCGTCCACAATCCAATACGGCCTTGTGCTTGGACAACCAATCCATTCCCAAAATGACATCCAAGGTCTGGGTCTCCAAAATAATAAGGTTCGCTAGGAATTCTATCCCATCTATTAGTATTCTCACCCCAGAACATCCTACTTTCGTTCGGAGTTCGGAACCAGGGGTTTGAACTAAAAGCATGCATTTAAGTCTTGCAATCTCCAAATCATTTTTAGCAGCAAAGCCTTGAGAAACAAACGAATGCGAAGCTCCTAATCAAACAAAAGCTGTGCAGTCTTGAGTTGACTAGTAACTTACCCAAGACGACGTCCGTAGCATTCTCGCGGTGCATCTGCGGTGACATGGTTGAGTTGGCCTCTCACCATAGTGCCGGTGTGGCTCCTGGTGCTGGCGTCCTAGCTGGTGTGGATCCCAAGTTGAAGCGGACTAGGGTCACTCCTGCTGTCTTCTTAGGACAACTGTTGGCAAAGTGTCCGGGCTCGTTACAATTGTAGCAGCGTCTCACTGTCCCCTGATCGCACGAGCGGCGTTTCGGGCCGGGCTGGGGTCTGATAGTTCTGATTGACGGGTCTTGGTGCTGGTGACGGTGTCCTTCTTGCATTCTGTGGCTGGAATCTGAAAAATTGATTTGGTGCAACTCTCAGGCGCTGTTGCGTTCCTAGCGTGATCCCTCTTTGTTGCATCCTGCGCTCTCCTGTTCTCATCCGGTTCCTTGCGCTTTGTCCTCAAGAATAAGCGCCTTATTCACCAACTCTTGGAAATCTGGAAAGGTGTGGGTGATCAATCCCACCTGCAATCCCGGAAGTTAAGTCCCTTCATGAAACGAGACTGCCTGCTTTATCTGTCGCTACATCCTCAAAGCGTGTGAGCAAGCCGTGTAAACTTGTTCGTATTCGCCCACCGGCTGATTACCTTGCTTCAGTGCTCTGAACTCCTCCTTCTTGAGGTCCATGATTCCTTCAGCACGTGATACCGACGGAATGCAGGTGTGAACTCCTCCCAAGTGATGTCCTGAGGGTTCACTTGCGTGGCACAGAAGTTCTCCCACCATTCGGCGGCTGTTCCTTCCAACTGATGAGAAGCGTAGAGTACCTTCTCATTTCTATGCATTGAGCAATGTGTAGCTTCCTCTCAATTGACCTTAACCAGTCATCAGCCTCCAACGGATTGGCATTCCGAGAAAAAGTGGGTGGATGAGTCCTCATGAACTCTGACAGCCTTGTATTCTAGCGTTGTCCTTGATTGACTTGATTAGCAGTGGCTTTGAGCAAAGGACGTGTTGCATCTGTTGCATCATAGCATGCATCAATTGAGTCTGAGCAGCAAGAAATGCTCCAAAATTCTGCATGTCCAGTGGCGGTGCTGGTGCTCCATCATTGGGGTTTTCTGCTGGGCGAGAACCACTCCCATTGCCTCCAAGGTTTCCGCGGGTGTTCACCATCTGTGATTTGCTCTAGGTTTTAGAGATGAGAGGGAAACAAGAATAGACAAGTAGTATGGAACTTATGCGGGGCGAAAGGTGTAACTTAAGGGTCCAACTTTATTATTTTAATCAATAGTAACTTGGTATGGTTGCTTACAATGCCTAGGGGCCTTGCAACACATACTGCACACTCAGCAAGCAATGAAAATCCAAATCGAACTAACACTGGAGTCTAACGCCTAAAGGGTGACTCTTTATTCAATGACGCGACTCGGCGAAGGAGTCTCACTATAGAACCTACGCTCACTCATCGAGAAAACCTCCACGGCCTGGATACGGATGCTGCGGCATAGGCGCGAAACGATCGCCATGTCCAGCAACTGTGTCATCTGTGGTAGTCGAAGAAGCAGTGTCCTCCTCAAGCTTCGGCTCCTCCGGGTCTAGCTCATGCAGCTCGAGCATTGGCTCCGGCTCTGGTGCATACAATGCCGTCTCTAACTCTCTAATCCTTTGCAGAAGGTGTGACACATACTCTTGAGCTTCCTGCCATCTGTTCTTCTCTGTCGTGATCTCCTTGCGGGCCTTCTGTAGCTCCTTGCTTGTATCATCGAGTACATCCTCCTGGGCGACAACAAGTCGTGCCAACTGTGTAACCATGGCATTCTCATCCTGAATCGCCTTCGGGTCAAGAAGGTTATTGTTGCGCGGATGATAACGGAACACCGTGCTCTCCAATTCTCTGGCGTAGATACGGGTAACGTGCCGCATTGCTCGTCGTGACACCTCTTGGATACCCATCTGCATTGTAGACCTCCCGGCGGTCAGCTGTATCGAGGCGATTGCACAGGCCCTCCTTCCTAGCAGGTACCACAATCTTCACGTCACAAGCCTTGATCAATCCTGCTTGTCTGATCACTTCCACTTGGTATTGTGGCTTCTCAAAATCTCCGAGAGTCTGTAGCATACGCCAAAGTTCCGCGGCGTGACCAACCTCCAGATCGACGTAGTTGAACTCTCCCTCCATCTGTCACAAGAGTGCTCACGTAAGAACTCGAAATTTTTAAATCGTGACAAGGTAAGGAAAAATTCAGCAAGAGAAAAGAAAAGAAAGAATGAGATAAGTCGAGATGTCATTTCTTGTCTTGACAAACTTTTAGCTTTAGAAAATAGGTTTTATCCTCTCTACGACCTTTCTAGCTAGGGTTGAGCCTACGGTCAGTATGGCTCTGATACCACCTCTGTCGGGACCCGAATTTGCAAATCCGGACCCTCTGTGTATCCAGCACTAGTCCAGGAACGCGCTAGTGCACACAGTCTTAACATCGGTAAATATCACAATCATACCACTCGATACTAATAAAGTACTTTAATTAAATAGTCAAACTGGTTGCTCGACCTTATGGTCAAGTTACAAATATACGCCACGCAGGGCGAAACTTATTAAGAGAGAAATAATAGCAGCGAAAAATAAGATAACTTCGTGGCGCCATCCAGTATACCACAGGCAACTGACTGGGCTCGCTCCCTAAGTAGATGGTTCCTCTTGGAGCTCCTCCTCCAAAGCTGGTGTAGTCTCCTCTTCAACTGGTGTTGTATTGTGGCAAGGGTGAGTACTTGGTACTCAGCAAGTCATGCACAGAATGCAGCTAATATACTACATGCATGGCTTAATACAAAGGAGTGGCTCAAGGTATATTTGCAGCAAGAGCATTTAACAAGTATCATAAGTAGATTCGAAAGCAGTAGTAACAAGTAAAGCATAAATAACTTTTCAAGGGGTTTAGTAAACATCTTTCCCATTCCTAATCCACATTTCCATTAACGTCATTCGTAAACCAAACCCAACCTTTCAAGTCCAAGTTATTTTTGAGAAAGTCTAACCCTTGACTGTAATTCCCGAGCGATGTCCAATACCGCGGACACGGCTATTCGAATAGATTATACACTCTGCAGAGGTTATGCACTTTACCCACAAGATACAAATCAAACACCACAAAGGCGAGTTCACTGTAACAAAGTCTTTGAAACTTCTAACAAGACAAGTGGTCCTCCCCGGTCGTTGCACACTAACCCTTCCCTTAGCTAAGGCGAAGTTTAGGCCAACCAACCGTTAGATGGGTACCTGGCCTCACCCCAGACGCGCTCCCCGCACAACTTACACAAAGGGTGTAGTTGACCTCCGAGGTCCCACAGTAATGCGTTATTAGCAACTTAATCAACTAGGTCCGTCCCATTCTGAGACATGTGGTTGCAAGATTGACTCGGTTCAAAGGCTTGCAAGGTGAAGTCCTTAAGTGACGACCAGGCAAGACTACCCGAAGAACCAAAACATCATTCCCAATGCCACAACCGCCCACCTGATCATTCTTGCCACATGCCCTGGTCAAAAGCTATTTATCAAACCCCAGTTGGTTACCATGCACCACGTGCCATCAACATCACATGATACCTTTCCAAAACAGGTTCAATATGTCATTAAGTCAATATTAATGTTTGAGTTTCCAAAATCATGTCATGAGCACGCGCGTGCTCTAAGCCATATACTACAACGATCTACAAACCCATGTTGGCAATTTAGTAATGTCCAACTAATAATCCACAACTAGGGTGACAAGGGGTCATGGCACATATTTAAGTAATCAAGGTGTCATACAGCAAATTGGCATTTATCTAATTTCCCAAAATTAGGTAAAGTATTTTCTAATTGAACTAGCATGCAATAATATGAACCAAAATAGGTTTCAAAATGGGATCAACATGGTCAAAGCATAACTTGCCTTCAAAAAGTACTGGTTCTTGGTCTTGAGCTGGCTCTGGTCAACACTTCTCCTTGAAGCCTTCGCACTTCAACGTCTACTGCTCGTAATACGTGCAAATAGCAATACACAAATAAACAATAGGCAAAAGCATCCCAAAACTCCAAATAAAATCCACAAACAGAGAGAACATAATTTTATGAATTTTTAGGAACTGGAATCGTTCAAATCGGAGTTAAAATGCAAAAGTTATAATTATTTAAAGTTTAAATAATCAATTAAATAATATTACAGAGAAAAACTTTAGTCCAAAAATTAAATAAAATTCATAATTAGGTAGATCTCAATTTTATACAAATTTAGAAATTTGAATCACTCAAATCGGAGTTGAAACGCAAAAGTTATAAGCGTTTGAAGTTTGAAACAAAATCTGAAATCATTATTTCGAATTAATAAATCATTTTCTTTTTCGGAAATTAATTATTGCGTCAGCGAAGACACATGGCAACCTCTGATTGGGCGGCTGACGTCAGCCGGTCCATGGACGTGGCCCATGGTTTGGCTCGGTCCACCGTGGACTCGGTCCACGGCTCCATGTCTCGCTGACAGGTGGGTCCCATCGGGTGACGTCATTGCTGACGTCAGCGGGGCTCAGCCCATGGTGCTGATAGGTGGGACCCACTGGTGACATCATGGGTGACGTCACCACACGGTGAGCGGCGGCGCCGACATGCGAGCCCGCCATGGCGTCGGCGTGGCGTCATGGTGCGATAGTGTTGGCCGCCGACATGCGGGCCCGCGTGTCGGCGTCTACGCCGCGCTTCGCGTGGGGGCCACCGGCACGCGGCGGTCGCCTCCCGCTGCGTGGCTAGATCTCGGCCGTTGATTTGAAAATCAACAGCCTAGATTGGATCTGGACTCACGCGTTTGGGGTGAACGCGTTTGATCTGGACCGTTGGATCTAGATCCAACGGTCGAGATTGGATCTTGAGATGACGTGGCGTGATCTGGGACGTTGGATCTGGATCGGATGGCTGAGGGAGCTCGAAGTCCGGCGATGGCGAGCGGCGGCGCTGGCTTGCCAAGGTTGGGGACGACGACCACGGCAACGGCGTTTCGAGCGCGCTCCGGCGACGTGGGTGGTGCTCACCGACGCGGCTTGCTCTCACGGTTCCGGATCTGGGGTCAACGGCGGCGAGGACGGCGAGACGGCAGCGGCTATCGGCGAAAAACGGCGGCACCTTCTCCTAACTCCGGCGAGCTCTAGCGGCGCAACCACTACGGCGCCAGCGAGGTGATTTAGGGCTACTGCGCAATGAAGCGGGCTTCCACGATGGCGGCGACGGCGCCAATAAATAGAAACCCTCGGCGTCAGTGAAACTCACTAAAGCCGAGACCTGCTGCCTTGGCGGCGAGTCCGGCGGCGACTTCGATTGGATGGCGTGGCAGCGCGCGGCCGTTGGATCGAGATCCAACGGTGCGTGAGTTTGGGTTGGTCGGACTCGGGCGAGCCGTGGTGGCTCGGTCGGGCTCGGGTCCGGCGACGTGGCTCAATCGTGGCCGTTGGATCTTGATCCAACGGTCACAAGCGTAGGGTTCGACCGAGTGGGTTCGGCTCAACCACGGCTCGGGTCGGGTTCGGGTCGGACTCGAACTCGAGTCTGACTCGGGCTCGGTCGAATGAATAGTAACCGACCCGGTTCGATTTTCTAGCGATTTAATAATCCAAATAATTCCCAGTAATTCATTTAATTCAAGAAAAATAGCAAAATATTCAGAAAAATTCCAGGAAAATTCTGGAAAATATTTTAGGTCATTTGGGACTCAAAAAAAATATTTCCAACAAAACTTTATTTGCAAAGTTTAACTCTTTAATTATTTTAAAATGGAATAAATTCAAATAAATTCCAAATAAATCCAAATAAATTCCAAAAAATTCCAAAAAATTCACCAAAGTGCCAAATCACACATGAATTTAAGAAAAGCACAATTTTGGGGTGTTACAATAACTCGGGTTATAAAGCAGAAGGGCGCATCACCCCGAAATCAGCCGCTAATGCGTCGAGATCGGCAGAGCTCAACGTCAACCGCCCCAAAATGGGGGATAATCCCGCGGCATCCTCCTTACTCAAAACCGGCTTTATCTTAGGAGGGCGTCTAGGACCCATGGTGATTAAATTGGTGGAAGATCAGGAAGACAGACGCCAGAGGAGAACACGAATGAGAAAAGAAAACATTTTTGGGATGAATAGTAACCGACCCGGTTCGATTTTCCAGCGATTTAATAATCCAAATAATTCCCAGTAATTCATTTAATTCAAGAAAAATAGCAAAATATTCAGAAAAATTCCAGGAGAATTCTGGAAAATATTTTAGGTCATTTGGGACTCAAAAAAAATATTTCCAACAAAACTTTATTTGTAAAGTTTAACTCTTTAATTATTTTAAAATGGAATAAATTCAAATAAATTCCAAATAAATCCAAATAAATTCCAGAAAATTCCAAAAAATTCACCAAAGTGCCAAATCACACATGAATTTAAGAAAAGCACAATTTTGGGGTGTTACAATAACTCGGGTTATAAAGCAGAAGGGCGCATCACCCCGAAATCAGCCGCTAATGCGTCGAGATCGGCAGAGCTCAACGTCGACCGCCCCAAAATGGGGGATAATCCCGCGGCATCCTCCTTACTCAAAATCGGCTTTATCTTAGGAGGGCGTCTAGGACCCATGGTGATTTAGATTGGTGGAAGATCAGGAAGACAGACGCCAGAGGAGAACACGAATGAGAAAAGAAAACAGAAGAAATGCAGAGCAAAAGAAAAAGAACCTCACCACCGTCGGAAAACCCTATCTCCACAGGATATGCGCAAAAAAAACTCGGATATTTACTATTACATCCCAGCGGGCAGAATGACATCTACCCGCTGACATGAGGGGCTAGTGTGGTGGACCGACCAGGCTCATCCCTCCCCCCTCGGCTAGCTAAACGAAGCCCCCGTATCTAATGGCCCACGTGAACGGGTCTATAATCGTTAACCTCTACCTTCGATAAAACAATGAGTCCATACCCTAGGAGATCATCCCCCGGTAAAAAGGGGTGATGGGTCAAGATCGCCCCTTTCCCCCCTCCGCAACGAGGGGAAGTCCCCTTCCGTGGCGAGGGAGGAAACCGGAGGAAATCACTCCCAGCCATGTCTCCCTCTGACATGAACCTAGTGCTAATCTCCAAGGTCTGACACCCCCCAACAACTCCTCCCGAGTACGCAATGACGTGTCCGGGCAATCTGAGACCACAACACAAGTGAAATTCCCGTCGAACCCCTATAAAAGGTGTACGGACAGAGGGCAAAAAACCCAACGCATGAGAGACATGATTCAATAAAAACAATTCAGGTTAGCTCTTGGCAAGAAATAATAAAGAAAAAGAAGGCCAATCAATATGGGCATGTTCCCAGGCCTGCCCTATAAAGGGGCGAAGAAGACAGTGGAGAAGCGGTGTTCCAGAAAAACAAGAAGCTTGATCAGACGAAGAAGAAGAGAGAAAGAGACCGGTGGTTCCACGCAACCACACCAAGGCGTCGTCCGTGGGGAACCCTAACCGCAAGGTGAAACCACCGCCGCGATCAAGCCCAAGGGTAAGTTTCTGCAGCCATGCCACCAAAGAAGGGAAAGGAGGCAATATCCAAGGGGCGACAGCGACGGCGAGGAGCGGTAAGAATCAAGGCAGCGTCACGAAGCCAATCTGAGATCCCCTCGACTTCGGATGACGAGACGCGGTTGCCACCGCAATGTAAGCCCGAAACATGGTGGGAACTTTACCTCCACGAGACTCCGGTGACCCGTGCATAGCGAGCCCCAAACGACGGCCTCCGACGACGGGTCGAACGATTTCGACACCAGGAGGAGATGTGGCAGAAGCGTCGACACATCCGACTCGTCGCCAAGGGACCCACGGAAACGAAGAAACCCATGGAGAAGGAACCGGAGCTCAGGGGGAGATTGACCCCAACGTGCGGGCGCTGATGGAAGCCAACGAGCAACTCATGGCAGAGTTGAAGCGCCTGCAAGGACGATCAGACGGGGGACAATACGAATCACAAGATGAAAGCCCGAGCCGCGAGGTGCTATCCCCAGCGATTGTGATGGCACACAGGGAAGACCACGATCCAAACCCCCACAGCACCCGCCTATGGGCCAAAAAATGGCCCTCCCCGGGAAGCTTCAAATTTCCCACCATTAAGCCATATGACGGTCGGACGGACCCAAGGGAGTTCCTCCGCGTTTACGATACGGCGATTGAAGCCGTGGGAGGAGATGATGATATCAAGGCGAAGGGGCTCCTTCTAGCACTTGAAGGCATAGCCCTGTCCTGGTACTCTTCGCTGGAGCCCCGGTCGATCACCTGTTGGTCGCAACTCCGCTGCAAGCTTGAAGGAAACTTCCAGGGTAACTTCGACGGAATGAAAGAGGAAAGTGACCTATTTGCGGTCAGACAACGCGAAGGAGAAACCCATAAGAGTTACTTCCAACGTTTCTCCCGGATTAAGTGCCAAGTACGAGGAGTAAGCGACACCACTATCATCAATGCGGCACGTTGCGGCCTACGCAGGGGACCGTTGGCAGAAAGGCTCGCTCATAAAGAGGTACATACGGTGGAAGAACTCTTTGCGAAGATGAGGGAATACGCGCGGGCGGAGGAAGATAACCTCCGAAGGGAAGACGGGCCCCAACAAGAGAATCAAGAATTCGCCCCGCGCAAGAGAGGGCGAGGGAAGGACCCCCCTCCCAACGACAAAACGAGGGAACGATACCCAGAGCCTGGAAGAAGAGACGAAAGGAGGAGAATCCACCACATTGAAAAACCAAGAAATCGGCAAGCCACGGGCGATAGGCCCGCGGAGCAGCAGAGACGAGGGCCACCCCCGAGCCGAGGAAAGCAAGACGAGGGAAGCCGAGTTAACAAGAGGGAAGGGACAGAGCCCCGGCAGTACTTTTGTGAATATCACGGGGAAAATATCACTCATGACACCATCCAATGCAAAGTGATCAACGGATATCGGCGGTTCGAGGCAAAACATAGAGAAGTCAAGACGCATCCTGCACCGCCGGAAGCACCTCCTGCTGGACGACAACACCCCCTTCCTCGAGTAGGGATGAATCATCTCCATCGCATTATCAATGTCATTGCAGGGGGCTCCTCATCACATCTCTCGTCAAAAAGACAGAGGAAGGCTTACGCTCGGCAAATTAACCACATTGCAATTACCCCCGCCACCCTTCCTCCGGTAAAATGCGAGCCAATCACCTTCACACAGGAGGACGCCACGGGGGTACACTTCCCGCATCAAGATTCCTTGGTAGTAACCGCCATTATCGCCGACTGCGAAGTACGTCGAATATTGGTAGATGGGGGGAGCGCTGCGGACATACTGTCCATGAAGGCTTTCCAACAAATGATGATTCCACAAGACCGGTTGAAAAAATCGGAAGTGCCGCTGATGGGTTTTGGAGGAAGCATGGTCAGCACCCTGGGGCAATTGGAGCTTGAAGTCACATTCGCGACGCCACAAGCCAGCGTCACGAGTCGTGTCACATTCGACGTGGTAGACATGTCGTTCCAATACAATGCGATCCTAGGCAGGGGCTCGTTGACGACCATGGGGGACATAATTCATCATGGTTTATTATGCATGAAAATTCCCTCCGCAGATGGCGTCATCACGGTGCGAGGAGACCAAGCCTTGGCAAGGAAGATAGACATGGAGAACCCACCTCAAATCAAACACGTCTGCATTACTGAGCTAGATCCCGTTGTACCTGCAAACCGCAGCCGGTGGCTCCCTAAACCACAACCCCAGGGAGAAACCCAACGGATACCACTCAGGCCAGGAAGCAGCAAGACAGTGATCCTCGGCACCATGTTGTCTCCCGAGGAGGAAAAACACTTGATGCTGCTCCTCCAGGAATATGAAACCGTGTTCGCATGGGGCCCGAAGACCTTCCCGGCGTCCCGAGAGAAACAATCGAACATGTCCTCGCTATTAACCCAAGCGTGAAGCCTAAGAAGCAAAACTTGAAAAAACTTGCAGTAGAAAGACAAGAAGCCGCGAAGGTGGAGGTGACTAAACTGCTCTAGGCGGGAATCATCCGCGAAGCCCGATACCCAGAGTGGTTGGCCAACATCGTCCTAGTCAGGAAGGCCAGCGGGGCATGGAGGATGTGCATCGACTTCACTGACTTAAACAAAGCATGCCCAAAAGATGACTTCCTCGCCCGCATCGACCCCGGTGAGTCGACTCAACCTCAGGTCGAAGGATGAGCTTCCTTGACGCATACTGGTTATCACCAAGTATATATGCAGAAAGGAGACGAAGACAAGACGGCATTTGTTACTCCCTTCGGTACCCTCTTTGCCCGTGCGGATGCCCTTCGGGCTCAAAAACGCGAGTGCTACCTTCGCGCGGCTCATCACGAAGATCTTCGCCGATCAGTTAGGAAGAAACGTGGAAGCCTATGTTGACGATATCATTGTCAAAAGTGAAAAGAAAGAAGATCACGTCGGGGACCTCCGGGAAACCTTCAGAAATTTGATAAAAGGAAAGGTGAAGCTTAACCCGTCCAAATGTGTTTTCGGCGTGGACGCAGGAAAGTTGCTAGGTTTCCTGGTCTCCCAACGGGGCATAGAAGCGAATCCAGAAAAGATAAGAGCTGTCCAAGACATGGCTCCACCAAGAAACCTGAAAGAAGTACAACGGTTGGCAGGGCGGATAGCGGCCTTTCGATCGATTCTTGCCAAAATCCGCGGAGCGAAGTTTGCCGGTCTTTAAAGCCTTACGCTCAAACGATAGTTTCATCTGGACAGGGGAGTGCCAACGCGCCTTTGATGACTTGAAGCAAAGTCTTATGGAGATCCCTGTCCTGCAAAGCCCGAAGCAAGGTGAGGAGCTTATGTTATAACTAGCAGCTAGCCCATTGGCCGTCAGTGCTGTGCTAGTGCGACCCCAAGGTGTCAAACAACAGCCGGTCTACTTCGTCTCTGAAGCCCTCCAAGGAGCGAAGCTACGATACTCGGAAATGGAAAAGCTGGCATACGCTCTGTTAATGGCATCTCGAAAGCTCCGGCATTATTTTCAGGCCAACCGCATCAAAGTGCCAACTACATATCCTCTAGGGTCTATGCTTTCCAATAGGGAAAGCACGAGGCGCATCAGCAAGTGGGCGGTCGAGCTAGCTCCCTTTGAGTTAACTATAATACCTCGCACGGCAATCAAAAGCCAAGCCCTCGTCGATTTCATGGTAGAATGGACTTCCCCAGCCCCGGAGGACAACAAAACCCCAGCGATGTGGTCCATCAACTCCGACGGATCTTGGGGGGCGAGTGGAGCGGGAATAGCTGCGGTGATACATACGCCCAGCGGAGAAAAAGTGGAGTTCGCAGTAAGGCTGGAATTTCCCTCAACTAACAATATAGCCGAGTGCGGCGCTCTTATTGGGTATCGAGTGCGAAGATCATGGGAGCGAGAAGGGCGATATTGTACACCGACTCGAAACTTATTCAGGGCATATCACCAAAGAATATCAAGTGAAGGATGAACAGCTCCAGAAATACGTCGAGATGGTCCGAACCATGGAGAAGGGTTTCATTGGGTTCACCATTAATGCAATACCCAGGTCCCAAAACGAACGCGCCGACGAGCTAGCCAAGATCGCAGCCACCGGAGGAAGTCTACCTTCGACAATCTTCTTTGAGACACTTCGCACCCCCTCCATTCCTTCCCAGATAAATCTCATTGTTCGAGCAGCCAGTGAGGACTGGAGGAATGAGATATACAACTACCTCCTGGAGGGAGTCTTGCCAGATGATGAGGCACAAGCGAGGCGCCTCGAAAGGCGAGCAAAGAAGTACGCCATCATTAACGGCTTCCTATTCCGCGGCTGACCTCTGCGCTCCATGGCTCTGTTGCATTTCGCGAGAAGAAGGAGCGCAAGCTTTGCTTGAAGCACACCAGGGAGATTGCGGGGCACACCAGGCCCCTAGGAATCTTGTGAGTAAGATATTCCGGATGGGGCTCTATTGGCCTTCGGCGTTTCAAGATGCGGAGCAAATGGTCCGTCACTGTCACACGTGCCAATGGATGACCAAGCAAACAAGGGCCCCGCCCAACGAACTGCATGCGGTACCCCCGGTCTGGCCCTTCGCCAAGTGGGGAATGGATATCGTCGGAGCGCTTCCTAAAGCTCGAGCAAACCTTCAGTTCGTAATTGTCGCCATCGATTACTTCTCCCGCTGGATCGAGGCAGAGCCGGTCGCAAAGATAACCGCAGAGGCCGCCGTCAAATTTCTATGGAAAACGATTATTTGTAGATATGGGGTCCCTTTCCAGATCGTGACCGACAATGGGTCTCAATTCGACTCCTGGAAATTCCGCGATTACTGTGACAATATCGGGACAAAGATCTGCTTCGCCTCAGTGGGTCACCCTCAGTCGAACGGGGCGGTGGAACGGGCGAACGGGTTGCTTCTTGATGGCATAAAAAAAAGGCTTTACGGCTCTAAAAAGGGGCTTTGGCCCGACGAGCTGGACCACGTTTTATGGGCAACCCGCACTTCGGCCTCAAGAGCGACCGGGTTCTCCCCCTTCCGGCTCCTCTTCGGGGAAGAAGCCGTTTCACCTGCAGAGATCCGCGCAAAATCCTTGCGAGTGATCAAAACTCCGACCCATGAGGCAGTCGACATCACGTGTGATCTAGAGGAAGAACGTAAGCTTCAAGCCTTGAAGACCATGAAAGCCTATGCAGAGGCGTCAACTCGAAGCTTCAACAAGAAGGTGAAGAAACGCGAAATACACCCCAGGGACATGGTGCTCAAGAGGGCTGGCCCGGCCTTCGCGAAGCTGGAAACGACGTGGGAAGGACCATACATTGTCCAAGAGTCAACCGCGAAGGGCGCGCACAAGCTCGTTACCCCCGATGGCGAGGAAATACCACGGACATGGAATACCGACGCGCTCAAGAAATTTTACCCGTAGGTGATGGAATACGAAGGAAAAAAATGTATCGATCCTTATCAATAAAATAATGGAAAGACATTGCGAACCCAGGCCATCTCCATATTCTCCAGGACTTAAATTGAGAGACCCGTTGCCTCGCGCCGGGTAGGAGTTCGCGGATGCTTGGTCGGGCAAACGTCCCACCCATCCCTCGCTCCGGGGACCCGTTGCCTCGCGCCGGGTAGGAGTTCGCGGATGCTTGGTCGGGCAAACATCCCACCCATCCCTCGCTCCGGGGACCCGTTGCCTCGCGCCGGGTAGGAGTTCGCGGATGCTTGGTCGGGCAAACGTCCCACCCATCCCTCGCTCCGGGGACCCGTTGCCTCGCACCGGGTAGGAGTTCGCGGATGCTTGGTCGGGCAAACGTCCCACCCATCCCTTGCTCCGGGGACCCGTTGCTCCGCGCCGGGTAGGAGTTCGCGGATGCTTGGTCGGGCAAACGTCCCACCCATCCCTTGCTCCGGGGACCCGTTGCTCCGCGCCGGGTAGGAGTTCACGGATGCTTGGTCGGGCAAACATCCCACCCATCCCTCGCTCCGGGGACCCGTTGCCTCGCGCCGGATAGGACTTCGCGGATGCTTGGTCGGGCAAACATCCCACCCATCCCTCGCTCCGGGGACCCGTTGCCTCGCGCCGGATAGGACTTCGCGGATGCTTGGTCGGGCAAATGTCCCACCCATCCCTCGTTCCGGGGACTCGTTGCTCCACGCCGGTTGGAGTTCGCGGGATTCATGGATATTTAGTCGCATCGACACTACCATTCATTCGTTGCCCCGGTTTGCCTTTTTGTGAAACAACTGGCCAGGTTAACGTGCCAACCCCCCTCGCTCCGAAGGGTGGGAGTCCAGCTTCGTGCGAAATCTAGCAAGAAGTATATGGAAGCTAACAAAATCTCGGTTACCCTCCCCGCAGCCCGGAGAACACACCGTGTTAAACTAGCCAAGTAGTTGAGAAAATACGCCCAAGCCAGTACCCTATTTTTCCTTCGACAGGGAAGGAGAGGGTGCTTACGCATCATGTGGCCGTACCTATTCCCACATCCTAACACGGTACTGGGCTGAGCGAAGAATCGAGACCATTTTACGCTACTGATCAATGTTCGATAGGAAGCTAAGAATGCATGACCAAAAAGAATTCAAACAAGAAGGATGAAGAATAGACATAGGTAGGAACCCCCTGCCGAGAGTTACATAATATCATCCCAATCATACATAATATGGTAATCCAACAGAAGCTTCTATACGAAATGAAGCGGACTTAGACGCGATAAGCACGCGCCACGGCTTCCGCGAGGGCATCCTTGGCTTCCAGCAGCCGCGACACCATCCCGATTAATATGTCGAGGTTGGCGAGGTCTCGGGCAAGGGCCTCCTCTGCGGCCAT
Source organism: Rhipidocladum racemiflorum (assembly GCA_036346355.1). Taxonomy (NCBI): domain Eukaryota; kingdom Viridiplantae; phylum Streptophyta; class Magnoliopsida; order Poales; family Poaceae; genus Rhipidocladum; species Rhipidocladum racemiflorum. The sequence goes on from JAYEVF010000028.1 coordinate 1,348,668, forward strand.
GACCATGTCGAAATACGCCCATAGCCCTTCGATGAAGGCCTCGAGATCGCCGGCGACTGGAAGACCCCCGGGAGCGAGAGCGTCACCCGGGAGATCAAGAACCATGATAGGGGCTCCCTCCTCCCCCAGCAGCGGCGGGATCTCCGCCACAGGCGGCCCCTCATCCAGGTTGGCAAAAATGGGGTCTTCTTCCATGACTTCCCCGGGGATGTCAGCCATTGAAAAAGCAAGGGAAAACAGGGGTAGAGAGCGATCGTCTACTCTGAAACTAACAAGGTTGGCCAGGGCGAGGAAGGCAAAAAGGCCAGAGTTAAATAAGAACTGTCGGGACCCCGAATTTGCAAATCCGGACCCTCTGTGTATTCAGCACTAGTCCAGGAACGCGCTAGTGCACACAGTCTTTAACATCGGTAAATATCACAATCATACCAATCGATACCATAAAAGTACTTTATTAAAGTAATAAAAGCGCAGTTACTCGACCTTATGGCCAAGTTACAAATATATGCCTCGTGAAGCGAAACTTATTCGAGAGAGAAACAATAGCGGCGGAAAATCAAATAAACTCAGTGGCGCCATCCAAGATACCACAGGCAGGCGGTGGGCTCGCATCCCTAAGTAGACGGGTCCTCTTGGAACTCCTCCTCCGAAACTGGCGTAATCTCCTCTTCAACTGGTATTGTGTTGAGGCAAGGGTGAGTACTTGGTACTCAGCAAGTCATGCACAGAATGCAAGCTAATATACTATATGCATGGCTTAGTACAAAGGAATAGCTTAAGGTATATTTGCGGTAAACAGCATTTGACAAGTAATATAAGTAGATTCGAAAGCAGTAAAAACAAGTAAGGCATAAATAACTTTTCAAGAAGTTTAAATAACATTTTTCCCCATCCTAAACCATATTTCCATCCTCTTTATTGTTAAACCAACCCAACTTTTCAAATCCAAGTTATTTTCAGAAAATCTAACCCTTGACTGTAATTCCCGAGCATTGTCCAGTACCGTGGACTCGGCTATTCAAATAGATTCTACACTCTGCAGAGGTTATGCACTTTACCCACAAGATACAATCCACTCACCACGTCAGCCGTGAATCGCCATACAAGAGTATGCGAATGAGCGATCATAACAAAGCCTTTCGGAAGCCTCAAACAACACAGGTGGTCCTCTCCGGTACGTGCTCTACACCATCCCTTCCCTTAGCCAAGGCGAAGTATGGGACCAACACACCGTTAGATGGGTATCGGCCACACCACGATTCGCTCCCCCGTACAATCACACAAACGGTGTAACTGACACCCTGAGGCTCCACAAGTGAGTCCTTAGCGACTTAGTCAACTAGGGCCGTCCCATTCCAGCCATGTGGTTGCAAGTATGACCCAGTTCAAAGGCTTGCAAGGTTAAGTCCTTAGAGTGACCAGGGCAAGACTACCCGAAAAACCAAATCATCACTCCCAATGCCACAACTGGCCCACCTGATTACTCTTGCCACATGCCCCAGTCGAAATCTGTTTATCAAACCCCAGTTGATTACCATGCACCACGTGCCATCAACATCACATGATACTTTTCCAAAACAGGTTCAATATATCATTAAGTCAATATTAGCATTTGATTATCCAAAATCATGTCATGAGCACGAGCGGTCTAAGCAAAGATACTACAACGTTCTAAACCCATGTTGGCAATTTAATAATGTCCAACTAGTAAACCACAACTAGGGTGACAAGGGATCATGGCACATACTTAGATAATCAAGGTGTCATATAACAAATTGGTAGTTATCTAACCCCCATGTTTAAACAAAGTATCTTTCTAATTGAACTAGCATGCAATAGTTTAAATCAAAATAGATTTCGAAATAGGATCAATATGGTCAAAGCACAACTTGCCTTCAAAAAGCACTTGCTCTTGGTCTTGAGTTGGATCCTGAGTCAACACTTCTCCCTCGAATCCTTCCTAAGCACTTCAACGTCTACTCGTAAAGCGTGCAAATAGCAAATACACAAATAAACACTATGCAAAAAGATCCCAAAACTCCAAATAAAATCCATAAACAGAGAACATAATTTTCTGGATTTTTAGAAAGCTGGAATCGCCAAATTTGGAGTTAAAAGCATAAAAGTTATGATTATTTAAAGTTTAAATAATCAATTAAATAATATTTCAGAGAAAAACTTTTAGTCCAAAAAATTAAATAAAATTCATATTTAGGTAGATCTCAATTTTATACAAATTTAGAAATTTGAACCACTCAAATCGGAGTTGAAGCATAAAAGTTATAAGCGTTTGAAGTTTGAATCTAAATTTGAATCAATATTTCAATTAATAAATCATTTTCTTTTTGAAATTAATTATTGCGTCGGCAAGGACACGTGGCAGCTCTGATTGGCCTGGCCGTCGTCACCGGTCCATGGGCTCGGTCCACACTCGGCTTGGGTCCACCGTGGACTCGGTCCACGCTCCACGTGAGGCCCGACATGTGGGCCCACTCGGGTGGCGTCATTCTTGGCGTCGGCCGAGGCTCGGCCCACGGTCGGCGGCAGTGGAGTCCCCGATGGCGTCATGGGTGACGTCCACGGTCTTATCGTGCCGACACGCGGGCCCAGCGTGTCGGTGCTACTTACGCTGCTGCGTGTGACGCGGCTTCGGCTTCCTGGGCCGGCGTGGCACAATCGTGGCCGTTGGTTTGAAATCCGGTACCGGGATTGAGTTTGGCCTCATGTGCTTGGGGCGCACGTGATCGATCGTGGCCGTTGGATCTAGATCCAACGGTTGGGATTAGATCTAGGATTTTCAGCGGGAAACTCACCAAGTGGCGTGGCACGATCGGGCCTTTGGATCTTGATCGGACGGTTGGTGGAGCTTCGGGTCGGCGATGGCTTCACGGCGGAGTTGCGGGCTGCCGGCGAGATCGACCACCCAAACGGGCGGTTGGGCGCGTGCTCGGCGAGATGGAGGGTGTCTTCGGTGCGCTGGCTTCGGGGTTTTGAATCCGGGTCAATGGCGGCGGAGGGCGGACGGCATGAGGCGAGGCAAGGACCGTGGTGGCGCTTCACGCAACTACGGCGAGCGATTCCAGCGAACCTACGGTGGCTAGAGCTCGGCGGGTTAGGGCAAGAAGTGCGCTGGGTCACGGCGGTCCTCGAAGTGCGATCCGGCATTAAATAGCCCGAGGCGTGCTCGGCGGAGCCCTAATCGATCCGCAATGGCGCACTTCGGCGGCGAGTCCGGCTTCGATTCTGGAAGGCAGCGAAATCGTGGCCGCCCACGTGTCGCGATCAGCGGCCACGATCGCCTGGCAGCGCGATCGGGTCCGGTCGAACACGGCTCGGTTTCGAGTCGGCGGATCTCGGCCGTTGGATCTTGATCCAACGGTTGGGATCGATTAGGGTTAGGAGTGGGTTGAGTCGAAGTCAGCGGCTCGGTCGGACTCGAGTCCGACTCTGTCGGATGAACAGTACTTGACCCGAGTTGGATTTTCCAGCGATTTAATATTTAAGATAATTCCCAGTAATTCATTTACTTCAGTAGAAATAGCACATGACTCAGAAAAATTCGGAAAAATTCTGGAAAATATTTTGGATTATTTTGGACTCAAATAAAATATTTCCAACAAAAATTTATTTGCAAAATTAAATTCTTTAATTATTTCAAAATGGAATAAATTCAAATAAATTCCAAATAAATCCAAATAAATTCCAGAAAATTCCAAAAATTCACCAAAGTGCCAAATCACACATGAATTTAAGAAAAGCAAAATTTTGGGATGTTACAAACCTCCCCCCCTTAATAGAATCTCGTCCCGAGATTCGTGGCTCACTAAAGAAATAGGTTTGGAAATTCTTTCTTCAAATCCTCTTCGCTCCCAAGTCGCTTCACTTTCTTCATGGTTGCTCCAATCGAACTCTCTACAGAATCGGGTTGACTTGTTTCTAGTTTCTCGATCCATTGTGTCTAGAATCCTCACCAGGGTGCTCCTTATAAGTCAAATCCTCTTGCAACTCAATTGACTCTAGCGGTGCCTGTTCCTCGGGAACTCTGAGACACTTCTTCAAGCCCAGGACACATGGAACACGTCATGCACTCCTGCTAACGATTGTGGCAACTTGGTGATAGGCAACTTCACCCTGCGACTCAAGATCTTAAATGGTCCAACATAGCAGAGTGCGAGTTTCCCTTTGGCATGGAACCTCTTAACTCCCCCGAGAGGCGTAACTCGAGGTATACAAAGTCTTCTCGTTCAAAACTCAAATCTCGGCGACGATTGTCAAGATAACTCTTACATCGAGATTGGGCTATCTTCAACCTTTCCCTAATCATAGCGATCTGCTCCTCGGCCTCTTGAAGAATATCAGGCCCAAAGACACGGCGCCACGGTCTCATTCCAATTCAATGGCATCCGACAGTGGTCGACCATCTGATGCCTCAAAAGGTGACATCTGTAAACTAGCCCGATAACTATTGTTGTAACTAAACTCGGCATACGGCAAACTTTTATCCCAAGAGGTAGCATAAGCTAATGCACAAGCTCTTAGCATATCCTCCAGAATCTGGTTGACTCTTTCGGTCTGTCCATCCGTGCAGGATGATAAGGTCAGATCTTGAAGTTCAAACGGGTTCCCATGGCTTCATGCAACTTATTCCAGAATCTCGAGGTAAATTGGGTACCTCTGTCCGATACAATCCTCTTTGGCACTCCGTGCAAACAAACAATCCTGATCATGTACAACTCTGCTAACTTATCTCCCGAGTAAATGGTCTTCACGGGGATAAAATGGGCTACTTTAGTCAAGCGATCCACTATAACCCATATGGAGTCATAACCTCCTTGAGTCTTTGGCAAACCGGTAATGAAATCCATTCCGATTTCCTCCCACTTCCACTCAGGTATTTTCAGCGGTTGTAGCAATCCTGCTGGTCTCTGATGCATTGCCTTGACTCTCTGGCATACGTCGCACAATGCAACATGCTCGGCAACTTCACGTTTCATACTCGGCCACCATAATCTCTCCTTCAGATCCTGATACATCTTGGCGCTTCCAGGATGAATCGAGTACTTAGAGTCATGGGCTTCTTCCAGAATCAGTTGCTTTAACTCCTTTTTGTTAGGCACACAAATGCGATCCTTCATCCATAACGTGCCTTGCTCGTCTAGCTTGAAATCCTTTGCCTTGCCTTCCTCCATTTTGGACTTAATCCTACGGATCTTGTCATCATCCTTCGTCCTTCTCGGATCCGGTCCTCTAAAGTAGGCTTTACTTCCATGGCGGACAAGAATCCGCTAGGTACAACCTCTATCTTCATTTTTCGAAAATCCTCACATAACTCATCCTGACTTGTGGCTAGCAACGTACTCACGGTATGGCTTTTCCGACTCAGTGCATCGGCTACTACATTGGCCTTCCCGGGATGGTAATGAATTCCAACATTATAGTCCTTGATCAATTCTAGCCATCTCCTTTGCCTCATATTCAGATCCGATTTGGGTGAATATGTACTTAAGGCTCTTATGATCCGTATATACTTCACATCTGTTTCCAATCGATAGTGACGCCATATCTTCAAAGCATGCACTACGGCAGCCTAACTCTAGGTCATGTGTCGGATAATTTTTCCTCATGCGGCCTCACCGCCTTGATGCATAAGCGGCGACCTTTCCATTCTCAGCATCGGACACATCCAAGTCCTTGGCGCGATCGTCACAATAAATATCGAAGCTTTGAGCAACATCCGGTAGAACTAACACCGGTGCTGATGTCAATCGCTTCTTCAGCTCTGAAATCCTTTCTCACATTCTCAAGCGTCCATGCAAACTTCTTTTCCTTCTTCAGCAATTGCGTAAGAGGTTTCGCAATTGTCGAAAAACCTTCGATGAAACGGCGGTAATATCCTCGCCATTCCAAGGAAACTCGAATCGCCCACGCCTCTTGGGCCGCTCCCAATGTAACACGGCTTCTACTTTGCTTGGATCTACTGGCGACTCATTCAAGGGTCATCACATGTCCAAGAAACTCCACCTTGTCCTTCCAAAAATCACACTTGCTGAACTTGGCGAAAAGTTGCTGTTCCTCGGCTTTTCCAAAACTCGCCTTAAGTGTTCGGCATGTTCATCCTCTGTCTTGGAGTAGACTAGGATATCGTCTATGAACACGACGACAAACTTGTCCAAATATTCCATGAACACCTTATTCATCATATTCATGAAATAAGATGGCGCATTGGCTACCCAAAGGACATAGCGTAAACTCGTAATGTCCATATCTTGACGAGAATGCGCCTTCTAATATCTTACGATCGGATCTTTAACTGATGATATCCCGATCTCAGATCAATCTTGGAGAAAACTCCGGCTCCTCTTAACTGATCAAACAAATCATCAATCCTGGGTAGCGGATACTTATTCTTCACGGTGACTTCATTGAGTGCACGGTAGTCAATGCACATCCCGAAACTCCTGTCCTTCTTCTTGACAAACAAAAGCTGGTGCTCCCACGGCGACTAACTTGGTCTCGATAAATCCTTTCTCCATTAACTCTTCTAGTCTGTTTCTTCATCTCTACCAACTCCTCGGTAGACATCCGATAGGGTCTCTTTGCTATCGGTCTTTGCACAGTACAAGCTCTATCACAAACTCTATGTCCCCTGGCGGCATACCAGGTAGATCTTCGGGAAAAACATCGGGTACTCATTCACTCTTGGGACATCCTCTATGCTGATTGCCTTGGTATGCATTAACCATTAATCGTCCATCTCTAGCTACTTGATGGCTTGAAATTCCACTTTCTTCCCACGGGCTCTCAATCGAGATAGTCCTTCGTCCACAATCCAATACAGCCTTGTGCTTGGATAACCAATCCATTCCCAATATAACATCTAAGGTGCAGGTCTCCAAAATTATAAGGTTTGCTAGGAACTCTATTCCATCTATTAGTATTCTCACCCGGAACATCCTACTTCCGTTCGGAGTTCGAACCAGGGGTTTGAACTAAAAGCATGCACTTAAGTCTTGCAATCCTTAAATCATTTCTAGCAGCAAAGCCTTGCGAAACAAACGAATCGCGAAGCTCCGAGTCAAACAAAGCTGCTGCAGTGCTTGAGTTAACAAGTAACTTACCCGATGCGGCGTCCGTAGCATTTTGCAATGCATCCGCGGTGACATGGTTGACTCGGCCTCTCACCACGGTCTGGTGTGGCTCTGGTGTTGGCGTCCTAGCTGGGTGGTTTCTAGATTGAAGCGAATCGGGTCGCTCTGCTGTCTTCTTCGGACAAGCTGTTGGCAAAGTGTCACGGCTCGTTGCGATTGTAGCGGCGTCTCACTGTTCCTGTCGATTGCACGGGAGTAGCGTTTCTAGCGGGGGCTGGGGTTTGGTAGTTCTGATTGGCAGGTCTTGGTGCTGGGGATGGTGTCCTTGTTGCATTCTGCGCTTCCTGTTCTCATCCAGTTCCTTGCGCTTGTCCTCAAGAATAAGCGCCTTATTCACCAACTCTTGGAAATCTGGAAAGGTGTGGGTGATCAACCCTACTTGCAATCCTGAGTTAAGTCCCTTCATAAAACGAGACTGTCTGGATTTATCTGTCGCTACATCCTCAGGTGCGTAGCGTGCTAGCTGTGTGAACTTGTTCGTAGTCGCCACCGTTGATTACCTTGCTTGATTGCTCTGAACTCCTCCTTCTTAAGGTCCATAATTCCTTCAGGCACGTGATATCTTGTCGGAATGCAAATGTGAACTCTTCCCAAGTGATATCTTGAGGGTTCTCTGCGTGTACGAAGTTCTCCCACCATTCGTAATTGTTCCTTCCAACTGATGGGAAGCGTAAAGTACCTTCTCATTTCCTATGCATTGGGCTATGTGTAGCTTCCTCTCAATTGATCTTAACCAATCGTCGGCCTCCAACGGATTGGCATTTCCAGAGAAAGTGGGTGGGTGAGTCCTCATGAACTCTGACAGCCTTGTATTCTGGCGTGGTCCCTGATTAACTTGATTGGCAGTGGCCTGAGCAGTGACGTGCTGCATTTGTTGCATCATAGCATGCATCAACTGGGTCTGAGCAGCAAGAAATGCTCCAAAATTCTGCACATCCAGTGGCGGTGCTGGTGCTCCATCATTGGGGTTTTCTGTTGGGCGAGATCCACTCCCATTGCTTCCAAAGTTCCCACGGGTGGTTACCATCTGTCGATTTGCTCTAGGTTTAGAGATGAGAGGGAAACAAGAATAGACAAGTAATATGGAACTTATGCGGCGAAAGGGGTAACTTTAAGGTCCATCTTTATTATTAATAACTTGGTATGGCTGCTTACAATGCCTAAGGGCCTTGCAACACATACTGCACACTCAGCAAACAAAGCAAATCCAAATCGAACTAACTCTGGAGTCTAACGCCTAAAGGGTGACTCTTTATTCTATGACTCGACTCGGCGAAGGAGTCTCACTATAGAACCTATGCTCACTCATCGAGAAAACCTCCATCTGTCACAAGAGTGCTTTACGTAAGAACTCGGAATTTTCAAATTGTGACAAGGTAAGGGAAAATTTCAGCAAGAGACGAGAAAAGAGAGAAGGGGATAAGTCGAGATGTCATTTCTTGTCTTCACAAATTTTTAGCTTTAGAAAATAGGTTTTATCCTCACTACGACCATTCTAGCTTAGGGTTGAGCCTACAGTCAAGTATGGCTCTGATACCACCTCTGTCGGGACCCCGAATTTGCAAAACCGACCCTCTGTGTATTCAAGACTAGTCCAGAACGCGCTAGTGCACACAGTCTTTAACATCGGTAAATATCACAATCATACCAATCGATACCATAAAAGTACTTTATTAAAGTAATAAAACTGGTTACTCGACCTTATGGCCAAGTTACAAATATATGCCTCGTAGGGCGAAACTTATCCAGAGAGAAACAATAGCGGAAAATCAAATAAACTCAGTGGCGCCATCCAAGATACCACAGCAACCGATCGGGCTCGCATCCCTAAGTAGACGGGTCCTCTTGGAACTCCTCCTCCAAATCAAGCGTAATCTCCTCTTCAACTGTATTGTGTTGGGGCAAGGGTGAGTACTTGGTACTCAGCAAGTCATGCACAGAATGCAAGCTAATATACTATATGCATGGCTTAGTACAAAGGAATAGCTTAAGGTATATTTGCGGTAAACAGCATTTGACAAGTAATATAAGTAGATTCGAAAGCAGTAAAAACAAGTAAGGCATAAATAACTTTTCAAGAAGTTTAAATAACATTTTTCCCCATCCTAAACCATATTTCCATCCTCTTTATTGTTAAACCAACCCAACTTTTCAAATCCAAGTTATTTTCGTAAAATCTAACCCTTGATCAGTAATTCCCGAGCATTGTCCAAAGACCGTGGACTCGGCTATTCAAATAGATTCTACACTCTGCAGAGGTTATGCACTTTACCCACAAGATACAATCCACTCACCACGTCGGTAGTGAATCGCCATACAAGAGTATGCGAATGAGCGATCATAACAAAGCCTTTCTAAGCCTCAAACAACACAGTGGTCCTCTCCAGACGTGCTCTACACCATCCCTTCCCTTAGCCAAGGCGAAGTATGGGACCAACACACCGTTAGATGGGTATCTGGCCACAGCCACGATACGCTCCCGCATAATCACACAAACGGTGTAATTGACACCCGAGGCTCCACAAGTGAGTCCTTAGCGACTTAGTCAACTAGGCCGTCCCATTCCACCCATGTGGTTGCAAGTATGACCCAGTTCAAAGGCTTGCAAGGTTAAGTCCTTAGAGTGACCAGGCAAGACTACCCGAAACCAAATCATCACTCCCAATGCCACAACCGGCCCACTGATTACTCTTGCCACATGCCCTGGCCGAAATCGTTTATCAAACCCGCTTGATTACCATGCACCACGTGCCATCAACATCACATGATACTTTTCCAAAACAGGTTCAATATATCATTAAGTCAATATTAGCATTTGATTATCCAAAATCATGTCATGAGCACGAAAGTGTGCTCTAAGCAAGATACTACAACGTTCTAAACCCATGTTGGCAATTTAATAATGTCCAACTAGTAAACCACAACTAGGGTGACAAGGGATCATGGCACATACTTAGATAATCAAGGTGTCATATAACAAATTGGTAGTTATCTAACCCCCATGTTTAAACAAAGTATCTTTCTAATTGAACTAGCATGCAATAGTTTAAATCAAAATAGATTTCGAAATAGGATCAATATGGTCAAAGCACAACTTGCCTTCAAAAAGTACTTGCTCTTGGTCTTGAGTTGGATCCTGAGTCAACACTTCTCCTCGAATCCTTCCTGCACTTCAACGTCTACTCGTAAAAGCGTGCAAATAGCAAATACACAAATAAACACTATGCAAAAGATCCCAAAACTCCAAATAAAATCCATAAACAGAGAGAACATAATTTTCTGGATTTTTAGAAACTGGAATCGTCAAATTTGGAGTTAAAGCATAAAAGTTATGATTATTTAAAGTTTAAATAATCAATTAAATAATATTTCAGAGAAAAACTTTAGTCCAAAAATTAAATAAAATTCATATTTAGGTAGATCTCAATTTTATACAAATTTAGAAATTTGAACCACTCAAATCGGAGTTGAAACGCATAAAAGTTATAAGCGTTTGAAGTTTGAATCTAAATTTGAATCAATATTTCGAATTAATAAATCATTTTCTTTTTCGAAATTAATTATTATGCCAAAGAAGGACACGTGGCAGCTCCTCGATTGGCTGTGACGTCAGCCGGTCCATGGGCTCGGTCCACACTCGGCTTGGGTCCACCGTGGACTCGGTCCACGGCTCATCGTGAGATCGACATGTGGGCCCACTCGGGTAACGTCATTCTTGGCGTCGTGAGCTCGGCCACGGTCGCGGCAGTGGAGTCCCGCAGGATGACGTCATGGGTGCGTCCGCGATGCTGTCGGCGACACGCGGGCCCCGGCGTGTCGGTGATGACTGCGTACGCGTGGTAGCGCGATTCGGCTTCACTGGGCTGCGTGGCACAATCGTGGCGTTGGTTTGAAATCCGGTACCGGGATTGAGTTTGGCCTCATGTGCTTGGGGCGCACGTGATCGATCGTGGGCCGTTGGATCTAGATCCAACGGTTGGGATTAGATCTAGGATTTTCAACGGAAACTCACCGAAGTGGCGTGGCACGATCCGGGCCTTTGGATCTTGGATCGGACGGTTGGTGGAGCTCGGGTCGGCGATGGCTTCACGGCGGAGTTGCGGCCGTGCCGTGAGGCGGCGACCACCCAAACGGCGGTTGGGGCGTGCTCGGCGAGATGGAGGGTGTCTTGGTGCGCCTGGCCGGGGTTTCGAATCTGGGGTCAATGGCGGCGGAGGGACGGCGACGGCGGCGAGGCGAGGCAAGGACTGCGTGGTGGCGCTTCACGCAACTACGGCGGCGATTCGGCGAACCTACGGCGGCTAGAGCTCGGCGGAGTTAGGGCAAGAAGTGCGCGGGTCACGGCGGTCCTCGAGTGCGATCCGGCATTAAATAGCCGGAGGCGTGCTCAGCGGAGCCCTAATCGTCACTGGCGGCACGCTTTCGGCGGCGAGTCCGCTCGATTCTACGGAAGACGACGAAATCGTGGCTGTCCACGTGTCGCGATCAACGCCACGATCGCGACGGCGCGATCGGTCCGGTCCAACACGGCTTTCGGTCGAGGTCAGGCGGATCTCGGCCGTTGGATCTTGATCCAACGGTTGGGATCGATTAGGGTTAGGAGTGGGTTCTGGCCGAAGTCAATCGGCTCGGTCGGACTCGAGTCCGACTTTCGGCCGATGAACAAGATTTGACCCGAGTTGGATTTTCCAAATGATTTAATATTTAAAATAATTCCCGATAATTCATTTAATTCATTAAAAATAGCAAATGACTTAAAAATTCCAGAAAAATTCTGGAAAATATTTTGGATTATTTTGGACTCAAATAAAATATTTCCAACAAAAATTTATTTGCAAAATTAAATTCTTTAATTATTTCAAAATGGAATAAATTCAAATAAATTCCAAATAAATCCAAATAAATTCCAGAAAATTCCAAAAATTCACCAAAGTGCCAAATCACACATGAATTTAAGAAAAGCAAAATTTTGGGATGTTACAAGAACGCAGGAAGCCAAGGCGTCCCCACGTCCCTCGAGAAGTTTCCCGAGTCATTAAGTCCTTCTAACACTCGTCACTGACGCCTGGTCCTCGTCGGGAGAAACTAAACGCTTTTCGGACGAGGGGACCCGTGGAATGAACGAACATGCATAGTCATTTGATAAAATGGGTAATTTAATTCAAGTGTCTACAAGAACTCCATCATACAAAAATGTCCAAACTAAGGAGGAGGCGGCTTCTCTTTGCCTTTCCCTGAGTCGCGCATTATAGCACGAGCTCGACGTACCGATTCCCTCGCAGTGGGCTCCCCGTGCTGCTTCCAGAAATCCGACATAAAGCTTGACGATAGCCGAGATGCGGCGGAGGAAGGCTTCCCAGACGAAGGGATATCTCCGAACCACAGTAACGGCACAGGCGGCGAAGAAAAACCGAAGTACTCGCGGATATGTGTACATCCCTTCGCATCCAATAACTGAGCAGTTTTGACGGAGCCCAGCCTCGCGCAGTAATCGCCGAAGGTCAGCGCTGAATCCCCAAAAATCTTAGTTGATTTCTCGAGGAAGGAGATAGCTTCCAGGCTAGAGGAAGGGATACGACTCGGAGCTGCATCAATGCCGAACCGAGGGAGCTGCTGAAGAAAGGCCTCCGTAGCCCCATGAATCCCCGAGACAATGGATTCCAATTCCTTCTGAATCATGTCGTGACGCTCCTCCGCTCATTGTGCGTTACGAAGATGAGCTTGAACCTCGCTTCGCGCCATTGCGAGTTGAGAGGGGAATTCTTCCATTTGCTTCATCAACATGTTCTTGCCCTCTTCTGCAACCGCCAACAGGTTCTTCAATTCTTCTATTCGGTCATCTTTCTTCTTCTCGTTCCGCTCCGCCGCCATGCGAGCTCGCTCCTCTTCGACGAGACGGTCCCGCATCAGGGAAACTACCCCCTCGAGCTCTGCGTTCTTTGCTGCCAAATCCCGACTTTGAGATGCTTCGGCCTACACCTTAGCCAACGAGTCCTTGGAGTCCTGAAGCGCCATTGAAAGACTAGCTTTCTCTGCTTCTAGTTCCACCACCCGCTCCTTCGCTGCATCGCAATCCTGGACCCCCTTGTTAAACTTGCCCAAGTACGTCCGAAATCAGCGCGATACCTTCAAGGCCGATGACAAATTTCAAAATGAAGAAGAAGGATGTTGAAAGACACAGAGACCAGTAATATAAACTCAAAAGGGAAGATACCTTTAAATGATGATCCATCGAGATCTCACAAAGAGAAAGGTCATTAATTTCCTCAAATAAGGCCACAGATTTATTGTAGGGAGAAAAAGCCGCGCGCATCTTTCTTAAAGACGGAGATGCAGCCGCCCCCCTCAAAATCTGAGGTCGAAAAATCTGACAAGTCAAAGTGGACAAAAGAGGAACCAACACCACCCGCAGGGGCTGGTTGGTTCAAAGGTAAAGTCCCTCCACCCGGAAGGGGGACGCCTTGAGAAGTTGGAATCGGAGGTTCCGGACCCTCTTCCTCCGCGACAGGCGAAGGAGTGGCGAGCGCTCCAGTTTGGACCTGCTCCAACGGTTTTAATGCCCCCGCCGCCTCCGCATTATCACCTCCTGCATCGACTTCGTCAAAACCTGAAAGGACATCGCACCCTAACGAGCTGGCGGGAAAGGTGTCAGGAGTACGACCTTCTCCCCCGGTGGGGGTGTCAGGAGTGGAAACGTTTACCCGCAAACCCCGAGTCTCCCCTGTCACGGGGACGGCCATACCTTTAGGCTGCTCCCGTGCGCACTCTGAAGCCAGAAAATCATCATCGTCCTCACCGCCCAAATCGATAGTCTCCACTCCAGGGATCCCTAAAAATGAGTACCCGGGGGATTGACCCCCGCCAACATGCACGTCAACGGAAGAATCAAGTGTGAGGGTCGAGGGAACCCCCCCATAGCAATTGGGCCTGATGTGGTCTCGGGAAAACTTCAGATCTCGGACGGACGGCCTATCGAGGGCTCGTCAAGAATGTGCCTAAGGGCCGTGATTTCGGAGGGCCCCACAGCGTCCGCAGAATCCGAAGGGGGCGGTGGCAGGAGAGACGTAACCGCAACAGAGCCGGAGGAATCACCTTCATCGCTGGATTCCTCCTCACCCCAATCCGCATCCTCGTCGTCATCATCCCCCAAATCCTTGCTCCCGCCAGAAGTGGCAGCAGCTTGGGGCAGCGCCGTGCGAGCTAACCTCGCTCGTTTGGCCGGACGAGGAGAACCGATCGACCCTGCAGGATGAGGGGCACGCAGGCGTCCCGATCGATAAGAAACGAGCATCGGGTGATCCCAATAGCACTCATAGCGGCCTCATACTCAATTGCTTGGCAAGGACCCAGAAGCTTGCGAGCCAATTTCTCGGCCGCCCGCGCCCAGATCTTGTACCCTCCGCCGAACCACGTGCACCGTGCCTCCCGACGACCGATCCAGAGTAACGCGGAGCTCCTGGCTAAGGGGTCGATACGACACGCATAATATTCCTCCACCAGTCTCGCATCGTACTGGGCACGAAGAGCCTTGAGATAATCAAGATATCCACTTCCTCCGCAAATGCGCTCCAATTAGGGGATCGAATCGCGCTGCATCGACCCATCAAGTATGAAGGGAAGAGTCCGACCCACGAGGATTTGGTAATACCACCGTGACATCCATCCTGAATCCCATTTCCCTTGGCGGCGCTCATTGGGATTTCTTTTATAAGGGACCTCTTCGTCTGAAAATTCGAGAGAACCAAAACACAACTTGGCGCCTTCGCTCGCTTTCATGTTTTGGTTGCCAAAACGCATCTTCTATGAGAGAAAACAAGCGCCCTGTCAAGTGGATCCCAGCCGGACGGAACGCCCATTCCAGCACTGCCAATCGCACAATAGCGTTAGGGGTAAGCTGTGAAAGCTCTGCATGGAAAACCCGGAGTACTGACGCCAACAGAGGGGCGGACGGGAAGCGAAGGCCCGCTTCGAGAAACGCCGCGAATACCACTGCTTTATTCGCTTGAGGCTGAGGGGCTTCCTCATCACCAGGGAGGCGCATGGAAGGGCGCATCACCCCGAAATCAGCCGCTAATGCGTCGAGATCGGCAGAGCTCAACGTCGACCGCCCCAAAATGGGGGATAATCCCGCGGCATCCTCCTTACTCAAAACCGGCTTTATCTTAGGAGGGCGTCTAGGACCCATGGAGATCTAGATTGGTGGAAGATCAGGAAGACAGACGCCAGAGGAGAACACGAATGAGAAAAGAAAACAGAAGAAATGCGGAGCAAAAGAAAAAGAACCACACCACCGTCGGAAAACCCTATCTCCACAGGATATGCGCAAAAAAAAAAAACTCGGATATTTACTATTACATCCCAGCGGGCAGAACGACATCTACCCGCTGACATGAGGGGCTAGTGTGGTGGACCGACCAGGCTCATCCCTCCCCCCTCGGCTAGCTAAACGAAGCCCCCGTATCTAATGGCCCACGTGAACGGGTCTATAATCGTTAACCTCTTCCTTCGATAAAACAATGAGTCCATACCCTAGGAGATCATCCCCCGGTAAAAAGGGGTGATGGGTAAAGATCGCCCCTTCCCCCCCCCCTCCGCAACGAGGGGAAGTCCCCTTCCGTGGCGAGGGAGGAAACCGGAGGAAATCACTCCCAGCCATGTCTCCCTCTGACGTGAACCTAGTGGCAATCTCCAAGGTCTGACACCCCCAACAACTCCTCCCAAGTACGCAATGACGTGTCCGGGCAATCTGAGACCACAACACAAGTGAAATTCCCGTCGAACCCCTATAAAAGGTGTACGAACAGAGGGCAAAAAACCCAACGCATGAGAGACATGATTCAATAAAAACAATTCAGGTTAGCTCTTGGCAAGAAATAATAAAGAAAAAGAAGGCCAATCAATATGGGCATGTTCCCAGGCCTGCCCTATAAAGGGGGGAAGAAGACAGTGGAGAAGCAGGTTCCCCGAAAAACAAGAAACAGTCCGACGAAGAAGAAGAGAGAAAGAGACCCGGTGGTTCCACGCAACCATAATAACAATTACATTTAATTGATTCAACTCACAAATTAACTAAGGAGTACATCATTTCCATAAACCACGTTGTTAGATACTTCATAACATGCTAAACAACAATTCTCATTATTGACACGTAATTTCAGTCAAAAGATTACTTACTTTGTTTGAACCAAACTTCACGAAGAAACTTGACTCTCAAAGTTGCAATGAGTCAAACCCAAACTTGGTCATACAAGAGGAAATTCTCCAAAACACTTTTCAATCTCAAAGACTCCCATAGAGGAAAATGGTTGAAAGACAATTTACTTAAAAGGGAACCAAGCGATCAAGTAATCCTTTTCAAATAAAACATTAACACCAAACCCCAAACTTTAGCAAAGCCACAGAACTTTAGCCCTGACAACCAAGTTTGGCATAACGCCGCAATAACTCCTTTGACCTCAGAGAAAGACAAACACAAGAATAAATTGAATGCTTCTCCCCATAAAGCAATCAACAAACTAAGCATCAAAGCTGGAAAGGCGACCAAAAGAAGTGCAACACTAGACTCTTCTTCTTCATCTTCAACCAAGGAAGACAAAACCACACACCGCATACGGAACAATCCGCGAAAATCCAATACCAAACACTTTTCTTTTTGGTTTCAATCAACTAAAACCAAGAAAACCAACCAAGACCGACCGTCATAACGATAAAGAACATCCGAAGGAATCTACCACCAATCTCTTCTATTTGACTCCAGTCAACTACCCGATCTACGACAAAAAGGGTAAGCAATCCTCCTACAGGGATAAATAATTCTTCGGTGATAGCGTTAACCGGCCACACCGTCAAACCACACCCTTACTATGAACAAAAAGAGGTGACCGAAACCATTCGGCACCACAACCCCACTTTATCACAAATAACAAGAACAATCCAATCAATTCTCTCAATAACATAGCAACACACATTATTACATATAGCATTCAACATCAAGGCTTAAATACAACATTTAAGCGTAAAGCAACGATACCCATACCCTTTCCTACTGTGCATCCGTGTGTGTCAAGTTTTAAATTAGTTATTCCACTTACACAAGTTTTAATGTTGCTATCCTTTGACAAAATTTTAAGTATAACCTAAGCCATGTTTCTAGGTTACTCCACATCAAAATTTTAGTTAACCCTATGGTATTCCACTAAGTTCATACACCACGGACATGAAGCCCGCTCTGATACCAACTGTAACACCCCGGCATTTAATATGCCCGAATGCTACCTAACATAGACTAAGCAACCTCTAAATACCACAAATACAAGTAAATTACAGCAAAGGCACGAATGCTAAAAACTGAAATTTCGGCAGCATCTCCTTTGTTTTAACATGAATTGAAGGAACAACAACAACATAGCAATATATGGCAATATAAGAGGCATCTAAAATAGCAATAATTTACGGCATGACAGCAATATAAGTCTAATTCCAATCATTAAATGTTTCCATGAGCCAAACGAACAATAAGACTCTCATATCGCAAAACTAAATCATAAATCAATAAGCATCACACTTAATTTATTATCAAGACTCCAATTGAATGACTGTGGGAACAAATAAGTGAAGCTACGTGTAGAAGTGTGACTATTTCCCTTCCCCGCATGCTGGTCTCATGGTAACTAAAACAACAAGAAAGCACAAGCGTGAGTTCAACACTAAGCAAGTATATTGCAATGGTACAAAAGAACAATTACATGGCTACAACAACTCACATCATGTCTATCATCTTATTCATGATCACATATCATTATCATCATCATCATGTATGCAATGCGATGCGATGCACATGTCTCCTGGAAACTCATACCGGTATGGTTAAGTACACACCCGTCGGTGTGCACCCTCTCCCCCCTTCCATCCCGAAGATGGAGGGTGCCTACTCCTCGCTTCCATTCACCACGATGGATGGAATCACGATGTAGGACTTACTCAATGGCGCCCCGGACTAGTCATAACTTTCTCACCGACCTTACCGGACTAGTTATGACTTTCTCACCGACCCGGCCATGTATCATGCCATGTATGCAAACATGCCAATATCATAGATAACTTGTACATTAACACATGGTATCATAATATAACAAAACATATTCATCATATCAATGGCAAACATTAAAGCATGGCATGTGAACATATCATATATTCAATTGCAATCTCAACAAAACTAGCAATCTACAACCCGCTACCCATTCCAATACACTTGCCTCAACCACGGGCGACGGATTGGCGAGAAGTAGAGGGCACCCCCGGGGTCACACCACCTGCACATAGGCACCACACACTCAAAATCATGCCCACAAAACAATACGCAAACACTCTTCTACCCCGACTTCGCAAACTACTCGCACAACCCAAAACAGATGTTCTGTCCCGCCGGGACAACAGACTTGCAACGAGCATAACTCAGAATCTAAAACTCCGAATCGATTAAACGAGTACATCCTCACGTAGCTTAGAAAATTTCCTAACTTTTTATAAGTATATGAAAAAACTGATTCGGACTCTAAAGTGGTTTAATCTATAGAATACCATGATCTGTTCCAATCACGTAACAGTTTTTAACACATTCGGTAAAATGAGCATAACTTTCGAACGGCTGGGCAGAATTGGACGTTCTTTATACCCACTGAAAGGTATTGAAATTACCTACAACTTCTTCAACAGGTGGCCGACCAAATTCTGATTCTAAATTGGAGAAAACCCAAACCCTAGGTCGACTGCTCATGCTGCCCGAAACAGAGAACGTGGCAAACTCTAGATTCTGTCTAATCTACCCAATTACAGCACCACCAATTGATCTAAAAACATGATATCAACCCTTATAATAGTACCTAGACCAACCCCAAGGATTCCCGTGGCCATACCTTCACCCGATGAATGAAGAACCAACGGATCTCCTCCCGGTTCGCGCGATCTCCTTCCTCGCTCCGAATCCACCGGATCTCCTCGTCGCGGAGCGCTCCAATGGACGGATCCGCGGGATGGTGAGGTGGAAAACTCCCCTAGGGGAAGCAAGGGTGGTGGAGAGGTGAGGAGAGGGGTGCTGGTGCAATGGGGAGCAAGGGGGAGGGGGCGGCGCAAGCAAATGGAGAGGGGGAGATGGGGGGTCGGCTAGGGCACCACGGGGGGGCATACACAGTAGGGGGAGGCGCAAAAAGGGCTGGGGGAGGCCCCCAACCAGGTCTCCTACTCCTACTTGGACTCTAACTCCTTCCCACCAAAGCTCACGCCACGTTCCCTTAGGCCCAAACTCCCCCGGAAAGGCCCAAACTCCCGGAATCGGCCCCGAAACGCAAATAAACCTCATACCTTATGGTTTCAACCTCCAATTCCACATTCCATAATGTTTTTGACCTCAACATTCACATTTTATAAGGTTACGAGACTCCGTGGTGTCACATCCATTTATGCAAAAACATTTAAATTTGGATTTAGTTAGTATAAAATGCTGAAATAGATTAGTTTCTTTATGTTCAAATTTGACTTGCTTTTAACTAGTGCAAATCAACTCCAAATTTGGCGAAACCAGTTTGGATATTGCTATAAATTGGTACCCTCTCTGTTTATGAAAAATATTTGGGGTTAGATTTGCTCAATCACAAGTTAATGTAGGGTCGTTGCATGTGTAGTTAAAATCTAGAATGATTAATGTTGATAAGCTTCTTTTAACTTGTAATCCAGTACCAATACTTTTGAAATATCATAATTTTGGGCTTTGTAACAGTGACTCAGTATGTCAAATTTTGTACTTTAGTTAACTACTTATTTATGGTTTCTAGTTCATTTAGGAGTTCAATCAATCGCACTACCTATTAACCTTGTCCTAATCTCATAAATCCAAATGATATTTGCCTTTATAATCTAAGAATGAATATGGTTATATGTACGATTTTGGCCTCTTGAATTCGTAAAATAAAACGTTAAATTTCGTAAAACTCGGTTGCGTGCCCTATGTGTATGGTTGGACCTAAACCCTAACCCTCGCTGATCCAACACGCACGCACTAACACTTGTTTTTCATGAATGGTTTTATTATGAATTTATTTGACTTCTTTTCGTCTCATGTATATTTGTTGACTTGTTGCCTTTGTTGAATATGGTTATTTGTTCTTCTTCTTGATAAATGGCGTGTAGACCCCGACGTTTCGAATACTATCACCGACAACTTCGACTCCACCCAGGAAGTCGCTGAGCAAGGCAAGCACCCTCCTTTGACTATGTTGGTCCTACTATTTCACTTAGTTTACCTTGTTTTATCAAAACTATTATGCATGCGCTATGTTTAGTAAACTTTGCTATATTGTGGGATTTGGTAGAAATATACCTAGCTCATGGGATTTCCTTAATCATTGTTAACATGAGAACATTGAAAGCCCTAGATTATGGATAGACATACAATAATGTCAAGTGGGTATACACGATTATTAATTGCTAATGCTTAGTATGCTCTAGAAATGGGATCACGAACGAATGGTTATATTGTTCGTGATAATTACTGAAAATTGGATATGGTTGGGAAGAAACATGTGTTGGCATGTAGTTTAAAAAGATTGGATATAACAGTAAAGGATACCGATATTTTGGTAGAAATGAAAATAAAGCTATGATTTGACACGGGCGAATTATGGCAATAGCCGGGTGTGCAAGCGTTAACTTGCACGTAGTGTAGGGGTAGTTTTCGGCCGGGTCAGATTAAGGACCGAACTTAGTGTTTATAATCCAAGAATTATCGTACAATCACAAGTGCTATTATGGGGTAGCTTTAACCTATTAAGTTATTGAAAACTGGTTTTGCACATTGGAAGGCTGTAGTAGCACAAGTAGTAAATCCTGTCGAGTTTGCTTGTAAGGGGCTGCCACATGTGTCTTGTGGGTAAATGCATGCTGGTGCAACGGTGTACGCCTGGCTATGGGGATAAACATTTGTTGTTTCATTGAGCTTAAAAAGATTATTATGTTTTATGTGATTGGTTGTCTCTACCATAGTGAGGGTTTTATGTAATAGGCTGGTGCAAAGCTAGGTTTGAATAATGTAACGGTTATGTATGATCTCTCTGTGGCACACCAACGGAAGTGTGTTAATTTTGCAATGCACAAAGAGTTGATCATTCCTTGTGGGTAATGCTGTACACCTCTACAGAGTTTTAATCTTTTCGAAAAACCGTTCCTGCAATTAATAGAGTCTTGGTGCATTGACACTAGTTAGAATTTCGATATTATCACAAAATTGACTGGAATTGGAAATAGTTGTTGGGAAAGCCTTTATTTCAGTTTTGGTGCCAAGGGGTGACAATGGACGATATTTTACTCACGATCATGGAGGATTGTGGGTTGTTACATTTATTCATACTCGTTATTTACATATCTGTCAATTGCTTTTACAAATTACACTTGCAATCTACTATCTAGTATTTACAATGCAATTTTCACTTTTGTCGATGATTGGGGAGCAGGCCCCCGCCGAGCTTACTTAGTTGACTGAGGGACGAACGGTAACCCCTTCTCACGCGAAGGGTTACTCTGAGGAATCGCTAGATCTCGGAAAATGACACGGGATTTATCCTGGTTCGGGCTTCTCCGTGCAGGAGATAATAACCCTACTCCAGCGTGATGTGTATTATGTGTATGATGTGAATCTCTCCCCCCTCCTCCAACAGCGGGGGGTATTTACAATTTACAAGGGCGTAGCGCTGGTTACGACCCACGTCTTACACATCTGACCATGTCCAACGTGGTAACAACCGGATCCTACAATCCCGCCACGTCCCTGCTGCGGATGCAACGGCCTGACGTGGTCATCGCTGTAACCGTTAGCTACCTCCGCCGACCTCGTAATTGAAGAGCGAGCTTGAACCAGGCCTGATCGGCACCATCACGAGTTCCCTGCCTTAGGCCAGCGAGCTCGGTCGTTAACCGAGCGACGAGCTCACACTCGGTCGGGCAGAGAAATCGTGCCGAACGAGCAAGTTAGGCAGCATCATCGGAACCCTCCTACGTCGTCCTCGGGAACGACCTCCGAGGAGCGCGGAGTCGGGACGAGCTCGGCCATCGTGGCATCCACGGTAATTAGAGGGATTATCCAACTCCCGACAGCTAGCCCCCGAGGCTCAAGCCGGGAAAGGCTCGAAGGGGCCTTCCCCTTGAGCCTACTAACTTAAGTGGAGGGATTGGATCCATCACGGCGAAACACTGCCATGACCTCCAAGCTGAACACCTCCGGGGGCGAGCAATCGGCTCAGCCCGGCGTGATCGGGGATGAGAATGCGAGCCGCTCCTGCGGTTCCTTCTCAAAGAAGCTTGGTGGGGATGGTACGAACCATTTCCTCGGGAACCGCCCCTTAACGAGACAGTTTCGATTCACGCATCCACGTGTCCGCCCTGGGATGGCGGACACCCCAACTGCCCCCTGCGCTTTTAGGGCTTCCTTGATCGCAGCGGCGGGAAGTCTTTTCGCTTCCCCCTCACAACCGGATTTAAACGACGCTGAGGCCTCACTTGGCACATTCCATCGTTAGAAGAGAAAACAACACTCATCCGTTCCAGCGCTCATTCCTCCTCCCGATCTCTCCTTCATTGTTCCAAATGGCCAAGTTTGGTGCGAGCCAGCTTGATAGGCAGAGACTAGAGATTCTCCAGAGGGCCAAGTACCTCAACGCCGGCTCGTGGAGGGTCGCCGGCGCCGAGGAGGAGCCATAGCCGCAGGAGGGAGAGGTCGTCTCCTGCGAGCTCTACTCCATCAATGGGCTCCGATCGCCCGAGAGCGAGTTCGTCGAGTCGGTACTCACGTACTGTGAGTGCGAGATCACTCAACTCAATCCCAACTCCATCCTCATTCTTGCTATCTTCGCCCATCTCTGTGAAGGGTACGTGGGCGTATTGCCCACGCCTAGCCTTTTCTTCCACTTCTACTCCCTGTCCCGCACAGGAACGGCTTCTCCAGCCGGTTGCCTCTACTTCCGCCTCTGGCCCATCCGCCCGTACAAGTACCCGAGCTTCACACTCAAGGACTCGATGTCTGGGTGGGTCGACTCCTGGTTCTACCTGAGAAAGGTAGAAGGAGCTCCTCACTACACCGGGCCAACGCCACTTTGTCGAGACTCCCCAACCCCCCGTGCAGCCCAAAGAGGAGAAGGTGCTCATGATGATCAACGAGCTCACTTGCTCGGGGCGCACGGGGCGGGACGTCGCCCGGGACTTCGTCTGGAACCGGGTGTCACCCCTCAGAACAAGGGAACACCCCTTCTTCGAGGTTGACGGGTGGCAAGACCTCACGTGGGAGTCGCGTTCAGGTACGATCCTTACTGAGCCTCCCTCCCGAAACCGACAATAGCCGCACTCATTGTCCTTTTTTTGGTTGACGTGCAGCCCCGCCAGTGAAGTGGGTGGACGCGAGGGTGGCCGAGATGTTTGGCACCCCCAGGGGCAAGGAGATCTTGGTCGGCCGCCAGATCTCGAACAACCTGTTCGACCGGACCGAGGCGATAAGTTTTTGACTTAGACATGCTCGGAGGTTGTCCCGGAGCGGGACCTCCCCAGGACATCCCTAGCCCGTGCGGTTTTCGCTCGGTAGGAGAAGGTTGCCCTCGAGGTCGCGGTGACGCAGCTGAAGTCGCAGCTGGGGGATCCGGGCGCTGAAGCCCGAGGTTGCAAGGTCAAGAAGTTGGCAGGCCGCAAGCGCCGCGACCGATCCCCTTCCGCCACGACATCCCCGCCCAGGTGCTCGAGCAGGCGCTCCGGCTCGGGCGGCCGCTCCCCCCTCCCGCATTTGGAGTACGCCGACCGGCGGGAGGTGAGTGAGTTAAAATTATGGATGGTTGAGCACACCAGGAAAAACCCCGAGCTGATGGCCCGCGTGCGCCAGCTTGCCGAATAGGCGAGAAGGAAGTCACGGCCGCGTCTGGTCCCGCACGAAAGGAGGGGCTGGAGAGTAGGACATGGCCGCGGCTAGCTTGTCGGCTTGGAGGAGGTCAACCCTGTGATCGCAAGGGCCGACAAGGCACGTGAGGACATGGCCACCCTCATCGTCCGTGCCCACGCCCAGGTGGCGGAAGCTGAACGAGGTAAGTTCCCGTTTTCCACCTAGTCTGTTCTTGACCTCTTCTGGCGCCACGCTAATCCCACGTTGTTTATAGTGGGTGTGGTAGCCGGTAAGGAAGTATGGGACTTCGAGGCCATGGCTGACGAGATTCTTAATTCCGTGTTAGAGAGGGAGCTCACTCGGGCCACCGAAGCCGTGGCGTCCGAGGAGGTCGCCCAGGAGGAGGTCGCGGCCACGGACGCTCGGGCTGCCGAAGCCGTGGTGTCCGAGGAGGTCGCCCAAGAGGAGGTCGCGGCCATGCAGGCTCGGGCTGCCGAGGCCGTGGCGCCCGAGGTGGTTGACCGGGCTGCGAGGGAAGGGATCCCTCACGTCGTAATCGAGGATGATGACGGTATCGAGGAGGACCAGCCCGTGGGTTGAGCAGCGGCCGAGGATCGTCGCGAAGACTCCGCCGGGGCCAGGGGCTAGCGACATCATCGCCGAGACCCTCCAGGAGATCGCGGGGGATACCCCACGAGCTCGAGATGCCTCGCCGAGCATCAAAGCTGCTTCGGGCGCGGGGAGCTCCATCCATGGGAAGAACCCCTGCGCGGGACCGAGCCGGTGGTCCCGCTGGTCGTGGAGCCAAGCTCGGGCGTGGCCGACGGGCAGGATCGGCAGGAGGGCCTTTCCCTCATGGATGCCGACCCCCCAGCGATGGAGGCCGACTCCCAGACTGAGGCCCTTATCTTCTCGGATGCCGAAGGGGCCCAAGCCCGGGAGGAGGAGGTGGTGGAGCCCCCGAGCGCAGCGCCTGCTTGGGGGGAGGGAACTCAGATGGAGGGCCTTGACCTCGTGGAGGTTGACCCCCAAGCAATGGAGGTCGACCCCCAGGGTCGGGCCCTTATCCTCCCGGGCACCGAAGAAGCCTAGGTCCAGGAGGAGGAAGAAGAGTCTCTGGGCGCAACGCCTGCCCGAGGGGAGGGTGCTCGCGTGGAGGACCCCATCGAGCTCTTCCATGAAGGCCTGGAGGCGCGCCTTCGATGGGTAAGTGCCTTTCTGTTTTGATTTTGTTCTTGCGAGCCTGTGGGGGTAACCCGGGGTGTTTCATCGCGCAGGTGTTCCAGGTCACCATGACGGACTTCCAGGCCGTGACCATTCCGCCCGAAGTCTTTGCCAAGCACAACGTCGAGTAGGACGCGAGGATCGCGGAGCTCGAGCTCGCGGTGCGCGAGCTGAAGGCTTCGGAGGCGGAGATCCGGCGCAAGACCAAAGAGTCCGTGCTGGCCCTCAAGGAGCGCCTTGAACGGAGCGAGCAGGCGAAGTCGGGCCTAGAGGCAACGGTGGAAGAGCTACGCTGCTCTGTGCACAGCGTCGAGAGATCGGTCGATCATCAGAAGGAGGAGGTGAAGCGGCTCCGCCAGGCGGCGAGCGAGGGGCGCGAAGCTCGGCGGAAAGTGCTCAACCTCGAGTCCGAGCTCGACACCGTAAGAGAGGATCTCGCCGTGCTCCAGGACGAGAAGCGCGCCGGCCGCTTTTGACTTGCAAACTTAGCATTGTGTAAATCAACAATGTTAAAAAATAAGTTTCCTTCTCGCTGTGTATGTGTGTTTTGTCTTCATCGCCCTTCTTATGTCGTGGCCGATGGTCATCCTAAAAGATGGACAAGCAACAACGAGCAACCGGGCAGAAAGCATTTAAGCAAGAGAGGGTCATGCACCTAGGTTGCAAGCACGACCTCGTTGACAGGAGAGTAGGAATAATAACGCAGCGTAATACGACCTTCACCGAGTTGTGGGCATGGGTCGGGTCGCAAAAGAGTAGCGCGCATCCTATCCCCAGCGCCGTGACCCGTGCCCCTGAGTTGCGAGCACGACTGCAATGAACGTGGAGGGAGATCGTGTGGACACCCGATGTGAAACACAATCGGCTGTACCACAGTCGGCCGTAACTCGAGCCGTCAGAGAGGGTGTCCGTGCAATTTGTAACTTGCAGCAAAGTTTGCCCACGAAGGTAATCGGCTTATGCGGATAAGAGCCCCCTGGTCGAGGTGGGTGGCTTGGTACCACCGATTCGCGCTTACGACGCTGATGCACACACGATAGTTGGACTTTAGAAGATGAATTGTAGCGAACGTCCTTGCCACTTAATCCGTTTGCTTCCCTTTTATTGCTGAGATCACGGGGAAGTATGCCCTTGAGCGTGGTTTAGTCGGCTTACCGGAAAGAGCAGGGACTTGGTATTGAACCGCGAGATTTTGGGAAAGGGTGTAAGCATGAGGGTGGGCAAAGGAACCAGATTTTATTAAAAGAAGAGTGAGGGAGACAGTGGAGGTCGTAGAAAAAGGAAGGTACCGTGAATGAGAACTAGATGTGGAACTTACGCAGCTGGTCGATGTTCCAGGTGCTGGCGAGCTCTCGACCATCTTCCATCGCGGGGCGGACAACCCCGGAGTCTTTGTTGAGGCAACTGTAAGGACCTTCCCATCTTGGCGTTAGCTTGTTAGCTTTTGATAGGTCTTGGACTCGGTGTAGGACGAGATCGCCGACCTGTAAGGTCCTTGGTTGTATCGATTTGGTGGCGTGCCTGTAAAGGTCTTGCAGGTAAACTGTGGACCGCAGCAAGGCTCGTTCGCATGTCACTTCCACGAGGTCGAGGTCGAGTAGGCGCTCACCTTCCTGGTCGATGTCGTCTATTAGGTGCACTCTCGGAGATCCCAGCGCGATCTTGGCGGGCAAGATGGCCTCTGCACCGTAGACGAGCTGGAATGGGTTTTCCCCCGTAGCTCGGCTTGTCGTGGTGCGAACCGACCACAGGACGGGGGGGAGCTCGTCCACCCACACCTGTCCGTGCTGGCCAAGGTTTTTGAAGACCCTCTTTTTGATCCCTTGGACAATTTGCCCATTCGCTCGCTCGGTCGCTCCATTGCTCTGCGGGTGAGCTACAGACGCGAAGCATAACTTGGTCCTGACTTCCTCGCAATAGGCCTGAAACAGTTTGCTTGTGAATTGGGTGCCATGTCCGTGATGAGGCGATTTGGTATGCCAAAACGCGTCACCACGTTATTGCGGAAAAACCTCTTGGCCGCTTGGGCCGAGATGGTCGATACGGGTTCTGCCTCGATCCACTTGGTGAAGGTGTCGATTGCGACAAACAAGTACTTGCAGGCCTTCCTTCCACGAGGAAAAGCCCGAGTATGTTGATGCCCCAAACCGAGAACGGCCAAGTTAGAGGGATGGTCTGTAGTGCATATGCCGGCTGGTGGATCTTGCGAACATGGAACTAGTAGTACCCCAACCGGAATGCTTTGCTTACCAACGTCCTGAAGGACGAGTGAGCTCCGAACATTCCTTCATGGATGTTGTTGAGGAGGTATTTGCCTTCCTCCTGAGTGATGCATTTGGAGAGGACTCCAAGCGCACCTTTGCGGT
Source organism: Rhipidocladum racemiflorum (assembly GCA_036346355.1). Classification (NCBI taxonomy): domain Eukaryota; kingdom Viridiplantae; phylum Streptophyta; class Magnoliopsida; order Poales; family Poaceae; genus Rhipidocladum; species Rhipidocladum racemiflorum. Next base: position 1,376,315 of record JAYEVF010000028.1, read on the forward strand.
ATAAGACGCCTTCAACCATTTTATATGGGGAGGATAGCCTTACGAGCCGGGAACGCTCGGCTTCTTCCTCGGGCAAAGGTCACGTGTGCTGGTAATCGGATGAATGGCGTCATCCAACTCGCACCATGCTCGAGGAAGGAGACGTTACCATGCGTCTCAGGTGCCTCCCCTTCGGAGGGAATGGAGGGCTTGTAAGCGTGCTCAACGAGCACCCCGCTGGGGCGGGAAGTTGTGCGAAACCAACCTTCAAGAGATGGTCGGCCAGGGAATTATCCTTCCTGGGGATGTATAGTACCTCGAAATTTCTGAAGTACTTTTCCATCTTCCTGACTTCAGCCAGGTAAAGCGCCATTGAGTCATCAGAACACTGATACTCCTTGTTAACCTGGTTGACGATTAGCTGCGAGTCGCCCTTCGCAGTGAGCCGTTGGACCCCGAGCGCTTTGCATGCCCGAAGCTCGGCTAGTAGGCCTTCATATTCTACTGCGTTGTTCGTTGCGCTGAAATGCAACTAGAGGGTGTACTGGATTTGCTCCCCCCAGGGGGATTCCAAGACCACTCCAGCCCCCGAGCAATCGTAAGCTCGGGACCCGTCAAAATACATAGTCCAACAATCTTGCTCGGACCGGTCGGGATCTGCCCGGGGCGGAGCGGGATTCGTCCACTCGGCTAGGAAGTCTGCCAAGACCTGAGATTTGATCGCGGTTCGAGCCGAGAATTCGATCTCGAACTCAGCGAGCTCCATGGCCCATTTTGCAATTCGACCACTAGCGTCCTGATTCCATAGGATTTCTCTAAGCGGAAAGTTGGTCGGGACTTGGATTTTGTGAGCTTGAAAGTAATGTCGCAACTTCCTGGAGGCCACAAGTAGTGAGTACAAGAGCTTTTGGACCTCTGGGTAATGCTCTTTGGGCCCATGCAAAACCTCGCTGATGTAATAGATTGGACGTTGCACTCCGTCCCTTTCACTTTATTATCACAACGCTTACGACTGGGCGTGGCGGCCAGTACTGTGACCGGGACTTCCTGGTCTCGGTGTGGTGAAGACCGGGGGTTTCGACAGGTATCGCTTTAGCTCTTCGAACGAGCTGTTTGCTTCTTCTGTCCAAGCGAACCCGTCATGTTTACGGAGTGCCTTGAGATGAAACGACTTAGAGCCGCCATTCTCCCAGTCAGAGACTGGACCTTCCGTACGCAGGTGGGTGGTCGCATGTTCTCAATGGCCTCGATTTTCTCGGGGTTTGCTACGATTCCTTGTGGTCCAATCATGTAGTCGAGCACTTTTCTGGCCTTAACACCAAACACGCATTTTTCTAGGTTTAACTTTATTCGGTGCTAATTGAGGTTACAGAAGGTCTCCTCTAGGTCAGAAACGTGACCCGAGGCGAACTTGCTCTTGACCACTATGTCATCTACATAGACCTCCAAGTTCCGACCTATCTGGTCCGAAAAAGTCTTCTGCATAAGGCGCTGGAAAGTTGCTCTAGCGTTCCTGAGACCGAAAGACATGGTCGTATAGCAGAAGGTACCAAACGGCGTGATGAAGGAGGTTTTCTCCTCATCTTCAGGTGATATTCCGATCTGATGATAACCTGAATAGGCATCCAAGAAGCTCATCACCTGAGATTCCGCTATCGCGTCGACCAACTGGTCTATTCGTGGTAGCGAGAAGTTGTCCTTGGGGCACACGGCGTTTAGTCCTGTGTGATCGACGCACATGCGCCATTTGCCCCGTTTCTTCTTCACGATGACTGGATTAGCTAGCCAATTGGAATGGTCGACTTCTCGTATGAAGCCGGCCTTGAGGAGCTTATCCAACTCCTCTCGTATAATAGCCTGCTTCTCTGGGGAGAAGCGCCTGAGCTTCTGCCGCACAGGCTTCTTGTCAGGCTGAACCGCTAGCCTATGCTCGATGACCTCCCTTGGGACTCCGGGCATGTCGGACGGTTCCCAGGCGAACACGTCCGCGTTCTTCCGGAGGAAGGTCACGAGCTCGAGTTCCTATTTAGGGTCCAGAGAGGCCCCCACGTGCACGACCGTATTTGGTTCTGCGTCGCATAGTGGGACGGCCTTGGTTTCTCCTCCGGCCTGGAGGGTAGTTTTGGGCCGGGAACTCCTCGGCTCTTGTTCGGGCCCGCGCTGGGGCAGCTGCCCGACCATGTCTAGTGCCCTCTCGTCGCAGTTCAGGGTCACTTTCTGACTTCCTTTCACCGAGATCACGCCCTCGGGCCCAAGTACTTTTAAGCACTGGTAGCCGTGGTGTGTGGCGGCCATGAACTTGGTGAGCGTCGGTCGGCCAAGGATGGCATTGTAGGCCGATTCGAAGTTGACTACATAGAATGTGATCAAATCCGTTCGAAAGTTGCTCAGGCTGCCAAACGTTACGGGCAAGACGATCTGACCAAGCGGTCTGACCGAGGTACCCGGAACTATCCCGTAAAAAGGGACTACGATGCTTTTGACCTTGGATCGAGGGATTTGCATCTCGTCCAGGACCCTGGCGGATATCAGGTCCAGGGAACTTCCGCAGTCGATGAGCACCCACCCCACCATGGTGTTGCTGATCGTGGGGCTCACAACCATCGGGAGTCTCTGGGTTTCGTCATCCCCAGGGGGCAGTCTGTAACACCCCAAATTTTGCTTTTCATGAGTTTAGATGAAATTTGGCACTTTTGTGATTTTTTAGAATTTTCTGGGATTTATTTGGAATTTATTTGAATTTATTCCCTTTTCAAATAATTAAAGAACTTAATCTTGCAAATAAAATTTTGTTGGAAATATTTTATTTGAGTCCAAAATGTTCCAAAATATTTTCCAGAATTTTTCTGGAATTTTTCTGAGTGTTTTGCTATTTTTAATGAATTAAATGAATTTCTGGGAATTAATTTGAATATTTAATCGCTGGGAAAATCGATCGGGTTTGCACTGTACATCCGACCGGACCCGAATCCAAGTCAGACTCGAGCCCGACTCGAGCCACGTTCGAACCGAACCCGAGCCAACCTAACCCTAACTGCGTGACCGTTGGATCGAAATCCAATGGCCACGATTGAGCCACGTCGCCCGAACCCGAGCCGACCGAGCCAGCCAGGTCGCCAGGCCAGACCCGAGCCCAAACCCCGTGCCCGTTGGATCTTGATCCAATGGTCCACGTTGAGCCACGTCACCGAATCCGAATTGGATTCGGATTCCGCCGCCGCAACCGGGTGGACCTCGGTCTCCGCGCAATACAAGGAAGCTGAGGCCCCTATTTAAGGCGCCGCCGTCACCACCGTGTAGCCGACTTCCGTGCGCACCCGTAGCCCTAGACCACGTCGCCTGAGCCGCCACCGTTCGCCCGCTAGAGCTCGCCGTAGTTGGGATAGGCCTCCGCCGTGGTTCTTCGTCGATTCCGCCGCCGTCCGCAGTCCTCCGCCGCCGTTTTGCCCAGATCCGGAACCGTCGCAATGAGCCGCACCTGGGTGTACCATCCACTTCGCCAGAGCGTGCCCGCAACGCCGTCGGGATCGTCACCGTCTTCGTCTCCGGCTGGCCAGCTCCGCCGCGCGCCATCGCCGTCTCGTGAGCTCCATCAACCGTCCGATCAAGATCCAGTGGCCAGGATTCGTCCACGTCACCACGGTAAAAATTCCACGTACAAACCTTTAGATCTATTCTTAGCCGTCGGATCTAGATCCAACGGCTCAAGATTGTGCCACGTAGCTAAAACTGCACCGTGCTTGGATAGATTTCAGCCGTTAGATCTAGATCGTGCGGCTAGGGTTAACCCGCGTTGTAGCTTTAGATTGGATCTTGACCGTCCGATCAAGATCGATCGGTCCAGATCGACCGTGTAGTTTCACAATGCGTGAGATCCAGATTCAATCTGGGCCGTTGATTTTCAAATCAACGGGCGAGATATAGCCACGTGTGCGGGAGTCGAACCGGCGTGTCCGCGTGGGGAAGGCAGGGGTCGCTGACAGGGCGGGCCCACCTGTCAGCGACGCCGGTCCAGTGGACCAGGCCGTGCGCGTAGACCGCGTCCGTAGACCGGGACACGTGGCAGCACCCGGGTGGTGCCACGTGTCATGGTGACGTCATGCTGACGTCATCGGGGGATTCGGCCGGTACTGACGTCAGCGGATCCACGTGGACCAATGAGGTGCTGACACAAGTCATGCTGACGCAATAAATCAATTTCCGAAAAATAAATTATTTATTTAATTCGGTTTATTGATTTTAAATATAGATTCAAACTTCAAACGCTTATAACTTTCACGTTTTAACTCCGATTTGAGTGATTCAAATTTCTAAATTTTTATAAAATTGAGATCTACCTAATGGTGAATTTTATTTAATATTTGGACCAAAGTTTTTCTATGTAATATTATTTAATTGATTATTTAAACTTTAAACGCTTGTAACTTTTGCGTTTTAACTCCGATTTTGCCGATTCAAATTCCTAAAAATTCATAAAATTATGATCTCTCTGTTTATGGACTTCATTTGGATGTCTGAATACTTTTTGTCTACTGTTTATTTATTTATTGCTATTTGCGCGCTTTACGAGTAGACGTTGAAGTGCCCGAAGGCTTCGAAGGTGAAGTGTTGACCCAGGAGCCAGCCCAGGACCAAGACCAAGTACTTTTTGAAGGCAAGTTGTGCTTTGACCATGTTGATCCCATTTTCAAATTAATTTGATTTAAATTATTGCATGCTAGTTTATTTAGAAAATGCTTTAATTAGTTTTGGGAAATTAGTTAAATGCCAACTTTGCACTATGACACCTTGATTATTATTTATGTGCCATGACCCCTTGTCACCCTAGTTTTGGATTACTAGTTGGACATTATTGCCAACATGGGTAGTTAGACCAAAGTAGTATGCTTAGCCTTGCCACGTGAAATGCTTTGGACAATCAAATGCTAATATTGACTTAATGAGATATTGAACCTGTTTTGAAGAAGTATCATGTGTTGTGATTGTCGATGGCACGTGGTGCGTGGTAAATAACTGGGGGTTTGATAAATAGATTTTTGACCGGGGCATGTGGCAAGAATGATCGGGTGGGCCAGTTGTGGTACCGGGAGCGTTGATTTAGTTCTTCGGATAGTCTTGCCCTGGTCACCCTAAGGACTTAACCTTGCAAGCCTTTGAACTGAGTCAAACGTGCAACCACATGTCTGTAATGGGAAGGACCTAGTTGATTAAGTTGCTAATAACGTACCTGGGACCTCGGGGTGTCAGCTATATCTTTTGTGTAGCTGTACGGGGGAGCGTACCGGGGCTGCGGCCAGGTACCCATCTAACAGATGATTGGCCTAAACTTTGGCTTCGCTAAGGGAAGGGTTAGTGTGCAATAACCGGAGAGGCCCACTTGTGCTGTTAGAAGTTTCCGAAAGACTTTGTTACGGACACTCGCCTTTGTGGTGTTTGGCTGTATCTTGTGGGTAAAGTGCATAACCTCTGCAGAGTGAAAAAATGTATTCGAATATTTGTGTCATGGCATTGGACATTCTTTGAGGAATTACAGTCAAGGGTTAGACTTTCTTGAAAATAACTCGGACTTGAAAGGTTTGGTTTGGTTTAATAATGATGTTGATGGAAATGTGGATTAGGAATGGGAAAGATGTCTATTTAACTCATGGAAAAGTTATTGATCTTATACATGCTTCTACCGCTTTCTAATCTACTTATGTTACTTGTCAAATGCTGTTTTACCGCAATTATACCATGAGCTGTTCCTTTGTACTAAGCCATGCATGTAGTATATTAGTTTGCATTCTGTGCATGACTTGCTGACTACCAAGTACTCACCCTTGCCACAATACAACACCAGTTGAAGAAGAGTCTACACCAGCTTTGGAGGAGGAGCACCAAGAGGAACCGTCTAACTAGGGAGGCGGCGCGATCGGTTACTGTGGTATCTTGGATGGCGCCACGAAGTTATCTTATTTTCATTCTTTGTTATTTCTCTTTAATAAGTTTTAGCCTGCGTGTGTATATTTGTAATTCGACCTTAAGGTTGAGCAACCAGTTTGGTTAACTAATTAAAGTACCTTATCATTCGTTGAGTATGATTATGATATTTACCAATGTTGAGACTGTGTGCACTAGCGTGATCCTGGACTAGTGCGGAATACACAGAGGGTCCGGATTTGCAAATTCGGGTCCCGACAGAGAGGTAGTATCAAAGCCATACTGACCGTTGGCTCACCCATAGCTAGAATGGTCGTAGTGAGGATAAAACTTATTTTCTAAAGCTAAAAGTTGATCAAGATAAGGAATGAAATCTCGACTTATCCCCTTCTCTCTTTTCTTACCCCCTTGCTGAATTTTCCCTTACCCTCATCACAATTTGAAATCTGTTCTTACGTGAGCATTTTGTGGCAGATGGAGGGAGAGATCAACTACGTCGACCTTGAGGTTGGCTACGCCGCGGAGCTATGGCGTATGCTGCAACTACTCGGAGATTTTGGGAAGCCACGTTATCAAGTGAACGTCATCAGGCAAGCGGGATTGATTAAGGCTTGTGATGTGAAGATTACGGTACATGCCAGGAGGAAGGGCAAAGGCAGTCGTCCGATACATTGCACTGCTAGGAGGTCTACAATGCAGATGGGAATCCAGGAGGCATCATGACGTGCGATGCAGCACATTGCCCGCATTTACGCTAGCGAGCTGAAGGACACGGTGTTCCACCACCACCCGCACAGCAACAACCTTCTTGAGCCGAGACTGATTCAGGATGAGAATGCCACGGTCACACAACTGGCATGACTTGTCATCGCCCAGAAGGATGTGCTTGATGATACGAGCCAGGAGCTACAGAAGGCTCGCGAGGAGGCCACGGCAGAGAAGAACCGATGGCGGGAGGCTCAAGAGCATGTGTCCCACCTTCTGCGAAGGATTGACGAGTTGGAGATGGCGTTGTACGGAGCAGGACCGGAGCCAGTACTTGAGCTACATGAGCCGAACCCGGAGGAGCCAGATCTTGAGGAGGACACCGCTTTTTCGACTACCACAGCTGCAGGGCATGGCGATTGCTTCGCGCCTATGCCGCCGCACCAGCCCCGAGGAGGCAGTGGAGGTTTTCTCGACGAGTGAGCGTAGGTTTTAAAGTTGAGACTCCTTCGTCGAGTCGCGTTATAGAATAAGGGTCCCCTTTAGAGGCGTTAGACTCCAGTGTTAGTCGAATTGGATTTTCATTGCTAGCTGAGTGTGCAGTATGTGTTGCATGGCCCTTAGGCATTGTGAGCAACCATACCAAGTTATTATTAATAAAGCTGGATTTTGAGTTACAAACCGAATAGTTTCTCTATTACTTGTCTATTCTTGTTTTCCCCTTATCTCTAAGCCTTGGAGCAATCGACAGATGGTGAATACCCGTGGGAACCTTGGAGGCAATGGAAGTGGGTATCGCCCAGCGGAACACCCCAATGATGGAGCACCAGCGCCCCAGCCAGCACCGCAGGTGGACATGCAGAACTTTGGAACCTTCCTTGCCGCTCAGACTCAGTTGATGCATGCAATGATGCACCAGATTACTGCCCACACCACTGCTAATCAGAATAATCAAGTCAATCAAGGACAACGCCAGAATTCAAGACTGTCATAGTTCATGAGGACTCATCCGCCCACTTTCTCTGGAAATGCCAACCCATTGGAGGCCGATGACTGGTTAAGTTCAATTGAGAGGAAGCTACACATAACCCAGTGTGCGGGAAATGAGAAGGTGCTCTACACCTCTCACTAGTTGGAAGGAACCGTAGCAGAATGGTGGGAGAACTTCTGCGCTCTGTGGAGGAGAACCCACGAGGACATCACACAGGAGGAATTCACAATGCTTTCCGATAGTATCATGTGCCGAAGGAATCATGGACCTCAAGAAGGAAGAGTTCGAGCAGCTGAAGCAAGGTAATCAGTAGGTGGCTGAATACTGAACAAGTTCACCGCGGCTTGCACGCTTCTGGCGCTGAAGGCGTGGCCTTGAGACAAGGCCAGGCGAGTCTTGTTTCTGAAGGGAATGAACTCGGGGCTGCAGGTGGGGTGATCGACCACACCTTTCCAGATTTCCAGGAGCTTGTAAACAAGGCGCTTATTCTTGAGAACAAGCGCAAGGAACTGCATGAGAACAGGAAGCGCAGGATGCAATAACAGGGATCATGTCAGGGAACACAGTAGCGCTTGAGGGTTGCGCCAAATCAGTGTTTTAGATTCCAGCTGCAGAATGCAGCAAGGACACCGTCACCCGCACCGAGACCCGTCAAGTAGAATTATCAGACCCCAGCTCCAGCCAGAAACGCTACTTCAGGCAGTCAACAAGGGACAGTGAGACGATGCTACACATGCAACGAGCTAGGGCACTTCTCCAACAGTTTCCCCAAGAAGACAGCAGGAGTGACTCCAGTTCGCTTCAACTTGGGATCCAAACCAGCCAGGACACCAGCGCCAGGAGCAAACCGCGGGACCGCACAGCCGGGAACCACGCCCCAAACCGTCGTAAGAGGTCGAGTCAACCATGTCACCACAGAGGCACTCCAGAATGCCACGGACGTCGTGCTGGGTAAGTTACTTGTCAACTCAGTACCTGCAACATTTTTGTTTGACTCTGGAGCTTCGCATTCGTTTGTTTCTCAAGACTTTGCTGCTAAAAATGGCTTGGAGATTGCAAGGCTTAAATGCATGCTTGTAGTTCAAACCCCTGGTTCCGAACTCCGAACTAAAGTAGGATGTTCTGAGGTGAGAATATTAATAGATGGGGTAGAATTCCTAGCGAACCTTATTATACTGGAAACCCAGACTCTAGATGTTATCTTGGGAATGGACTGGTTATCCAAGCACAAGGCCGTATTGGATTGTGGATGAAGGATTATCTTAGTTGAGAGCCCGTGTGGAAGGAAAGTGGAATTTCAAGCCACCGCCGTTAGAGATGGATAGTTGATGGTTAACAGTGCGAAGGCAATCAGCATAGAAGATGTCTCAGTGGTGAATGAGTATCTAGATGTTTTTCCCAAAGATCTACCTGGTATGCCGCCCGACAGAGACGTAGAGTTTGTGATAGAACTTGTACCCGGTACAACACCGATAGCAAAGAGACCCTATCGGATGTCCACCGAGGAATTGGTAGAGATGAAGAAGCAGCTTGAAGAGCTAATGGAGAAGCTGAGGGAACATCAACTCTTCGCCAAGTTCAGCAAGTGCGGCTTTTGGAAGGACAAGGTGGAGTTCCTGGGACATGTAATGACCGCAGAAGGAGTCATCGTAGATCCAAGCAAGGTGGAAGCTGTGTTACACTGGGAGCAGCCTAAGACCGTGACCCAGATTCGTAGTTTCCTTGGTATGGCAGGTTACTACCGCTGCTTCAGTAAAGGCTTTTCGATAATTGCGAGACCTCTCACGCAGTTGTTGAAAAAGGAGAAGAAGTTTGCACGGACGCCGGAGTGCGAGAAAGGTTTTCAAGAGCTGAAGAGGCGATTGACATCAGCACCGGTGTTAGTTCTGCCGGATGTTAATCAAAGCTTTGACATTTATTGTGATGCATCGCGCCAAGGACTTCGATGTGTGCTGATGCAGAACGGAAAGGTCATCGCTTATGCATCGAGGCAGTTGAGACCACTTGAGGAGAATTATCCGACGCATGATCTAGAGTTAGCTGCCGTAATGCACGCCTTGAAGTTATGGCGTCATTATTTGATTGGAAACAGATGTGAAGTGTATACGGATCATAAGAGTCTTAAGTACATCTTCACCCAATCGGACTTGAATATGAGGCAGAGGAGATGGTTAGAGTTGATCAAGGATTACAATGTTGAAATCCATTACCATCCTGGGAAGGCTAACGTGGTGGCCGATGCTCTGAGTCGGAAAAGCCATACCGTGAACATGTTGATAGCCACGAGTCAAGATGAGCTATGCAAGGATTTCCAAAGGATGCAGATTGAAGTAGTACCAGGAGGATTCTTGGCCGCACTAGATATAAAACCTATTCTGGAGGATCAGATTAGAGAAGGACAGAGGGATGAAGACAAGATCCGCAGGATTAAGTCCAAGATTGATGAAGGCAAGGCAAAAGACTTCAAGATGGATGAGCAAGGCACGTTGTGGATGGAGGATCGAATTTGTGTGCCAAACAAGAAGGAGCTGAAGCAGTTGATTCTAGAGGAAGCCCATGACTCCAAATATTCAATCCATCTAGGAAGTGCCAAGATGTACCAGGACTTGAAGGAGAGATTCTGGTGGCCAAGCATGAAGCGTGAAGTTGCCGAGCATGTTGCGTTGTGCGACATATGTCGGAGAGTCAAGGCAATGCATCAGAGGCCAGCGGGACTGCTGCAGCCGCTAAAAATACCTGAGTGGAAGTGGGAAGAAATCGGAATGGACTTCATTACCGGTTTGCCGAAAACTCAGGGTGGATATGACTCCATATGGGTCATAGTGGATCGCTTGACTAAGGTCGCTCACTTTATTCCAGTAAAAACCACTTACTCGGGGGATAAGTTAGCAGAATTGTATACGACCAGGATCATCTGTTTGCATGGAGTGCCGAAGAAGATTGTATCGGACAGAGGTTCCCAGTTTACCTCAAGATTCTGGAATAAGCTGCATGAAGCCATGGGGACCCGTTTGAACTTCAGTACAGCTTATCACCGTCAGACGGATGGGCAAACCGAAAGAGTTAACCAGATTCTAGAGGACATGTTAAGTGCTTGTGCATTAGCTTATGCAACCTCCTGGGATAAAAGTCTGTCGTATGCTGAGTTCAGCTACAACAATAGCTATCAAGCGAGTTTGCAAATGTCACCATTTGAGGCATTATATGGTCGACCTGCCGAACATCGTTGAACCGAATGAGGCAATTGAACGCCGTGTCTTTGGGCCGGACATTCTTCAAGAAGCTGAAGAGCAGATTGCCATGATCTGGAAAAGACTGAAGATAGCACAGTCAAGACAGAAAAGCTACGCCGATAACCATCGCCGAGACCTGAGTTTTGAACCAGAAGATTTCGTGTATCTCGAGTTACGCCACTCGGGGAGTTAACGATTCCATGCAAAGGAAAACTTCATGACTGCGATATGTTGGACCATTCAAAGTTCGATCCACGAGAGGGAAGTTGCGTATCGGTGGAGTTGCCGCGATGCGTTGCGAGGTACATGACGTGTTCCACGTGTCCCACCAAGAAGTGTCTTCGAGTACCAGATGAGCAGACACCGCTGGAGTCAATTGAGCTGCAAGAGGATCTGACTTACAAGGAGCACCCCGTGAAGATTCTGGACACCACGGATCGAGAGACAAGGAATATGTCAACCCGTTTCTGCAGAGTGCAATGGAGTAACCATGCAGAGAGCGAAGCAACTTGGGAGCACGAGGAGGATTTGAAGAAAGAGTTCCCGAATCTATTCTTTAGTAGGCCCAGAATCTCGGGGACGAGATTCTGTTAAGGGGGGAGGTTTGTAACACCCCAATTTTTGCTTTTCATGAGTTTAAATGAAATTTGGCACTTTTGTGATTTTTTAGAATTTTCTGGGATTTATTGGGATTTATTTGGAATTTATTTGAATTTATTCCCTTTTCAAATAATTAAAGAACTTAATCTTGGAAATAAAATTTTGTTGGAAATATTTTATTTGAGTCCAAAATGTTCCAAAATATTTTCCAGAATTTTTCTGGAATTTTTCTGAGTGTTTTGCTATTTTTAATGAATTAAATGAATTTCTAGGAATTAATTTGAATATTTAATCGCTGGGAAAATCGATCGGGTTTGTATCTTGTTCATCCGATCGACCGAGTCAGTCGATCGAGCCCGACCCGGACCACGTTCGAACCGGACCCGAGCCAACCTAACCCTAACCGCGTGACCGTTGGATCGAAATCCAATGGCCACGATTGAGCCACGTCGCCCGAACCCGAGCCGACCGAGCCAGCCAGGTCGCCAGGCCAGAACCGAGCCCAAACCCCATGCCCGTTGGATCTTGATCCAACGGTCCACGTTGAGCCACGTCACCGAATCCGAATTGGATCCGGATTCCACCGCCACAACCGGGTGGACCTCGGTCTCCGCGTAATACACAGAAGCCGAGGCCCCTATTTAAGGCGCCGCCGCCACCACCGTGTCGCCGACTTCCGTGTGCACCCGTAGCCCTAGACCACGTCGCCTGAGCCGCCGTCGTTCGCCCGCTAGAGCTCGCCGTAGTCGGGATAGGCCTCCGCTGCGGTTCTTCGTCGATTCCTCCGCCGCCGTTTTGCCCAGATCTAGAACCGTCGCGACGAGCCGCACCTGGGGGTACCATCCACTTCGCCGGAGCGTGCCCGCAATGCCGTCGAGATCATCACCGTCTTCGTCTCCGGCCGGCCAGCTCCGCCGCGCGCCATCACAGTCTCCCGAGCTCCATCAATCGCCCGATCAAGATCCAGCGGCAAGGATTCGTCCACGTCACCACGGTAAAAATTCCACGTACAAACCTTTAAATCTATTCTCAGCCGTCGGATCTAGATCCAATGGCTCAAGATTATGCCACGTAGCTAAAACTACACTGTGCTTGGATAGATTTTAGCCGTTAGATCTAGATCGTGCGGCTAGGGTTAACCCGCGTTGTAGCTTTAGATTGGATCTTGACCGTCCGATCAAGATCGAACGGTCCAGATCGACCGTGTAGTTTCACAATGCGTGAGATCCAGATTCAATCTGGGCCGTTGATTTTCAAATCAACGGGCGAGATCTAGCCACGTGTGCGAGAGCCGAACGTAGCGTCCGCGTGAGAGGCGAGGAGTCTCTGATAGGGCAGGCCCGCCTGTCAGCGACGTCGGTCCGATGGACCAGGGCCATCGTGGACCAGGCCGTGTGCGTAGACCGCGTCCGTAGACTAGTACACGTGGCAGCACCCAGGTGGTGCCACGTGTCATGGTGACGTCATCGGGGGATTCGGCCGGTGCTGATGTCAGCGGATCCACGTGGACCAATGAGGTGCTGACACGTGTCATGCTGATGCAATAAATCAATTTCCGAAAAATAAATTATTTATTTAATTCGGTTTATTGATTTTAAATATAGATTCAAACTTCAAACGCTTATAACTTTCACGTTTTAACTCCGATTTGAGTGATTCAAATTTCTAAATTTTTATAAAATTGAGATCTACCTAATGGTGAATTTTATTTAATTTTTGGACCAAAGTTTTTCTCTGTAGTATTATTTAATTGATTATTTAAACTTTAAACGCTTGTAACTTTTGCGTTTTAACTCCGATTTTGCCGATTCAAATTCCTAAAAATTCATAAAATCATTATCTCTCTATTTATAGACTTCATTGGGATGTTTGAACACTTTTTGTCTACTATTTATTTATTTATTGCTATTTGCACGCTTTACGAGTAGACGTTGAAGTGCCCGAAGGCTTCGAAGGTGAAGTGTTGACCCAGGAGCCAGCCCAGGACCAAGACCAAGTACTTTTTGAAGGCAAGTTGTGCTTTGACCATGTTGATCTCATTTTCAAATTAATTTAATTTAAATTATTGCATGCTAGTTTATTTAGAAAATGCTTTAATTAGTTTTGGGAAATTAGTTAAATGCCAACTTTGCACTATGACACCTTGATTATTATTTATGTGCCATGACCCCTTGTCACCCTAGTTGCGGATTACTAGTTGGACATTATTACCAACATGGGTAGTTAGACCAAAGTAGTATGCTTAGCCTTGCCACGTGAAATGTTTTGGACAATCAAATGCTAATATTGACTTAATGAGATATTGAACCTGTTTTGAAGAAGTATCATGTGTTGTAATTGTCGATGGCACGTGGTGCGTGGTAAACAACTGGGGGTTTGATAAATAGATTTTTGACCGGGGCATGTGGCAAGAATGATCGGGTGGGCCAGTTGTGGTACCGGGAGCGTTGATTTGGTTCTTCGGATAGTCTTGCCCTGGTCACCCTAAGGACTTAACCTTGCAAGCCTTTGAACTGAGTCAAACGTGCAACCACATGTCTGTAATGGGACGGACCTAGTTGATTAAGTTGCTAATAACGTACCTGTGGGACCTCGGGGTGTCAGCTATATCTTTTGTGTAGCTGTACGGGGGAGCCTACCGGGGCTGCGGCCAGGTACCCATCTAACGGTTGATTGGCCTAAACTTCGCCTTCGCTAAGGGAAGGGTTAGTGTGCAATAACCGGAGAGGCCCACTTGTGCTGTTAGAACTTTCCGAAAGACTTTGTTACGGACACTCGCCTTTGTGGTGTTTCGCTGTATCTTGTGGGTAAAGTGCATAACCTCTGCAGAGTGAAAAATCTATTCGAATAGCCGTGTCCGTGGCATTGGACATTGCTCTGGAATTACAGTTAAGGGTTAGACTTTCTTGAAAATAACATGGACTTGAAAGATTTGGTTTGGTTTAATATTGATGTTGATGGAAATGTGGATTAGGAATGGGAAAGATGTCTATTTAACTCCTGGAAAAGTTATTGATCTTATACATGCTTCTACCGCTTTCGAATCTACTTATGTTACTTGTCAAATGCTGTTTTACCGCAATTATACCATGAGCTTTTCCTTTGTACTAAGCCATGCATGTAGTATTTTAGTTTGCATTCTGTGCATGACTTACTGACTACCAAGTACTCACCCTTGCCACAATACAACACCAGTTGAAGAAGAGTCTACACCAGCTTTGGAGGAGGAGCTCCGAGAGGAACCATCTAACTCGAGAGCGACTCCAGTCAGTTGCCTGTGGTATACTGGATGGCGCCACGAAGCTATCTTATTTTCCGCTGCTGTTATTTCTCTTTAATTAGTTTTCGCCCTGCGTGGCGTATATTTGTAATTCAACCTTAATGTTGAGCAACCAGTTTGGTTAACTAATTAAAGTACCTTATTATTCGTTGAGTATGATTGTGATATTTACCAATGTTGAGACTGTGTGCACTAGCGTGATCCTGGACTAGTGCGGAATACACAGAGGGTCCGGATTTGCAAATTCGGGTCCCGACACAGTCGTCCTTAGAAAATGTGAGGGGTAGCTCGGACCACTTGAGCTGCTGAATGGGAGGCTTCCCCTGGGTAACGTGGTGCACCTCACGTGCGGCTTCCTTCAGCTCTCGGCGAGATCTGTAAGCGGCGGAGCCCCCGAATATTACGGCGATGTGGTTCTTGGGTTGTTGATACTCCATGTCCTCATCCCCGTCGGCGGGCTGTTTGCCCTTGGTATTCTCGTCCAGCTCCGGGAGCGTGGGCATGGGACCCTTGCCGTTGTAGAATTGCTCCAAACGGGAGGTCCATGTTCGGCAATTGCGTAGGTCGTGTCCGTACGCTTGGTGGAGCGGACAGAAATGGGTGCTCGTCCGGCCATGTTGGTCGCCTCGGTCTTTGTAACACCCCAAAATTTTGTTTTTCTTAAATTCATGTGTGATTTGGCACTTTGGTGAATTTTTGGAATTTTCTGGAATTTATTTGGATTTAATTTGAATTTATTCCATATTGAAATAATTAAAGAAATTAAATTTTCAAATAAAGTTTTGTTGGAAATATTTTATTTGAGTCCCAAATACCCTAAAATATTTTCCAAAATTTTTCTGGAATTTTTCTGAGTCTTTTGCTATTTTTAATGAATTAAATGAATTTCTGGGAATTATTTTAAATATTAAATCGCTGGAAAATCAAGTCGGGTCAAGTACTGTTCATCCGACGGGACCCGAGTCTTAGTCCGACTCTTGTCCGACCGGAGCCACGTGACTTGACCTAACCCCATTCGATCCTCGACCGTTGGATCGAGATCCAACGGCCCAAATTGGACCGCACTTGCTCGAAGCTGAGTCCGGGTCGGATCCGATCGCACCCACGCGATCGTGACCGTCGATCGTGCCACGTGGACGGCCGTGCGTCGTCGTCTCCGCCGAAACCGAGCCGGACTCCGCCGCCGCGTAGCCGCCGCGTCCGGTTAGGTTTCCGTTTTGTGCGCGCATGTCGAGGCCATTTAAGGCGTGGGTCATCATCCGAGGTTCGCTTCAACCGTGCGCACCTTTTGCCCCAGTTCCCGAAACCCTAGCCACCGCCGTTCGTGCCCGATTGCTCGCCGGAGTTGGTTGGGTCTCCACGGTGGTTTTTGCCGTCTTCCGCCGTGTCCAGAGCCGCTCCGTCGACACCGAGCCCATATCTGGAAACCCCTCGTCGAGACGCGCCCGGCCGCGGCACCCATCTCGCCGAGGAGCACCGCAACGCCCGCCGAAGGTCGCCTTCCCGGCTCCATTCGTCCCCGACCACGCGCCATCGGCCCTCGCGCGAGCCTCATGCGGCCGTCCGATCTTGATCGTGCGGTTGAGGTGAGTTCACGTGTTTCCAAACCCGATTAGATCTGGACCATTGGATCAAGATCCAACGGCCCACGATCACCACGTGCGGTAGCAGCGTTAACGTAGGGTTAGATCTGGACCGTCCGATCTAGATCGAACGGCCCATGATCACCGTGTAGTTTTCAACGTGTTAACCCTGGATCTAATCACGGCCGTTGATTTTCAAATCAACGGACACGATCGCGTCTGCGTGTCCGGAGCCGAAAGCCGCCGCGCTTCACGCAGCGCAGTGTGGAGTCATCGACACGCTGGGCCCGCTTGTCAGCGACCCAACCAAACTGCACCATGACGTCACGCTGACGTCATGGCGAACTCAAGATGTCACCGTCCCAGCCGGCGCCGACGCCAAGAATGACGTCACCGCGGAGTCCCACCGCCGCCACTGCGGTGAGCCCACGACGTCACCAAAGGACGTCACCCGAGGGGACCCACCTTTCGACACATGGAACCGCGTGGACCGAGCCAAGCCGTAAATTTGAGCCGAGCCATGGATCACCGACGCCACCGCCCAATCGAGGTCGACACGTGTCCAGCTGGCGCAATAATTAATTTCGAAAAGAAAATGATTTATTAATTCGAAATAATGATTTCAGATTTTGATTCAAACTTTAAACGCTTATAACTTTTGCGTTTCAACTCCGATTTGAGTGATTCAAATTTCTAAATTCGTATAAAATTGAGATCTACCTAATTATGAATTTTATTTAATTTTTGGACTAAAGTTTTCCTCTGTAATATTATTTAATTGATTATTTAAACTTTAAATAATTATAACTTTTGCATTTTAACTCCGATTTGAACGATTCCAGTTCCTAAAAATTCATAAAATTATGTTCTCTCTGCTTATGGATTTTATTTGGAGTTTTGGGATGCTTTTGCCTATTGTTTATTTGTGTATTGCTATTTGCACGTATTACGAGTAGACGTTGAAGTGCCCGAAGGCTTCGAAGGAGAAGTATTAACCCAGGAGCCAGCTCAAGACCAAGAACAAGTAATTTTTGAAGGCAAGTTATGCTTTGACCATGTTGATCCCATTTTGAAACCTATTTTGGTTCAAATTATTGCATGCTAGTTCAATTTGAAAATACTTTATTTAAATATGGGAAATTAGATAAATGCCAAATTGCTGTATGACACCTTGATTACTTAAGTATGTGCCATGCCCCCTTGTCACCCTAGTGTGGATTACTAGTTGGACATTACTAAATTGCCAACATGGTTTTATAGCTCGTTGTAGTATACTGCTTAGACCTGCTACGTGCTCATGACATGATTTTGGACAATCAAATGTTAATATTGACTTAATGATATATTGAACCTGTTTGGAAAGGTATCATGTGATGTTGATGGCACGTGGTGCATGGTAATCAACGGGGGTTTGATAAATAATTTTTGACCGGGGCATGTGGCAAGAATGATCAAGTGGGCCAGTTGTGGCACTGGGGATGTTGATTTGGTTCTTCGGGTAGTCTTGCCCTAGTCACCCTAAGGACTTAACCTTGCAAGCCTTTGAACTGAGTCAATCTTGCAACCACATGTCTGTAATGGGACGGACCTAGTTGATTAAGTTGCTAATAACGTACCTGTGGGACCTCAGGAGGTCAACTACACCCTTTGTGTAAGTTGTACGGGGAGCGTCTGAGTGAGGCCAGGTACCCATCTAACAGTTGATTGGCCTAAACTTCGCCTTAGCTAAGGGAAGGGTTAGTGTGCAATAACCGGAGGACCACCTGTATTGTTAGAAGTTTCCGAAAGACTTTGTTACTGAACTCGCCTTTGTGGTGTTTGATCAGTATCTTGTGGGTAAAGTGCATAACCTCTGCAGAGTGTACAATCTATTCGAATAGCCGTCTCGCGGTATTGGACATCGCTCAGAATTACAAATCAAGGGTTAGATTTTCTCAAAAGAATAACTTGGACTTGAAAGGTTGGGTTTGGTTTACAAATGACGTTAATGGAAATGTGGATTAGGATGGGAAAGATGTTTACTAAACTCCTTGAAAAGTTATCTATGCTTTACTTGTTACTACTCGCTGAATCTACTTATGATACTTGTTAAATGCTGTTTCTTTGCCAAAAATACCTTGAGCCACCCCTTTGTATTAAGCCATGCATGTAGTATATTAGCTGCATTCTATGCATGACTTGTCGAGTACCAAGTACTCACCCTTGCCACAATACAACACAGTTGAAGAGGAGACTACACCAGCTTTGGAGGAGGAGCTCCAA
Source organism: Rhipidocladum racemiflorum (assembly GCA_036346355.1). Classification (NCBI taxonomy): domain Eukaryota; kingdom Viridiplantae; phylum Streptophyta; class Magnoliopsida; order Poales; family Poaceae; genus Rhipidocladum; species Rhipidocladum racemiflorum. The sequence continues at coordinate 1,394,867 of JAYEVF010000028.1, forward strand.
GAGGAACCGTCTACTTAGGAGCGAGCCCACTGGCTGCCTGTGGTATACTGGATGGCGCCACGAAGTTATCTTATTTTTCCGCTGCTACTATTTCTCTCTTAATAAGTTTCGCCCTGCGTGGCGTATATTTGTAACTTGACCATAAGGTCGAGCAACCAGTTTGGCTATCTAATTAAAGTACTTTATTAAGTATCGAGTGGTATGATTGTGGTATTTACCGATGTTAAGACTGTGTGCATTAGCGCGTTCCTGGACTAGTGCTGAATACACAGAGGGTTCGGATTTGCAAATTCGGGTCCCGACAGAGGTGGTATCAGAGCCATACTGACCGTAGGCTCAACCCTGGCTAGAATGGTCGTAGAGAGGTTAAAACCTATTTTCTAAAGCTAAAAGTTTGTCAAGACAAGAAATGACATCTCGACTTATCCCATTCTTTCTTTTCTTGTCTCTTGCTGAATTTTTCCTTACCTTGTCACGATTTGAAAATTTTGAGTTCTTACGTGAGCACTCTTGTGACAGATGGAGGGAGAGTTCAACTACGTCGATCTAGAGGTTGGTCACGCCGCGGAACTTTGGCGTATGCTACAGACTCTCGGAGATTTTGAGAAGCCACAATACCAAGTGGAAGTGATCAGACAAGCAGGATTGATCAAGGCTTGTGACGTGAAGATTGTGGTACCTGCTAGGAAGAAGGGCCAGGAATCGCTCGATACATCGTGACCTTTGCAAGGAGGTCTACAATGCGGATGGGTATCCAAGAGGTGTCACGACGAGCAATGCAAAGACATTGCCCGTATCTCGCCAGAGAATTGAGGGCACGGTGTTCCGATATCATCCAAGAAGAATAACCTTCTTGACCCGGCGATTCAGGATGAGGATGCCATGGTCACACAGTTGGCACGACTTGTTGTCGCCAGAGGATGTACTGAGGATACAAGCAAGGAGCTACAGTAAGGCCCGCAAGGAGATCACGACAGAGAAGAACAGATGGCGGGAAGCTCAAGAGTATGTGTCACACCTTCGCAAAGGATTGGAGAGTTAGAGACGGCATTGTATCGCGCTTAGAGCCGAGCCAATGCTCGAGCTGCACGAGCCTGACCCGAGGAGCCGGAGCTTGAGGATGACATCGCTTCTTCGACTACCACAGATGACACGCTTGCCGGACATGGCGATCGCTTTCGCCGCCTATGCCGCAAAGATCCGCACTCGTGCCGTGGAGGTTTTCTCGATGAGTGAGCGTAGGTTCTATAGTGAGACTCCTTCGCCAAGTCGCGTCATAGAATAAAGAGTCACCCTTTAGGCGTTAGACTCAAAGTGTTAGTTCGATTTGGATCTTCATTGTTTGTTGAGTGTGCAGATGTGTTGCGTGCCCTTAGGCATTGTAAGCAACCATACCAAGTTATTGATATCATTAGTTAATAAAGTTGGACTTTAAGTTACACTTTTCCCCGCATAAGTTTCCTCACATACTTGTCTATTCTTGTTCCTCTCATCTCTAAGCCTTGGAGCAACCGACGGATGGTGAACACCCGCAGTAAACTTTGGAGGCAATGGAAGTGGTTCTCGCCCAACAGAAACCCCAATGATGGAGCACCACCGCCATCGACATGCAGAATTTTGGATCATTTCTTGCTGCCAGACTGGCTTGATGCATGCTATGATGCAACAGATGCAACACGCCATCGCCAGAGCCATCAAGTAATCAAGTTAATCAGGACAACGCCGTAATACCCGGTCGCCGAGTTCATGAGGACTCATCCACCCACTTTTTCTCGGGAATGCCAATCCGCTGGAGCCTGATGATTGGTTAAGGTCAATTGAGAGGAAGCTACACATTGCTCAATGCATAGGAAATGAGAAGGTACTCTACGCTTTCTCATCGCTTGGAAGGAACACCACGAATGGTGGGAGAACTTCGTGCTACGCAAGTGAACCCTCAGGACATCACTTGGGAGGAGTTCACACCGCATTCCGTCAAGATTACGTGCCTCAAGGAATCATGGATCTCAAGAAGGAGGAGTTCAGAGCATCAAGCAAGGTAATCAACTGTGGTCGAATACTCCGAACAAGTTCACCACAGCCTTGCACGCTACGCACTGAGGATGTAGCGACAGATAAAGCCGCATACCTCGTTTCATGAAGGGACTTAACTCAGATTGCAGTAGGATTGATCACCCACACCTTTCCAGATTTCCAGAGCTTGTGAATAAGGCGCTTATTCTTGAGGACAAGCGCAAGGAACTGGATGAGAACAGAAGCGCAGGATGCAACAAAGCAGGATCACGCCAGTGGAACGCAATAAATACCAAAGTTGCACCAAATCAATTTTTTAGATTCCAGCCACAGGCAACCAGGACACCGTCACCAAAGCACCAAGACCCGTCAATCGTAACTACTGCACTCCCAGCCCCTCGCTAGAAACGCTGCTCCGTGCAAATAACAAGGAACAAAGTGAGATGTTGCTACAATCGCAACGAGCCAGGGCACTTTGCCAACAGCTTGTCCTAAGAAGACAGCAGGAGTGATCCCTACCGCTTCAATCTAGGACTCCACCCCACTAGGACGCCAAAGACAGAGCCACACCCCGCATCAGGTGAGAGGCCGAGTCAACCATGTCACCGCAGATGCACCGCAGAATGCTATGGACATCGATCGGTAAGTTACTAGTCAACTCAAGACTGCAATAGCTTTGTTTGATTCCGAGCTTCGCATTCGCTTGTTTCACAAGGCTTTGCTGCTAGAAATGATTTGGAGATTGCAAGGCTTAAATGCATGCTTGTAGTTCAAACCCTGGTTCGAACTCCGAACGAAAGTAGGATGTTCCGGGTGAGAATACTAATAGATGGGATAGAGTTCCTAGCGAACCTTATTATTTTGGAGACCTGCACCTTAGATGTCATTTTGGGAATGGATTGGTTATCCAAGCACAAGGCCATATTGGATTGTGGACGAAGAACTATCTCGCTTGAGAGCCCGTGTGGAAAGAAAGTGGAATTTCAAGCTACCGCCGTTAGAGATGGGACAGTTGATGGTTAACAGCATCAAGGCAATCAAGATAGAGGATGTCTCAAGAGTGAATGAGTACCCAGATGTTTTTCCTAAAGATCTACCCGGTATGCCGCGACAGTGACATAGAGTTTGTGATAGAGCTTGTACTGCACAGCCACGATAGCAAAGAGACCTTATCGGATGTCCACCGAGGAATTGGTAGAGATGAAAAAGCAACTTGAAGAATTAATGGAGAAAGGATTTATCGACCGAAGTTCGTCAGCCGTGGGGGAGCACCAGTTTTGTTCACAAGAAGAAGGACGGAAGTTTCAGGATGTGCATTGACTACCGTGCACTCAACGAAGTCACCGCGGAAGAATAAGTACCCGCTACCCAGGATCGATGATTTGTTTGATCACCGAGAGGAGCCGGAGTTTTCTCCAAGATTGATTTGAGATCGGGATACCATCGCTTGAAGATCCGATCGAAGGATATTCAAGACCGCATTTTCGCCAAGATTTGGACATTACGAAGTTCACGCTATGTCCTTTTGTCTCGATTTAATGCGCCAAAGAAATTTCATGAATATGATGAATAAGGTGTTCATGGAATATTTGGACAAGTTTGTTGTTGTGTTCATAGATGATATCCTAATCTACTCCAAGGCGGAAGAGGATGAACATGCCGAACACTTGAGGCGAAGTTTTGGAAAAGCCGAGGAACAGCAACTCTTCCCCAAGTTCAAGAAGTGTGATTTTTGGAAGGACAATGTGGAATTCCTCGGACATGTAATGACCGCATAAGGAGTCGCTGTAGACCAAAGCAAGGTAGAAGCTGTGTTACATTGGGAGCAGCCAAAGACCGTGACCCAGATCCGGAGTTTCCTTGGAATGGCAGGATACTATCGCCATTTCATTGAAGGCTTTTCAACAATTGCGAAACCTCTCACGCAATTGCTGAAAAAGGAGAAGAAGTTTGCATGGACGCCAGAGTGCGAGAAAGGTTTTCAAGAACTGAAGGAACGATTGACATCGGGCCCGGTGTTATCCCTCTGGGGACGTCAATCAAAGCTTTGATATTTATTGTGACGCATCGCGCCAAGGACTTGGATGTGTACTGATGCAGATTGGAAAGGTCGTCGCTTATGCATCAAGGCAGTTGAGGCCGCATGAGGAAAATTATCCGACGCATGACCTAGAGTTAGCTGCCGTAGTGCATGCCTTGAAGATATGGCGTCACTATCTGATCGGGAACAGATGTGAAGTGTACACGGATCATAAGAGCCTTAAGTACATATTCACCCAGTCGGATCTGAATATGAGGCAAAGGAGGTGGTTAGAGTTGATCAAGGACTATAATGTTGGAATCCATTACCATCCTGGAAAGGCCAACGTAGTAGCCGATGCTCTGAGTCGGAAAAGCCATACTGTGAGCATGTTGCTAGCCACAAGTCAGGATGAGCTATGTGAGGATTTCCAGAGAATGAAGATTGAGGTGGTACCTAGCGGATTCTTGGCCGCATTGGAAGTGAAGCCTACCCTAGAGGATCAAATCCGGGAAGGACAGAAGGATGATGACAAGATCCGCAGGATCAAGTCCATCAAGGAGGAAGGCAAGGCAGAGGACTTCAAGTTGGATTAGCAAGGCACGTTATGGATGAAGGATCGCATTTGTGTGCCGAACAAAAAGGAGCTGAAGCAGTTGATTCTAGAAGAAGCCCATGACTCCAAGTATTCAATTCATCCTGGAAGCGCCAAGATGTATTAGGATTTGAAGGGAAGATTCTGGTGGCCGAGCATGAAGCGTGAAGTTGCCGAGCATGTTGCATTGTGCGACGTATGCCAGAAAGTCAAGGCAATGCATCAGAGACCAGCAGGATTGTTGCAGCCGCTAAAAATACCTGAGTGGAAGTGGGAGGAAATCGGAATGGATTTCATTACCGGTTTGCCTAAGACTCAAGGAGGTTATGACTCCATATGGGTTATAGTGGATCGCTTGACCAAAGTATCCCATTTTATCCCTGTGAAGACCACCTACTCGGGAGATAAATTAGCAGAGTTGTATATGATCAGGATTGTCTGTTTGCACGGAGTGTCAAAGAGGATTGTATCGGACAGAGGTACCCAATTTACCTCAAGATTCTGGAATAAATTGCATGAAGCTATGGGAACCCGTTTGAACTTCAGTACAGCCTATCATCCACAGACGGATGGACAGACCGAAAGAGTCAATCAGATCCTGGAGGATATGTTAAGAGCGTGTGCATTGGCTTATGCTACTTCTTGGGATAAGAGTTTGTCGTATGCGGAGTTCAGTTACAACAACAGTTACCAAGCAAGTTTGCAAATGTCACCATTTGAAGCACTATATGGACGACCCTGTCGGACGCCATTGAACTGGAATGAGACAGGTGAACGCCGTGTCTTTGGGCCAGATATTCTTCAAGAAGCTGAAGAACAAATTGCCATGATCAGGGAGAGATTGAAGATAGCCCAATCACGACAGAAGAGTTATGCTGACAACCGTCACCGAGACCTGAGTTTCGAACCAGAAGATTTCGTGTATCTCAGAGTCACACCGCTCAGAGGAGTTAAGAGGTTTCATGCCAAAGGGAAACTCGCACCCCGTTATGTTGGACCATTTAAGATTTTGAGCCGCAGAGGCGAAGTTTCTTACCAGCTGGAGTTGCCACAGTCGTTGGCAGGAGTACATGATGTGTTCCACGTATCCCAGTTGAAGAAGTGTCTCCGAGTACCTGAGGAACAGACACCGCTAGAGTCAATTGAGTTGCGAGAGGATCTGACTTACAAGGAACACCCCGTGAAGATTCTAGACACGATGGATCGAGAGACGAGGAACAAGTCAACTCATTTCTGTAGAGTTCAGTGGAGCAACCATAAAGAAAGCGAGGCGACTTGGGAACGCGAAGAGGATTTGAGGAAAGAGTTTCCGAACCTATTCCTTTACTAAGCCCTGAATCTCGGGGATGAGATTCTGTTAAGGGGGGAGGTTTGTAACACCCCAAAATTTTGCTTTTCTTAAATTCATGTGTGATTTGGCACTTTGGTGAATTTTTGGAATTTTCTGTAATTTATTTGGATTTATTTGGATTTAATTTGAATTTATTCCATATTGAAATAATTAAAGAAATTAAATTTTCAAATAAAATTTTGTTGGAAATATTTTATTTGAGTCCCAAATACCCTAAAATATTTTCCAAAATTTTTCTGGAATTTTTCTGAGTCTTTTGCTATTTTTAATGAATTAAATGAATTTCTGGGAATTATTTTAAATATTAAATCGCTGGAAAATAAAGTCGGGTCAAGCATCGTTTCATCCGACCAGGACCGTGTCCGAGTCCGACTTCGAGTCCGACCGAGCCACGTGACTTGACCGAACCCCATTCGATCCTCGACCGTTGGATCGAGATCCAACGGTCCAAATTGGACCGCACCGCTCGAAGCCGAAGTCCGGTCGGATCCGATCGCACCCACGCGATCGCGGACTGGCCGATCGTGCCACGTGGACGGCCGTCGTCGTCGTCTCAGCCGGAAACGAGCCGGAATCCGCCAGCCGGCGTAGCCGCGTCCGGTTAGGTTTCCGCTTTGTGCGCGCGCATGTCGAGGCCATTTAAGGCGTGGGTCATCATCCGAGGTTCGCTTCAACCGCGGCGCACCTTTTGCCCCGATTCGAAACCCTAGCCACCGCTGCTCGTGCCGATTGCTCGCCGGAGTTGGTTGGAGTCTCCACGGTGGTTTCTGCCGGGTCTTCCGGCCGTGTCCCGAGCAGCCTCCGTCGACACCGAGCCCATATCTGGAAACCCCTCGTCGAGACGCGCCCGAGCCGTGCACCCATCTCGCCAGAGGAGCACCGCAACGCCGCTTCGAAGGTCGCCTTACCCAGCTCCGTTCGTCCCCGACCACCGCACCGCCATCAGCCCTCGCGAGCTCTGTGCGCCGTCCGATCTTGATCGTGCGGTTGAGGTGAGTTCACGTGTTTCCAAACCCGATTAGATCTGGACCGTTGGATCAAGATCCAACGGCCCACGATCACCACGTGCGGTAGCAGCGTTAACATAGGGTTAGATCTGGACCGTCCGATCTAGATCGAACGGCCCACGATCACCGTGTAGTTTTCAACGTGTTAACCCTGGATCTAATCACGGCCGTTGATTTTTGAATCAACGGACACGATCGTCTGCGTGTGCAGGGAGCCGAGCCGCCGCGCTTCACGCCAGCAGTGTGGAGTCAGCGACACGCCGGGGCCCGCATGTCAGCGACCCAACCAAACTGCACCATGACGTCACGCTGACGTCATGGCGGGCTCAAGATGTCGGCCGTCCCAGCTCGAGCCCGGCGTCGACAATGACGTCACCGGTGGGTCCACAGCCGCCACCGAGTGGTGAGCCCCGTGACGTCGGCGGTGGCGTCACCCGAGGGACCCACCTTTCGACACATGGAACCAGTGGGCCAGGAGTTCAGTGGACCGAGCCAAGCCGTGGCCGAGCCCATGGATCATTGACGTCGGCCCAATCGAAGGTGACACGTGTCCAGCCGACGCAATAATTAATTTCCGAAAAAGAAAATGATTTATTAATTCGAAATAATGATTTCAGATTTTGATTCAAACTTCAAACGCTTATAACTTTTGTGTTTCAACTCCGATTTGAGTGATTCAAATTTCTAAATTCGTATAAAATTGAGATCTACCTAATTATGAATTTTATTTAATTTTTGGACTAAAGTTTTCCTCTGTAATATTATTTAATTGATTATTTAAACTTTAAATAATTATAACTTTTGCATTTTAACTCCGATTTGAACGATTCCAGTTCCTAAAAATTCATAAAATTATGTTCTCTCTGCTTATGGATTTTATTTGGAGTTTTGGGATGCTTTTGCCTATTGTTTATTTGTGTATTGCCATTTGCACATATTACGAGTAGACGTTGAAGTGCCCGAAGGCTTCGAAGGAGAAGTATTGACCCAGGAGCCATCTCAAGACCAAGAACAAGTACTTTTTGAAGGCAAGTTATGCTTTGACCATGTTGATCCCATTTTGAAATCTATTTTGGTTCAAATTATTGCATGCTAGTTCAATTAGAAAATACTTTATTTAAATATGGGAAATTAGATAAATGCCAAATTGCTGTATGATACCTTGATTACTTAAGTATGTGCCATGCCCCCTTGTCACCCTAGTGTGGATTACTAGTTGGACATTACTAAATTGCCAACATGGGTTTATAGATCGTTGTAGTATACTGCTTAGACCTGCTACGTTCTCATGACATGATTTTGGACAATCAAATGTTAATATTGACTTAATGATATATTGAACCTGTTTGGAAAGGTATCATGTGATGTTGATGGCACGTGGTGCATGGTAATCAACTGGGGTTTGATAAATAATTTTTGACCGGGGCATGTGGCAAGAATGATAAGGTGGGCCAGTTGTGGCACTAGGGATGTTGATTTGGTTCTTCGGGTAGTCTTGCCCTGGTCACCCTAAGGACTTAACCTTGCAAGCCTTTGAACTGAGTCAATCTTGCAACCACATGTCTGTAATGGGACGGACCTAGTTGATTAAGTTGCTAATAACGTACCTGTGGGACCTCAGGATGTCAACTACACCCTTTGTGTAAGTTTATGCGGGGGAGCGTCTGGGTGAGGCCAGAGTACCCATCTAACGGTTGATTGGCCTAAACTTCGCCTTAGCTAAGGGAAGGGTTAGTGTGCAATAATCGGGAGGACCACTGTATTGTTAGAAGTTTCGAAAGACTTTGTTACGGGAACTTCGCCTTTGTGGTGTTTGACTGTATCTTGTGGGTAAAGTGCATAACCTCTGCAGAGTGTACAATCTATTTGAATAGCCGTGTCCGCGGTATTGGACATCGCTCGGGAATTACAGTCAAGGGTTAGATTTTCTCAAAAGAATAACTTGGACTTGAAAGGTTGGGTTTGGTTTACAAATGACGTTAATGGAAATGTGGATTAGGATGGGAAAGATGTTTACTAAACTCCTTGAAAAGTTATCTATGCTTTACTTGTTACTACTGCTTTCGAATCTACTTATGATACTTGTTAAATGCTGTTTACTGCAAAAATACCTTGAGCCACTCCTTTGTATTAAGCCATGCATGTAGTATATTAGCTGCATTCTGTGCATGACTTGCTGAGTACCAAGTACTCACCCTTGCCACAATACAACACCGAGTTGAAGAGGAGACTACACCGGCTTTGGAGGAGGAGCTCCAAGAGGAACCGTCTACTTAGGGGAGCGAGCCGATCGATTACTGTGGTATCTTTGGATGGCGCCACGGTTATCTTATTTTTCCGCCGCTACTATTTCTCTCTTAATAAGTTTACGCCTGCGTGCGTATATTTGTAACTTGACCATAAGGTCGAGCAACCGCTTGGCTATCTAATTAAAGTACTTTATTAAGTATCGAGTGGTATGATTGTGGTATTTACCGATGTTAAGACTGTGTGCACTAGCGCGTTCCTGGACTAGTGCTGAATACACAGAGGGTCCGGATTTGCAAATTCGGGTCCCGACAGTCTTGGTCTTCCCGGCCTTGGTCGTTGCAGCGTTGAGCCGGCCGCCCTTTTCCCCTCGCGCTGAAACTTTTATGTGCCTGCGAGGCCGGCCGCTGTCGTTGCTTGACGGCTGCTACCATGTTTGGAGCGGAGGGCTTTTTCTTCTTTTTATTTTCTTTTCGACCGTGCTCACGCTCTTCCTGCTGGTGGATCCTTCGAGACCGGGCTGAGGCGGTAGCTTCCTCTCGTCCAGCATCTTCTTCCATTGGACCGCCTCGTCGGCGTTGGCGTACCGGTCGGCCATGCGGAACAGCTCGTTGGCCATAATGTCCGGGTGGATCTCGATGTATTGCGTGAAATGAACATCTCGGAATCCGATTTTAAAGGCCTGGACGACCGCCTCATCCGAGATACTCGGAATAGAGTTCCGCACATGCATGAACCACTGGACAAATTGGTGCAAGGTCTCGCCCTTCGTCTGGATCAGGCGCTCGAGGTCACGTTCCTTGCCCAGGCGAACGTAGCAACTTTGCAAGTTTGCCCGAAGGGCGTTGCTCAATTGTCCCCAAGACCGGATCGACCCTTCTTTCTGGTTGAAGAGCCATGTCCAGGCTGGGCCATCTAGTACCGTGGGTAAGAAGTTAGCCATGACTCCCTCGTCCCCGCCGGCGTACAGGATGGCAGTGGTGTAAATCGAGAGGAACTCGTCGGGGTTCTGCGTCCAGTTGAACCTTTCAATGTGGCCCGGCTTGAACTTGCTCGGCCACGTCATACGTTGCAGGGGTGCTGCGAATGCCCAACACCTGAAGATGGGGCTGTCGTGGCGGTCGACCCGGTTGTGACGGTCAAGATGATCTGCACTGCTCGAGCCCCCGACCAGCGGGCCTAGGCAGGAGAACACCTCCCGAGGTCGGTAAGAGGGGGAGTGGCCTGAAGAGGAAAATTCAGTCTGGCTCCGACCACGGTAAGCATCCCCACGATATCGGGAGGGCATTCGGGAATAGCTCCGAGCATCCTCTCGGTACCGACCACGTTCCCGTCGATCGTCCCGAGCATGGCTGCGGGAATCGCCAGGATGGGAACGGATGGGAATTTGGCGGCGGTGCTCCTGGGAAGTGCTCCGGGCTTCCTTTCCCCGGGATGCTTCTGCCGCATTTATGTCGGCGGCAATCTTTTCGAGGTTGTCAGCCACAGCGGCTCCCATGGCCTCCAGATCGACTTGCTCAAGGAACTCTCTGAGGTTACGCACGACCGTGGCCAAGGCTTGAAGGCATTCTCCGCTCGGGGGAACGAGGGGTGACGAGCTAGTGCGTTGGCGCATGGGTTCTGGGGTCCCGTACCCGTGGAAATCTCACGAGCTCCAGTCCCGGCCCTAACGCTCGCGTCACCACGAACCTGGCAGCGTATGCTCACCAATGTCTGGTTTAAGGATGCCTCCAAGTGATCCTTGGCCACTTCATAACGTTGGAGGTGGGACTCCCCCGGGGATTTGCCCCCAGTATCCCCGTCCTTCCCGGCCACATTGACATTGCGGGATCGGGCGGACCGTGAGGGTGACATCATGGTGTCTCCCCGTGACGCGGTCTCTTGGTCGGGCTCGAGATGGTTAGGGATGTCTAGTCCGTCATAGAGTCCATCGTATTCGTCATCCGAAAGGGCATCGAGCTGGGAGCGGAAGAACTGCTCCTACGCGGCCGCTCCCGGGGAAAAACTCCCGGGTCCTGTGTGACCTTCGGGATCAGCAATGCCAATGACCTTGCCATTGGCGTAATACAGGTCTTCATCCCCGACATGACTGAAGGTGCAGAGATCCTAGCGGTCCTGAGAGTTCGGCATCCTCATGGATTCTTCGTTAAGGAAAAGTCGGTCCCCACGGACGGCGCCAACTGTCAACGATTGGGGAGCAGGGCCCCGCCGAGCTTACTTAGTTGACTGAGGGACCAACCGTAACCCCTTCTCACGCGAAGGGTTACTCTGAGGAATGTCCCACTTCGCTATATCTTAGAAAATGACACGGGATTTATCCTGGTTCGGGCCTCTCCGTGCAGGAGATAATAACCCTACTCCAGCGTGATGTGTATTATGTGTATGATGTGAATCTCTCCCCCCTCCTCCAACGGCGGGGGGTACACTTATTACATATTTGTGATACACTACATGACATAGCCTGCACTTATTACATATTTGTGATACACTACAAGTCTTGAGAGTACATACGTGTAGTCAGCCTTGCTATTGTTGATATTCAGAGAACGAAGAGACAGAAATTCCCAACCCTGACACAGATTACGGGGACTTTGCTAACGAGTCTTACCAAGGTTTGCCCTTGTGAGTTGCCTGTGGTATTTTGGGTAGAAGGCAAACTGTCAAGCAATATATCTTCCACTGCAAACTTTTAAATTCGGCCAATAGGCCATGTTGTAAGACTAAATTTCTATTAATGTATTGTGAACTTGTATGGATGTGATGACAATGTTGTACATGTGCATTACTAGCCAGATCATATCGAGCCATACTTGATCAGAGGATAAACCATAGTTAGAATGGTAGTTAGAATAGGAACTACTAAAAGGCACATAAAAATATAATTATAGTGTTATTCTTTCCTTTTAAGTATTCACCTTTACCTCGTTGTGAGACCTCGGATCGGTATGTACTGTACGCACATAAGAACCCCTCTCGGTATTCCACACCAAAAAGGGAGGGTTCCGACAGCGTTGGTATCAGAGCCATACTGACTGTAGGATAAACCATAGTTAGAATGGTAGTTAGAATAGGAACTACTAAAAGGCACATAAAAATATAATTATAGTGTTATTCTTTCCTTTTAAGTATTCACCTTTACCTCGCTGTGAGACCTCGGATCGGCTACTCGGAATCTCCTGTGTATTTCTGTGCTAGTCCCAGATCAACGCGAGCACACACAGTTCACGGTGATGAATCATTACCAAACAGAACGAAATGACAACATAAATATAAAGTACCAGCCACTTGGATATTTATTACATCCCGTGGTCACCGGACCATTTTTCACAGCAGCGTAAATAAACAAAACAGATAAATCCCAAGCGACTCCACAGGCAAACGATTGGAACGCACGCCTAGTTATCGTGGCGATCTTCAACGAACTCCTCGGCATAGAACTCACCATCTTCGGCTGCATCTTGGAAGTTTTCTGATGACAAAATTTTGTGTAGCACATGAGGGCAAAAGTACTCAGCAAGTTTAAGAAATTATGCAACATGTAGGGCTTCCCAAGGAAGGCTTATTAGGGTTCTTTTGCACAAAGCCGAGTTTCATCAAACTATACTTATTAATAATTTTCACAAAGCATTTTAGCAATTATTTTAACAATTAAAATTATTTAATACTCTAGCGAAGGTTCTATCCACCATCACTAGTATACTGGCTCTATCCGCTCAGTTTTAAAAGATTAAGGTAATCCAACTCATGATCAAAACAAGTTCCAACTACCTAATTGGCTCAATCCGCTAAATAAACATCCAAGAGTTCTAACCACTCCCAGATTCCAAAACAAGACATCAGTTATTTTTAAATCCAAAACCAAGTCTACCAGTATGAAAACATTATTCGCTTTGCCCTTGACCATAGGCATGGCTATTCGAATAGTTTTACACTCTACAGAGGTGTACAGCTTTACCCACAAGACATGATCGTCTCTTGTTGCCATGCAATTAACACACTTCCTTTGGTGTGTCGGCAAAGAGATCATGACAAGGCCTTTACAATATATACATCTAACCCGACCCACCCGCTGAGGTTTCACCGCTGTTAGGGTTCCATCTACCCAGTACAGAAGCCCCCTCTTGCGCCGTGTGGGAAGAACGACTTGCCTCCATCCGGCACCCACATTCCACCATCTGGTGAGTCTAAGTTAGACTTCTACAAATTATTTAGCAAGGTCGTACCCATTATAGACTTGTGGTTGTACGATTATGCTTAGAATGGACAGTCATAAGCGTCGGTCCTTATTTGACTTGGGGCGGTACTTGCACATTGAAAACTAGTGCTCCATTCGCACCCACCCGACATTCCATTCCGCCCAAGTCCAAACTATTTTTTATTTTATTTTTATTCTGCAAAAACAGTAGCAAATACATTGCTATATTTTTTAAAACACATTTTAACCATAGTTTCGAAGAAATCAAACCCATGGGCTTTTTAATCAATTTTGCAACTAAGCACATCTAACGTTCTAAGCATTATATGTCACAATATAATTTAAAAATGACATATCATAGTACCCTATGGTTACAAGTAAACATGGATATCAATAACAAGGAGATGACACCAAACTCGGAATAACTAATAATCTATATTTGACATAACATGTATAAAGATAGCAGTGCAAGTTGTAAATCATTGCAAAATAGATGTAAAACATGGGATCAACATGCATCAAGGAGACTTGCCTTCAGTCATAGCGAGAGTCTCAACGTCCTGGGGTTCGACGAAGGCAACGACAACTTCGACGAGTTCTTCGGCTACGCGCAAAACGGAGCAACAAATAAATAAAATAAACTAAATAAAATCAAAAAATTATATAAAAAATATTGGCAGATATAGGGTGATTTTAAATGAATTTAGGAATTTGAATCACTTGATTCGGAGTTACGACGAAAGAGAACGAGCCTTTTGAACCTCCCGCCGGACTTGGAGAAGAAATGGCTGCCGGCTGGTCTTCGGCAATCAATTTAAAATTTTGATTTTACTAGAGGTAGAGTATACCGAGAGGGAGCTCCAGTAAAAATTTGAGGTCGAATGGAGGTCGAGAGTGACCGAGAGAGCTCGCCGAAAGTTCATCGGATTTCGAAAAGAACGTCTTCTACAAAGAGATCCGTATGTTTGATTGGAGAAATTCCAATTGGCTTGTGTGAGGAATGAGAGGAGGATTATGGGGTTCAATTTATAGGACTATCGGACTAGCGGATCACCAGAAAACGCTCGACGGAGTTATGGCCGGAATAGTAGCCGATGATGGGAACAGCCAACGGACATCCAATTTGGGGAACATGAAATCGATGGATTTTTGAAAAACAAAAGTGAGCATCATGTAGAACATGGCGAGATGAACCTAGCGGTGTTCCCGGATTTTGGAGGGGATCAACGGTTTGCGAGAAATTGATGAAGAACGGCGCTCCAAACGGAAACTTCAACCGCAAATTTCGTCGCCATCCTGCAATGAAACCCAAAATTAGTTGAGGGCTTTTGATCATGGTGACGACACGTATACGGTGACTTGAACGGAATCGCAAATGCCTTACCAGATCAAAAGTTGCCATGGCGATGTCGACAGAGGACGACCGGCGTCGATTTTCTCGAGTTTCCGGAGGATTGGAATGGAGAGGCTATGAGAGGAGGTGAGCGTAGGAAAGAGGACGCCAAGACGGAGATTTGAGAAGTGGAAACTCACATATTGATGGAGTAATGGCCGAGTAATGCTCGTTTGAATGTGTTTCGGTTTCCTCTAGATTGGGCCGTTTTCGGCGGGATTCAGGACGATTAATGGTGGGGAATGAAATCTCCTCGTCTCCACCTTCGCACCGGATCAAACCGTGAGTGATTTGGTGGATTAATGATGGAGATATGGAGGTTTGAAATTATATGCCATTAACGGGAGAGAGAACGAAGCGTTCTGGACCAAATGATCGATTCAATGGGGAAGATGAATAGTGTAAAAACAATGACGCACGAGATGAAATAGCAAATTAGGTCCAAAAATCCCGAAAAAATTTCTAAAAATACTAGGGAATATTTGGAACCAAATAAAATTGATTTCACTATTTTTGGATGAATTTTAGAATTTAGATAATTCCGGGACGAATAAATTGAATTTTAAGCAAGAGCGCGAGAGATAAAATACCAAAGGGATTCTACAAATCTTGAAAAAATTTCCAAAAATATTATAGAATATTTGGAACCCAATGCAATAGGTTTCGGGATTTTTGGAGCATTTTGGAACTCGGGTGGAATTTCGAATAAGGATCGGAATTTAGAATTTTGACTTTGCGGACGAAGAAGGATTGAACTCCAATTTCGGAAGGACAAGGATGCCAGGTTAATTAAAACGCTGAAGAAAAACCAAAATTTGAATTTAGTTAATTTAAATTAACTTTTTGCAAAAGACCGAAATTGAAGATGTTACAAACCTACCCCCCTTATAGAGAATCTCGTCCCCGAGATTCGGACGGAGAAAGAAAGAGATCGGGAAACTCGACTCTGAGATCCTCTTCTCGCTCCCAGGTGGCTTCCTTCTCGGAATGGTTGCTCCATTGAACCTTGCAAAACGTGATCACCTGGCTTCTGGCTCGACGCTCAGCTTCAGCCAGGATTTTGACTGGATACTCTGGATATGACAGGTCTTCTTTTAACTCCATCTCTTCATACGACAGCTGATGCTCGGGTACTCTGAGACATTTCTTCGGCTGAGAAACATGGAAGACATCATGTACATCCGATAGCTGCGGAGGTAGTTCCAGCTTGTATGCAATTTCTCCTCTTCTAGCAACCATTGGGAATGGACCAATGTAGTGGGGTGCTAACTTCCCACTAACTCTGAATCGACGCATTCCCTTGAGAGGTGAAACCTTCAGGTAAACATGACCTCTAGGTGCAAAGCTTAATTCCCGTCGGCGGTTATCCACATAGCTTTTCTGTCTTGAATGGGCAGTTTTCAGATTCAGTTTTCAGATTCTCACGGATCACGCTGACTTGCTCTTCGGCTTCCTTCAGAATATCAGGTCCAATGAACTGTCCTCCCTATGTCTCTTTCCAATATAAGGGTGTTCGGCATTTTCTTCCCTACAGAGCTTCAAAAGGCACCATCTTCAAACTTTATTGATAACTTGTCGGGACCCGAATTTGCAAATCCGGACCCTCTGTGTATTTAGCACTAGTCCAGGATCACGCTAGTGCACACAGTCTCAACATTGGTAAATATCACAATCATACTCAACGAAATAGAAAGTACCTTAATTATAGTAACCAAACTGGTTGCTCAACCTTTAAGGTCAAGTTACAAAAGTACGCCTCGCAGGGCGAAGGTTTAATAAAAGAGAAATAATAGCAGCGGAAAAATAAGATAACTTCGTGGCGCCATCGAGTGCTTTTGCACCGGACCAAGCTCTCAAGAAACAGTAAGTTCCCCATCTGCGCCAGATCGTTTTTCGTATGTACGACGGACCAATTTTGTTGGTCTGTTGTAAACATGTTTTTGGCAACCTCTTTTTCCCATGTACGTCGGACCAAGTTTTTGGGTCTGCCATGGACGTGCTTTTGAGCTCATCAGCCGGACTCAATTTTCCAAGAAACCAGTAAGTTTTGCATGTACGTCGGACCAATTTCTTTGGTCAGTCGTGAATGGCTTTTTGAGGATTGATTTCGCATGTACGACGGACTGATTTCTTTTAGTGCATCGTGAAGCGATGTTTTCGCCGAATGATTTCTTCTTGAAACCGAGACTTTCACTTGTACACCGGACCGATTTTGTTGGTCCGTCGTGAATGGTTTTTTGAGTGACTTTTTATGTGTATGCGGACCATATTTTTTGGTCTGTCGTGAATGCGTTTTGCTCGATTAGGGTTTTGAGCAAAATTGGAATTGTGTTTGATTTGTTTTGAGATTATGAAATTTGTGAGAATTTCATGATGCTTGAAGTGGACTTTATGCAATGCTCGTGTGAGTATTTGCATGGATTGATGTGAGTCAAGTCGTGGACTTGTGCTCGGAATTGTTTTGTGGTTTGTTCATGTGCAGGTATTGCTCGAAGACGAACGTGGTCTATGACGGGACCGGAACTAGGTTCATGGAGGAGCTGAGGTTCGGGACTAGGTTCAGGGAGGAACTGAGGTCTTGGTGGTCAAGGATGTCATGCGGGACGTTCGGGCTAAGAGAATGGTGCACATGAGGAATGGTTAGTCACGTGAGAATGGCAGGAGGTCATTCGCGTGCAAAGTGTTAGTCACGTGAGTATGGCAGGTGGCCATACGCGTGCAAAGTGTTAGTCACGTGTGTATGGTAGGGTTGCCATACGCATGCAAGAGTTGTACTCGGCCAGGTTGGGCCAAGAGGAGTTGTGTTGAATACATACTCCTTCTAGATTAGGAATTGTATTCAGAACTCCTTGTGTTTTGCTCCTTTAAATAGGAGGGGTGTCTCCTGTTGAAGGGCATCAATTGGAGCTGAGCGCATTGAGAGCCTCAAGTTCAGTTTTAGGGTTTTGTACTCTTTTGATGAGAGAACTTTAGACAAAAGAAATAAAGATCAATTCTTCTAGATCCTTGCGTGCTCTGATGGCTGCGTTGCTCACGATGTTCCTGTTTTGGTTCTTGTTTGCATGCTTGTTCTTTTCTAGATTAGTTTTTGTTCTTTTAGTTTTTGATTTGATCCATAAAAACCTTTCTAGAGAATTGATTTAGGGTTTCTCTAAGTTTAGTTGATTAAACTTTTGTCGTTCTTGTTTAATCTTGAAGTTTTGGTTAGATTAATTCTCGTCATCTTCTGTCACAGCAAGCTTGCGAGGTTCATAACTTTTTATCCGTAAGTCCGATCGAGCTGATTCTTTTTGGGTTCGATTCGTATTGGAATATAGTTTCTCGTGTCCAAAGTTTAGATCAATCTAACGGTTGGATCTCCTGGAATTCTCGTTTTACCGAACCTCTATCATTATGTTTTTGTCGAATACGAGGCAATTATTTGGTTCTGTTTTGGGGTGAACTTTTAGTAGATCAAGAATTTGATTTTAGCTTCCGCACAATCATTCACCCCCCTCTGATTGCTATATTCGTATACTTCGATCCTACAAGTGGTATCAGAGCAAGGTTTTTCTAATCTATCTTAACCGGTGATTAGATCAATGGATCGTTATTCGACAAAACCATGTGTGTTCGATGGTGTTGATTTTCAGTTTTGGAAGGCCAAGATGGAGGCATTCATCCAATCACAAGGCTTCACAATTTGGGAGAAGGTCTACAAGCCATATGAAGTCCCTGCAAACGACAACGTCAACGACACCAATCGCACACATGTTGAAGCAAACAGCAAGGCGCACAACTTGATCATCCAAGGTTTGGGGCCTTGACTTTGACCGTGTGATCCATCTCAAATCCGCATATGAGGTATGGAAATCTCTTTGTGATTACCATGAGGGTTCTAACACTATTAAAGAGGTTCGTCAAGATCTTTACAAAAAGGAATACATGCGATTTGAGATGAAACCCGGTGAGTCGCTAGATAACTTTTTTGCACGTTTCAATAAAATTCTTAGTAATCTTCGTGCTGTTGGAGTTAGCTTTGATGATGCTGCTAATGCTAGACAATTGCTTGGTGCATTAGACATGTCAATTTGGGAGATGAAAGTTACATCCATTAGAGAATCTCTCATCATGAGTACACTTACTTTAGATGTTCTTTATTCTAAGTTGAAAACTCATGAATTAGATGTTTTTGCTGGAAAGAATGATTATAAATCAATTGCTTTGACATCTCAATCGAGCATATCTCATAATAGTGCTGCTTCAAGTTTTGCTCTATCTTTCTTGTCTTCATTAACCGATGAACAGATTGAGCAATTCCCAGAAGAAGACTTATCACTACTCTCTTCTCGCTTTAACAAAGCTTTGCAAAATGTGAGAAAGAGAAAGAGAGGTGGTGGTGATCCTCCAAGATGCTATGAGTGTGGTGATCTCGACCATATTCGTCCAAATTGTCTTAAACTTGCAGGTAAAGCATCAAGGGAGGAGAAGGACAACGACATAAGAAAAGAGAAGAAGTTCTCTCCAAACGACAGGAAAAAGAAGAGCTTCATCAACCGCAAAGTGGTTCATCGAGTTCTTTCCGCTCTTGAACAAGTCAATTTGAGCGATGTGGACTCGGAGAGCAGCGAGGACGATGCAACTCCAAGCAAACATGACTTGACAGGGTTGTGTCTCATGGCAAGCAGCAAGGATAGCTTCACCGAGGACGATCAAGACAACGACTTCAATGAGGTAGATCCTTCTTATGATGAATTAGCTATTGCTGTTGCTCGTCTTGGAAAATTGCTTGACAAACGTGATAGAAAAATTAAGAAACATGATATTCTTGTGGAGTCATTGAATGCTGAAATTGCTAGACTTAAGACCTTGATTCCTGATGATGATACTTGCAAATCATGTGACTTAATTTATAATGAGCTCACCTTGCTTAGGAAAGAACATGCTCTTCTGTTACATCTAAATGAGAAAAATGAGAAACGTGTTAAAAATGCTTGCTGTTCCACTGATGAATTGCATGGTACAACTTCTTGTTCTAAATGCTCAACTCTTGAATTGAAATTAAAAGATGCAAATGCTAGGGTTTCTCAAATAACTGATAATCTGCTTACACATGAGGTTCTTTCATGCTCTACTTGTCGTAAACAGAAAGAGAAGGTTGATAATCTTTGCAATAATTGTTTAACTCTTGCCAAGAAAGTTGATTACTTGCAAAGTTCTTTAGAACGATTCACTAATAGCAAGAAAAGATTAAACATGATTTTGGATCAATCTAAGGTTAGCTCAAACAAGAAAGGTTTAGGTTTTGATCTTCATACGTCATTTGAAACTAAACCTTGCACTGTTGTTCATGCTCCTCACAATGACAAAATTGAGATTCTCAATGAACGTAAAAAGATTGCTTTTAAATCTGCTGGTTTTCTTTCTTCTGCTATGATGAATGCAAAATGTGCTTCTACTGTTAAAACAAAACCTCATGTTAAGTACACTTGCACTCATTGTGGTAGAGATGGACATCTAGTAGATTTTTGCTTTAGACTAGCCAAACAAGAAAAGAAAGAAAGGACTAAGGCTAGGTCTAATTTCAAGCGAGCACGTTTCATTTCTCATTATGTGCCTAGGGTGAAGCAAACACCTTTTGTTGCTAAAGACACGAGAAAGGAGCAAATCTGATTTTATGCATAAGAATACTCGTGTTGTGCCTACTTTGTTGCGTCGTGTGTCACCGATCGATTCCCAAAAATCTGAGTTCTAACCCCTTGATCGAGACCTCGACATGTTTTGCTATGTAGGCTTCTCGCGCGAGGAAGGAGAACATATGGCTAGTGGATTCCGGATGCTCACGCCACATGTCCGGTGATAAAAATTGGTTCTCCTCCCTCACTCGTGCATCTCGTGCTGAAAGTGTTACTTTTGGAGATACTTCTTCCTCTTCTGTTGTGGCAAAAGGTACAATAAAGGTAAGTGACAAATTTATGTTCAAAGATGTGGCTCTTGTTGAAAATTTGAAATATAACTTGCTTTTTGTCTAACAAATGCTTGATGAAGATCTTGAGATAAGCTTTAAGAAAAATGAATGCAAAGTGCTAGATGCTTCAGGTCATCTTGTGTTCAAAATTTCTCGTTTTGGAAGAGTATTTAAAGCTGATTTTGATGCATCACCTTCTTCTAAGCATAGGTGTCTAATTGCCAATGTTTCTAAAGATTTATTCTTTTGGCATCGTGGACTTGGTCATGTTGGTTTTGATCATCTTACTCGTGTAAGTGGTTTAGATCTCATACGTGGCTTGCCTAAGCTTAAGGGTGATAGCAATCTAGTATGTTCTTCTTGTAGACATGGTAAGATGATTGCAGGTTCACATCCACCTCTTACCATGGTAATGACAAACGCTCCAGGACAGCTTCTACATCTTGATACAGTTGGACCATCTCGAGTTCAATCCTTTGGAGGCAAACGGTATGTGCTTGTGATTGTTGATGATTTTTCTAGATACTCTTGGGTGTATTTTATGGCATCTAAGGATGAGGCTTTTAGTCATTTTAGAAGTCTTGTTCTTAGGCTTTCTGTTGACCATCCAGGAGCTCTCAGAGCTATTAGAAGTGATAATGGAACTGAATTCAAAAATGCTTCCTTTGATCTCTTTTGTGCTGAAAAAGGAATTGATCATCAATTTTCATCTCCTAGAGTGCCTCAACAAAATGGTGTAGTTGAAAGGAAAAATAGAACGTTAGTTGAAATAGCTAGAACTATGCTAGATGAGCATCACACTTCTAGAAATTTTTGGGCTGAAGCGATTTCAACTGCTTGTTATGTTTCAAACCGTGTGTTTCTGAGATCAAAATTGGGTAAGACTCCATATGAGCTTCGGTTTGGGCATAGGCCTACTGTTTCTCACTTTAGGGTTTTTGGATGCAAATGCTTTGTCTTGAAATCTGGAAATCTTGATAAATTTGAAGCTAGATCAACTGATGGCATTTTTCTTGGATATCCTGCTCATACTCGAGGCTATCGTGTGCTTGTTTTGAGACTAACAAAATTGTGGAAACTTGTGAAGTTACTTTTGATGAGTCTAGTCCAGGCACTAGTCTAAGTGATGCAGTCTGGTAGCATATGTTCGTGGGGAGAAAATCTTTGAAGATAATGATGATGTTGAAGATGAGGTCTTGACTCTTCCTAATGCACAACAAGCTGTAGCACCTTTGGCACCTACTACTACATCACCTACAGCTAACCATCCTCAAGCTACAACATCATCTGTACATGCTGAAAATGAAGAAGGAGAAGGAGAAGTCTCAAAAGCCAATGCTCCCTTGCACATTCAAAAAATGCATCCATCTGAACAAATGATTGGAGACCTAAATGAGAGAGTCACTCGATCCAGGTTTATTCATTGACACTCATGCTCATTCTGCTTTAGTTGCTTCTTTTGAACCCAAAGATATATCTCATGCATTATCTGACGAATCTTGCATCAATGCCATGCATGAAGAATTAGAGAATTTTGAATGAAATAAAGTTTGGAAACTTGTCTCACCACCTCCTGATTTTAATGTTATTGGAACTAGATGGGTTTTCAAAAATAAACAAAGTGAGGATGGTGTTGTTGTTAGAAACAAGGCTAGATTGGTTGCTCAAGGTTACACTCAAATTGAAGGCTTAGATTTTGATGAAACCTTTGCTCCTGTTGCTAGAATTGAAGCCATTAGAATCCTTTTAGCATTTGCTGCATCCAAAGGTTTCAAATTGTATCAAATGGATGTGAAAAGTGCTTTTCTTAATGGCTACATAAATGAGGAGGTTTTTGTCAAGCAACCACTTGGTTTTGAAAATCCAAAGTTTCCAAATCATGTGTTCAAACTATCAAAAGCTTTGTATGGTTTGAAACAAGCCCCTAGAGCATGGTATGATAGGCTAAAAACCTTTTTACTTGAAAGGGGGTTTTCAATGGGAAAGGTTGACAAAACTCTCTTTTTACTCAAGCAAAGCAATGATCAACTATTCGTTCAGATTTATGTTGATGATATTATCTTTGGTGGTTCCTCTCATGTTTTAGTGTCTGAGTTTTCAGAAACAATGAGGAAGGAGTTTGAGATGAGTATGATAGGTGAGTTGACATACTTTTTGGGATTTCAAATCAAGCAAACAAAGGATGGTACTTTTGTGCATCAAAGCAAATACACAAAAGACTTGTTGCATAGATTTGGGATGGAAAACAGCAAACCGATCATCACACCCATTGAGAGCGCTTGCACACTTGATCCGGATGAAGATGGTGAGTGTAACATCCCAAAATTTTGCTTTTCTTAAATTCATGTGTGATTTGGCACTTTGGTGAATTTTTGGAATTTTCTGGAATTTATTTGGATTTATTTGGAATTTATTTGAATTTATCCCATTTTGAAATAATTAAAGAATTTAAATTTGCAAATAAATTTTTGTTGGAAATATTTTATTTGAGTCCAAAATGATCCAAAATATTTTCCAGAATTTTTCTGGAATTTTTCTGAGTCTTTTGCTATTTTTAATGAATTAAATGAATTACTGGGAATTATTTTAAATATTAATTCGCTGGAAAATCCAACTCGGGTCAAGTACTGTTCATCCGACCGAGTCGGACTCGAGTCCGACCCGAGCCAGTTGACTCGACCGAACCCACTCCTAACCCTAATCAATCCCAACCGTTGGATCAAGATCCAACGGCTGAGATCCGCCCGACCCCGACCCGAGCCGTGTCCGGACCGGACCCGGTCGCGCCCGCGCGATCGTGGCCGTTGGTTGTGCCACGTGTACGGCTCCACGTCTTCGTCTCCAGCCGGATTCGCCGCGGACTCCGTTCGCCGTCGCCGCCGTCTCGGACACGGACTCCAGGGCTATTTAATGCATGGAGCTGCCCCCGAGGTTCGCCGTTCCATGTTGAGCTCGCATTTGCCTAGTCACGCCCTACGAGGAAACCCTAGAGCCGCGCAATTTCTCGCCGGAGCTAAAGAGCGCGCCCGCTGAAGTTCTTCAACTTCGCCGCAAACCGATGCGTGCTCGCGCTTCAGTGGCGGTCGGAACCCGCGGCGAGGCGAACCTGGGCTCATACTTCATCTCGCCGGACTGCGTCGGAGCGCCCGTTCGGGACGTCGTCTTCCCCGGTTCCGGCCGCAGCAAGCCGCCGCACGCCATCGCCGTCCTCGCGAGCTCCGTGGACCGTCCGATCAAGATCCGACGTCCCGGATTGCGCCACGTCGTTCCACGGTAAGCACCATGTGCGATTTCCAGATCCAATCCTCGCCGTTGGATCTAGATCCAACGGTCTAAATTGACCACGTTCACCCCAAACGCGTCGTCATCAGATTCGATCGGGACCGTTGATTTTCAAATCAGCGGTCGAGATTGGCGCCACGTGTCGGGAAGTTGGGCCGACAGCGGCGCCGATCACGCGCCAGCGTCGCGTGTGGCCGACACGCAGCGAGGCCCGCGTGTCGAGAGGCCCGCATGTCACGGCTGTCTCGGCCGGCCGACGTCACCCATGGCGTCATCGGTGGGACTCCACCTGTCGGCCGTAAATTTGAGCTCCGACGTCGGCGATGACGCGTCACCCGAGTGGTCCCACATGTCAGTCTCACGTAGAGTCGTGGACCGAGTCCACGGTGGACCCGAGCCGAGCGTGGACCAAGTCCATGGACCGGCTGACGTCAGCAAACCAATCAGAGGCTGCCACGTGTCCATGATGACGCAATAATTAATTTCCGAAAAAGAAAATGATTTATTAATTCGAATAATGATTTCAGATTTTGTTTCAAACTTCAAACGCTTATAACTTTTGCGTTTCAACTCCGATTGGAGCGATTCAAATTTCTAAATTTGTATAAAATTGAGATCTACCTAAATATGAATTTTATTTAATTTTTGGACTAAAGTTTTTCTCTGTAATATTATTTAATTGATTATTTAAACTTTAATAAATCATAACTTTTGCGTTTTAACTCCGAATTTGACGATTTCAGTTTCTAAAAATCCAGAAAATTATGTTCTCTCTGTTTATGGATTTTATTTGGAGTTTTGGGATCTTTTTGCCTAGTGTTTATTTGTGTATTTGCTATTTGCACGCTTTACGAGTAGACGTTGAAGTCTTGGGAAGGATTCGAAGGAGAAGTGTTGACTCAGGATCCAACTCAAGACCAAGAGCAAGTGCTTTTTGAAGGCAAGTTGTGCTTTGACCATGTTGATCCTATTTCGAAATCTATTTTGATTTAAACTATTGCATGCTAGTTTAATTAGAAAGATACTTTGTTTAAACATGGGGGTTAGATAAATACCAATTTGCTATATGACACCTTGATTACTTAAGTATGTGCCATGACCTTTTGTCACCCTAGTTGCGGTTTACTAGTTGGACATTATTAAATTGCCAACATGGGTTTAGATCGTTGTAGTATCTTTGCTTGGAGCACACTTTCGTGCTCATGACATGATTTTGGATAATCAAATGCTAATATTGACTTAATGATATATTGAACCTGTTTTGGAAAAGTATCATGTGATGTTGATGGCACGTGGTGCATGGTAATCAAGCGGGGTTTGATAAATTGATTTCGGCCAGGGCATGTGGCAAGAGTAATCAGGTGGGCCAGTTGTGGCATTGGGAGTGTTGATTTGGTTTTCGGGTAGTCTTGCCCTGGTCACTCTAAGGACTTAACCTTGCAAGCCTTTGAACTGGGTCATACTTGCAACCACATGGTCGAATGGGGCGGCCCTAGTTGACTAAGTCGCTAAGGACTCACTTGTGGAGCCTCAGTGGTGTCGATTACACCGTTTGTGTGATTATGCGGGGAGGCGTATCGTGGTCGTGGCCAGGTACCCATCTAACGGTGTGTTGGTCCCATACTTCGCCTTGGCTAAGGAAGGGATGGTGTAGAGCACGTCTAGGAGAGGACCACCTGTGTTGTTTGAGGCTTCCGAAAGGCTTTGTTATGATCGCTCATTCGCATACTCTTGTATGGCGATTCACGGCTGACGTGGTGAGTGGATTGTATCTTGTGGGTAAAGTGCATAACCTCTGCAGAGTGTAGAATCTATTTGAATAGCCGAGTCCACGGTACTGGACAATGCTCGGGAATTACAGTCAAGGGTTAGACTTTCTGAAAATAACTTGGATTTGAAAAGTTGGGTTGGTTTAACAATGAAGATGATGGAAATGTGGTTTAGGATGGGAAAAATGTTTGTTAAACTTCTTGAAAGTTATTTATGCTTTACTTATTTCCACTGCTTTCGAATCTACTCTTATTACTTGTCAAAAGCTGTTTACTGCAAATATACCTTGAGCTATTCCTTTGTACCAAGCCATGCATATAGTATATTAGCTTGCATTCTGTGCATGACTTGCTGAGTACCAAGTACTCACCCTTGCCTCAACACAATACCAGTTGAAGAGGAGATTACGCCAGCTTTGGAGGAGGAACTCCAAGGGGACCCGACTACTTAGGGATGCGAGCCCAGTCAGTTGCCTGTGGTATACTGGATGGCGCCACGAAGTTTATTTGAATTTCCGCTGCTGTTATTTCTCTTTTAATAAGTTTCGCCCTACGAGGCATACATTTTGTAACTTGGCCATAAGGTCGAGTAACCAGTTTGGTTATTTAAATAAAGTACTTTATTGGTATCGATTGGTATGATTGTGATATTTACCGATGTTAAGACTGTGTGCACTAGCGCGTTCCTGGACTAGTGCTGAATACACAGAGGGTCCGGATTTGCAAATTCGGGGTCCCAACAGAGGTGGTATCAGAGCCATACTTGACCGTAGGCTCAACCCTAAGCTAGAATGGTCGTAGTGAGGATAAAACCTATTTTCTAAAGCTAAAAGTTTGTCAAGATAAGAAATGACATCTCGACTTATCCCCTTCTCTCTTTTCTTGTCTCTTGCTAAAATTTTTCCTTACCTTGTCACAATTCAAAAATTCCGAGTTCTTACGTAAAGCACTCTTGTGACAGATGGAGGAAGAGTTCAACTACGTTGATGCAGGAGTTAGTCCATGCGAGAACTTTGGCATATGCTACAAACTCTCGGAGATTTTGAGAAGCCCCAATACCAAGTGGAAGTGATCGGACAAGCGGGATTGATCAAGGCTTGTGGCGTGAAGATTGAGGTACTGCTAGGAAAAAGGGCCAGGCAATCGCCCGATACACTGCACCGCCAGGAGATCTACAATGCGGATGGGTATCCAAGAAGTATCACAACGCCGCAATGCGGCACATTACCCGTATCACGCCAGAGAATTGGAGAGTACGGTGTTCCGTTACCATCCGCGCGGCGATAACCTTCGACCGAAGGAGATTCGGGATGAGGATGCCACGGTTACCAGCTTAGGCACGATTTGTCGTCGCCAGGAGGATGTACTAGATAATACAAGCAAGGAGCTACGAAGGCCCGCAAGGAGATCACGACGGAGAAGAACGAGATGGCGGGAAGCTCAAGAGTATGTGGCACATCTTCTGCGAAGGATTGACGAGTTGGAGATGACTTTATACGGACCGGACCGAGCCCGATTACGAGCTACGAGCCAGATCCGGAGGAGTCGAGATCTCGATGAGGACATCGCTTCTTCGACTACCACGAGAGGACACGATTCTTTGGACATGGCGATCGTTTCGGCGCCTATGCCACAGACCGTACCAGGTAGTGGAGGTTTTCGATGAGTGAGCATAGGTTCTATAGTGAGACTCCTTCGCCGAGTCATAGAATAAAGAGTCACCCTTTAGGCGTTAGATTCCGAGTTAGTTCGATTTGGATTTGCTTTGTTTCTTTGAGTGTGCATTATGTGTTGCAAGGCCCTTAGGCATTGTAAGCAGCCATACCAAGTTATTAATAATAAAGATGGACCTTAAAGTTACCCCTTTCGCCCGCATAAGTTCCATATTACTTGTCTATTCTTGTTTCCCTCTCATCTCTAAACCTAGAGCAAATCGGCAGGATGGTGAACACCCGTGGGAACTTTGGAAGCAATGGGAGTGGTTCTCGCCAGAAAACCCCAATGATAGAGCACCAGACCGCCAGATGATATGCAGAATTTTGGAGCATTTCTTGCTGCTCGGACTCGATTGATGCATGCTATGATGCAACAAATGCAGCACGTCCTTTGCTCAGGCCACTGCTAATCAAGTTAATCGGGGACCACGCCAGAATACAAAGGCATCAGAGTTCATGAGAACTCACCCACCCACTTTCTCTGGAAATGCCAATCCATTGGAGGCCGATGATTGGTTAAGATCAATTGAGAGGAAGCTACACATAGCTCAATGCATAGGAAATGAGAAGGTACTCTACGCTTCTCATCAATTTGGAAGGAACAGCCGTAGAATGGTGGGAGAACTTACGTGCCCGCAGAGAACCCTCAAGATATCACTTGGGAAGAGTTCACGGTGCATTCAAGCGATTATCACGTGCCTGAAGGAATCATGGACCTTAAGAAGGAGGAGTTGAGCATCAAGCAAGGTAATCGGCCGGTGGCCGACTACTGAACAAGTTCACACAGCTAGCACGCTACGCTTTGAGGATGTAGCGACAGAT
This sequence comes from Rhipidocladum racemiflorum, assembly GCA_036346355.1. NCBI lineage: Eukaryota > Viridiplantae > Streptophyta > Magnoliopsida > Poales > Poaceae > Rhipidocladum > Rhipidocladum racemiflorum. The sequence continues at coordinate 1,423,223 of JAYEVF010000028.1, forward strand.
AAATCCAGGCAGTCTCGTTTTATGAAGGACTTAACTCAGGATTGCAAGTAGGGTTGATCACCCACACCTTTCCAGATTTCCAAGAGTTGGTGAATAAGGCGCTTATTCTTGAGGACAAGCGCAAAGGCCGGATGAAACGAGAAGCGCAGGATGCAACGGCAAGGATCACGTCGGGGAGCGCAACGGCGCTGAGAGTTGCACCAAATCAATTCTTGATTCCAACCACGAGAATGCAACAAGGACACCATCCCGGCACCAAGACACGCGGTCAGAACTACCAGACCCAGCCCCGCTAGAAACGCTACCCGAGGCGATCGGCAAAGGAACGGTGAGGCAGCTGCTACAAGCGCAACGAGCCAGGACACTTTGCCAACGATTGTCCAAAGAAGACAGCGAGGCGACCCGATTCGCTTCAATCTAGGAACCACCCAGCTAGGGCGCCCGGCCAGAGCCACACCAGGCCGTGGTGAGAGGCCGAGTCAACCATGTCACCGCGGATGCACCGCGAATGCTACGGACGTCGTACTGGGTAAGTTACTTGTTAACTCAGTACCTGCAACAGTTTTGTTTGACTCTGGAGCTTCGCATTCGTTTGTTTCGCAAGGCTTTGCTACTAGAAATGATTTAAGGATTGCAAGACTTAAGTGCATGCTTTTAGTTCAAACCCCTGGTTCCGAACTCCGAACGGAAGTAGGATGTTAGGGTGAGAATACTAATAGATGGAATAGAGTTCCTAGCAAACCTTATAATTTTGGAGACCGGACCTTAGGCGTCATATTGGGAATGGATTGGTTATCCAAGCACAAGGCTGTATTGGATTGTGGACGAAGGACTATCTCGATTGAGAGCCCGTGTGGGAAGAAAGTGGAATTTCAAGCCCACTGCGATTAGAGATGGGCAGTTGATGGTTAACTTGATGCCAAGGCAATCGGCATAGAGGATGTCGGTAGTGAATGAGTACCCGATGTTTTCCGAAGATCTACGGTATGCCGCCAGACGGGGACATAGAGTTTGTGATAGAGCTTGTACAGTGCACTGCCGATAGCAAAGAGACCCTATCGGATGTCCACCGAGGAGTTGGTAGAAATGAAGAAACAGCTAGAGGAGTTAATGGAGAAAGGATTTATCAGGCCAGGAGTTAAATGCGCCGTGGGAGCACCGATTTTGTTTGTCAAGAAGAAGGGCGGGAGTTTCGGGATGTGCATTGACTACCGTGCACTCAATGAAGTCACCGTGAAGAATAAGTATCCGCTACCAGGATTGATGATTTGTTTGATCGATTAAGAGGAGCCGGAGTTTTCTCCAAGATTGATCTCGAGATCGGGATACCATCGATTGAAGATCCGATCGAGAGGATATTACGAAGACTGCATTCTCGTCAAGATATGGACATTACGAGTTTCTGATTATGTCCTTTGGGTCGTTTAACGAATCGCCAGCTTATTTCATGAATATGATGAATAAGGTGTTCATGGAATATTTGGACAAGTTTGTAAATCGTGTTCATAGACGATATCCTAATCTACTCCAAGACAGGAGGATGAACATGCCGAACACTTAAAGGCGAGTTTTGGAAAGGCGAGGAACAGCAACTTTTAGCCAAGTTCAGCAAGTGTGATTTTTGGAAGGACAAGGTGGAGTTTCTTGGACATGTAATGACCGCAGAGGGAGTCATTTGTGGATCCAAGCAAAGTAGAAGCTGTGTTACATTGGGTGCGGTAGAAGGCGTGACCCGGTCGGAGTTTCCTTGGAATGGCGAGGATACTACCGCCGTTTCATTGAAGGCTTCTCGACAATTGCGAAACCTCTTACGCAATTCTTTGAAGAAGGAAAAGAAGTTTGCATGGGCGCGAGAATGTGAGAAAGGATTTGAGGTGAAGAAGCGATTGACATCGGCACCGGTGTTAGTTCTACCGGATGTTGCTCAAAGCTTCGATATTTATTGTGACGCATCGCGCCAAGGACTTGGATGTGTCTTTGATGCGAGAATGGAAAGGTAAATCAGCGTATGCATCAAAGCGATTGAGGCCGCATGAGGAAAATTATCCGACACATGACCTAGAGTTAGGCTGCCGTAGTGCATGCCACGAAGATATGGCGTCACTATCTCGATTGGAAAGCAGATGTGAAGTGTATACGGATCATAAGAGCCTTAAGTACATATTCACCCGATCGGATCTGAATATGAGGCGAGGAGATGGTTAGAGTTGATCAAGGACTATAATGTTGGAATCCATTACCATCCGGGAAGGCCAGCGTAATGTAGCCGACGCTACAGTCGGAAAAGCCATACAGTGAGTGCGTTGCTAGCCACAAGTCGGGGTGAGTTATGTGAGGATTTTCAAAAGATGAAGATTGAGGTTGTACCTAAGCGGATTCTTGGCCGCATTGGAAGTAAAGCCTACCCTAGAGGATCGGATCCGAGAAGGGACGGAAGGATGATGACAAGATCCGCGAGGATTAAGTCCATAAAGGAGGAAGGCAAGGCAGAGGACTTCAAATTGGATGAGCAAGGCACGTTGTGGATGAAGGATCGCATTTGTGTGCCTAACAAAAGGAGTTAAAACAAGCGGATTCTGGAAGAAGCCCATGACTCCAAGTACTCAATTCATCACAGGCGCCAAGATGTATCGGGATCTGAAGGAGAGATTACGGTGGCGAGTATGAAGCGAAGTTGCCGAGCATGTTGCATTGTGCGGCGTATGCCCGAGAGTCAAGGCAATGCATCGAGAGACCCGGCGAGTTGCTCGGCCGGAAAATGCACGCGTGGAAGTGGGAGGAAATCGGAATGGATTTCATTACCGGTTTGCCGAAGACCCAAGGAGGTTATGACTCCATATGGGTTATAGTGGATCGCTTGACTAAAGTAGCCCATTTTATCCCCGTGAAGACCACTTACTCGGGAGATAAATTAGCGGAATTATACATGATCGGGATTGTTTGTTTACGGAGTGCCAAAGAGGATTGTATCGGACAGAGGTACCCAATTTACCTCAAGGTTACGGAATAAGTTGCATGAAGCCATGGGAACCCGTTTAAACTTGATGCAGACTTATCATCCCACAGGCGGATGGACAGGCGAAAAGAGTCAACCAGATCTGGAGGATATGTTGAGAGCTTGTGCATTGGCTTATGCTACCTCTTGGGATAAGAGTTTGCCGTATGCCGAGTTTAGTTACAACAATAGTTATCGAGGCTAGTTCTGAGATGTCACCTTTTGAGGCCTTTGTATGGTCGACCACATCGGACGCCATTGAATTGGAATGAGGCCGTGGCCCGCCGTGTCTTTGGACCTGATATTCTTCAAGAGGTGAAGAAGCGGTCGCTATGATTAGGGAAAGGTTGAAGATAGCCCAATCTCGACAAAAGAGTTATCTTGACAATCGTCGCGGGATTTGAGTTTTGAACGAGAAGACTTTGTTTACCTCGAGTTACGCCTCTCGGGGAGTTAAGAGGTTCCATGCCAAAGGGAAACTTGCACCCGTTATGTTGGACCATTTAAGATTTTGAGCATGAGGCGAAGTTGCTTATCGACTAGAGTTGCCACAATCGTTAGCGAGGAGTACATGATGTATTCCATGTGTCCCGATTGAAGAAGTGTCTCAGGAGTTCTGAGGAGCAGACACCATTGGAGTCAATTGAGTTGCAAGAGGATTTGACTTATAAGGAGTATCCGTGGGGATTCTAGACACAATGGATCGAGAAACTAGAAACAAGTCAACCCGTTTACTGTAGAGTTCGGTGGAGCAACCATGCGAGAGCGAAGCGACTTAGGAGCCTTGAAGAGGATTTGAAGAAAGAATTTAGAACCTATTCCTTTAGTAAGCCCTGAATCTCGGGCGAGATTCTATTAAGGGGAGGTTTGTAACATCCCAAAATTTTGCTTTTCTTAAATTCATGTGTGATTTGGCACTTTGGTGAATTTTTGGAATTTTACGGAATTTATTTGGATTTATTTGGAATTTATTTGAATTTATCCCATTTTGAAATAATTAAAGAATTTAAATTTGCAAATAAATTTTTGTTGGAAATATTTTATTTGAGTCCAAAATGATCCAAAATATTTTCCAGAATTTTTCTGGAATTTTTAGTCTTTTGCTATTTTTAATGAATTAAATGAATTCTTGGGAATTATTTTAAATATTAATTCGCTGGAAAATCCAACTTCGGGTCAAATCTTGTTCATCCGTAAAGTCGGACTCGAGTCCGACCAGAGCCGATTGACTCGGCCAGAACCCACTCTAACCCTAATCAATCCCAACCGTTGGATCAAGATCCAGCGGTGAGATCCGCCGACTGACCAGGCGGCGTGTCCGGACCGGACCGTCGCGCCCGCGATCGTGGCCGTTAGTTGTGCCACGTGTGCGGCTCACGTCTTCGTCTCGGCCCGGATTCGCGCGGACTCCGTTCGCGTCGCCCCGTCTCGGACACGGACTCGAGGCTATTTAATGCATGGAGTCGCCCGAGGTTCGCCGTTCCATCTTGAGCTTCATTGCCCTAGTCCACGCCCACAGGGAAACCCTAGAGCCGCGCACTTCTCGCCGAGCCAAAGAGCGCCGCGCGAAGTTCTTCAACTTTCGCCAGAAACGATGCGTGCTCGGGCCGCTTCCGTGGCCGGGTCGGAACTCCCCGCTGACGAGGCGAACACAGGCTCATACTTCATCTCGCCGGGAATCGCGTCGGAGCGCCCGTTCGGGGCGTCGTCTTCCCGATTCCGACGCGGCAAAGCGCCGCCGCGCCATCGCCGTCCTCGCGAGCTCCGTGGACCGTCCGATCAAGATCCGACGTCCCGGATTGCGCCACGTCGTTCCACGGTAAGCACCATGTGCGATTTCCAGATCCAATCCTCGCCGTTGGATCTAGATCCAACGGTCTAAATTGACCACGTTCACCCCAAACGTGCGTCATCAGATCCGATCGGGACCGTTGATTTTCAAATCAACGGTCGAGATTGCGCCACGTGTCGGGAAGTTGGACCGACGCGGTCAGCGCCGTCCACGCACGCGTGCGTCGTGTGTGACTGCACGCGAAGGCCAGCGTGTCGAAGGGCCCGCATGTCGGTAATTTGTCTCGCAGCCGGCCCGTGACGTCACCCATGACGTCATCGGTGGGACCCACCTGTCAGCACCGTGGGCTGAGCTCCGCTGACGTCAGCGATGACGTCACCCGAGTGGTCCCACATGTCAGTCTCACGTAGAGTCGTGGACCGAGTCCACGGTGGACCCGAGCCGAGCGTGGACCAAGTCCATGGACCCGGTGGCGTCGACAAACCAATCGAGGCTGCCACGTGTCCATGATGACGCCAATAATTAATTTCCGAAAAGAAAATGATTTATTAATTCGAATAATGATTTCAGATTTTGTTTCAAACTTCAAACGCTTATAACTTTTGCGTTTCAACTCCGATTGGAGCGATTCAAATTTCTAAATTTGTATAAAATTGAGATCTACCTAAATATGAATTTTATTTAATTTTTGGACTAAAGTTTTTCTCTGTAATATTATTTAATTGATTATTTAAACTTTAATAAATCATAACTTTTGCGTTTTAACTCCGAAATTGACGATTTCAGTTTCTAAAAATCCAGAAAATTATGTTCTCTCTGTTTATGGATTTTATTTGGAGTTTTGGGATCTTTTTGCCTAGTGTTTATTTGTGTATTTGCTATTTGCACGCTTTACGAGTGAGCGTTGAAGTCTGGGAAGGATTCGAAGGAGAAGTGTTGACTCAGGATCCAACTCAAGACCAAGAGCAAGTACTTTTTGAAGGCAAGTTGTGCTTTGACCATGTTGATCCTATTTCGAAATCTATTTTGATTTAAACTATTGCATGCTAGTTCAATTAGAAAGATACTTTGTTTAAACATGGGGGTTAGATAAATACCAATTTGCTATATGACACCTTGATTACTTAAGTATGTGCCATGACCTTTTGTCACCTAGTTGCGGTTTACTAGTTGGACATTATTAAATTGCCAACATGGGTTTAGATCGTTGTAGTATCTTGCTTAGACACTGCTACGTGCTCATGACATGATTTTGGATAATCAAATGCTAATATTGACTTAATGATATATTGAACCTGTTTTGGAAAAGTATCATGTGATGTTGATGGCACGTGGTGCATGGTAATCAAGCGGGGTTTGATAAAGCGATTTCGGCCAGGGGCATGTGGCAAGAGTAATCAGGTGGGCGATTGTGGCATTGGGAGTGTTGATTTGGTTTTTCGGGTAGTCTTGCCCTGGTCACTCTAAGGACTTAACCTTGCAAGCCTTTGAACTGGGTCATACTTGCAACCACATGGCTGGAATGGGGCGGCCCTAGTTGACTAAGTCGCTAAGGACTCACTTGTGGAGCCTCGGGGTGTCGATTACACCGTTTGTGTGATTATGCGGGGAGCGTATCGTGGCGTGGCCAGTACCCATCTAACGGTGTGTTGGTCCCATACTTCGCCTTGGCTAAGGGAAGGGATGGTGTAGAGCACGTCTGGAGAGGACCACCTGTGTTGTTTGAGGCTTCCGAAAGGCTTTGTTATGATCGCTCATTCGCATACTCTTGTATGGCGATTCACGGCTGACGTGGTGAGTGGATTGTATCTTGTGGGTAAAGTGCATAACCTCTGCAGAGTGTAGAATCTATTTGAATAGCCAGGAGTCCACGGTCTTTGGACAATGCTCGGGAATTACAGTCAAGGGTTAGACTTTCTGAAAATAACTTGGATTTGAAAGGTTGGGTTGGTTTAACAATGAAGATGATGGAAATGTGGTTTAGGATGGGAAAAATGTTTGTTAAACTTCTTGAAAGTTATTTATGCTTTACTTATTTCCACTGCTTTGAATCTACTCTTATTACTTGTCAAAGGCATTTCTTTGCGAATATACCTTGAGCTATTCCTTTGTACCAAGCCATGCATATAGTATATTAGCGTGCATTCTCATTGCATGACTTGTGAGTACCAAGTACTCACCCTTGCCTCAACACAATACCCAGTTGAAGAGGAGATTACGCCCGGCTTTGGAGGAGGAACTCCAAGGGGACCCGACTACTTAGGGATGCGAGCCCGATCGGTTGCACTGTGGTATCTTGGATGGCGCCACCAGTTTATTTGAATTTCATTTCTTTGTTATTTCTCTTTTAATAAGTTTAGCCCCTCACGAGGCATACATTTTGTAACTTGGCCATAAGGTCGAGTAACCAATTTAGTTATTTAAATAAAGTACTTTATTGGTATCGATTGGTATGATTGTGATATTTACCGATGTTAAGGCGTGTGCACTAAGCGGCGTTCTGGACTAGTGCTGAATACCTGAAGGGTCGGATTTGCAAATTCGGGGTCCCGATAAAGGAGCCAGGTTGATCAAAAGGAATATAGAAGCATGATAGGTTCACTTTTGTACCTCAACGCATCAAGGTCGGATATACAATTTGCTTTGTGTGCTTGCGTGCTCGCTTTCAAGCTTCCCCACGTGCTTCACATCGACAATCAGCGAATTTTCGTGTATCTTCATGGAACTCAAGATTTTGGCATTTGGCTTTCGCTTCCTCATGCATTAGTTTAAGAGCCTTTTACGATGCTGATTTTGGAGGATGTAGAATTGATAGAAAAAGTACATCTGGTACATGTCATTTCTTGGGCAATTCTCTTATTGCATGGTCATCTAGAAAACAATCTTACATTTGCACAATCAACTGCTGAATCTGAATATGTGGCTGCTGCAAGTTGTTGTTCTCAAATTCTTTGGATAGTAGCTACACTTAAAGATTATGGGGTTAATTTGGATAGTGTTCCTCTTTTGTGTGATAACACTAGTGCAATTTGCATTGCTAAGAACCCCGTGCAACACTCTAGAACAAAACACATTGACATCAGATTTCACTTTCTTAGAGATCATGTTGAAAAAGGCAACATTGCGCTTCATCATGTGGATACTGAACATCAATTGGCAGACATTTTCACAAAACCTTTGTCTTCTTCTCGTTTTGCTTTTATTCGGGGAGAACTTGGGATTGTTCATCCAATGGGTTTGTTTTGAGGGGGAGTTTCCTTGCCAAGTTCTTTCACTTGATGAGCTCACTTTATCATATTTCTTTATATGTTATGTAATTGAGCTAATATATGATAATCTAATTGTCTCACTTGAACTAAAAATGATATTACGAAATTCCACAGACTCGATTGCCTATAGCTAAATACTCTGTGATATCTTACTCTTCTAGGCTTGATATTGAATCTTCTTGACAAATTTGGGCTATGAAGCAAGTGTGTTTTAGCTTTACTCTTTCATAAGACCTTTTAATCACTTTTGCATGTTTATAATCAAAGAAAAATGAAAAGAAAAGGGAATCAATAAAAAAGGGTTGTTAAAAGCAAAAGCCTCAAGTTATGAGCTTCAGGAATGCTTTCCCTAAAAGATAAGATGTATGCTTCAAGCATGTCATTCCCTCAAAGACAAGATGTATGCTTCAAGCATGCCACTTCAAGGAAATAAAAGAAGTATGCTTCAAGCATGCCACATGCGATTCTTGTTTTAAAGATTAAATTGGTTTACTAGATTGGAGTTGAAACTACTTGCTCGCCCAGAGTTGCTAGTTGATTCAATTTTGAGCCTTTGTTTTTCTACTAAAGGTTTTGCTTAGTACTTGGCTATAGTTGACTGAATTGAGGTTGAGATGCATGTCATTCCATAACTTGTTAAAATCACATCAAGATCATGTATTTTGCATATTATGTGATATATAAGGTTATATGATCGAATGAGCTCATCTTTTCTTATCTTGGCACTCCCTTGTTTCTTCTTGTGAAATCATTGCTACAAGAAAAATTTTGAACAAATTCTCTCTTTTGTACTCTTGTTGAAACCATTGTCAAAGGGGGAGAAATTTGGGAATCATTTGAAAAGTTTAAGGAAAAAGGGGGAGAAGAAAAGGGGGAGTTGTGTTTGGAAATTTGAGAATTTTGGGAGAAGTTTGGAGAATTTTGGATTTTTTGGGAACATTGCACATTCACACACATGTTCCTTCTCAGGGGGAGTTTTTGTTTTGCTTTTTTGGTCAAAGGGGGAATTCTGTGTTTTCTTACTTTGGTCTTTGATCCTTTAGTTTCAAAATCTTTTGTAAAGTGAATGCCAAATGTTCAATTCTAAGTGGTGTTGCCAATGTTTTCATCAAGGGAGATTGTGAAATCATGTCTTTGAAAAATTGGCTTTGAACTGAAAAATTAACTTAGAATTGGTTTTGCAAAATGTGCTTGTGCATGTGTTTGACAATTTGACAACAAGCAGTAAGTTTCGCTTTGCGCGGACCAAGCTCTCAAGAAAGCAGTGAAGTTCCCCATCTGCGCCCGGATCGTTTTCGTATGTCTGACGGACCAATTTTGTTGGTCTGTTGTAAACATGTTTTTGGCAACCTCTTTTTCCCATGTACGTCGGACCAAGTTTTTGGGTCTGCCGTGGGCGTGCTTTGAGCTCATGAGCCGGACTCAATTTTCCAAGAAACTAGTAAGTTTTGCATGTACGTCGGACCAATTTCTTTGGTCAGTCGTGAACGGCTTTTTGAGGATTGATTTAGCATGTACGACGGACTGATTTCTTTTAGTCTGTCGTGAACGTGTTTTCGCCGGAATGATTTCTTCTTGAAACCGAGACTTTCACTTGTACACCGGACCGATTTTGTTGGTCCGTCGTGAATGGTTTTTTGAGTGACTTTTTCATGTGTACGCCGGACCATATTTTTTGGTCCGTCGTGAATGCGTTTTTGTTCGATTAGGGTTTTGAGCAAAATTGGAATTGTGTTTGATTTGTTTTTGAGATTATGAAATTTGTGAGAATTTCATGATGCTTGAAGTGGACTTTATGCAATGCTCGTGTGAGTATTTGCATGGATTGATGTGAGTCAAGTCGTGGACTTGTGCTCGGAATTGTTTTGTGGTTTGTTCATGTGCGGTATTGCTCGAAGACGAACGTGGTCGATGACGGGACCGGACCTAGGTTCATGGAGGAGCTGAGGTTCGGGACTAGGTTCAGGGAGGAACTGAGGTCTTGGTGGTCAAGGATGTCATGCGGGACGTTCGGGCTAAGAGAATGGTGCACATGAAGAATGGTTAGTCACGTGAGAATGGCAGGAGGTCATTCGCGTGCAAAGTGTTAGTCACGTGAGTATGGCGGTGGCCATCTGGCGTGCAAAGTGTTAGTCACGTGAGTATAGTAGGGTTGCCATACGCGTGCAAGAGTTGTACTCGGCCAGGTTGGGCCAAGAGGAGTTGTGTTGAATACATACTCCTTCTAGATTAGGAATTGTATTCAGAACTCCTTGTGTTTTGCTCCTTTAAATAGGAGGGGTGTCTCCTGTTGAAGGGCATCGATTGGAGCTGAGCGCATTGAGAGCCTCAAGCTCAGTTTTAGGGTTTTGTACTCTTTTGATGAGAGTACTTTAGACAAAAGAAATAAAGATCAATTCTTCTAGATCCTTGCGTGCTTTCTGATGCTTAGCGTTGCTCTGATGTTTCTGTTTTGGTTCTTGTTTGCATGCTTGTTCTTTTCTAGATTGGTTTTTGTTCTTTTTGTTTTTGATTTGATCTATAAAAACCTTTCTAGAGAATTGATTTAGGGTTTCTCTAAGTTTAGTTGATTAAACTTTTGTCGTTCTTGTTTAATCTTGAAGTTTTGGTTAGATTAATTCTCGTCATCTTCTGTCACATCAAGCTTGCGAGGTTCATAACTTTTGATCCGTAAGTCCGATCGAGCTGATTCTTTTTGGGTTCGATTCGTATTGGAATCTAGTTTCGCGTGTCCAAATTTCAGATCAATCTAACTGTTGGATCTCCGATAATTCTTGTTTTACCGAACCTCTATCATTCTATTTTTGTCGAATACGAGGCAATTATTTGGTTCTATTTTGGGGTGAACTTTTAGTAGATCAAGAATTTGGTTTTAGCTTCCCCACAATCATTCATCCCCCCTCTGATTTCTATATTCATATATTTCGATCCTACACAAGACTACCCGAAGAACCAAATCAACGCCTCCTGCATCAATAACTGGCCCACCCGATCATTCTTGCCACATGCCCCGGTCGAAAACTATTTATCAAACCCCAGTTGATTACCATGCACCACGTGCCATCAATAATCACAACACATGATACTTCTTCAAAACAAGTTCAGTATCTTGTTAAGTCAATATTAGCATTTGATTGTCCAAAGCATTTCACGTGGTAAGGCTAAGCATACTACATCGGTCTAACTACCCATGTTGGCAATTTAATAATGTCCAACTAATAATCCATAACTAGGGTGACAAGGGGTCATGGCACATATTTAATTAACCAATGTGTCATACAGCAATTTGGCATTTATCTAATTTCCCATAATTAAGTAAAACATTTTCTAATTAAAATTAGCATGCAATAATTTAAATCAAATTAATTTCAAAAATGGGATCAATATGGTCAAAGCATAACTTGCCTTCAAAGAGTACTTGATCTTGGTCCTGAGATGGCTCCTGGGTCAACACTTCACATTCGAAGCCTTCGGGCACTTCAACGTCTACTCGTAACGCGTGCAAATATTAATAAATGAATAGAACAGTAGACAAAAATTGTCCAAACATCCAAATAAAGTTCATAAATAGAGAGAGCATAATTTTATGAATTTTTAGAAACTGGAATCGTCAAATTTGGAGTTAAAATGCAAAAGTTATAACCGTTTAAAGTTTAAAGAAAACATTAATTAAATATAAACAGAGAAATATTCATAATCAAAAATTAATTAAAATTTATATTTGAGTAGGTCTCATTTTTATGAAAATTTAGAAATTTGAATCACCCAAATCGGAGTTGAAATGCAAAAGTTATAAGCATTTGAAGTTTGAATCCATTTTTGAAATCAATAATTCGAATTAATAAATCATTTTCTTTTTCGGAAATTAATTATTCCGTCAGAATGACACGTGGACCAATCAGAGGCCGCCACGTCGCCTCGGGTCCATGGACCCGGCGCATGGTTTGGCTCGGTGTATTCAGCACTAGTCCAGGAACGCGCTAGTGCACACAGTCTTAACATCGGTAAATATCACAAACATACCACTCGATACTAGTAAAGTACTTTAATTAAATAGTCAAACTGGTTACTCGACCTTATGGTCAAGTTACAAATGTGCACCTCGCAGGGCCAAACTTATTAAGAGAGAAATAATAGCAGCGGAAAAATAAGATAACTTTGTGGCGCCATCCAGTATACCACAGGCAACTGACTGGGCTCGCTCCCTAAATAGACGGTTCCTCTTGGAGCTCCTCCTCCAAAGCTGGTGTAGTCTCCTCTTCAACTGGTGTTGTATTGTGGCAAGGGTGAGTACTTGGTACTCAGCAAGTTATGCACAGAAGGCAAGCTAATATACTACATGCATGGCTTGATACAAAGGAATAGCTCAGGGTATATTTGCAGTAAACAGCATTTGACAAGTAACATAAGTAGATTCGAAAGCAGTAGAAACAAGTATAGCATAATTAACTTTTCAAGGAGTTTAATAAACATCTTTCCCATCCTAATCCACATTTCTATCAACATCATTATTAATCCAACCCAACCTTTCAAGTCCAAGTTATTTTTGAGAAAATCTAACCCTTGATTTGTAATTCCCGGCGATGTCCAATACCGCGGACACGGCTATTCGAATAGATTCTACACTCTGCAGAGGTTATGCACTTTACCCACAAGATACAGTCAAACACCACAAAGGCGAGTTCCCGTAACAAAGTCTTTCGGAAACTTCTAACAATACAAGTGGTCCTCCCCGGTTGTTGCACACTAACCCTTCCCTTAGCTAAGGCGAAGTTTAGGCCAACCAACCGTTAGATGGGTACCTGGCCTCAGCCCCGGTACGCTCCCCCGTACAACTTACACAAAGGGTGTAGTTGACCTCCTGAGGTCCCACAGGTACGTTATTAGCAACTTAATCAACTAGGTCCGTCCCATTCTGGACATGTGGTTGCACGTTAGACCCAGTTCAAAGGCTTGCAAGGTGAAGTCCTTAGGGTGACCAGGCAAGACTACCCAAGAACCAAATCAACATCCCGATTGCCACAAGCGGCCCACGATCATTCTTGCCACATGCCCTAGAAAACTATTTATCAAAACCACATTTGATTACCTTGCACCACGTGCCATCAACATCACATGATACCTTTCCAAAACAGGTTCAATATATCATTAAGTCTATATTAACATTTGATTGTCCAAAATCATGTCATGAGCACGTAGCAGGTCTAAGCAACATACTACAACGGTCTAATTTCCCATGTTGGCAATTTAATAATGTCCAACTAGTAAACCACAACTAGGGTGACAAGGGGTCATGGCACATATTTAAATAATCAAGGTGTCATACAAAGAAATTGGTATTTATCTAATCCCCATATTTAAATAAAGTATTTTCTAATTGAACTAGCATGCAATAAGTTAAATCCAAAATAAGTTTCAAAATAGGATCAACATGGTCAAAGCACAACTTGCCTTCAAAAAGTACTTGTTCTTGGTCTTGAGTTGGATTCGGAGTCAATACTTCTCCTTCGAATCCTTCCGGCACTTCAACGTCTACTCGTAAAGCGTGCAAATAGCAATACACAAATAAACAATAGGCAAAAAGTGTCCAAACATCCAAATAAAATCCATAAACAGAGAGAACATAATTTTATGAATTTTTAGAAACTGGAATCGTCAAATTCGGAGTTAAAATGCAAAAGTTATAGCATTTTGAAGTCTAAATAATCAATTAAATAATTTTACAGAGGAAAACTTTAGTCCAAAAATTAAATAAAATACATAATTAGGTAGATCTCAATTTTATACGAATTTAGAAATTTGAATCACTCAAATCGGAGTTGAAACGCAAAAGTTATAAGCGTTTGAAGTTTGAATCAAAATCTGAAATCATTATTTCGAATTAATAAATCATTTTCTTTTTCGAAAATCATTTATTGCGTCGGCTGGACACGTGTCGACCTCGATTGGTCTGTGGCGTCGGTAGGTCCATGGACTTGGTCCACGCTCGGCTCGGGTCTACCGTGGACTCGGTCCACGGCTCCACGCGGTCAGCGACATGTGGGTCCCCTCGGGTGGCGTCCTTCGGCGTCGGCGGGGCTCGACCCACGGTCTTCGATAGGTGGAGTCCCATGGGTGGCGTCATTGCTCACGCGTCGGCGCAGGTGGGGCGGTGGCGACATGCGAGTTCGCCATGGCGTCGGCGTGGCGTCATGGTGCGGTTTGGTCACGTCGTTGACACGGGCGGCGTGTCGGCGTCACACGCGGAAGCGGCCGCGGCCAGCGGTCGAGCTTCCCGACACTTGGCGCAATCTCGGCCGTTGATTTGAAATTCAACGACCAGATTAGATCTGGCTCTCACGCGTTTGGGTTAACGCGTTTGATCTGGACCGTTTGATCTAGATCCAACGGTCGAGATTGGATCTTGAGATTTTGGGCGGGATCTCACGGTGGGTGACGTGGCGTGATCTTGGACCGTGCGATGAAGATCCAACGGCTCACGGTGCTTAAGGACGGCGATGGCGACACGGCGAGCGGGGCTCTACCGGAGGCAACGACAGCGAGCCCGACGGCGCCAGGGCCTCTCCGGCGGAGTGGGAGGTACCGCAGGTGCGCCTTGGCTTGAGGACTCGAATCTGGGCCCCAACTCGGCGGAAGACGGGCGACGGCGGGGCGAGGCAGGACCGTAGCGGAGGCTTCTCCAACTACGGCGAGCAATAGCGAGTCGGCCAGCGGCGGCTAGGGCTAGGGCGCTTGGGGCAAACGACGCACGAGACAAGGGCGAACCTCGGGCGCGGGTCCGGGCATTAAATGCCGGCCCGAACACCGAGATCCCCGCGGAATCCGTGACGGAGCCGGTACGGACGGCGTAGTCCGTTCCGAACACGGCGAGATGACGTGAATGCACGCGGGCCATCCACGTGGCACGATCAACGGCCGAGATTGGCTCGGGCGCGGCCGTGCCTAGCACGGATTGATCCTGACCGTTGGATCTTGATCCAACGGTTCAGATCTGATCTGGGGTTCAGACGCGGTTGGGTCAAGTCAAGTGGCGCAGCTGGCTCGGGTCGGACTCGAGTCCGACTCGGGTTCCGACTCGGTCGGATGAATAGTACTTGACCCAACTCAATTTCCAGCGATTTAACAATTAAAAAATAATTTCCAGAAATTCATTTAATTCATTAAAAATAGCAAAAGACTCAGAAAAATTCCAGAAAAATTCTGGAAAATATTTTAGGGTATTTGGGACTCAAATAAAATATTTCCAACAAAATTTTATTTGCAAAGTCTAATTCTTTAATTATTTCAAAATGGAATAAATTAAAATAAATTCCAAATAAATCCAAATAAATTCCAGAAAATTCCAAAAATTCACCAAGGTGCCAAATCACACATAGATTTAGGAAAAGCAAAATTTTGGGGTGTTACAAACCTCCCCCTGAACAGAATCTCGTCCCCGAGATTCAGGGCTTACTAAAGGAATAGGTTCGGAAACTCTTTCTTCAAATCCTCTTCGCGTTCCCAAGTAAACCGCTTTCTTCATGATTGCCCCACTTGAACTCTCTGAAACGGGTTGACTTGTTCCTCGTCTCTCGATCCGTTGTGTCTAGAATCTTCACGGGATGCTCCTTGTAAGTCAAATCTTCTTGCAACTCAATTGACTCTAGCGGTGTCTGTTCCTCAGGTACTCGGAGACACTTCTTCAACTGGGACACATGGAATACGTCATGTACTCGCTAACGATCGTGGCAACTCCGGTGATAAGCAACTTCGCCTCTGCGGCTCAAAATCTTAAATGGTCCAACATAGCAGGGTGCGAAGTTTCCCTTTGGCATGGAACCTCTTAACTCTCACGAGAGGCGTAACTCTGAGGTATACAAAGTCTTACGGTTCAAAACTCAAATCCGGCGACGATTATCGGCATAACTCTTACGTTGTGATTGGGCTACCTTCAACCTTTCCTAATCATGGCAATCTGCTCTTGACTTCTTGAAGAATATCAGGCCGAAGACACGGCGCTCGCGGTCTCATTCCAATTCAATGGCGTCCGATGAGGTCGACCATCTGATTGCCTCAAAGGTGACATCGTAAACTAGCACAGTAACTATTATTGTAACTGAACTCGGCATACGGCAAACTCTTATCCCAAGAGGTAGCATAAGCCAATGCACATGCTCTTAACATATCCTCTAGAATCTGATTGACTCTTTCGGTCTGTCCATCCGTTTGTGGATGATAAGCTGTACTGAAGTTCAAACGGGTTCCCATGGCTTCATGCAACTTATTCCAGAACCTTGAGGTAAATTGGGTACCTTTGTCCGATACAATCCTCTTTGGCACTCCGTGCAAACAGACGATCCTGATCATGTACAACTCTGCTAATTTATCTCCCGAGTAGGTGGTCTTCACGGGGATAAAATGGGCTACTTTGGTCAAGCGATCCACTATAACCCATATGGAGTCATAACCTCCTTGAGTCTTAGGCAAACCGGTAATGAAAATGCATTCCGATTTCCTCCCACTTCCACTCAGGTATTTTCAGCGGCTGTAGCAATCCTGCTGGTCTCTGATGCATTGCTTTGACTCTCTGGCATACGTCGCACAATGCAACATGCTCGGCAACTTCACGCTTCATGCTCGGCCACCAGAATCTTTCCTTCAAATCCTGATACATTTTGGCGCTTCCAGGATGGATTGAATACTTGGAGTCATGGGCTTCTTCTAGAATCAACTGCTTCAGCTCCTTTTTGTTCGGCACACAAATGCGATCCTTCATCCATAACGTGCCTTGCTCATCCAACTTGAAGTCCTCTGCCTTGCCTTCCTCCTTGATGGACTTAATCCTGCGGATCTTGTCATCATCCTTCTGTCCTTCCCGGATCTGGTCCTCTAGGGTAGGCTTTACTTCCAATGTGGCCAAGAATCCGCTAGGTACCACCTCAATCTTCATTCTCTGAAATTCCTGGCATAGCTCATCCTGATTCATGGCTATCAACATATTCACGATATGGCTTTTCCGACTAAAGGCATCGGCAACTACGTTGGCCTTCCCGGGATGGTAATGGATTCCAACATTATAGTCCTTGATCAACTCTAACCATCTCCTCTGCCTCATATTCAGATCCGACTGGGTGAATATGTATTTAAGGCTCTTATGATCCGTGTACACTTCACATCTGTTCCCGATCAGATAGTGACGCCATATCTTCAAGGCATGCACTACGGCAGCTAACTCCAGGTCATGCGTCGGATAATTTTCCTCGTGCGGCCTCAACTGCCTTGATGCATAAGCGACGGCCTTTCCATTCTGCATCAGCACACAACCAAGTCCTTGGCGCGATGCGTCACAATAAATATCAAAGCTTTGGTTAACATCCGGTAGTACTAACACCGGCGCTGATGTCAATCGCTTCTTCAGCTCCTGAAATCCTTTCTCACATTCTGGCGTCCATGCAAACTTCTTTTCCTTTTCAGCAATTGCGTAAGAGGTCTCGCAATTATCAAAAAGCATTCAATGAAACAGCGATAGTATCCTGCCATTCCAAGGAAACTCCGGATCTGGGTCACAGTCTTCGGCTGCTCCCAATGTAACACAGCTTCTACCTTGCTTGGATCTACGGCGACTCCTTCTGCGGTCATTACATGTCCGAGGAATTCTACCTTGTCCTTCCAAAAATCACACTTACTGAACTTGGCGAAGAGTTGCTGTTCCCTCAGCTTTTCCAAAACTCGCCTCAAGTGTTCGGCATGTTCATCCTCTGTCTTGAAGTAGATTAGGATATCATCTATGAACACAACAACAAACTTGTCCAAATATTCCATGAACACCTTATTCATCATATTCATGAAATATGCTGGCGCATTCGTCAGACCGAAGGACATAACTGTGAACTCGTAATGTCCATATCTTGACGAGAATGCGGTCTTTGGGATATCCTCTGATCGGATCTTCAACTGATGGTATCCCGATCTCAGATCAATCTTGGAGAAGACTCCGGCTCCTCTCAGCTGATCAAATAAATCATCAATCCTAGGTAGCGGATACTTATTCTTCACGGTGACTTCATTGAGTGCACGGTAGTCAATGCACATCCTGAAACTCCCGTCCTTCTTCTTGACGAACAAAACTGGCGCTCCCCACGGCGACGAACTAGGTCTGATAAATCCTTTCTCCATTAACTCCTCTAGCTGTTTCTTCATCTCTACCAACTCCTCGGTGGACATCCGATAAGGTCTCTTTGCTATTGGTGCTGTACCAGGTACAAGCTCTATCACAAACTCTATGTCCCTGTCCGGTGGCATACCAGGTAGATCTTCAGGAAAAACATCTGGGTACTCATTCACTACTGAGACATCTTCTATGCTGATTGTCTTGGTACTGTTTACCATCAACTGCCCATCTCTAACGGCAGTAGCTTGAAATTCCACTTTCTTTCCACACGGGCTCTCAACTGAGATAGTCCTTCGTCCACAATCCAATACGGCCTTGTGCTTGGATAACCAATCCATTCCCAAAATAACATCTAAGGTCTGGGTCTCCAAAATAATAAGGTTAGATTAGGAACTCTATTCCATCTATTAGTATTCTCACCCGGAACATCCTACTTGATTCGGAGTTCGGAACCAGGAGTTTGAACTAAAAGCATGCATTTAAGCCTTGCAATCTCCAAATCATTTTTAGTAGCAAAGCCTTGCGAAACAAGCGAATCTGAAGCTCGAGTCAAACAAAACTCTGCAGTCTTGAGTTAATGAGTAACTTACCCGATCTGACGTCAGTAGCATTACTGCGGTGCATCTACGGTGACATGGTTGACTCGGCCTCTCACCTGATCAGGGTGTGGCTCCTGTCTTTGGCGTCCTAGGCCAGGGTGGTTCCTAGATTGAAGCGGCTGGGTCACTCCTGCTGTCTTCTTTGGGCAGTATTGGCAAAGTGTCTTGGCTCATTGCGATTGTAGCAGCGTCTCACCGTTCCTTGTTGGCTGCCTGAAGCGGCGTTTCTAAGCGAGGCTGGGGTCAGTAGTTACGATTGGCGGGTCTTGAGTGCTTTGGTGACGGCGTCCTTGTTGCATTTGTGGCTGGAATCAAAGCGATTTGGTGCAACTCTCGAGCGCTGATTGCGTTCCTGGCGTGATCCTGTTGTTGCATCCTGCGCTTCTGTTCTCATCGATTCCTTGCGCTTGTCCTCAAGAATAAGCGCCTTATTCACCAACTCTTGGAAATCTGGAAAGGTGTGGGTGATCAATCCCACTTGTAGTCTGAGTTAAGTCCCTTCATGAAGCGAGCTATGCAGCTTTATCTGTCGCTACATCCTCAGTGCGTGGCGTGCTAGCTGTGTGAACTTGTTCGAGGTAGTCGACCTTTGGTGATTACCTTGCTTGATGCTCTGAACTCCTCCTTCTTAAGATCCATGATTCCTTCAGCACGTGATCTTGGCGAACGCATCGTGAACTCCTCCCAAGTGATATCTTGAGGGTTCACTTGCGTGGCGCAGGTTCTCCCACCATTCGGCCTGTTCTTCCAACCGATGAGAAGCGTAGAGTACCTTCTCATTTCCCATGCATTGAGCGATGTGTAGCTTCCTCTCTATTGACCTTAACCAATCATCGGCCTCCAATGGATTGGCATTCCCGAAGAAAGTGGGTGGGTGAGTTCTCATAAACTCGGCGGTCTTGTATTACGACGTTGTCCCCGATTGACTTGATTAGCTGTGGCACGGCGGTGGACGTTTTGCATCTGTTGCATCATAGCATGCATCAACTGAAGTCGACCGGCGAGAAAAGCTCGAAATTCTGCATATCCGGTGGCGGTCTTTGGTGCTCCATCATTGGGGTTTTCCGTTGGGCGAGAACCACTTCCACTGCCTCCAAGGTTTCCGTGGGTGTTCACCATCTGTCGATTTGCTCTAGGTTTTAGAGATGAGCGGGAAACAAGAATAGACAAGTAATATGGAACTTATGCGGGGCGAAAGGTGTAACTTTAAGGTCCAACTTTATTAACTAATCAATAGTAACTTGGTATTGTTGCTTACAATGCCTAAGGGCCTTGCAACACATACTGCACACTCAGCAAACAATGAAAATCCAAATCTAACTAACACTGGAGTCTAACGCCTAAAGGGTGACTCTTTATTCTAAGACGCGACTCGGCGAAGGAGTCTCTCTATAAAACCTACGCTCACTCATCGAGAAAACCTCCACGGCCTGGTGCGGATCTTTGCGGCATAGGCGCGAAAGCGATTGCCATGTCCGGCAATCGTGTCATCTGTGGTAGTCGAAGAAGCAGTGTCCTCATCGAGATCTGACTCCTCCGGATCTGGCTCGTGTAGCTCGAGTACTGGCTCTGGTTCTGGTCCGTACAAAGCCATCTCCAACTCGTCAATCCTTCGCAGAAGGTGTGACACATACTCTTGAGCTTCCCGCCATTTGTTCCTCTCTGTCGTGATCTCCTTGCGGGCCTTCTGTAGCAACGACCGTGGCGGAGGCTTCTCCAACTACGGCGAGCAATAGCGAGTCGACGGCGGCGGCTAGGGCTAGGGCGCTTGGGGCAAAAGACGCACGAGACAAGGGCGAACCTCGGGCGCGGGTCCTGCATTAAATCTGCCGGCGCCAGATCCCCGCGGAATCCGTGGCGGCGAGATGATGTGGGCGCCGCGCGGGCCATCCCGCGGCGCGATCGGCGGCGAGATTGGCTCGGCGCGGCGTGCCTAAGCGGATTGATCTGGCCGTTGGATCTTGATCCAGCGGTTCGGATCGATCTGGGGTTGACGGTTGGGTCAAGTCAAGTGGCGCGGTGGCTCGGTCGGACTCGAGTCCGACTTCGGGTTCACTTCGGTCGGATGAATAGTACTTGACCCAACTCAATTTTCAGCGATTTAATAATTAAAAAATAATTTCCAGAAATTCATTTAATTCATTAAAAATAGCAAAAGACTCAGAAAAATTCCAGAAAAAATCTGGAAAATATTTTAGGGTATTTGGGACTCAAATAAAATATTTCCAACAAAATTTTATTTGCAAAGTCTAATTCTTTAATTATTTCAAAATGGCATAAATTCAAATAAATTCCAAATAAATCCAAATAAATTCCAAAAAATTCCAAAAATTTACCAAGGTGCCAAATCACACATAGATTTAGGAAAAGCAAAATTTTGGGGTGTTACATTTAATTATTTCAAAAGGGAAATAATTCAAATTAAATCCAAATAAATCGCAGAAAATTCCAAAAATTCACCAGTGTAAAATAACATTTAAATTCATGAAAAGCAAAAATTGGGGTGTTACAAACCTCCCCCCTTTACAGAATCTCGTCCCCGAGATTCAGGGCTTACTAAAGAATAGGTTCGGGAACTCCTTCAAATCCTCCTCACGCTCCCAAGTTGCATCGCTCTCTGCATGGTTGCTCCATTGTACTCTGCAGAAACGGGTTGACTTGTTTCTCGTCTCTCGATCCATTGTGTCCAGAATCTTGACAGAGTGTTCCTTGTAGGTCAGATCTTCCTGTAACTCGATTGATTCCAAGGGTGCTTGCTCGTCTGGCACTCGGAGACACATCTTCAGCTGGGACACGTGGAACACGTCATGTACCCCTGCCAATGACTGCGGAAATTCCAGCTGATACGCAACTTCACCTTTACGGCTGAGAACCTTGAATGGCCCAACATATCGCGGTGCGAGTTTTCCTTTGGCATGGAATCTCTTAACTCCCTTGAGAGGTGTGACTCTGAGATACACGAAATCTTCTTGTTCAAAACTCAGGTCTCGGCGACGATTGTCGGCGTAGCTTTTCCTGTCTTGGTATTGCTACCTTGACCTTTCCCGGATCATGGTAATCTGCTCTTCAGCTTCTTGAAGAATGTCCGGCCCAAAGACACGGCGTTCACCTGTCTCATTCCAGTTCAACGGTGTTCGACAAGGTCGACCGTATAGTGCCTCAAATGGTGACATTTGCAAACTTGCTTGGTAGCTATTGTTGTAGCTGAACTCAGCATACGGCAGACTTTTATCCCAAGAGGTAGCATAAGCCAATGCACACGCTCTTAACATATCCTCCAATATCTGATTAACTCTTTCGATGCATCCCATCCGTCTGAGGGTGGTATGCTGTACTAAAGTTCAAACGGGTCCCCATGGCTTCATGCAGCTTATTCCAGAATCTCGAGGTGAACTGGGTACCTTTGTTCGATACAATCTTCCTCAGTATTTCGTGCAAACAAACGATCCTGGTCATGTATAACTCGGCTAACTTATCTCCCGAATAGGTGGTCTTCACGGGGATAAAGTGAGCGACCTTAGTCAAGCGATCCACTATGACCCATTTGGAGTCATATCCCCCTTGAGTCTTGGGTAAACTGGTAATAAAGTCCATTCCGATTTCCTCCCATTTCCACTCAGGTATCTTCAACGGCTGCAGCAGTCCCGCTGGCCTCTGATACATTGCCTTGACTCTCTGGCATATGTCGCACAACGCAACATGCTCGGCCACTAGAATCTTTCCTTCCACACTGGCTCTCAACTGAGATAATCCTTCGTCCACAATCCAACACAGCCTTGTGCTTGGATAACCAGTCCATTCCCAAAATAACATCAAAGGTCTGGGTTTCCAATATAATAAGGTTCGCTAAGAATTCTACCCCATCTATTAATATTCTCACCCGAACATCCTACTTGATTCGGAGTTGAAACCAGGGTTTGAACTAAAAGCATGCATTTAAGTCTTGCAATCTCCAAATCATTTTTAGCGACAAAGCCTTGAGAAACAAGCGAATCTGAAGCTCGAGTCAAACAAAGCTGTGCAGTCTTGAGTTGACAAGTAACTTACCCCGGCCACGGCGTCCGTGGCATTCTTGAGTGCTTCTGGTGACATGGTTGACTCGACCTCTCACCACGGTTTGGGGCGTGGCTCCTGGTATCTTTGTTCCACGGTTTTGCTCGGTGCGGGCGTCTGGTGGTGTGGATCCCAGTTGAAGCGGGCCGGGGTCACTCCTGCCGTCTTCTTAGGGCAAGCTGTTGGAGAAGTGCCCTGGCTCGTTGCATGTGTAGCGGCGTCTCACTGCCCTGTTGTTTGCACGAGCGGCGTTTACGGCCGAGCTGGGTCCGATAGCATTCAGTTGGACGGGTCTCGTGTCTTTGGTGGACGGTGTTCTTGATGTATTCTGTCGGAATCTGAAAGGCGATTCGGCGCAACCCTCAGCGTTCTTGCGCTCCCTGACGTGATCCTGCTAATGCATCCTTCGCTTAGGTTCTCATCTAGTTCCTTGCGCTTATCTTCATGAATGGCGCCTTGTTCTAAGCTCCTGGAAATCTGGAAAGGTATGGGTGATCAGTCCCACCTGCAGTCCTGAGTTAAGTCCCTTCATAAAGCGAGACTGTCTAGCCTTATCTGTCGCTACGTCTTCAGGTGCGTAACGTGCAAGCTGTGTGAACTTATTCAGATACTCTGACACCAGTTGATTACCTTGCTTCAGTGCCCTAAATTCTTCCTTCTTCAAATCCATTATTCCTTCAGGCACGTGATACTGACGGAATGCTGCTGTAAACTCCTCCCAAGTGATATCCTGAGGGTTCTCCAGCGTGGCGCAGAAGTTCTCCCACCATTCTGCGGCGGTCCCTTCCAACTGATAAGAAGCGTAGAGTACCTTCTCATTTCCTATGCATTGGGCAATGTGTAGCTTCCTTTCAATTGACCTTAACCAATCATCAGCCTCCAATGGATTGGCATTCCCAGAGAAAGTGGGTGGATGAGTCCTCATGAACTCCGACAACTTTGCTCCCTGTCGATGTCCCTGATTTGCTTGGTTAGCAGCGACCTGAGCAGTGACTTGCTGCATCTGCTGCATCATAGCATGCATCAACTGGGTCTGAGCGGAAAGGAAGGCTCCAAAGTTCTGCACGTCAGCGGCGATCTTTGGTAGAAGTCTTGGTGCTCCATCATTGGGGTTCCCAGCTGGGCGAGAACCACTTCCATTGCCTCCAAGGTTTCTGCGGGTGTTCACCATCTGTCGATTGCTCCAAGGTTTCAGAGATGAGAGGGAACAAGAATAGACAAGTAATAGGGAAACTTATGCGGGGAAAAGTGTAACTCAAAAATCTAACTTTATTATTTAATAATGATATCTTGGTATGGTTTCTTACAATGCCTAAGGGCCTTGCAACACATACTGCATACTCAGCAAGTAATGAAAATCCAAATCGACTCATACTGGAGTCCAACGCCTAAAGGGGTGACTCTTATTCTATAACGCGACTCGATGAATGAGTCTCAACTTCAACGCCTAAGCTCACTTGTCGAGAAAACTTCCACTGCCTCCTCGGGGCGGGTGCGGCGGCATAGGCACGAAACAATCGCCATGCCCTGTAACTGCAGCTGTGGTTGACGACACGGCGTCCTCCTTTGGCTCTGGATCTGGCTGTTGTTGTGGCTGTGGCGCGGGTGCCTCTTCTGGGTCCTCCTCTAGCTCTAGGGCGTCCAACTCCAACACTGGATCGAGGCCCTGTCCATACAGTGCGGTCTCCAGCTCTGCGATCCTCTCCGCAGCATAGGCGACGTACTCACGAGCATTCTCTAAATGCTTTTTCTCCTCCTCAACCTGCTCGCGAGCCTTCTTCAACTCCCGAACTATGTCATCGATAAGCTCCTCCTAGGTGGCGATGAATCTGGCTAAGTGTGTGACGGTAGCATCCTCATCCTCTATCGGCTTCCGCTGAGCTCTGCTGTCTCGGCGTGGGTGGTGACGAAATACCGTGCCTTCCAGCTCCCTGGAGTAGGTGCGAGCGATCTGCCGCATTGCTCGACACGACACCTCCTGGATTCCCATCTCAAAGGTAGACCTCCTGGCGGTGAAGTGAAAAGGGCGGCTGAACTTCGTCTTCTCTCGGGCATACACTGTGATCTTGACGTCCCATCCTATGACCAGTCCTGCCTGCACGAGTGTTGTCCCTCGGTAGAGCGGTCTCTCAAAACCTCCAAGAAACTGAAGCATATGCCACAACTCGGCAGCGTAACCTCCCTCACGCTCGGCGTAGTTGTTCTTCATCATCATCTGTTAGAAGACACTCGCGTAAGAACGCAACATTTTAAAATCAAGGTGGAAGACAAAAAGAACTCAGCAAGGGGTATGAACAAGAAAGAAAGGGGAAAGGTGAGAATTCATTAATTATCTTGACCACTTTTAACTTTAGAAAATAAGTTTTATCCTCACTACGACCAATCTAACTATGGGTGAGCCTACAGTCAGTATGGCTCTGATACCACCTCTGTCGGGACCCGAATTTGCAAATCCGGACCCTCTGTGTATTCAGCACTAGTCCAGGATCACGCTAGTGCACACAGTCTCAACATTGGTAAATATCACAATCATACTCAACGAAATAGAAAGTACCTTAATTATAGTAACCAAGTGGTTGCTTAACCTTTAAGGTCAAGTTACAAAAATGCGCCTCGCGAGCGAAGGTTTAATAAAAGAGAAATAATAGCGGCGGAAAAATAAGATAACCGTGGCGCCTTCCGGTATACCACGAGGCAATTGGTGGGCTCGCTCCTAGTTAGACGGTTCCTCTTGGAGCTCCTCCTCCAAAGCTGGTGTAGACTCTTCTTCAACTGGTGTTGTATTGCAGCAAGGGTGAGTACTTGGTACTCAGCAAGTCATGCACAAAATGCAACTAATATACTACATGCATGGTCTATTACAAAGGAATAGCTCAGGGTATAATTGTAGTGAAACAGCATTTGACAAGTAACATAAGTAGATTCGAAAGCAGTAGATACAAGTTTAAGATCAATAACTTTTCCAGAAGTTAAATAACATCTTTCCCATTCCTAATCCACATTTCCATCAACATCATTATTAAACCAAACCCAACCTTTCAAGTCCAAGTTATTTTCAAGAAAGTCTAACCCTTAACTGTAATTCCCGAGCAATGACCAATGCCGCGGACACGGCTATTCGAATAGATTTTACACTCTGCAGAGGTTATGCACTTTACCCACAAGATACAGCCAAACACCACAAAGGCGAGTGTCCGTAACAAAGTCTTTTGGAAACTTCTAACAGCACAAGTGGTCCTCTCCGGTGATTGCACACTAACCCTTCCCTTAGCGAAGGCGAAGTTTAGGCCAATCCACCATTAGATAGGTACCTGGATGCAGCCCCGGTACGCTCCCCCGTACAACTACACAAAAGGTATAGTTGACACCCCGAGGTCCCACAGGTACGTTATTAGTGACTTAATCAACTAGGTCCTTCCCATTACAGACATGTGGTTGCACGTTTGACTCAGTTCAAAGGCTTGTAAGGTTAAGTCCTTAGGGTGACCAGGGCAAGACTACCCGAAGAACCAAATCAACGCTCTCGGTGCCACAACTAGCCCACCCGATCATTCTTGCCACATGCCCCGGTCGAAAACTATTTATCAAACCCCAGTTGATTACCATGCACCATGTGCCATCAATAATCACAACACATGATACTTCTTCAAAACAAGTTCAATATCTCGTTAAGTCAATATTAGCATTTGATTGTCCAAAGCATTTCACGTGGCAAGGCAAAGCTTACTACATCGGTCTAACTACCCATGTTGGCAATTTAATAATGTCCAACTAATAATCCGTAACTAGGGTGACAAGGGGTCATGGCACATATTTAATTATCCAAGGTGTCATACGACAATTTGGCATTTATCTAATTTCCCATAATTAAGTAAAGCATTTTCTAATTTAAATAAGCATGCAATAATTTAAATCAAATTAATTTCAAAAGAATGGGATCAATATGGTCAAAGCATAACTTGCCTTCAAAGAGTACTTGATCTTGGTCCTGAGATGGCTCCTGGGTCAACACTTCACTTTTGAAGCCTTCGGGCACTTCAACGTCTACTCGTAACGCGTGCAAATATTAATAAATGAATAAAACAGTACACAAAAAGTGTCCAAACATCCAAATAAAGTTCATAAACAGAGAGAGCATAATTTTATGAATTTTTAGAAGCTGGAATCGTCAAATTCGAAGTTAAAATGCAAAAGATATAACGGTTTAAAGTTTAAAGAAAACATTAATTAAATATAAACAGAGAAATATTCATAATCAAAAATTAATTAAAATTCATATTTGAGTAGGTCTCATTTTTATGAAAATTTAGAAATTTGAATCACCCAAATCGGAGTTGAAATGCAAAAGTTATAAGCATTTGAAGTTTGAATCCATTTTTGAAACCAATAATTCGAATTAATAAATCATTTTCTTTTTCGGAAATTAATTATTGCGTCAGCATGACACGTGGACCAATCAGAGACTGCCACGTCGCCTCGGGTCCATGAACCCGACGCATGGTTTGGCTCGGTCCACCGTGGACCCGGTCCACGGCTTGTGTCTCTAACATGTGGGCCCCTTGGGTGACATCATCATGATGTCGGCCTGCAGTTCAAGTGGGGTGACCGCGCGAACCGCGTGGCGTCCACGGTGGCGTCGGCGGCCGGCGTGGCCGTCTTGGCCGCGGCGGTCGATCTCGACCACGTGGTGGATCTCGGCCGTTGATTTGAAAATCAGCGGCCCGGATCGATCGGCTTAACACAATAGGAAAACTACTCGGCTGATTTGGACCGTTCGATCTTGATCGGACGGTCAAGATCTAATCTAATGCTAAAACGTGGGTTACTGCTAGCCGTACGATCTAGATCTAACGGCTGAGATTGGATCTAGCGCAGGCGGATTGCGGCTCGTGTACGATCTAAACCTAGATCAACGGTTGGAAATAGATCTAGAAAACAACGTGAGATCTCACCGGGTATGGCGTGGGCCGAATGCAGGCCCTTGGATCTTGATCGGACGGTTGGTGGAGCTCGGCGGCAGCGATGGCGTCTTGGCGGGCTGGTTCCTGCGAAGAGCGGGGGACGACGACAAGCCCAACGGCGTTTGAAGCGCGGTCGGCGAGTGAAAGGTCCCCCTACGGCGGCTTGTCCTTGCGGTTCCGGATCTAGACTCAACGGCGGAGGGCGGCCAGGCGATGGCGAAGCTTGACGAATACGCGCGGTGCACAAGACCAACTACGGCCCGAGCTCGCGGCAAAGCGGCGGCGGATCGAGCGGCGTTGTCTAGTGCTACAGTGCGCCGCGGAAGTCGGCAACACGTTGGCGTGGGCGGCGCATTAAATAGGCCCCTCGACGTCAGTGAAAACCCCGCGGAAACCGAGGCCCACACGGCCAATGGCGGCGGAATCCGAATCAAATCGGATTTGGGTGGCGTAACTGCTTGGCGGCCGTTGGATCAAGATCCAACGATTTGCGGGGTTTGGGCTTCCGAATTAAATTTGGCGACTGGTAGCTCGGTCGGGCTTGGGTTCGGGCGACGTGGCTTAATCTCGGTCGTTCGATCTTGATCGGACGGTCGAGAGGGTTAGGGCTGAGTCGGGTTTGAGTCGGACTCGAGTCTGACTTGGACTCGGGTCCGGTCGGATGAACAGTAAATCCCAGAAAATTAAATCCAAATAATTCAAATTAAATCCAAATAAATCCAAATAAATCCCAGAAAATCCCAAAAATTCACCAAAGTGTAAAATAACATTTAAATTAATGAAAAGCAAAAATTGGGGTGTTACAATAATCGCCTTCTCACGGAACTTCTTCTTCTTCGACGTTGTAGACTTCTGCTCACTGGTGATTGCTTGTTTGCAAGTGGTGAGTACAAAAAGCACTTAGCAAGTCATGCACAGAATGCAAGTCTAATAACTATACGCATGGTTTACTCCAAATGACAGGCTGAAGGGGTTATTTTGCAATAAACAGCATTCACAAATATTCATAATAGATTATAAAGCAGTAAAATAGATAACAATAGTAATAATTTCACATTTGTTTCACAAGTAAACCATTCCACATCCTTAACCAGTTATCACTTTTCCACAGGCAACTTCCTCCAAACCCAAGATCAATTTTATGAAAAGCTAACCCTTGACTGTAATCCCCGAGCAATGTCCAGTACCGCAGACTCGGCTATTCGAATAGATTTTACACCCTGTAGAGGTTATACACTTTACCCACAAGATACAATCAACTCACCACGTTAGCCGTGAATCGCCATACAAGAGTATGCGAATGAGTGATCATAACAAAGCCTTTCGAAAACTTCTAACTACACAAGTGAGCCTCTCCGGTTTTTGCCATACACCATTGTAACACCCCAAAATTTTGCTTTTCCTAAATCTATGTGTGATTTGGCACCTTGGTGAATTTTTGGAATTTTCTGGAATTTATTTAGATTTATTTGGAATTTATTTGAATTTATTCCATTTTGAAATAATTAAAGAATTAGACTTTGCAAATAAAATTTTGTTGGAAATATTTTATTTGAGTCCCAAATACCTAAAATATTTTCCGAATTTTTCTGGAATTTTTTTAAAGTCTTTTGCTATTTTTAATGAATTAAATGAATTTACGGAAATTATTTTTAATTACTAAATCGCTGGAAATTGAGTTGGGTCAAGTACTATTCATCCGATAGAGTCGGAACCGAGTCGGACTCGAGTCCGACCAGCCAGCGCGCCACTTGACTTGACCCAACCGCGTCCTGAACCTAGATCGATCCGAGCGGTTGGATCAAGATCCAACGGCCAGGATCAATCCGCGTAAACACGCCACGCCGAAGCCAATCTCGGCCGTCGATCGCGCCACGTGGGCGGCACGCGTGCGTCCACGTCATCTCGCGAGTGTTGAGCGGACTCGCCGTCGCGTCACCGCTCATCCGCGGATTCCAGCGGAGATCTCGGCGTTGAAGTAAGCATTTAATGCCGGACCGCGCCGAGGTTCGCCCTTGTCTCGTCGTCGTTTGCCCCAAGCGCCCTAGCCCTAGCGCGCCGTCGACTACGCTATTGCTCGCCGTAGTTGGAGAAGCCTCCGCCACGGTCCTTGCCTCAAATCCGGCCGCATCCGCCGTCTTCCGCCAGAGTTGGAGCCCGATTAGGAGTCCTCAAGCCAAGGCGCACCGTAGGTACCTCCCACTCGCCGGAGAGGCCGAAGCCGCGTCGAGGCTCGTCGTCGTTTTACGTCTCCGGTGGCCCTACTCAGCGTGTCGCCATCGCCATCCGCAAGCATCGTGAGCCGTTGGATCTTCATCGCGCGGTCCAAGATCACGCCACGTCACCCATTGGTGAGATCCCGAGTCAAAAATCGAAGATCCAATCTCGACCGCTGGATCTAGATCCAGCAGTTGAGATCAAACAGCGTTAACCCAAACGCGTGAGAGCCGAATCTAATCTGGGCGTTGAATTTCAAATCAACGGCCGAGATTGCGCCACGTGTCGGGAAGCTTCGACCCGATCGGCCGCCCGTCGCGTGTAGACCGACACGCCCGCGCGATATCGGCCGACGCGTGACCAAACCGCACCCATGACGCGTCACGCCGGCGTCATGGCGAACCCGCATGTCGTATTTGTCCCACCGAGCGCCGACGTGAGCAATGACGTCACCCATGGGACCCACTGCCGCCGACTGGTAAGAGCCCCGCCGATGTC
The DNA here is from genome assembly GCA_036346355.1 of Rhipidocladum racemiflorum. Classification (NCBI taxonomy): domain Eukaryota; kingdom Viridiplantae; phylum Streptophyta; class Magnoliopsida; order Poales; family Poaceae; genus Rhipidocladum; species Rhipidocladum racemiflorum. The sequence goes on from JAYEVF010000028.1 coordinate 1,453,757, forward strand.
GGCGATGGCGTCACCCGAGGGGGACCCACATGTCAGTGACACGTGGAGCCGTGGACCGAGTCCACGGTAGACCCGAGCCGAGCGTGGACCAAGTCCATGGACCGGCTGATGTCAGTAAACCAATCAGAGGCTGACACGTGTCCGGGCTGACGCAATAAATGATTTTTCGAAAAAGAAAATGATTTATTAATTCGAAATAATGATTTCAGATTTTGATTCAAACTTCAAACGCTTATAACTTTTGCGTTTCAACTCCGATTTGAGTGATTCAAATTTCTAAATTCGTATAAAATTGAGATCTACCTAATTATGAATTTTATTTAATTTTTGGACAAAAGTTTTCCTCTGTAAAATTATTTAATTGATTATTTAGACTTCAAAATGCTATAACTTTTGCATTTTAACTCCGAATTTGACGATTCCAGTTTCTAAAAATTCATAAAATTATGTTCTCTCTGTTTATGGATTTTATTTGGATGTTTGGACACTTTTTGCCTATTGTTTATTTGTGTATTGCTATTTGCACGCTTTACGAGTGAGGACGTTGAAGTCTTGGGAAGGATTCGAAGGAGAAGTATTGACTCAGGATCCAAGTCAAGACCAAGAACAAGTACTTTTTGAAGGCAAGTTGTGCTTTGACCATGTTGATCATATTTTGAAACTTATTTTGGATTTAACTTATTGCATGCTAGTTCAATTAGAAAATACTTTATTTAAATATGGGGATTAGATAAATACCAATTTCTTTGTATGACACCTTGATTATTTAAATATGTGCCATGACCCTTGTCACCCTAGTTGTGGTTTACTAGTTGGACATTATTAAATTGCCAACATGGGAAATTAGACCGTTGTAGTATGTTGCTTAGACACCTTTCGTGCTCATGACATGATTTTGGACAATCAAATGTTAATATAGACTTAATGATATATTGAACCTGTTTTGGAAAGGTATCATGTGATGTTGATGGCACGTGGTGCATGGTAATCAACTGGGGTTTTGATAAATAGTTTTCGGTAGGGCATGTGGCAAGAATGATCAGGTGGGCCGGTTGTGGCCTTGCATCGGGATGTTGATTTGGTTCTTGGGTAGTCTTGCCTGGTCACCCTAAGGACTTCACCTTGCAAGCCTTTGAACTGGGTCTAACGTGCAACCACATGTCTGTAATGGGACGGACCTAGTTGATTAAGTTGCTAATAACGTACCTGTGGGACCTCAGGAGGTCAACTACACCCTTTTTGTAAGTTGTACGGGGGAGCGTACCGGGGCTGAGGCCAGGTACCCATCTAACTGTTGGTTGGCCTAAACTTCGCCTTAGCTAAGGGAAGGATTAGTGTGCAACAACCGGGGAGGACCACTTGTATTGTTAGAAGTTTCCGAAAGACTTTGTTACGGGAACTCGCCTTTGTGGTGTTTGACTGTATCTTGTGGGTAAAGTGCATAACCTCTGTAGAGTGTAGAATCTATTCGAATAGCCGTGTCCGCGGTATTGGACATCGCTCGGGAATTACAGTCAAGGGTTAGATTTTCTCAAAAATAACTTGGACTTGAAAGGTTGGGTTGGATTAATAATGATGTTGATAGAAATGTGGATTAGGATGGGAAAGATGTTTATTAAACTCCTTGAAAAGTTAATTATACTTTACTTGTTACTACTGCTTTCGAATCTACTTATGATATTTGTCAAATGATGTTTTACTGCAAATGTACCCTGAGCTATTCCTTTGTATCAAGCCATGCATATAGTCTATTAGCACTTTGCATTACATGCATAACTTGGTCGAGTACCATGTACTCACCCTTGCCACAATACAACACCTGAGTTGAAGAGGAGACTACACCGGCTTTGGAGGAGGAGCTCCAATAGGAACCGTCTATTTAGGAAGCGAGCCCGGTCGGTTGCACTGTGGTATCTTTGGATGGCGCCACGGGTTATCTTATTTTTCCGCTGCTATTATTTCTCTCTTAATAAGTTTCGCCTGCGAGTATTGCATTTGTAACTTGACCATAAGGTCGAGTAACCAGTTTGACTATTTAATTAAAGTACTTTACTAGTATCGAGTGGTATGATTGTGATATTTACCGATGTTAAGACTGTGTGCACTAAGCGGCGTTCTGGACTAGTGCTGAATACACAGAGGGTCCGGATTTGCAAATTCGGGGTCCCGACAGAGGTGGTATCGAGCCATCTTGGCCAGTGAGGCTCAACCCTAGCTAGAATGGTCGTAGAGAGGTTAAAACCTATTTTCTAAAAGCTAAAAGGTTGTCAAGATAAGAAATGATATCTCGACTTACCCCCTTCTCTCTTTCCTTGTCTCTTGCTGAATTTTTCCTTACCTTGTCACGATTTAAAAATTCGAGTTCTTACGTGAGCACTCTTGTGACAGATGGAGGGAGAGTTCAACTCACGTCGACACGGAGGTTGGTCACGCCCTTGAGAACTTTGGCGTATGCTCTGAGACTCGGAGATTTTGAGAAGCCGCAATACCTAGTGGAAGTAATCGACAAAGCGAGGATTGATCAAGGCTTGTGGCGTGAAGATTGTGGTACCTGCTAGGTAGAAGGGCCCAGGCAATCGCTCGATACAGCTTTACCTTTGCCAGGAGGTCTACAATGCGGATGGGTATCCAAGAAGTATCACGACGAGCAATGCGGCACATTACCCGTATCTACGCCAGAGAGTTGGAGAGCACGGTGTTCCGTTATCACCCCTCGCAAAGCAATAACCTTCTTGACCCGGCAGGCGATTCAGGATGAGGATGCCATGGTCACACAGATTGGCACGACTTGTTGTCACCAGGAGGATGTACTCGATGATACAAGCAAAGAGCTACGAAGGCCCGCAAGGAGATCACGGCAGAGAAGAAACGAGATGGCGGGAAGCTCAAGAGTATGTGTCACACCTTCTGCGAAGGATTGACCCGATTGGAGATGGCTTTGTCACGGACCCACTGCAGCCAAGATTTCGAGCTACACGAGCCGGATCCCGGAGGAGTCGGATCTCGATGAGGACATCGCTTCTTCGACTATCACAGATGACACACGATTCTTTGGACATGGCAATCGTTTCGCGCCTATGCCGCAAAGATCTGTACTCAGGCCGTGGAGGTTTTCGATGAGTGGCGTAGGTTTTATAGAGAGACTCCTTCGCCGAGTCGCGTCTTAGAATAAAGAGTCACCCTTTAGGCGTTAGACTCCAGTGTTAGTTCGATTTGGATTTTCATTGTTTGCTGAGTGTGCAGTATGTGTTGCAAGGCCCTTAGGCATTGTAAGCAACCATACCAAGTTACTATTGATTAGTTAATAAAGTTGGACCTTAAAGTTACACCTTTCGCCCCGCATAAGTTCCATATTACTTGTCTATTCTTGTTTCCCTCTCATCTCTAAAACCTAGAGCAAATCGACAGATGGTGAACACCGCGAAACCTTGGAGGCGTGGAAGTGGTTCTCGCCAACGTAAAACCCCAATGATGGAGCACCGGCCGCCATGCGGATATCACGGAATTTGGAGCTTTTCTCATTTGCTCGGTTCGATTGATGCATGCTATGATGCAACAGATGCAAAGCGTCAACTGCTCAGGCCACGACTAATCAAGTCAATCGGGGACAACGCCGTAATACAAGATCGCATCGAGTTTATGAGAACTCACCCACCCACTTTCTTCCGGGAATGCCAATCCATTGGAGGCCGATGATTGGTTAAGGTCAATAGAGAGGAAGCTACACATCGCTCAATGCATGGGAAATGAGAAGGTACTCACGCTTCTCATCGGTTGGAAGGAACATTGCTTGAATGGTGGGAGAACTTCTGCGCCACGCAAGTGAACCCTCAAGATATCACTTGGGAGGAGTTCACGATTGCGTTCGCCCAAGATCACGTGCTGAAGGAATCATGGATCTTAAGAAGGAGGAGTTCGAGCATTGAAGCAAGGTAATCAGCCAGTGGCCGACTACTGAACAAGTTCACACAGCTAGCACGCTACGCACCGAGGATTTAGCGGCAGATAAAGCCAGGCAGTCTCGCTTCATGAAGGGACTTAACTTTCCGGGACTACAAGTAGGACTGATCACCCACACCTTTCCAGATTTCCAAGAGTTGGTGAATAAGGCGCTTATTCTTGAGGACAAAGCGCAAGGAACTGGATGAGAACAGGAAGCGCAGGATGCAACAACAGAGGATCACGCCAGGAACGCATAGCGCTGAGAGTTGCACCAAATCGCTTTTTGATTCTAGCCACAAATGCAACAAGGACACCGTCACGGCACCAAGACCCGTCAATCGAACTACTGCACCCAGCCCGCTAGAAACGCCGCCAGGCAGCCAACAAGGAACAAGTGAGACGCTGCTACAAGCTGCAACGAGCCAGGACACTTTGCCAACAACGCCCAAAGAAGACAGCGAGGAGTGACCCAGATTCGCTTCAATCTAGGAACCACCCCATCTAGGACGCCCGACAGGAGCCACACCCTAGACTGTGGTGAGAGGCCGAGTCAACCATGTCACCGCAGATGCACTACATGAATGCTACGACGTCGTCTTGGGTAAGTTACTTGTTAACTTCGACTGCAGCAGCTTTGTTTGACTCTGGAGCTTAGCATTCGTTTGTTTCGCAAGGCTTTGCCGCTAAAAATGATTTGGAGATTGCAAGGCTTAAATGCATGCTTTTAGTTCAAACCCTGGTTCCGAACTCCGAGCGAAAGTAGGATGTTCCGAGGTGAGAATACTAATAGATGGAATAGAGTTCCTAAGCGAACCTTATTATTTTGGAGACCTGCACCTTAGATGTTATTTTGGGAATGGATTGGTTATCCAAGCACAAGGCCGTATTGGATTGTGGACGAAGGACTATCTCGGTTGAGAGCCCGTGTGGAAAGAAAGTGGAATTTCAAGCTCTGCCCAGTTAGAGATGGGCGGGTTGATGGTAAACAGTACCAAGACAATCGGCATAGAAGATGTCTCAAGAGTGAATGAGTACCCGGATGTTTTTCCTGAAGATCTACAGTATGCCACCAGACGAGGGACATAGAGTTTGTGATAGAGCTTGTACTGCACAAAGACCGATAGCAAAGAGACCTTATCGGATGTCCACCGAGGAGTTGGTAGAGATGAAGAAACAGCTAGAGGAGTTAATGGAGAAAGGATTTATCAGACCGAGTTCGTCGCCGTGGGGAGCGCCAGTTTTGTTCGTCAAGAAGAAGGATGGGAGTTTCAGGATGTGCATTGACTACCGTGCACTCAATGAAGTCACCGTGAAGAATAAGTATCCGCTACCCAGGATTGATGATTTGTTTGATCAGCTGAGAGGAGCCGGAGTTTTCTCCAAGATTGATCTGAGATCGGGATACCATCAGTGGAAGATCCGATCAGAGGATATCCCAAAGACCGCATTCTCATCAAGATATGGACAATACGAGTTCACAGTTATGTCCTTCGGTCTGACGAATGCGCCAGCATATTTCATGAATATGATGAATAAGGTGTTCATGGAATATTTGGACAAGTTTGTTGTTGTGTTCATAGATGATATCCTAATCTACTCCAAGACAGAGGATGAACATGCCGAACACTTGAGGCGAGTTTTGGAAAAGGCGAGGAACAAACAACTCTTCGCCAAGTTCATTAAGTGTGATTTTTGGAAGGACAAGGTAGAATTCCTCGGACATGTAATGACCCTTGAAGGAATCGCCAGTAGATCCAAGCAAGGTAGAAGCTGTGTTACATTGGGAGATACCAAGACTGTGACCAGATCCTGAGTTTCCTTGGAATGGCAGGATACTATCGCCGTTTCATTGAAGGCTTTTCGACAATTGCGAGACCTCTTACGCAATTGCTGAAAAAGGAGAAGAAGTTTGCATGGGCGCGAGAATGTGAGAAAGGATTTCAGAGTGAAGAAGCGATTGACATCAAGACCAGTGTTAGTTCTACAGGATGTTAATCAAAGATTAGATATTTAAAGTGACGCATCGAGCCAACGACTAGGATGTGTCTTTGTCACGAGAATGGAAAGGTCGTAAACTTATGCATCAAGGCGATTGAGGCCGCATGAGGAAAATTATCCGACGCATGACCTAGAGTTAGCTGCCGTAGTGCATGCCTTGAAGATATGGTGTCACTATCGATCGGGAGCAGATGTGAAGTGTACACGGATCATAAGAGCCTTAAATACATATTCACCCAATCGGATCTCGAATATGAGGCGGAGGAGATGGTTAGAGTTGATAAAGGACTATAATGTTGGAATCCATTACCATCCTGAAGGCCAACGTAGTTGCCGATGCCTTGAGTCGGAAAAGCCATACCGTGAATATGTTGATAGCCACGAATCGTGATGAGCTATGCCGAGAATTTCAGAGAATGAAGATTGAGGTGGTACCTAGCGGATTCTTGGCCACATTGGAAGTAAAGCCTACCCTAGAGGACCCGGCTCTAAGGGCGAAGGATGATGACAAGATCCGCAGGATTAAGTCCATCAAGGAGGAAGGCAAGGCAGAGGACTTCAAGTTGGATGAGCAAGGCACGTTATGGATGAAGGATCGCATTTGTGTGCCGAACAAAAGGAGCTGAAGCAGTTGATTCTAGAAGAAGCCCATGACTCCAAGTATTCAATCCATCCTGGAAGCGCCAAAATGTATCAGGATTTGAAGGAAAGATTCTGGTGGCCGAGCATGAAGCGTGAAGTTGCCGAGCATGTTGCATTGTGCGACGTATGCCAGAGAGTCAAGGCAATGCATCGTAGACCAGCGAGGATTGCTACTTACTAAAAATACCTGAGTGGAAGTGGGAGGAAATCGGAATGTATTTCATTACCGGTTTGCCTAAGACTCAAGGAGGTTATGACTCCATATGGGTTATAGTGGATCGCTTGACCAAAGTAGCCCATTTTATCCCCGTGAAGACCACCTACTCGGGAGATAAATTAGCAGAGTTGTACATGATCGGGATCGCCTGCTTGCACGGAGTGCCAAAGAGGATTGTATCGGACAGAGGTACCCAATTTACCTCAAGGTTCTCGAATAAGTTGCATGAAGCCATGGGAACCCGTTTGAACTTGATCTGACCTATCATCCACAAACGGATGGACAGACCGAAAGAGTCAATAAGATTCTGGAGGATATGTTAAGAGCATGTGCATTGGCTTATGCTACCTCTTGGGATAAGAGTTTGCCGTATGCCGAGTTCAGTTACAATAATAGTTACCAGGCTAGTTTACAGATGTCACCTTTTGAGGCACTTTGTATGGTCGACCTCGCCGGACGCCATTGAATTGGAATGAGACCGTGAGCGCCCGTGTCTTCTGGCCTGATATTCCTCAAGAAGTCAAGAAGCATTGCCATGATTAGGGAAAGGTTGAAGATAGCCCAATCACGACAGAAGAGTTATGCCGATAATCGTCGCCGGGATTTGAATTTTGAACCAGAAGACTTTGTATACCTCAGAGTTACGCCTCTTAGGGGAGTTAAGAGGTTCCATGCCAAAGGGAAACTCGCACCCCGTTATGTTGGACCATTTAAGATTTTGAGCCGCAGAGGTGAAGTTGCTTATCACCGGAGTTGCCACGATCGTTAGCGAGGAGTACATGACGTATTCCATGTGTCCCGAGTTGAAGAAGTGTCTCCGAGTACGAGAGCAGACACCGCTAGAGTCAATTGAGTTGCAAGAAGATTTGACTTACAAGGAGCATCCCGTGAAGATTCTAGACACAATGGATCGAGAGACGAGGAACAAGTCAACCCGTTTCTGTAGAGTTCAGTGGAGCAATCATGAAGAAAGCGAAGCGACTTGGGACCGCGAAGAGGATTTGAAGAAAGAGTTTCCGAACCTATTCCTTTAGTAAGCCCTGAATCTCGGGGACGAGATTCTGTTAAGGGGGGAGGTTTGTAACACCCCAAAATTTTGCTTTTCCTAAATCTATGTGTGATTTGGCACCTTGGTGAATTTTTGGAATTTTCTGGAATTTATTTGGATTTATTTGGAATTTATTTGAATTTATTCCATTTTGAAATAATTAAAGAATTAGACTTTGCAAATAAAATTTTGTTGGAAATATTTTATTTGAGTCCCAAATACCCTAAAATATTTTCCAGAATTTTTCCAGAATTTTTCTGAGTCTTTTGCTATTTTTAATGAATTAAATGAATTTCTGGAAATTATTTTTAATTATTAAATCGCTGGAAATTGAGTTGGGTCAAGTACAATTCATCCGACCGAAGTCGGAACCCGAGTCGGACTCGAGTCCGACCGAGCCACCGCGCCACTTGACTTGACCAACCGCTGTCAACCCCAGATCGATCCGAACCGCTGGATCAAGATCCAACGGCCAGGATCAATCGCGCTAGGCACGCCGCGCCGAAGCCAATCTCGGCGTCGATCGCACCACGTGGGCGGCAGCGTCGCGTCTGGCTCGTCACGGATTCGCGAGATCTCGCCGTGTTGAGCGGACTCACGCCCGTCCATCTGCGCTCAAAATCCACCGCAATTCGCGAGATCTCGCCGTGTTGAACGGACTCGCCCGTCCGTCACCGCTCAATCCGCACGGATTCGCGAGGATCTCGGCGTTAAGGCCGGCATTTAATGCCCGGACCAGCGCCCGAGGTTCGCCCTTGTCTCGTGCGTCATTTGCCCCAAGCGCCCTAGCCCTAGCCGCCACCGTCGACTCGCTATTGCTCGCCGTAGTTGGAGAAGCCTCCGCCACGGTCCTTGCCTCGTCCCACCGCCGTCCGCCGTCTTCCGCCGAGTTGGAGCCCGGGCCCGAGTCCTCAAGCCAAGGTGCACCGTGGTACCTCCCACTCACGGAGAGGCCACGCCGTCGGGCTCGTCGTCGTTTTCGTCTCCGGTGGCCCTGCTCCGCCGTGTCGCCATCGCCGTCCGCAAGAACTGTGAGCCGTTGGATCTTCATCGCACGGTCCAAGATCACGCCACGTCACCCATCGTGAGATTCCGCCCAAAATCTCAAGATCAATCTCGACCGTTGGATTTAGATCCAACGGTTCAGATCAAACGCGTTAACCCAAACGCGTGAGAGCCGATCTAATCTGGCCGTTGAATTTCAAATCAACCCACGAGATTGGCGCCACCTGCCAGGAAGCTCGACCGCCGCGTCAGCGCTTCGTCGCGTGGACGCTTTGACACGCCGTTCGCGCGGTCGGGCCGACGTGACTAAACCGCACCATGACGCCACGCCGACGCCGCCGATGGCCCGCATGTCGCCATTTGTCCCACCAGACGTTGACGTGAGCAATGACGCTACCCATGGGACCCACCGCCGCCACTGGTGGCCGAGCCTCGCCGACGCCGCCAGCGGACGTCACGAGGGACCCACATGTCAGTGACACGTGGAGCCGTGGACCGAGTCCACGGTAGACCCGAGCCGAGCGTGGACCAAGTCCATGGATCGGCTGACGTCAGCAGACCAATTAGAGGCTGACACGTGTCCGGGCTGACGCAATAAATGATTTTCCGAAAAAGAAAATGATTTATTAATTCGAAATAATGATTTCAGATTTTGATTCAAACTTCAAACGCTTATAACTTTTGCGTTTCAACTCCGATTTGAGTGATTCAAATTTCTAAATTCGTATAAAATTGAGATCTACCTAATTATGAATTTTATTTAATTTTTGGACTAAAGTTTTCCTCTGTAAAATTATTTAATTGATTATTTAGACTTCAAAATGCTATAACTTTTGCATTTTAACTCCGAATTTGACGATTCCAGTTTCTAAAAATTCATAAAATTATGTTCTCTCTGTTTATGGATTTTATTTGGATGTTTGGACACTTTTTGCCTATTGTTTATTTGTGTATTGCTATTTGCACGCTTTACGAGTAGACGTTGAACTGCCGGAAGGATTCGAAGGAGAAGTATTGACTCAGGATCCAACTCAAGACCAAGAACAAGTACTTTTTGAAGGAAAGTTGTGCTTTGACCATGTTGATCCTATTTTGAAACTTATTTTGGATTTAACTTATTGCATGCTAGTTCAATTAGAAAATACTTTATTTAAATATGAGGGATTAGATAAATACCAATTTGCTGTATGACACCTTGATTATTTAAATATGTGCCATGACCCCTTGTCACCCTAGTTGTGGTTTACTAGTTGGACATTATTAAATTGCCAACATGGGAAATTAGACCGTTGTAGTATGTTGCTTAGACCTGCTACGTGCTCATGACATGATTTTGGACAATCAAATGTTAATATAGACTTAATGATATATTGAACCTGTTTTGGAAAGGTATCATGTGATGTTGATGGCACGTGGTGCATGGTAATCAAGCCCAGGGTTTTGATAAATAGTTTTTAGTAGGGGCATGTGGCAAGAATGATCAGGTGGGCCGGTTGTGGCACCGGGATGTTGATTTGGTTCTTCGTGTAGTCTTGCCCTGGTCACCCTAAGGACTTCACCTTGCAAGCCTTTGAACTGGTCTAACGTGCAACCACATGTCCTGTAATGGGACGGACCTAGTTGATTAAGTTGCTAATAACGCACTGTGGGACCTCGGAGGTCAACTACACCCTTTGTGTAAGTTGTATGCGGGGGCGTCTGGCCGAGGCCAGGTATCTATCTAACGGTTGGTTGGCCTAAACTTCGCCTTAGCTAAGGGAAGGGTTAGTGTGCAACAACCGGGGAGGACCACTTGTATTGTTAGAAGTTTCTGAAAGACTTTGTTACGGGAACTCGCCTTTGTGGTGTTTGACTGTATCTTGTGGGTAAAGTGCATAACCTCTGCAGAGTGTAGAATCTATTCGAATAGCCGTGTCCGCGGTATTGGACATCACTCGGGAATTACAGTCAAGGGTTCGATTTTCTCAAAAATAACTTGGACTTGAAAGGTTGGGTTGGATTAATAATGATGTTGATAGAAATGTGGATTAGGATGGGAAAGATGTTTATTAAACTCCTTGAAAAGTTAATTATACTTTACTTATTACTACTGCTTTCGAATCTACTTATGATATTTGTCAAATGCTGTTTTACTGCAAATGTACCCTGAGCTATTCCTTTGTATCAAGCCATGCATATAGTCTATTAGCCTGCATTCTGTGCATAACTTGCTGAGTACCATGTACTCACCCTTGCCACAATACAACACCAGTTGAAGAGGAGACTACACCAGCTTTGGAGGAGGAGCTCCAATAGGAACCGTCTATTTAGGGAGCGAGCCCAGTCAGTTGCCTGTGGTATACTGGATGGCGCCACGAAGTTATCTTATTTTTCCGCTGCTATTATTTCTCTCTTAATAAGTTTCGCCTGTAGGCATATTTGTAACTTGACCATAAGGTCGACTAACCAGTTTGACTATTTAATTAAAGTACTTTACTAGTATCGAGTGGTATGATTGTGATATTTACCGATGTTAAGACTGTGTGCACTAGCGCGTTCCTGGACTAGTGCTGAATACACAGAGGGTCCGGATTTGCATATTCGGGGTCCCGACAACCATCCCTTCCCTTAACAGAGGCGAAGTATGGGACCGACATAACGTTGGACGGGTACCATGCCGCAGCCCTGGTACGCTCTCCCTTCAAGCTACACAAAAGATGTAGTTGACACCCCGAGGTGCCACATGCAAGTTATTAGTAACTTACTCAACTAGGACCGTCCCATTCCAGTCATGTGGTTGTATGGTTGACTCAGTTCAAAGGCTTGCAAGGTTAAGTCCTTAGGGCGACCAGGGCAAGACTACCTGAAGAACCAAATTAACCTTCCCGGTGCCACACCTGGCCCACCCGATCATAATCTTGCCACTTGCCCCCGGTCTAAATCATTTCATTAGCCCAGTTGATTATTGCGCAACACAATACAAACAACAACTCAACATCCCTAAAGAAGCACGAAGGCCTCCGCATATCAACATCATCGTGTCGGCAACACGTCACATCATTTCAAAATACATTGCATATTCCATTAATCAATATTGACCTTTGTATTTCCAAAATGATGGCACTGACCTGTTGCAAGTCTAAGCAAACTAATACGTTCTATCTAACCCATGTTGGCAATTCATTAGGTACCAACTATTAATCAACAAACCTAGGGTGACAAATGAATCATGGCATACAATTATTATGGACAAGGTGGCAATAACAAATAGGTTGATTATCTAATCCCAAATTAATTGAAATCAGTTTATATCCAACTAGCATGCAATAATTTGAAACAACACAATTTTCGAAAAGGGGATGAACATGGTCAAAGCACAACTTGCCTGGCCCTTGCAACATTTACTGTTCTTTACTCTTTATCCTTGATTCTTGATCCTCGACCTTCGATCTTCACTTCCTTGATCTTCAGCTCCTTCGAGCGACTTCCGGACGACGTGTCTAACGATAAAGAAACACAAACACAACAAAACTTAAAAGACAAATCAAATAAACTCCAAATTAGGAACAAATAGCATTGGACACAACGGCTTGGAAGAATTTAGGAACTTGAACGGATTAGATCGAAGAGTTGACAAAAGAGAACGGGCTTTAGGGAAAATATCGAAGAGGGAAAGATTAATAACTGGGGAAGAAAGAATAATATTATGAAGAATATTTCTTCCGAAGTTATTATCTTGATTGGACAGATAATGACATATGGGCTCTCGATCTATAGACCGGGTCCATAAAGATAAGTTAGTTCACAATGAACTAAACTGAGGCGCAAGGTTGACTTTTGTTGACTGAATGAAACATGGTCAAACAAAAGAGAGACGGATAGATTAGATCGGGCACAAGGGTATGACACATGGCCAATGGTCTATTGACCAAGTCCACGAACGAAGTCTAGGTTAATAGTAGATTAGGTTTTTAGGGATAAGACAAGATAAGTGTCTTACCACGATTGAAACAACGGGAAATATTGCAAAGATTACAACGCGGCTCACGATGAACTTAGTTCATCGAACCGGTCTTAGGTTATGGTTTTGGCTCGGCTTTGAAGATGATATGACGATAAGGCTAGGCTCACATCATGATGATAGAGCAGATGAGGACATCGCACTAGGGCTCTTGCATGAATGCACGCATGCGATGACAACGAAGCGATGAGAGCCAAGCGTTAATGATGAAGCATTAACGGCGGAGCGTTAACGGGGAAACATTAACGGTGGAATGTTAACAACGCAACGTTAATGGTGGAGCGTTAACGGTGAAACATTAACGGTGGGACATTAACGGTGAAACGTTAACGGTGGGACATTAACAGTGAAACATTAACGGCGGAATGTTAACCGTGGAACGTTAACAGTGAAACGTTAACAACGGAGCGTTAACGGCGAAATGTTAACGGCGAAACGTTAACGACGGAGCGTTAATGGTGGAACGTTAACGATGGAACGTTAACGATAGAGCGTTAACAATGAAACGTTAACGGTGAAACGTTAACGGCGAAACATTAACGGCGGAGCGTTAACGACGGAGTGTTAACGGCAAAACGTTAACGGAGGAACGTTAATGGTGAAACGTTAACGGTGAAACATTAACAGCGAACGTTAACGGCAAAACGTTAACGGTGGATCGTTAACGACGAACATTAACGGCGAAGGTCAAACAATGATAGGATACTCATGAAACAAGGTAGCGACCGTCGATGCAACGACATGGCCGCGATAAAACGCTACCAAGGATGGCTAACCGATACGCGAACCGGCGGCAACGGCTAGGTCAAAGACGACGGTTTTAGGCCGGAATCGGGCTCCGACGGCAAACAGAGACCAAAATAATTCTAAGGATGATCCAAAATAGTATATGATGATCCACCAGACGCAACAACACGACCGAAGCGAACTAAAATAGCCGGCGTCAAAAGGCGACGCGCGACGACGACTAAACGGCGGCCTAAATATATAAAAAAAATTTGGTGTACGGGATGGCAAAGGGGGAATGTCTACCACATAGAACGCGGCGAGACGAACTCAACGGTATAGGAAGATTTTGCTGCGCCTCTCCGGATTGATCACAAACTGTCGATTAACGTGTTTCGGATCTAAACTTTGGACGGCCATAACTTCTAGAATAATTATCGGAACTTAACGAAATTTGACCGGGAGCTAGATGGGACCAATAGGCATAGTGTAACGCATGTGGATCAAAGAATTACCTTCTGGAAGATCGGGGAACGCACGAGGATGATTGTCGCTGTCTGAAACGTAGTCTGATTGCAGTCTGATCGGAGAAAATATTTTTCTGCGCAAAATCCAGGGAGCAAAACCATGAGAAAACATGTGCATCATGTATAGTACATCCCCAAGAGTCTACACAAAAAATTTCAGCACCTAACTCGAAAAATTGAGGGAGTTATGGCCTCGGCAAGATTCGAGATTGAAACGGCCATAACTTTTGATTTCTTGGGCAAAATTGGCTGAAATTTGGAGGGTAAATAAATGGGACATCAAAGCTAACCATGCCAATGATGGATCTTGAAAAGAGTCAACGAGCTTCCCGAAACGCGGCTCCAAAGTTTGGCCGTCGTCGGACGACATTTGGAGGATGAGGGATGGATTTCTCGGGTTTGGAGGAGATCCATGGGGTGGCTCTTGCGTGGGAGAGGCTATGGGAGGTCTACATGGTGTTAGGGTGGCGTCTAGGTCAAGAGAAATCAAGAAAACATGAAAAACGGGTCTAATGGACATGATATCGAGCATGTGGCGTGCATCAAACGGACTCAGCCGACGTGGCGCCACGTGGGTGCGACACGTGTCCGGGGGGCCCCCGCGGGCTAGCACGGCTGGGCCGGCTCGGCCGGGTGGCTGGCGCGGCATGGCGCGCATGTGGGCCAGCGGGAGGGGGCACGGCCCGGCGGGCGTGGTCCAGCGCGTGCATCTTCCGCCGAAGCGGCCGGAGTGGGCCGAGGCGGCCTGGCGGGAGCGGCGAGTGGCAGGGCCGGCTGGCCTGCGCCCGCGGTGGACTGGCGGGAGGAAGGAAACGGGAATTGAGCCCAAACCAAATCCGGATTTTCCAATCATTTTCCAATTAAAATAAATCAAGAAATTCAAACTAATTATTTAGGGCAATAAAAGTACCAGAAAAATTTTAGAAAAATTCTAGAAAATATTTTGAGACATTTTGAACTCAAATAAAATATTTTCAACAAAACTTTATATAAATTTTTCAAATAATTAATTTATTCCAATAAAAGGGCTTAATATAAATGGATTTCGAATAAATCCGATAAATAGCAAACGAGCTCCGAAAAATCTCAAAAATTACAAAAAAATTCCTTGAAGCACAAGGACCACAAATAAAATAAAAAAATTTATTTGAGATATAAAATAATTAAATTAAATTGTTTTTTCTTTTAGAAAATTCAAATCAAGCTTTGTAAATGCGAGAAAAACAATGGAAATTTTTGGAACGATGAATTAAACCAAAAAAATTTTGAAAACCCAAATTTTGGGATGTTACAAACCTCCCCCCCTTAACAGAGTCTCATCCCCGAGATTCAAAGCTGGCTATAGAAATTGGTTTAGGGGGACTCAACTCTCGAGGCTTCTTCAAACTTCCAAACAACTGCACACTAGACGGGGTCGCTTCTGAACAAACGCTTGGTAACATCCAAAATTTGCAGGCTGCTCTTTGCGGATGAGATCCTCTTGAAACACTATTGACTCCAACTGTGTCTGTTTCTCTGGCACAAGAAGGCACTTCTTCTGCAGGAAATCTTGATACTACCTTTGTCGGGAAATCTTGAACATCTCATGCACTCATGTTGACGTTTCTGGCAACTCCATTGACAGACTCCCTTGCTTTTGTTCCTGAACACTTGATTTTTGGCTTCTCGTAGAAATTGGAGAAGCTGTATCTGACAACAAAGCTTACTTGCAATTATGTGGTCTTCAACAAGACTTGAATAGCATTCCGGTTTGTCTTGTACTATCTTTGTCGGCTTGATTCTTTAGTATTGACTTAACTCCAAGCATAAACATCTTGAGCATGGTTTCCAATTTGATAAACTTTATTGAGAACTTAATCTTATCGATGGACAAATTAACTCCCAACATCCAGCATTACATATGACTTTTGATCTAACAAAATCTGATTCTTTCTAAGCTTCATCAGTCGCAATGTGGTTGACACGATCTTTCGCTGGCACTTGCGGTATGGCTTCATCTTGATCTGCTTCACAATTCACCTTCTGGCGCAAGTGTCTTAGTAGGTGAGGGACTAGGGTTGAAGTGAACAGGTATAACACCTTTTCTCCTAGGACAACTATTAGCAAAGTGTCCCATCTCATTGCATCTGAAGCAACGCCTGACTGGCATCTGTTGGCTTCCTCCTGACATAGCACTAATCTTGGTAGGGTAGGGCCATGATCGTCGCGATCTACAGTGATCACTTTCTTCTGGGGCAATGGTTAGCAAAATATCCTGGTTGGCGACAAGCATAGCAAACTCTAGAGAGCAGGCTTCTTCCTTGAGAACGTTTCACCAGGTTGGTGTTATCAAAACTCTGACCATTAGGGCGAAGCACAGGTGAAGATGTCTCTTACAAAGTCTTAGCAGTATGGCAACTGAGTTGATGAGGGGCATTCCTCATTCGCTGTTGCGGTGGTCCTTCTTGACAAACTTTCTAACGCTTGCGATGGTCTTCCAATTCCTTGCACTCATCTTTTAGGTTAAGGCCTTTGTTAACCAACTCCTCTTGCTTCAACTAACTCCTTATGCGAATTACTCTCGTAGTCTTACCACTCACTTTTGGTGTTACAAACTTTACTGAAGTAATTTTTAAAATGATCATGGCTTCAGAAATTGCTTAATCTTTCTGTGGACACTCTTTAACAAAATGATCTATCTCACCACAGTTGTAACATGAATGTTTAGGTTGTCGTGCTGGGCTGATGGGGCATTCTCTAGCACAATGACCTCATTTATCACACAAGAAACAATTCCATGGTGACTAAGTATCACTAATTTCCTGAGGTAGACGGATAGGGTTGACATGTTTCTTCTTCTTTTCTTCACATGGCACAGCTAGTGCGAATGACAATCTTTCTCCTTTCGCTAATCATGAGCAATGACAGCTCGAAAATTCTCTCGCTGATGCCGAGTCACAGCGGTTACTATTGGATCTGGGGGACATTGAGATGGGCAGTGATCACGGCCTTCGTAAAGATAGCATGTGATGTTGCACATAGGACATTCTCCAGGTAAATGGCTTCCTTCATACCGAACAATTGATTGCATGTTCATTAGCAGTGTATCCTATTTCTCCACATCGGATGCATGCACGGTCTTCTGATTTGTTTGGTTGACAACACTTCAAAGAACAACATCTCGGTATGGTATCGGGTGCAGGGGTTGTACTCTTCTCTGAACTCGTGGTAGTCATACTATCATCTGACGATGCAACAAACTGACGGAGGGCGGTGGCAAACTCCAACCAAGTGATGGTATGTCTGTAACAACCCAATTTTTGCTTTTCATGAAATTAAATATTATTTTGCACATTTGTGAATTTTTGGAATTTTCTGGAATTTATTTGGATTTATTTGGATTTAATTTGAATTTATTCCATATTGAAATAATTAAAGAAATTAAATTTTCAAATAAAGTTTTGTTGGAATTATTTTATTTGAGTCCCAAATGCCCTAAAATATTTTCCAGAATTTTTCTGGAATTTTTCTGAGTATTTTGCTATTTTTCTTGAATTAAATGAATTACTGGAAATTATTTTAAATATTAAATCGCTGGAAAATCGAGTCGGGTCAAGTACTGTTCATCCGACCGATTCGAACCCGAGTCGGACTCGAGTCCGACCCGAGCCACGTGACTCGACCGAACCCACTCGGCCGAGCCCTAACCGCGTGACCGTTGGATTCAGATCCAACGGCCATGATTGAGCCACGTCACCCAATCCGAGTCGCCGCCGGACTCCGCCGCCTGTGAGTGAGCCTCGATTTCGTGCGTTTCCGCAGGCGCCGAGGGCCCTATTTATTGCGCCGCCACCGTGTCGGGACCGCCACTTCATTGCGCACTCGTAGCCCTAACTCACCTCGCCTGGCCCGCCGTGGTTGCGCCGCTAGAGCTCGCCGAGTAAGGAGAAGGAGCCGCCATGGTTTTCGTCGGACTCCGCCGCCCGTCCGTCCTCCATCGCCGTTGACCCCAGATCCGGACCGGAGGTCAAGACGCGTCCTGGAGTCCAACTCACTCGCCGGAGCGCTCAAACGCCGCCGGCTGGCTAGGTCGTCGTTCCCTGCGCCGGTGACCCAGCGCCGCCGCTCGCCATCGCCGGACTTCGAGCTCTGCCAGCCGTCAGATCTTCATCAAGCGGTCCAGATTGCGCCACGTCACCGTCGGTGAGATCCCGTTCCAAAATCCCAGATCCAATCTCGACCGTTGGATCTAGATCCAACGGTCCAGATCAAACACGTTAACCCAAACGTGTGAGTCCAGATCTAATCTGGGCCGTTGATTTTCAAATCAACGGCCGAGATTGCGCCACGTGACGGGGAGCTTGACCGCCGCGGTCAGCACACCCGTGCGTGTGACGCTGACACGCCGGGCTCGCGTGTCAGCGACGCGACCAAACCACACCATGATGTCACGATGACGTCATGGCGGGCCCGCACGTCAGCGGCCACCCCAGCCGTGTAGTGACGTCAGCAATGACGTCACCAGTGGGTCCCACCCGTCAGCACCGTGGGCTGAGCCCCGCTGACGTCAGCAATGACGTCACCCAAGGGTGGGCCACCTATCAGTCGCACACGTAAGCAGTGGACCGAGTCCACGGTGGACCAAGCTGCCGTGGTCGAGCCCATGAGCCTACCGACGCCACCGCCCAATCGAGGCTGCCACGTGTCATCTTGACACAATAAATAATTTCCGAAAAAGAAAATGATTTAATAATTCGGTTTAATAATTGATTTGAATTTCAAAACTTCAAACGCTTATAACTTTTGCGTTTCAACTCCGATTTGAACGATTCAAATTTCTAAAAATTCATAAAATTCAGATCTACTCAAATATGAATTTTATTTAATTTTTGGACTAAAGTTTTTCTCTGTAATATTATTTAATTGATTATTTAGACTTTAAATAATCATAACTTTTGTGTTTTAACTCCGATTTGAGCGATTCCAGTTCCTAAAAATTCATAAAATTATGTTCTCTCTGTTTATGGATTTTATTTGGATGTTTGGACAATTTTTGCCTATTGTTTATTCGTGTATTGCTATTTGCACGCTTTACGAGTAGACGTTGAAGTGCCGGAAGGATTCGAAGGAGAAGTATTGACCCAGGAGCCAGCTCAGGACCAAGAGCAAGTACTTTTTGAAGGCAAGTTATGCTTTGACCATATTGACCTTATTTTGAAACCTATTTTGATTTAACTTATTGCATGCTAGTTCAATTAGAAAATACCTTATTTAAGTATGGGAAATTAGATAAATGCCAAATTGCTGTATGACACCTTGATTAATTAAATATGTGCCATGACCCCTTGTCACCCTAGTTGTGGTTTACTAGTTGGACATTACTAAAATGCCAACATGGGAAATTAGATCGTTGTAGTATCTTTGCTTAGACTCACCTTTCGTGCTCATGACATGATTTTAGACAATCAAATGTTAATATTGACTTAATGATATATTGAACCTGTTTTGGAAAAGTATCATGTGATGTTGATAGCACGTGGTGCATGGTAATCAACTGGGGTTTGATAAATAGTTTTCGACCGGGGCATGTGGCAAGATTGATCGGGTGGGCCAGTTGTGGCACCGGGAATGTTGGTTTGGTTCTTCGGGTAGTCTTGCTCTGGTCACCCTAAGGACTTCACCTTGCAAGCCTTTGAACTGGGTCAAACATGCAACCACATGTCCGTAATGGGACGGACCTAGCTGATTAAGTTGCTAATAACGCATTACTGTGGGACCTCGAGGAGGTCAACTACACCCTTTGTGTAAGTTGTACGAGTGTACTGGGGCTGCGGCAGTACCCATCTAACGGTTGGTTGGCCTAAACTTCGCCTTAGCTAAGGGAAGGGTTAGTGTGCAACAACACAGGAGGACCACTTGTGTCGTTAGAAGTTTCCGAAAGACTTTGTTACGGGAACTCGCCTTTGTGGTGTTTGACTGTATCTTGTGGGTAAAGTGCATAACCTCTGCAGAGTGTAAAATCTATTCGAATAGCCGTGTCCGCGGTATTGGACATCGCTCGGGAATTACAGTCAAGGGTTAGACTTTCTCAAAAATAACTTGGACTTGAAAGGTTGGATTGGATTAATAATGATGTTGATGGAAATGTGGATTAGGATGGGAAAGATGTTTACTAAACTCCTTGAAAAGTTATTGATGTTATACTTGTTTCTACTGCTTTCGAATCTACTTATGCTACTTGTCAAATGCTGTTTACTGCAAATATACCTTGAGCTATTCCTTTGTATCAAGCCATGCATATAGTATATTAGCTTGCATTCTGTGCATGACTTGCTGAGTACCAAGTACTCACCCTTGCCGCAATACAACACCAGTTGAAAAAGAATCTACACTAGCTTTGGAGGAGGAGCTTCCAGAGGAACCGTCTACTTAGGGAGCGAGCCCAGTCAGTTGCCTGTGGTATACTGGATGGCGCCACGAAGTTATTTTATTTTCCGCTGCTATTATTTCTCTCTTAATAAGTTTCGCCCTGCGTGGCGTATATTTGTAACTTGACCATAAGGTCGAGCAACCAGTTTGACTATTTAATTAAAGTACTTTATTAGTATCGAGTGGTATGATTGTGATATTTACCGATGTTAAGACTGTGTGCACTAGCGCGTTCCTGGACTAGTGCTAAATATACAGAGGGTCCGGATTTGCAAATTCGGGTCCCGACAATGTCCATCCTCAGAGGTGGTGTAGAAACTTTTCCATCAGACTAATGCAACTCCTTCTAACTAGCAAGTAGCATAGGGAACCTTCTCTTCATCTTCACTTTGCACTAAAGCCAGCTTCTCTTCTATAACACAAAGCTAGATTTCTACATCTTTGAGAGTTGCTGATCCATCAAACACGGGTGGTTTGGTCTTCATGAACAAGGCAAACTTTGACTATGAATAGAAGCTTGTGACTTTAGTGGTGGAGGGATTGATTTTGGCACTGATAACATTCATCTGTTGCATCATTGTCTGCATAAGCTGAGTTTGGGTAGTTACAAACTGATCCAAGTGTCGAATTGTCACGGTTGGTGCGGGGGACAGCTGTTAGTCACAATCTGCTCTGTCACTAACACTGGTAGTAGCAACTGTACTGACTTGAACTGCCTCGGAATCACTACTGTAGTTGGTCTTTTCCATCTGCTGACCACTCCAAGGTTTAGCTAAGAGGGAAAAGCATAGATGAGGTTAAAGAATCCTATTGAGGGGAGAACAAGTTTAACCCAAAAACTTATACAAACATTATTAATAACCTGGTATGGTTGCTTATAAAGGCCTAAAAGCTATGCAACGCATACTGCACACTCAGCAATCAATAAAGATCCAAATTAACCTAAGCACACAATAATCTAGCGTCTAAAAGGGTAACACTCCTATCTTAAGAAACGCGACGCTCACACATGAGTCTCAACTTACTACTAAGCACTGATTCGTCAAGCTTCTGGAACACTTCATCGATTCACTTCTCTTCGAGCTCGATAATTCCTTACTTCACGATCTTCAGGGTTGACGGTGACATCCAGTACTTTCTCCTTAAGTGTGAAACATCGCTAACTATTCGGAACAACCCTGGTAAGATTTCCATTTAAATCGAAGGGAAGGATAGAACTTTCAGCAAAGAGGAAAGAATGGAAGAATAAGATAAGTCAAGAATGTATTATTCTTTCAAGTTAAATTTTCTATTTAGAAAATAATTTCGAAGCTCCTAAAGACGGCCAATCTATCTAGGGTCAAGACCTAAAGTCAGTATGGCTCTGATACCACCTCTGTCGGGACCCGAATTTGCAAATCCGTACCCTCTGTGTATTCAGCACTAGTCCAGGATCACGCTAGTGCACACAATCTCAACATAGATGAATATCACAATCATACACATCGGAATAATAAAAATAACCCAATTATAAAATATAAACTAATGTACAACCTTAAGGTCAACCTTACATTGTGAAACCTTGACGGCTTCAACTCCAAATAAGCAGCAGCGGAATGAAGAACATCGGTGAATCCCATCAATACGCCACAGGCAACTGACAGGGTTTGACTCCTAGATAATCGCCATCTCACGGAACTTCTTCTTATTCGACGATGTAGACTTACGCTCCTTTGGTGATTGTTTGTTTGCAAGGGGTGAGTACATAAAGCACTCAGCAAGCCATGCACAGAATGCAAGTCTAATAACTATATGCATGGTTTACTCCAAATGACACGCTGAAGGGGTTATTTTGCAATAAACAGCATTCACAAATATTCATAATAGATTGTAAAGTAGTAAAACAGATAACAATAGTAATAATTGTGAATCATGTGATGAAAAATTGGTTTGATCTTGTGCTGAAATTGGTTAAGATTAGGATTAATCTGTATTGGACCAAACATCCGAACATTAAAAAAGAAACCTTGCTCTTGCGCAGAACCAAATAACTAAAAATCGCATTTTTCCCATGTATGATGACAGACCAAAGTTTTGGTCCGCCATACACAGTGTTTTTGGCGAACTCGATTTTCTCATGTATGATGCACCAAACTTTTTGGTCTCGTCATACACAAAGCTTTTGGTGACTTCTTTATCGTATGACAGACCAAAGATTTTGGTCTGTCATACACATGCTTTGGGCGATTTCATTTTTGCCCATGTATGACAGACCAAAGACTTTGGTCTGTCATACACATGCTTTTGGCGGTTTTGAGCAAAATTGAATTGGTTTGAATTTGAAATTATGAAATTTGTGATGATTTCATGATGCGTGTTTTGAAGTGGACTTTATGCAATGCTCATGTGAGTAGTTGCATGGATTGACCTTGAGTCAAGTCGTGGACTTGTGCTCGGATTTGTTTTGTGGTTTGTTCATGTGCGGTATTGCTCGAAGACGAATGTGGTCGATGACGGACTGGAACTAGGTTCATGGAGGAACCGAGGTTCGGGACTAGGTTCAGGAGGAACCGAGGTCTTGGTGGTCAAGGATGTCATGCGGACGTTCGGGCTAAGGGAATGGTGCACATGAAGAATGGTTAGTCACGTGAGAATGGCAGGAGGTCATTCGCGTGCAAAGTGTTAGTCACGTGAGTATGGCGGTGGCCATACGCGTGCAAAGTGTTAGTCACGTGAGTATGGTAGGGTTACCATGCAGCGTGCAAGAGTTGTACTCGGCCGAGGTTGGGCCAAGTAGAGTTGTGTTGGATACGGATTCCTTCTAGGGAATAGGAATCGTATTCTGGGTTGGTCCTTTAAATAGAGGGGTTGTCTCCTGTTGAAAGGGCACCAAGGAGAGCTGAGCGCATCAAGAGTTTTAGAGTTTGTACTCTTTTGATGAGAGTATTTTAGACAAAAGAAATAAAGATCAATTCTTCCAAGATTTTTATGCTACTACAAGAACCACGCCGCTACGTTGTTTTCTGCTTTTGGTTTTGTTTGCATGCTTGTTCTAATTCTAGATTTGTTTTTGATCGTTGAGTTTCATCTTGATTTGATCCATCAAAAACCGTTCTAGGGTATTGATTTAGAGTTCCTCAAAGTCTAGTTGATTAAACTTTTGTCGGTTCTATTAAAACTTTCAAGTTTACGTTAGATCAATTCTCGTCAAGTTCTGGATCAGCAAGCTTGTGAAGCTCATAACTTTTGATTCATAAGTCCGATCGAGTTGATTCTTTTTGGGTTTGCTTCATATTGGAATCTAGTTTCTTGTGTCCAAATTTCACATCATTTCGACGGTTGGATCTCCGGGAATTCTCATTTTATCAAGCCTCTGTCAATCTGTTTTTGTCAAATCCGAGGCAATCTTTTGGTTTCTTTTGGGGTGAAGTTTTTAATAGATCAAAATTTTGGTTTTAGCTTCCGCTCAATCATTCACCCCCCCTCTGATTGCTATATTCGTAAACTTCGATCCTACAAGTGGTATCAGAGCGAGGTTTTTCTAATCTATCTTAACCGGTGATTAGATTAATGGATCGTTATTCGACAAAACCTTGTGTGTTCGATGGTGTTGATTTTCAGTTTTTGAAGGCCAAGATGGAGGCATTCATCCAAGCACAAGGCTTCACAATTTGGGAGAAGGTATACAAGCCATACGAAGTTCCTGCAAACGACAACGTCAATGACGCCAATCGCGCACATGTTGAAGCAAACAAAGAAGGCACGCAACTTGATCATCCAAGGATCGGGAAGGAGTGACTTCGATCACGCGTGGTTCATCTTCGATACGCATATGAGGTATGGAAATCTCTTTGTGATTACCATGAGGGTTCTAACACTGTCAAAGAGATTCGCCAAGATATTTACAAAAAAGAATACATGCGTTTTGAGATGAAACCTAGTGAATCTGTAGATGACTTCTTTGCACGTTTCAATAAAATTCTTAGCAATCTACGTGCTGTTGGAGTTAGCTACACTGATGCTGCTAATGCTAGACAATTGCTTAGTGCTTTGGACATGTCGGTGTGGGAGATGAAAGTAACATCTATACAAGAATCTACTACCATGAGTACACTTACTTTAGATGTTCTTTATTCTAAGTTGAAAACTCATGAGTTGGATGTTCTTGCTAGGAAGGGTAACATTAAAACAATTGCTTTGATCTCTAACCCTAACATGTCAAATGCAAATTCTTCTTCTAGCTTTGCCTTGTCTTCCATGTCTTCTTTAACAGATGAGCAACTTGAAGAGTTTCCTGAAGAAGATCTGGCACTACTCTCTTCTCGCTTTAACAAAGCTTTGCAGAATGTGAGAATGAGAAAGAGAGGTGGTCCTCCAAGATGCTATGAGTGTGGTGACCTCAACCATATTCGCACAAATTGTCCTAAGCTTGCAGGAAAAACATCAAAGGAGGAGAAGGACAACGGCGAAGGAATGAGAAGAAAAGGTTCTCGTCAAATGATAGGAAGAAGAAGAGCTTCATCAACCGCAAGGTGGTTCACTGAGTTCTTTCCGCTCTTGAACAAGTCAATTTGAGCGATGTGGACTCCTGAGAGCAGCGAAGATGATGCAACTCCAAGCAAGCATGATTTGATGGGATTGTGTCTCATGGCAAGCGACAGGATAGCTTCACTGAGGACGACCACGACAATGACTTCAATGAGGTAGATCCCTCTTATGATGAATTAGCTATTGCTGTTGCTCGTCTTGGAAAATTGCTTGACAAACGTGATAAGAAAATTAAGAAACATGATTTCATTATTAAATCATTGAATGCTGAAATTGCTAGACTTAAGACTTTGATTCCTAGTGATGATACTTGCAAATCATGTGACTTAATTTACAATGAGCTCACCTTGCTTAGGAAAGAACATGCTCTTTTGTTGCATCTAAATGAGAAAAATGAGAAACATGTTGTACATGCTAGCTGTTCCACTGATGATTTGCATAGTTCAACTTCTTGTTCTAAATGCTCAACTCTTGAATTAAAATTGAAAGATGCAAATGCGAGGGTTTCTCAATTGACTGATAATCTGCTTTCACATGAAATTCTCTCATGCTCAACTTGTCGCAAGCAAAAGGAAAAATAGATGTTCCTGCAATAATTGTTTAATTCTTGCTAAGAAAGTTGATTACCTGCAAAACTCTTTGGAACGATTCACTAATGGCAAGAAAAAATTGAACATGATTTTGGATCAATCTAAGGTTAGCTCAAACAAGAGAGGTTTAGGATTTGATCTTCATGCTTCATTTGAAACTAAACCTCGCACTATTGTTAATGCTCCTTGCAATGACAAAATTGAGATTCTTAATGAGCCTAAAAAGATTGCTTTTAAATCTGCTGGTTTTCTTTCTTCTACTATGATGAATGCAAAATGTGCTTCTCTTTGTTAAAGCCAAACTTCATGCTAAGTACACTTGCACTCATTGTGGTAGAGATGGACATCTAGTAGATTTTTGCTTTAGACTAGCCAGACAGCAAAGGAAAGAAATGACTAAGGCTAGGTCTAACTTCAGAAGAGCACACTATGCTTCTCACTATGCGCCTAGAGTGTTGAAAATGCCTTCTGTTCCTATAAACATGGGAAAAGGAAAAGCTGATTTTGTGCATAAAAATTCTCGTGTTGTGCCTATCACAAAGCGTCGTGTGTCTCAAGATCGATTCCCAAAAATCTCATTCCTAACCCCAGTACTGAGACCTCGACATGTTTTGTTGCTATGTAGGCTTCTCGCGCAAGGAAGGAGAACATATGGTTAGTTGATTCCGGATGCTCACGCCACATGTCCGGGAATAAGAATTGGTTCTCCTCCCTCACTCGTGCATCTCGTGCTGAAAGTGTTACTTTTGGAGATGCATCTTCCTCTTCTGTTGTGGCAAAAGGTACAGTAAAGGTAAGTGACAAGTTTATGTTCAAGGATGTGGCTCTTGTTGAAAACTTCAAATATAACTTGCTTTCTGTCTCACAAATGCTTGATGAAGATCTTGAGATAAGCTTTAAGAAAAATGAATGCAAAGTGCTAGATGCTTCAGGTGATCTTGTGTTCAAGATTTCTCGTTTTGGAAGAGTTTTTAAAGCTGATTTTGATGCATCACCTTCTTCTAAACATAGGTGTCTAATTGCCAATGTTTCTAAAGATTTATTCTTTTGGCATCGTAGGCTTGGTCATGTTGGTTTTGATCATCTTACTCGTGTAAGCAGTTTAGATCTCATACGTGGCTTGCCTAAGCTTAAGGGTGATAGCAATTTAGTATGTTCCTCTTGTAGACATGGTAAGATGATTGCAGGTTCACATCCACCTCTTACCATGGTGATGACAAACGCTCCAGGACAGCTTCTACATCTTGATACAGTTGGACCATCTCGAGTTCAATCCTTTGGAGGCAAATGGTATGTGCTTGTGATTGTTGATGATTTTTCTAGATACTCTTGGGTATACTTTATGGCATCTAAGGATGAGGCTTTTAGTCATTTTAGAAGTCTTGTTCTTAGGCTTTCTATTGATCATCCAGGAGCTCTCAAAGCTGTTAGAAGTGATAATGGAACTGAATTCAAAAATGCTTCTTTTAATCACTTTTGTACTGAAAAAGGAATTGATCATCAATTTTCATCACCTAGAGTGCCTCAACGAGAATGGTGTAGTTGAAAGGAAAACAGAACATTGGTTGAGATGGCTAGAACCATGTTAGATGAACATCACACTCCTAGAAACTTTTTGGGCTGAAGCGATTTCAATCGCATGTTATGTTTCAAACCGTGTGTTTTTGAGATCAAAATTGGGTAAGACTCCATATGAGCTTCGGTTTGGACACAGGCCTACTGTTTCTCACTTTAGGGTTTTTGGATGCAAATGCTTTGTCTTGAAATCTGGAAATCTTGATAAATTTGAAGCTAGATCAATGGATGGTTTTTTTCTTGGATATCCTGCTCATACTCGTGGCTATCGTGTGCTTGTTTTGGAGACTAACAAAATTGTGGAAACCTGTGAAGTTACTTTTGATGAGTCTAGTCCAGGCACTAGTCTAAATGATGCAGTCTGAGGCACGCATATGTTCAGGGGAGAAAATTTTTGAAGATAATGATGATGATGAAGATGAGGTCTTGACTCTTCCTAATGCACAACAAGTCAGAGCACCTTTGGCACCTACTACTACATCACCTACAGCTAACCATCCTCAAGCTACAACATCATCTGTACATGCTGAAAATGAAGAAGGAGAAGGAGAAGTCTCAAAAGTCAATGCTCCCTTGCACATTCAAAAATGCATCCATCTCAACAAATGATTGGAGACCTAAATGAGAGAGTCACTCGATCCAGGTTTATTCATTCGACACTCATACTCATTCTGCTTTAGTTGCTTCCTTTGAACCCAAAGATATATCTCATGCATTATCTCGACGAATCTTGGATCAATGCCATGCATGAAGAATTAGAGAATTTTGAACGAAATAAAGTTTGGAAACTTGTCTCACCACCTCCTGATTTTAATGTTTTTGGAACTAGATGGGTTTTCAAAAATAAACAAAGTGAGGATGGTGTTGTTGTTAGAAACAAGGCTAGATTGGTTGCTCAAGGTTACACTCAAATTGAAGGCTTAGATTTTGATGAAACCTTTGCTCCTGTTGCTAGAATTGAAGCCATTAGAATCCTTTTAGCTTTTGCTGCATCCAAAGGTTTCAAATTGTATCAAATGGATGTGAAAAGTGCTTTTCTTAATGGCTACATAAATGAGGAGGTTTTTGTCAAGCAACCACCTGGTTTTGAAAATCCAAAGTTTCCAAATCATGTGTTCAAACTATCAAAAGCGTTGTATGGTTTGAAACAAGCCGCTAGAGCATGGTATGATAGGCTAAAAACCTTTTACTTGAAAAGGGTTTTCAATGGGAAAGGTTGACAAAACTCTCTTTTACTCAAGCAAGGCAATGATCAACTATTCGCTCGGATTTATGTTGATGATATTATCTTTGGTGGTTCATCTCATGTTTTAGTGTCCGAGTTTTCGTAAACAATGAGGAAGGACTTTGAGATGAGTATGATGGGTAAGTTGACATACTTTTTGGGATTTCAAATCAAGCAAACAAAGGATGGTACTTTTGTGCATCAAAGCAAATACACAAAAGACTTGTTGCATAGATTTGGGATGGAAAACAACAAACCGATCATGACACCCATGGAGAGCGCTTGCACACTTGATCCGGATGAAGATGGTGAGCCGGTTGATCAAAAGGAATATAGAAGCATGATAGGTTCACTTTTGTACCTCAACGCATCAAGGCCGGATATACAATTTGTCGTGTGCTTGTGTGCTCGCTTTCAAGCTTCCCCACGTGCTTCACATCGACAAAAGTCAAAAGGATTTTCGTGTATCTTCATGGAACTCAAGATTTTGGCATTTGGCTTTCTGCTTCCTCATGCATTAGTTTGAGATCTTTTCTCGATGCTGATTTTGGAGGATGTAGAATTGATAGGAAAAGCACTTCTGGTTCATGTCACTTCTTGGGAAATTCTCTCATTGCATGGTCATCTAGAAAGCAATCTTCTGCTGCACAATCAATCACGAATCTGAATATGTGGTCACGCTAGTTGTTGTTCTCAAATTCTTTGGATAGTAGCTACACTTAAAGATTATGGGTTTTTTCTGGATAGTGTTCCTCTTCTGTGTGATAACACTAGTGCAATTTGCATTGCTAAGAACCCTGTGCAACATTCAAGAACAAAACATATTGACATCAGATTTCACTTTCTTAGAGATCATGTTGAAAAAAGGAAACATTGTGCTTCATCATGTGGATACTGAACATCAATTGGCAGACATTTTCACAAAACCTTTGTCTTCTTCTCGTTTTGCCTTTATTCGGGGAGAACTTGGAATTGTTCATCCAATGGGATTGTTTTGAGGGGGAGTTTCTTTGCCAAATTCTTTCACTTGATGAGCTCACTTTATCATATTTCTTTATATACTATGTAATTGAGCTAATATATGATAATCTAAATTGTCTCACTTGAACTAAAAATGACATTGCGGAATTCCCTGATCTGATTGCCTATAGCTAAATACTCTGTGATATCTCATTCTTCTAGGCTTGATATTGAATCCTCTTGACAAATTTGGGCTATGAAGCAAGTGTGTTTTCAGCTTTACTCTTTCATAAGACCTTTTAATCACTTTTTGCATGTTTACAATCAAAGAAAAAGAAAAGAAAAAGGGAATCAATAAAAAGGATTGTTAAAAGCAAAAAGCTTCAAGTTGTATGCTTCAGGCATGCTTTCCTTAAAAGATAAGATGTATGCTTCAAGCATGCCATTCCCTCAAATGACAAGATGTATGCTTCAAGCATGCCACTCCAAGGAAATAAAAGAAGTATGCTTCAAGCATGCCACATGCAGTTTATTGTTTAAATGATTAAACTTGGTCTACTAGATTGAAGTTGAAACCACTTGCTCGCCCTGATTTGTTAGTTGCTTCAATTTTTGAGTCCTTGTTTTTCTACTAAAAGTCTTACTTAGTACTTGGCTATAGTTGACAGATTTGAGGTTGAGATGCATGTCATTTCTTAACTTGTTAACATCACATTAAGATCATATATTTTGCATATTATGTGATATATAAGGTTATATGATCAAATGAGCTCATCCTTTGTATCTTGGTCCTCCTTTGCTTCTGTTTGCGAAACCATTGATACAACAAAAATTTGAACATGTTTTCTTGTTGTTTTTCTTGATGAATCCATTGTCAAAGGGGGAGAAGTTTTTGAGAAGTTTGGGAAGAGTTGAAAAAGAGGGGGTAGTATCTTTCGGTTGTTGAGTAATCTGGGAGAAGTTCACTTTTTGGCTTTTGGCACATTGCACAAACCACACACATTTTTCACTTGTCAAAAGGGGAGTTTTTATGTTCTCTGTTCTTTTTAAAAACTGCCAAATGTTCATGTCTAAATGGTGTTGCCAATGTTTTCATCAAGGGGGAGATTGTGAATCATGTGATGAAAAATTGGTTTGATCTTGTGCTGAAATTGGTTAAGATTAGGATTAATCTGTATTGGACCAAACATCCGAACATTAAAAAAGAAACCTTGCTTTTGCGCAGAACCAAATAACTAAAAATCGCATTTTTCCCATGTATGACAGACCAAAGTTTTGGTCCGCCATACACAGTTTTTGGCGAACTCGATTTTCTCATGTATGATGCATCAAACTTTTTGGTCGCATACACAAACTTTGGTGACTTCGTTTTTTCAATGTATGACAGACCAAAGATTTTGGTCTGTCATACACATGCTTTGGGCGATTTCATTTTTGCCCATGTATGACAGACCAAAGACTTTGGTCTGTCATACACATGCTTTTGGCAGTTTTGAGCAAAATTGAATTGATTTGAATTTGAAATTATGAAATTTGTGATGATTTCATGATGCGTGTTTTGAAGTGGACTTTATGCAATGTTCATGTGAGTAGTTGCATGGATTGACCTTGAGTCAAGTCGTGGACTTGTGCTCGGATTTGTTTTGTGGTTTGTTCATGTGCAGGTATTGCTCGAAGACAAATGTGGTCGATGACGGGACTGGAACTAGGTTCATGGAGGAATTGAGGTTCGGGACTAGGTTCAGGAGGAACTGAGGTCTTGGTGGTCAAGGATGTCATGCGGGACGTTCGGGCTAAGGGAATGGTGCACATGAAGAATGGTTAGTCACGTGAGAATGGCAGGAGGTCATTCGCGTGCAAAGTGTTAGTCACGTGAGTATGGCAGGTGGCCATACGCGTGCAAAGTGTTAGTCACGTGAGTATGGTAGGGTTACCATACGCGTGCAAGAGTTGTACTCGGCCAGGTTGGGCCAAGTAGAGTTGTGTTGGATACGGATTCCTTCTAGGGAATAGGAATCGTATTCTGGGTTGGTCCTTTAAATAGGAGGGGTTGTCTCCTGTTGAAAGTGCACCAAGGAGAGCTGAGCGCATCAAGAGTTTTAGAGTTTGTACTCTTTTGATGAGAGTATTTTAGACAAAAGAAATAAAGATCAATTCTTCCAAGATTTTTATGCGTACAAGATAACCACGTCGCTACGGTGTTTTTCTGTTTTGGTTTTTGTTTGCATGCTTGTTCTAATTCTAGATTGGTTTTTTGATCGTTGAGTTTCATCTTGATTTGATCCATCAAAAACCGTTCTAGGGTATTGATTTAGAGTTCCTCAAAGTCTAGTTGATTAAACTTTTGTCGGTTCTATTAAAACTTTCAAGTTTACGTTAGATCAATTCTCGTCAAGTTCTGGATCAGCAAGCTTGTGAAGCTCATAACTTTTGATTCATAAGTCCGATCGAGTTGATTCTTTTTGGGTTTGCTTCGTATTGGAATCTAGTTTCCTGTGTCCAAATTTCAGATCATTTCGACGGTTGGATCTCCAGGAATTCTCATTTTATCAAGCCTCTATCAATCTGTTTTTGTCAAATCCGAGGCAATCTTTTGGTTTCTTTTGGGGTGAAGTTTTTAATAGATCAAAATTTTGGTTTTAGCTTCCGCTCAATCATTCACCCCCCCTCTGATTGCTATATTCGTAAACTTCGATCCTACAAGTGGTATCAGAGCGAGGTTTTTCTAATCTATCTTAACCGGTGATTAGATTAATGGATCGTTATTCGACAAAACCTTGTGTGTTCGATGGTGTTGATTTTCAGTTTTTGAAGGCCAAGATGGAGGCATTCATCCAAGCACAAGGCTTCACAATTTGGGAGAAGGTATACAAGCCATACGAAGTTCCTGCAAACGACAACGTCAATGACGCCAATCGCGCACATGTTGAAGCAAACAGCAAGGCACGCAACTTGATCATCCAAGGACTGGGAAGGAGTGACTTCGACCGCGTGGTTCATCTTCGATACGCATATGAGGTATGGAAATCTCTTTGTGATTACCATGAGGGTTCTAACACTGTCAAAGAGATTCGCCAAGATATTTACAAAAAAGAATACATGCGTTTTGAGATGAAACCTAGTGAATCTGTAGATGACTTCTTTGCACGTTTCAATAAAATTCTTAGCAATCTACGTGTTGTTGGAGTTAGCTACACTGATGCTGCTAATGCTAGACAATTGCTTAGTGCTTTGGACATGTCAGTGTGGGAGATGAAAGTAACATCTATACAAGAATCTACTACCATGAGTACACTTACTTTAGATGTTCTTTATTCTAAGTTGAAAACTCATGAGTTGGATGTTCTTGCTAGGAAGGGTAACATTAAATCAATTGCTTTGATCTCTAACCCTAACATGTCAAATGCAAATTCTTCTTCTAGCTTTGCCTTGTCTTCCATGTCTTCTTTAACAGATGAGCAACTTGAAGAGTTTCCTGAAGAAGATCTGGCACTACTCTCTTCTCGCTTTAACAAAGCTTTGCGAGAATGTGAGAATGAGAAAGAGAGGTGGTCCTCCAAGATGCTATGAGTGTGGTGACCTCAACCATATTCGCACAAATTGTCCTAAGCTTGCAGGAAAAACATCAAAGGAGGAGAAGGACAACGACAGAAGGAATGAGAAGAAAAGGTTCTCGTCAAATGATAGGAAGAAGAAGAGCTTCATCAACCGCAAGGTGGTTCACCGAGTTCTTTCCGCTCTTGAACAAGTCAATTTGAGCGATGTGGACTCGGAGAGCAGCGAAGATGATGCAACTCCAAGCAAGCATGATTTGATGGAATTGTGTCTCATGGCAAGCAGCAAGGATAGCTTCACCGAGGATGACCACGATAAATGACTTCAATGAGGTAGATCCCTCTTATGATGAATTAGCTATTGCTGTTGCTCGTCTTGGAAAATTGCTTGACAAACGTGATAAGAAAATTAAGAAACATGATTTCATTATTAAATCATTGAATGCTGAAATTGCTAGAATTAAGACTTTGATTCCTAGTGATGATACTTGCAAATCATGTGACTTAATTTACAATGAGCTCACCTTGCTTAGGAAAGAACATGCTCTTTTGTTGCATCTAAATGAGAAAAATGAGAAACATGTTGTACATGCTAGCTGTTCCACTGATGATTTGCATAGTTCAACTTCTTGTTCTAAATGCTCAACTCTTGAATTAAAATTGAAAGATGCAAATGCGAGGTTTTCTCAATTGATCGATAATCTGCTTTCACATGAAATTCTCTCATGCTCAACTTGTCGCATAGCAAAAAGTAAAAATAGATGTTCCCTGCAATAATTGTTTAATTCTTGCTAAGAAAGTTGATTACCTGCAAAACTCTTTGGAACGATTCACTAATGGCAAGAAAAAATTGAACATGATTTTGGATCAATCTAAGGTTAGCTCAAACAAGAGAGGTTTAGGATTTGATCTTCATGCTTCATTTGAAACTAAACCTCGCACTATTGTTAATGCTCCTTGCAATGACAAAATTGAGATTCTTAATGAGCCTAAAAAGATTGCTTTTAAATCTGCTGGTTTTCTTTCTTCTACTATGATGAATGCAAAATGTGCTTCTCTTTATTAAAGCCAAACTTCATGCTAAGTACACTTGCACTCATTGTGGTAGAGATGGACATCTAGTAGATTTTTGCTTTAGACTAGCCAGACAAAAGGAAAGAAATGACTAAGGCTAGGTCTAACTTCAGAAGAGCACACTATGCTTCTCACTATGCGCCTAGAGTGTTGAAAACGCCTTTCCTGCTCCTATAAACATGGGAAAAGGAAAAGCTGATTTTGTGCATAAAAATTCTCGTGTTGTGCCCCTCTTTATGTTGTGCGTCGTGTGTCTCAAGATCTTTGGATTCCCAAAAATCTCATTCCTAACCCCAAGATCTGAGACCTCGACATGTTTTGTTGCTATGTAGGCTTCTCGCAAGGAAGGAGAACATATGGTTAGTGGATTCCGGATGCTCACGCCACATGTCCGGAATAAGAATTGGTTCTCCTCCCTCACTCGTGCATCTCGTCTTTGAAAGTGTTACTTTTGGAGATGCCTCTTCCTCTTCTGTTGTGGCAAAAGGTACAATAAAGGTAAGTGACAAGTTTATGTTCAAGGATGTGGCTCTTGTTGAAAACTTGAAATATAACTTGCTTTCTGTCTCACAAATGCTTGATGAAGATCTTGAGATAAGCTTTAAGAAAAATGAATGCAAAGTGCTAGATGCTTCAGGTGATCTTGTGTTCAAGATTTCTCGTTTTGGAAGAGTTTTTAAAGCTGATTTTGATGCATCACCTTCTTCTAAACATAGGTGTCTAATTGCCAATGTTTCTAAAGATTTATTCTTTTGGCATCGTAGGCTTGGTCATGTTGGTTTTGATCATCTTACTCGTGTAAGCAGTTTAGATCTCATACGTGGCTTGCCTAAGCTTAAGGGTGATAGCAATTTAGTATGTTCCTCTTGTAGACATGGTAAGATGATTGCAGGTTCACATCCACCTCTTACCATGGTGATGACAAACGCTCCAGGACAGCTTCTACATCTTGATACAGTTGGACCATCTCGAGTTCAATCCTTTGGAGTCAAATGGTATGTGCTTGTGATTGTTGATGATTTTTCTAGATACTCTTGGGTATACTTTATGGCATCTAAGGATGAGGCTTTTAGTCATTTTAGAAGTCTTGTTCTTAGGCTTTCTATTGATCATTCAGGAGCTCTCAAAGCTGTTAGAAGTGATAATGGAACTGAATTCAAAAATGCTTCTTTTAATCACTTTTGTACTGAAAAAGGAATTGATCATCAATTTTCATCACCTAGAGTGCCTCAACAGAATGGTGTAGTTGAAAGGAAAAACAGAACATTGGTTGAGATGGCTAGAACCATGTTAGATGAACATCACACTCCTAGAAACTTTTGGGCTGAAGCGATTTCAACTGCATGTTATGTTTCAAACCGTGTGTTTTTGAGATCAAAATTGGGTAAGACTCCATATGAGCTTCGGTTTGGACACAGGCCCTCTGTTTCTCACTTTAGGTTTTTGGATGCAAATGCTTTGTCTTGAAATCTGGAAATCTTGATAAATTTGAAGCTAGATCAATGGATGGTTTTTTCTTGGATATCCTGCTCATACTGTGGCTATCGTGTGCTTGTTTTGGAGACTAACAAAATTGTGGAAACCTGTGAAGTTACTTTTGATGAGTCTAGTCCAGGCACTAGTCTAAATGATGCAGTCTGACGCATATGTTCGGGGAGAAAATTTTTGAAGATAATGATGATGATGAAGATGAGGTCTTGACTCTTCCTAATGCACAACAAGTCAGTAGCACCTTTGGCACCTACTACTACATCACCTACAGCTAACCATCCTCAAGCTACAACATCATCTCAGTACATGCTGAAAATGAAGAAGGAGAAGGAGAAGTCTCAAAAGTCAATGCTCCCTTGCACATTCAAAAAATGCATCCATCTGAACAAATGATTGGAGACCTAAATGAGAGAGTCACTCGATCCAGGTTTATTCATTCTGACACTCATACTCATTCTGCTTTAGTTGCTTCCTTTGAACCCAAAGATATATCTCATGCATTATCTGACGAATCTTGGATCAATGCCATGCATGAAGAATTAGAGAATTTTGAACGAAATAAAGTTTGGAAACTTGTCTCACCACCTCCTGATTTTAATGTTTTTGGAACTAGATGGGTTTTCAAAAATAAACAAAGTGAGGATGGTGTTGTTGTTAGAAACAAGGCTAGATTGGTTGCTCAAGGTTACACTCAAATTGAAGGCTTAGATTTTGATGAAACCTTTGCTCCTGTTGCTAGAATTGAAGCCATTAGAATCCTTTTAGCTTTTGCTGCATCCAAAGGTTTCAAATTGTATCAAATGGATGTGAAAAGTGCTTTTCTTAATGGCTACATAAATGAGGAGGTTTTTGTCAAGCAACCACCTGGTTTTGAAAATCCAAAGTTTCCAATTCATGTGTTCAAACTATCAAAAGCGTTGTATGGTTTGAAACAAGCCCCTAAAGCATGGTATGATAGGCTAAAAACCTTTTTACTTGAAAAGGGTTTTTCAATGGGAAAGGTTGACAAAACTCTCTTTTTACTCAAGCAAGGCAATGATCAACTATTCGTTCAGATTTATGTTGATGATATTATCTTTGGTGGTTCATCTCATGTTTTAGTGTCTGAGTTTTCAGAAACAATGAGGAAGGACTTTGAGATGAGTATGATGGGTAAGTTGACATACTTTTTGGGATTTCAAATCAAGCAAACAAAGGATGGTACTTTTGTGCATCAAAGCAAATACACAAAAGACTTGTTGCATAGATTTGGGATGGAAAACAACAAACCGATCATGACACCCATGGAGAGCGCTTGCACACTTGATCCGGATGAAGATGGTGAGCCGGTTGATCAAAAGGAATATAGAAGCATGATAGGTTCACTTTTGTACCTCACTGCATCAAGGCCGGATATACAATTTGCTGTGTGCTTGTGTGCTCGTTTTCAAGCTTCCCCACGTGCTTCACATCGGCAAAAATTTGTCAAAGGATTTTCGTGTATCTTCATGGAACTCAAGATTTTGGCATTTGGCTTTCGCTTCCTCATGCATTAGTTTGAGATCTTTTCTGTTGCTGATTTTGGAGGATGTAGAATTGATAGGAAAAGCACTTCTGGTTCATGTCACTTCTTGGGAAATTCTCTCATTTCATGGTCATCTAGAAAGCAATCTTCTGTTGCACAATCAATCACGAATCTGAATATGTGGTCAGCTGCTAGTTGTTGTTCTCAAATTCTTTGGATAGTAGCTACACTTAAAGATTATGGGTTTTTTCTGGATAGTGTTCCTCTTCTGTGTGATAACACTAGTGCAATTTGCATTGCTAAGAACCCTGTGCAACATTCAAGAACAAAACATATTGACATCAGATTTCACTTTCTTAGAGATCATGTTGAAAAAGGCAACATTGTGCTTCATCATGTGGATACTGAACATCAATTGGCGACATTTTCACAAAACCTTTGTTTTCTTCTCGTTTGCCTTTATTCGGGAGAACTTGGAATTGTTCATCCAATGGGATTGTTTTGAGGGGGGAGTTTCTTTGCCAATTTCTTTCACTTGATGAGCTCACTTTATCATATTTCTTTATATACTATGTAATTGAGCTAATATATGATAATCTAAATTGTCTCACTTGAACTAAAAATGACATTGCGGAATTCCCTGATCTGATTGCCTATAGCTAAATACTCTGTGATATCTCATTCTTCTAGGCTTGATATTGAATCCTCTTGACAAATTTGGGCTATGAAGCAAGTGTGTTTTCAGCTTTACTCTTTCATAAGACCTTTTAATCACTTTTTGCATGTTTACAATCAAAGAAAAAGAAAAGAAAAAGGGAATCAATAAAAAGGATTGTTAAAAGCAAAAGCTTCAAGTTGTATGCTTTGCATGCTTTCCTTAAAAGATAAGATGTATGCTTCAAGCATGCCATTCCCTCAAATGACAAGATGTATGCTTCAAGCATGCCACTCCAAGGAAATAAAAGAAGTATGCTTCAAGCATGCCACATGCAGTTTATTGTTTAAAAGATTAAACTTGGTCTACTAGATTGAAGTTGAAACCACTTGCTCGCCCTGATTTGTTAGTTGCTTCAATTTTTGAGTCCTTGTTTTTCTACTAAAGGTCTTACTTAGTACTTGGCTATAGTTGACAGATTTGAGGTTGAGATGCATGTCATTTCTTAACTTGTTAACATCACATTAAGATCATATATTTTGCATATTATGTGATATATAAGGTTATATGATCAAATGAGCTCATCCTTTGTATCTTGGTCCTCCTTTGCTTCTGTTTGCGAAACCATTGATACAACAAAAATTTGAACATGTTTTCTTGTTGTTTTTCTTGATGAATCCATTGTCAAAGGGGGAGAAGTTTTTGAGAAGTTTGGGAAGAGTTGAAAAAGAGGGGGTAGTATCTTTCGGTTGTTGAGTAATCTGGGAGAAGTTCACTTTTTGGCTTTTGGCACATTGCACAAACCACACACATTTTTCACTTGTCAAAAGGGGAGTTTTTATGTTCTCTGTTCTTTTTAAAAAACTGCCAAATGTTCATGTCTAAATGGTGTTGCCAATGTTTTCATCAAGGGGGAGATTGTGAATCATGTGATGAAAAATTGGTTTGATCTTGTGCTAAAATTGGTTAAGATTAGGATTAATCTGTATTGGACCAAACATCCGAACATTAAAAAAGAAACCTTGCTTTTGCGCAGAACCAAATAACTAAAAATCGCATTTTTCCCATGTATGACAGACCAAAGTTTTTGGTCTGCCATACACAGGTTTTTGGCGAACTCGATTTTCTCATGTATGACAGACCAAACTTTTTGGTCTGTCATACACAGGCTTTTGGTGACTTCGTTTTTTCAATGTATGACAGACCAAAGATTTTGGTCTGTCATACACATGCTTTGGGCGATTTCATTTTTGCCCATGTATGACAGACCAAAGACTTTGGTCTGTCATACACATGCTTTTGGCGGTTTTGAGCAAAATTGAATTGGTTTGAATTTGAAATTATGAAATTTGTGATGATTTCATGATGCGTGTTTTGAAGTGGACTTTATGCAATGCTCATGTGAGTAGTTGCATGGATTGACCTTGAGTCAAGTCGTGGACTTGTGCTCGGATTTGTTTTGTGGTTTGTTCATGTGCAGGTATTGCTCGAAGACGAATGTGGTCGATGACGGGACTGGAACTAGGTTCATGGAGGAACTGAGGTTCGGGACTAGGTTCAGGAGGAACTGAGGTCTTGGTGGTCAAGGATGTCATGCGGGACGTTCGGGCTAAGGGAATGGTGCACATGAAGAATGGTTAGTCACGTGAGAATGGCAGGAGGTCATTCGCGTGCAAAGTGTTAGTCACGTGAGTATGGCAGGTGGCCATACGCGTGCAAAGTGTTAGTCACGTGAGTATGGTAGGGTTACCATACGCGTGCAAGAGTTGTACTCGGCCAGGTTGGGCCAAGTAGAGTTGTGTTGGATACGGATTCCTTCTAGGGAATAGGAATCGTATTCTGGGTTGGTCCTTTAAATAGGAGGGGTTGTCTCCTGTTGAAAGTGCACCAAGGAGAGCTGAGCGCATCAAGAGTTTTAGAGTTTGTACTCTTTTGATGAGAGTATTTTAGACAAAAGAAATAAAGATCAATTCTTCCAAGATTTTTGCGTGCTACAGTAACCACGTCGCTACAGTGTTTTCTGTTTTGGTTTTTGTTTGCATGCTTGTTCTAATTCTAGATTGGTTTTTTGATCGTTGAGTTTCATCTTGATTTGATCCATCAAAAACCGTTCTAGGGTATTGATTTAGAGTTCCTCAAAGTCCAGTTGATTAAACTTTTGTCGGTTCTATTAAAACTTTCAAGTTTACGTTAGATCAATTCTCGTCAAGTTCTGGATCAGCAAGTTTGTGAAGCTCATAACTTTTGATTCATAAGTCCGATCGAGCTGATTCTTTTTGGGTTTGCTTCGTATTGGAATCTAGTTTCTTGTGTCCAAATGTCAGATCGTTTCGACGGTTGGATCTCCGGGAATTCGCATTTTATCAAGCCTCTGTCAATCTGTTTTTGTCAAATCCGAGGCAATCTTTTGGTTTCTTTTGGGGTGAAGTTTTTAATAGATCAAAATTTTGGTTTTAGCTTCCGCTCAATCATTCACCCCCCCTCTGATTGCTATATTCGTAAACTTCGATCCTACAATAATTTCACAGTTGTTTCACAAGTAAACCATTCCATATCCTTAACCAGTTATCACTTTTCCACAAACAACTGCCTCCAAACCCAAGATCAATTTTATGAAAAGCTAACCCTTGAATGTTGTCAGTGTATTCTACACCAGGGTGCCCACTTCACCTTAGTAAGAGCCGCCAATGGACAGG
Source organism: Rhipidocladum racemiflorum (assembly GCA_036346355.1). Lineage (NCBI taxonomy): Eukaryota > Viridiplantae > Streptophyta > Magnoliopsida > Poales > Poaceae > Rhipidocladum > Rhipidocladum racemiflorum. Next base: position 1,494,121 of record JAYEVF010000028.1, read on the forward strand.
TGGCGTCGAGCCACACCGTAGCGGCTAGCGGTGATCGCCAGCGGATCGTGGCGTCGAGCCACATCAGCGGTCGAGAGAAGCGGCGCCCAATGGACAGTGGCGACCAGGCCACACGCTGGCGCGGTCAGCAATGTGGTCGCCAGCGAGCAGTGGCGACGAGCCACGCCGGCGGTCGGCAAGGTGATCGCCCGGACGGTGGCGTCGAGCCACGCGGCCAGCGGCGGTAAGCGGCGCCGGCGGCAGTGGCAACCAGGCCACGCCAGCGGCGACAGCAGGATCACCACGACACGTGGCGTCGAGCCACGCCCGGGCCGCTGTCGGCAAGGTGGTCGCCAAGACGACGCTTGGCGCCAGGCCACGTCGCTGGCGCCCAGCTCGCGAGGCCACCTAGTAACCTGTGACACCACGTGGGAGGTCAAAGACATTTAATGCGTATCGTGCGCATTAAATGAGGGTAATGAAGGCCACAGTATGGCGGCGTGTGTTCCCAACACGCGCCATTGTTGCGAGTGACGTCATGATGCAATTTCCCACCCCGGCAGAGCGGGCGAAGCTAACAGGCGCAGGGCCCGAGGCGGGGGAGAGGATGTCTGTGCCAGGGCATTAAGTGTGCTGCAAGAACAGTGACAGGCACATTAAATGCGACGTGGCATTGTACTCATAGTGATGCACTTTTGTAAGCCCCATGCGCCCCAGCTAGCCCGAGTATAAAAGGCAGCTGGGGAGCATGGGAGCGGGGGATCTCTCTCTTGGTTGGACTTGGGTTGGATCCTTTAGGTTGGGTTCGATCTCTCAGATTGGCTCATTCTCCTGTGGGGTTAGAGTCCGGGGTTCCAGGTCCCTTGTTCTTTCGGTTTCTCCAAGAACACAAATAAGAGTAACACAAGCAGGACTAGGGCTATTACTCGTGAGGAGGGCCCGAACCTGGGTAAACCCGAGTTTCACCTTGTGAGCTTCGCCTCCATTTTTCTACCACCGTATCTCGAGCAATCTCCACGAAAGCCCCCCGTTCGGACTTCTTACACCCCATTTTGGAAGGGGTCTGTTAGCTCATACGCTGACAGTGGCGCACCAGGTAGGGGGCTCGGTGGTTGGATTGCCCTTTTTTCTTCCACCTTCTTGCAAAGCTTGCAAGAAGCTTTGACGGGCGTCAGCATGGCGGCTTCACGCTCCAAGCACGACGGCCTACCCGAGGAGAGTAGCGCTCGCAGCCGATCCCGACGCTCACCCAGGGCGTCGGACCTCCCGGGCCCCTCCGCCCAGGGAGGGACGCGTGGCGCTTCCGCGCAAGGAGGATAGACCGTCCGACGGCATCTGTTGATGGGAGATGACACCCCAGCGTGGAATCTTCATGCAGCTCGGCTGCTCCTCGATCACCCCCCGGTTGCGCTAGGGGGCGAAACCCCGGCCGCTCCATGGCTGCGGGACATCGCCCGCCTAGTGGATGCCGCCCAGCAGCAGGTGGAGGCGGCAAATCAGCCGGGGGCTTCCGGCGTCGGGCGGTAGGACATGCGCGCGACCGATGTGCAAGCCTCCAGCCGCCTTGTTAGAGTTTCTCCTGGTCGCGAGGGCTGGGACAAAGGGAAGGGTGCACAGGTTGTAGCCCCCTCGGGTACAGGGGACGTGCACATGCTCCCATTCCTTCTCATGGTTCCCCCAAGCCGGCGAGGGGCCACGGGGATCTAAGGGCCCGCCTAGACGAAAGGAGGTCCCAGCACGATATCCTTAGGGGGCGTCGTGCGCACGTGCAACGTCGCGTTGGCCACCCGATGTCTAGCGGTCGGGGCGAGACCTCGCTCCCTAACTCCAGGGAGAGCGTAGACTCGCACTCCTCGACCCCATCTCGGGGCCGAGGGGCGGGCGAGCGACGCTACTCCCCCTACAACGTTGGATGCCAAGCGTTTTCCCTCCGCCTACGCCAAGCTGCGTGGCCGGAGAGGTTTCGCCCTGCGTCCATCTAAAAGTATGATGGTACCACCAATCCAGATGAGTTCCTGCAGATCTACACTACAGCGGTGCGTGCCGTGGGAGGGTCTGAAAATATCATGGCCAACTACCTCCCGACGTCACTGACGGTCTCTGCCCGCTCCTGGCTATTGAACCTCCCGCGAGGCTCCATGCACTCGTGGGAGGAACTGTGCGACCTGTTTGTCGCCAACTTTCAGGACTCCTACAATCAGCCGGGTGTGTAGGACGACCTCCATGCCCTGGAACAGATGAAGGGGGAGTCCCTAAGGGAGTTCATCCGGCAGTTTAGCCACTGCCGCAACACGATCCCCCGGATTTTCGAGCAATCGGTGATTATCGCTTTCCGGAGGGGGTCCAAGATCAGAAGATGCGGGAGAAGATGGCTACCCGCACCATATCGACCACTTCTGAGCTGTTCTCCTTGGCGCATAAATGTGCCAGGGCGGCGGAGGCCCGGGAGCGCACGACGGGGCCGTCCGACCACAGCGAGGCGGGAACCTCGATGGCTTATGATCACAAGAAGAAGAAGCGCAAAGAGGTCGATGCCGAAGAGATCCTAGTCACTGAGCCGGAGGCCAAGCCCCAAAAGCGCGACCACCAGGATAGGAGGGGTGATCACCGAGACCCGCGTGGCGACCGCGGGGACCGCCGTTCACCCTGCCGAGAAGACGACAGGGGCAGACCTTACTGCCCCATCCATAGGACCAACGGGCACGATCTGGCGGATTGCCAGGTCGTGTCCAAGCTGGTGGAGCAGCGGCTTAAAGAACGCCGCGAAGACGACCGCGATGACGCGGGTGAAGACCCTGCTCCGCTGGCCTTTCAGCAAGCGGAGCACACGGTGGCTTTCATTCATGGTGGCTCCGCCACCTACTCTTCAAACTCTTAGTTCAAGCGAGAGTTGAGGGAGGTGTGCGCCATCGTACCAACCCCCGGGGCGAGTAGGCCACTGAAGTGGTCGGAGGAGCCGATCACCTTCAGTCGAGCTGACCACCTGGAGAGCACCTCAGGCCCGGGCCATCTCCCGATCGTGGTTTCTCCCATGGTCCGGAATGTGAGACTCGGGCGTGTACTTGTTGATGGAGGAAGTTCCATCAACCTTATGTCAGTCGGGGCGTTCAAGGCACTCCAAATTCCCTATGAAGAGTTGCGCCCAGCCCCTCTCTTCTACGGAGTTGCCCCTGGGTAGGCTTGACGCCCCTAGGACAAGTTTGGCTGCCTGTCACCTTCGCAAGTGTGGAGAACTTCCGGACAGAGAAAATCAACTTCGACATCGCAGACTTCGACCTCCCCTACAATGCTTTGCTTGGCCGACCAGCTCGGGTCAAGTTCATGGCGGCCAGGCATTACGCCTACATGATGGTGAAGATCCCGGGGCCTGGAGGTCCAATTACTGTGAAGGTGGATCGGCTGGAGGCCCTACGCCTCAGCAAGCAGGTGCAGGACCTGGCCGGCACCACCTGCTCGGCCCTAGGCGAGGACGACTGCCCCGAGCTCCCCCCGGTCAGGACCCGCGCCTCACCTGGTTCTTCGGGTGAGGTGAAGGCGGTCCCCGTGGGCGAGGACAGTTTTGGGAAGGTCGTGAAGATTGGTGCTAGCCTCGGCACCAAATAGGAAGACGCGCTCGTCACCTTCCTCCGGTCTAACTTAGATGTGTTCGCCTGGGAACCATCTGAAATGACCGAGGTCCCTAGGGAGGTGATTGAGCACCGATTGGCAACGCTCCCTGGAGTGCACCCAGTCCGGTAGAAAGTCCGGAGGCAGGCACCAGAGCGGCAAGATGCCATTCGGGATGAGGTAGAGAAACTGCTGCAGACAAGGATTGTACGGGTGGCCGCCTACCATGAGTGGCTGGCCAACCCTGTGCTTGTCAAGAAGTCGAATGGGAAGTGACGGATGTGCATCGACTTCACCGACCTCAACAAAGCCTTCCCCAAGGACCCGTACCCCCTGCCGCGGATAGACATTGTTGTCAATTCCACAGCAGGGTGCGAGGTCTTGTGCTTCCTGGATGCCTACTCCGGCTACCACCAAATCAGTATGGCGCGGGAAGACGAGGAGAAGACTGCTTTTGTGACCCCTCTAGGCGTATACTGTTATGTCCGAATGCCATTTGGGTTGAAGAACGCTGGTTCAACCTACCAGCGAGCTATGCACACTGTATTTCAGTCACAGATTGGAAGAAATCTTGAAGTATATGTTGATGACTTGGTAGTGAAGACCAAAAAGACTGATGGGCTTGTTGAACATCTAGAGGAGACTTTCTCCCACCTCCGGCAGTATTGTTTGAAGCTGAATCCTGAAAAGTGTGTGTTCGGTGTGTCATCTGGAAAGCTGCTTGGGTTCCTCGTTTCCAGTCGCGGAATCGAGGTCAACTCGGAAAACATCGCGACCATCGAGCGCATGCAGCCGCCCACACGGCTCAAGCAAGTCCAGTGCCTGGCTGGTCGCCTGGCCTCTCTTGGCCGGTTCATAGCCCGGTTTGGAGAGAAGAGTCTGCCCTTTTTCAAGCTGTTAAAGAAGACCAACTTCTTCGAGTGGACTACAGAAGCGCAACAAGCACTCGAAGACTTAAAGAAGTATCTCTCCTCCCCTCCGGTGCTGGTCGCTCCCGAGCCAGGCGAGCCGCTACTATTGTATGTGGCGGCCAGTCCTGCGGCTGTGAGTGCGGCACTGGTGGCGGAGCGTGAGGGCGTCCAGCGGCCAGTCTACTACGTCAGCAAGGTGTTACATGATGCAGAAACAAGGTATCCGCAAGCCCAGAAGATGGTGTATGCCGTGCTGGTGGCATCCAGGAAGTTGCGGCATTATTTCCAAGGAACGGATATCACAGTGGTTTCTGCCTACCCCTTGCGCGAGATCCTTCACAATCGTGAAGCAGGGGGTCACATTGTCAAGTGGTCTGTGGAGTTGGGGGAGTTCGGCCTCAAGTTCGCCCCCCGTACTGGCAGAGTTCATTGTCGAGTGGACTCCTGCCGAGTCTGAGACTAAGGAAACCCCCGTGCCCTCCCCCTGGACACTCTACTTCGACGGCTCCTTCAGGCTCGAAGGTGCGGGGGCTGGGGTCCTCCTGGTTTCCCCAACCGGGGACCTCCTCAAGTACGTGGTCGTTCTGGACTTCAAGGCCACCAAAAACGTTACCGAGTACGAAGGCTTGCTAGTAGGGCTTCGCGCCGCGGCGGCCATCGGGGTTCGGCGTCTGCAAATCAAGGGCGACTCGCTGCTAGTCGTCAACCAAGTGAGAAAGAAGTTCTCCTGCTCTGATCCTGTCATGGCAGAGTACTTGGCAGAGGTCAGAAAGATGGAGCGACACTTCGACGGGCTGGGGTATACTCATATCCCCCGATGCGACAACTACTTGGCGGACGAGCTCGCCCAGCTCGCCTCAACAAGATCCCCTGTTTCGGTCGAAGTCTTTGAAGAAAGGCTTCCGCGACTATCCATCGCAGCCCCCGTTTCTAGTGGGGACGATGGTGACACTACTTCAACCCTCATTCCAAAAGGGAGAGTAGTACCGGCGGAAACGCCTGGCCAGGCGGAGTACCCGGGCGATCACCCTGTGGTCGCCACACTTGACCGGGAAGGCACATGGATGGATCCGATCCTGGCCTACCTGCGGGATCAAGTGTGCCCCGACGATGATGCGTTAGCGGATAAGATAGCGTGAAAGGCCAAGTGCTATAACCTGGTGGGCGGGGACCTGTACCGCCGGGGTAGAAACGGAGTTCTTCTGAAGTGCATCACTTGGGAAGAGGGGAGCACTTTGCTCTCTGATATCCATGGAGGCGTGTGCGGGAGCCATATGTCCAGTCGAACGATGGTGGGGAAGGTTTTCCGCCAAGGGTTCTATTGGCCAACCGCCCTCCAGGATGCTTGCAAGCTGGTGAGGAAGTGCGAGGCATGCCAGTACCACGCCAAGCAAATCCACCGACCAGCCCAGGCTCTGCAAACTATCCCGCTCTCATGGCCCTTTGCGGTCTGGGGGCTGGATATCCTGGGCCCGTTCTCGCGGACCACAGGGGGCTACACCCACCTGTTCGTCGCCATCGACAAGTTTACCAAATGGGTGGAAACCGAGGCGGTCAGAGCCATTACCGTTGCCGCCGCAATCAAATTCATGCAAGGAATCTTTGCCCGTTTTGGGGTTGCCAACCGCATCATCACTGACAATGGCGCCCAGTTCACCAGCGCTGCCTTCTTGGGTTTCTATGAAGAAATGGGCACCAAGGTTTGTTTCGCCTCAGTGGCCTACCCAAGAAGTAATGACCAAGTGGAGCGGGCCAATGCGTTGGTGCTGAAGGGCCTCAAAACCAGGGCGTTTGATCGACTCCACAAGCGCGGAGCCCGGTGGACTGAAGAGCTCTCGGCGGTGCTGTGATCGCTTCGTACCACCCCCAGTCGGGCCACCGGGGAAACTCCTTTTTTCCTGGTCTACGGCGCGGAAGTTGTCCTGCCTTCAGAGCTGGCCTTAGGGTCACCGCGCGTGGTGGCGTTCACAGAGGAAGCACAGGAATATCTATGTCGAGAGGATGCCAATCTCCTGGAGGAAGTGCGAGATCGCGCAGCCTTGCGCGCTGCCCGGTACCAGCAAAGTCTCAGGCAGTACCACGCCACCCGGGTCAGCGAGAGAACACTGGCAGTGGGCGACCTGGTCTTGCGAAGAATTCAGACGCATACCGGGTTGCACAAGCTATTTCCCCAGTGGGAGGGCCCCTTTAAGGTGGTCTCAGTGTCTCGTCCCGGGGCGGTCAGGTTGGCCACTGAAGATGGGGAGGAGCTGGCAAACTCCCAAAACATAGAGCTCATGCACAACTTCTACCCCTAAATTGGCTGTAAGTACAGAGCTGTGTTCCCCGGTCAGCCGGGTCGTGTTGTCCTCTCCTGGGCTGGTCGGGGGAATCCTTTGTTTTAATTAAGCGTTCGTTTTCGTTCAAAGCAGTTGTCGTCGCTGTTCTCTTTTTTCTGGTGTGCGCCCGATGGGCCGTGTCCGCGTAATCGCCCTCAGTACCTTAAGGCTCTCTGAATTCTCGACGGTAAAAGTGGAACAACTGGGTGAGCGTGGCGAGCAGGGATGGGCGATCGGATGGCTAGTTTGGCACGGTTTTCAACACGGTCATGACGCTCAGGGTGTCCCCGTGAGAATCGGCGACTCAAACGCCACTACCGAGAGCCTACTACCCTGCCACACCTCGCCAAGTGTTCGGTCCCGAGAGACCGCGAGAGTAATTAATTTCACAAGGTCCTAAGGTCCTGATATAGCGACATTCCAGCACGAGGGATCCGGGCCCTGCACCCCAACTAACCCTTAAAGCGTGTGGTTGCCTTTTTGATTTGTCCATAACCAGTATAGTGGAGGCGCGGACAAGCATCCAAACATAAGACGTGTGAAGGGAAGTGTATGCATTTATAAACAAGAGTCTGACTTGCAGGAGTCTTTTATAGAGGACGAAAAAAACAAAAAAAAGCGGGCAAAACTAAGCCTGGAGTCTTCACTCCTCGTCCGTCGCGGCTTCCGTGGCTGCCTGGTCCTCTATCGGGTCGGCATCCAGCCTGAGCGCCACGTCCTCGGCCACTGCTTCCAGCGCCGGGTTGACCATCTCGAGCTGATCGGCGACTTGCTCGGCGGCATTGCTGACCTGTGCCTCTGCGCGGGCCCAGTCCCCTTACACTCCCTAGATGGCTGCCAGGGGGTCAAAGTTGGTTTCACTGTGCAAGAAAGTGAGCACGTCGTCGCCGCGGGCTACCGCGATCGCCCGCCTCTTGGGTGGATCGGGTGGCTAAGGCGCGGGCGAGTGGAGTGAGGAAGTCGACGATCCGCCCATGCACGAAGGCATAGTGCCGCCATCTGCCGAGGGGGCCGCTGCTCTAGCCCCAATGGCGCTAAGTCAGTCGCCATCCGATCGAAGGCGGGACGCAGCATGGAGGAGGTCTCGGCTTTCGCGTGGAGCCACTCACTCATCTTTTCATCGTGCTCTCGGGTGATAGCCTCGACGCGGAGGGCTCCTTGCTCCCTCTCCTGCTGCAGATCCCTCTCCAACTGCTCCGCCCGGTCGCGCCAGTCTTGCGCCTCCTTGCGGAGGCGGTTGTTCTCCACGGTGGCCTCCCTCAGCCTCTCCTTGCTCGTCGTGAGGCGGCCACTCACGCTGGAGTGTAATTCGCCGAGGGCAGCCAGCAGAGCGTCCGCGTTCGCCGAGGGGACTGAGGCGTTGATGCCTCCGGAGTGGGCGGTAGGCCCATCCCGCCTTCAGGCAGTAAGACGGCCGCCCCTGCGGCGACCACCTGGCGGTCACCGGGGTCGCCTCGGTGCTCAACCGCCACAGCCGGCGCCGCCGCGGCCACTGCAGTGCCCTGGTCGCCTCCGGCTGGGGTGCTTGAAGTGGTTGCCCTGAAGAAGGTAAAAAGGATTTAAGCCTCTCATATTAAAAGAACTTAACAGTCTACTGTGTGTTGGTTTAAATACCCGTGAAGGCCTCCGAAGCAGGCGCGCCGGCGAAGGCGTCGATCCCCTCGCGGCGCCGATGCTGGTTGCACTTCGGCCTGCGCAGCTGGCGTAGGCAGAAGAGCTGGGGCCGGTGGGTCCGGGGCTGGCGGATGGACCTGCGTCGGCGGTGGCGGCGGAGGCGGATCGACCTACGCCGGCAGCGGCGGAGGAAGGACCGATGCCGATGGAGCTATGGTCGGAGCAGCGCCAACTTCAACCACCTCGACGGGAGCAGTTGAAGCTGCAGCTACGGCCGCCGTAGAGCTCCCCGCCCCGATTGAGCCCTTCGAAGCGATCGTGGTCGCCGTGCCCCTGCCAGGACGCGAACCCTCTTGGGGCTGGCACCAGGGGCGTCGTCGTTAGCGGGGTGCTTGCCCCTCCCCTGGTCGCCGGCTGGAGGAGGGTCCCAGATCGTCAATGCCCCTTGGCGGGGCGTGTTCACCAGTCCCATGGCATCCATGGTGGGCATGGCACAGGTGATCACCACGCACTCCCGGGGCTCCACTTGGCAGAGTGGGAGCGCGCCCGCCAGAAAAGGTGGGACAGAGCTAGCGGCGCCCAGCAGCCCCATCCAAGAATCAATCTTTACGTGGGATAAGTCCCCTGCGGCTGAAAGGAAAAAAGAAGAGTGAAACCATCGTTAGCTCAGCGGCAGCCGCAAAAGGCACCAGAAAGAAAGAAAAACAAGTGACCTACCTTCGGGAGCTGTCCGGGTCATGTCATCGGGGCCCGTGTACTGCCAGGCAGGGTAGGCACGGCGGCGCAGGGGACTGATTCTCCGAGATATGTAGTCCCGGAGAACCATGCCTCCCGTCAGGCCCACTGTCCGCAGCTGGTCCATGCAGGCCAACATCGTCCGGAGCTCGGGCGTCTCGTTGACGTGCGCCCCCAAGGTGGGGTCGCTGATAGCTGGCCCAGTCGGCAACTCCAGGACTTCTACGCCGCTGTCGTCCACGACGTAGAGCCACTCGTTGCGCCAAGTCCTCCAGTTGGAATGGAGGTCCAGCGGAATGTAGCGTGAAGTCGCGCCGTCCCGAAGGTAGAGGTGGCAAGCCGACTGGTGGAGGTGTCCTTGGCCGCGCGCAAGGAGTAAAAGAAGCGGAAGAGAGGAAGGTTGTGGGCCACTCCCACGAACATCTCGCAGAAGTGGGCAAAGACAGCAAGGAGGATGACGGAGTTAGGAGGAAGGTGAATGTTGTGGATGGAGTAGAAGTTGAGGACGGCGAGGTAGAAGTCGGAGATCGGCGGGAGGAGACCCGCCAGCATCGCCCAGCCGAAGAAGATCACTTCTCCCGAGCGGCAGCCGGGCGCGGCGGTCCCGGCACGAGTGCGGACGGTGCTGCCGGAGAGGTACCGGCAAAACCTGGTGGCGTTGACATCCTCGACGATCGACGGAGGGAGCAGAGGTGCTGGATGCGCCATATGAGCGAAAAAGAGAAGGTGTAAGAGGGAGGCGATGCGCAGCGAAGAAGCAGTTCGCAAGAAGCAAAGGTTAGGGCTTAGCAGTTGGGCGAGGCTGAAAGGAAAGAACGAACCGCTCCCCTAGTGGCCACTTATATATATAGGCGCATGGAGGAATGCTTCGGTGGGAGACCCGAAGGGACGTGGCGGTTCGATGGCGGGAAACCCAAAAAAATCAGCCAAGGCGCGGGCGCGTTCCCAAGGCCCGCGATTACTGGCGAGGGTGATCAGACGCTCCGCCGATGCTCGATGCAACGGGCGGCATTTAAAACCGCAGCGTTACGTGGGCATTAATGATGGACCCACCCGGGAGACTGAGCCGCTTTTTTATTCCAAAAGGGATAAGGGCGCTCCAGGGTGGGTTCGGGGGCGACAGTAGGTGTATTCTAAACCAGGGTGCCCCCATCACCATAGTAAGAGCCGCCAAGCCGACAAGTGGCGACCAGCCACGCTGGCGGCGCCAAAGAAGGTGATCGCCCAACATGTGTGGCGGCCACGCCACCGGGCAATAAGGAGGCAAACGCCAGCCAATGGACAGGTGGTGACCAGGCCACGCCGCTGGAGGTCAGTGAGGCAGCCGCCCAGTGGACAGGTGGCGATCAGGCTACGTCGCTGGCGGCCAGCAGTGTGAAGTCATGATGCAATTTCCCACCCCGGCAGAGCGGGCGGAGCTGACAGGCGCGGGGCCCGATGCGGGGGAGAGGATGGCTGTGCCAGGGCATTAAGTGTGCTGCAATAACAGTGACAGGTGCATTAAATGCGACGTGGCAGTGTACTCATTGTGATGCACTATTGTAAGCCCCATGGGCCCCAAATTTCGAGAATAAAAGGCAGCTGGGGTGCATGGGAAAAGGGGTTGGATCTTTTTAGATTGGTTCATCCTCCTTTGGGGTTAGAGTCTGGGAGTTCTAGGTCCCTTGTTCTTTTCGTTCCTCGAAGAACACAAGCAAGAATAACACAAGCAGGACTAGGGCTATTACTCGTGAGGAGGGCCCGAACATGGGTAAACCCGGACGTCTTCTTGTGAGCTTCGCCTTCGTTTCCTTTCCACCGTATCTCGAGCAATCTCCACGAAAGCCCCCCGTTTCGGACTTCTTACACCCCGCTTCGGAAGGGGTCTGTTAGGTCATACGCTGACACTTTTCTTTCTTCATGTCCTTCTTTAGGTCTGCAATACTGCTATCGTTCTTTGGAGCCTCTCTAATCTGATCTTCTAGGGTTGAATGCACTTCAACATTAAAAATACATCCTTCGTTCACCAATTCTAAATTGAGGTGTTGGAATTCTTCATAAAGTGCTGGCTGACTTTCCTAAACCATGACATTGTTACAATAACTTTTCCTGCTTAATGCATCCGCAACAACATTAGCTTTTCCGGGATGGTAATGGATACCGATATCATAATCTTTAACTAATTCCAACCATCTTCTCTGCCTCAAATTGAGATCTGACTAAGTGAAGATATATTTTAAACTCTTATGGTCCGTATAGATCTCACATCGATTTCCAATCAATTAGTGCCTCGAAATCTTGAGTGCATGCACAATTGCAGCTAACTCTAAGTCATGAGTTGGGTAGTTTTCCTCATGGGGTCGCAGTTGTCTTGAAGCATAAGTTATGACTTTTCCTTCCTGCATCAAAACACATCCAAGACCTTGCTTTGATGCATCATAGTAAACTTCAAAATCTTTACGAATATCTGGCAGAACAAGTACTAGTGCTGAAGTTAACCTCTTCTTCAATTCCTGAAAGCTCTGTTCACAAGATTTTGTCCATTCAAACTTCTTCTCCTTCTTCAGAAGCTGGGTGAGAGGTCTTGTAATTTTTGAAAAACCTTCAATGAATCTTCGATAGTAGCCTGCTAAACCAAGAAAGCTTCTGATGTTCGGGACTGACTTGGGTTGCTTCCAATCCAAAACATCCTTTACTTTTGCAGGATCTATTGCTACTCTTCCAGCAACATGACCCAAGAAAGAAACTTCTTTCAACCAAAAGTCACACTTACTGAACTTAGCATACAACTGATGTTCTCTTAATTTCTCCAAGACTTCCCTCAGATGGTCCTCATGCTCTTTCCTACTGAGATAGGAGCTGTACCAGGTACAAGCTCGATTATAAACTCAATATCTCGGTCTGGTGGCATACCAGGCAAGTCTTCTGGAAATACATCTGGGTATTCATTCACTATAGGCACATTTTCCAGCGATGTACCTTTCAGACGGTTCAGGATACTACCCCCCTTAGAGGAAGATTTGACAGGAACTCTACTTGAATTCCCTTAGGACTAGTAAGGGAGACAGCTCTACTTGCACAGTCTATATGTCCCTTGTACTTGGTTAACCAATCCATTCTAAGGATTACTTCTATGGCCTTAGTATCCAATAATATTAAGTTTGCTAGGAACTTTACCCCTTTTATAATTATATCCATTTTTGTGCAAACAACAGTTGTTCTTAGTTCTTTACCAGGGGATTGAACTTGTAAGGGATTTCTAAGCTGAACTGTATCCCAACCATGCTTTCTAACCAAATATTCTGATATGAAGGAATGCATTGCACTAGAATGAAATAAAAATGAAGCAGGTACCGAGTTAACAAAGAACTTACCACACACCACATCTGGTGTGTCTTGGACTTCTTCAGCAGTGACGTGGTTAACACGTCCTCTTCCGATGGTGCGAGGGGTATGTGGAGTCGGGCCATGCCTCTTCCTTGAGTCTTTGGGCGCTAGCCGTGTGGTCCCCAAGTTGAATCGAACTGGGGTCACAGCTTGACACTTATGGGGACAATTACTAGCATAATGTCCCATCTCTCTGTAGTTGAAGCCTTTGGACTCCTCTTTGTAGGCCGTGTTGCTCTTCCTAACTTGATTTCTGCATTCTTTGGTAGGGGCTTGAGCGAACTGACGAGGAATGGACATTGGGGTCCTCGAAACATTGGGGACTGCTGGCCTGCTGGTTTGAGGCTAAAAGGAACGAGGGCTAGAACTACTAGCACCACGTTGAGCTTATAACATCATCTTCCTCTTCCTGGACTTGAAAAGCTGACGCTGGGCATCCTCCTGAATCAAAGCCTTATTAACTATCTGCTGAAATGAAGGAAAATCATTTGACACCAGCTGCACTTTGATATTATGGTTGAGACCCTCCATGAAGCACAAAATCTTGGCCTCATCAGTGGCAACATCCTCAGTAGCATATCGAGACAGTTGGGTAAACCTGTTCAGATATTCTGACACTGAGAGATTCCCCTGCTGCAATTTATGGAATTCTCTCCTCTTCACCTCCATAATCCCTTTAGGGATGTGGGTAATGCAGAAAGCTTCAACAAATTCATCACAGTTGATGGCCTGGGCGTCCCCATGAGCAGCGACATAATTCTCCCACCAGCTAGTAGCTGTACCCTTCAACTGATGGGTGGCATAAAGGACACTCTCAAATTCATCACACTGGCTAAGTAAAGTTTCTTCACTTCTTTAAACCAATCATCCGCTTCTAGCGGATCAACAGATCCAGCAAACGTCGGGGGTCTAGTTCTCATAAACTCCCCAAACTTAGATTGGGGTGGCTGAGCTGCGGCTTGAGCTGGGGCGACCTGTGGTTGATTGAGGGCATTCTACGCTAGGGCCTACAGAATATAGAGTTACATGGCCATCATCTACTCTAGGTTTGGTGGTTGGTTCGGGGGTGGATGTCGGGACCCGAATATGCAAATCCGGACCCTCTGTGTATTCAGCACTAGTCCAGAATCACGCTAGTGCACACAGTCTCAACATCGGTAAATACCACAATCATACTCAACGAAATAATAAAGTACTTTATTGAAAGGGAAATATAACGGGTTGCTCGACCTTATGGTCAAGTTACAAAAGTACACCTCGCAGGGATTAAGTCCTACTCAAATAAACTTGCATCGTAAAATAAAGAAACACGTGGCGCCACCCAATATGCCACAGACAACTGACTGGGCTCTCCCCTTAGTTCGTCGGCTCTTCATGGAACTCCTCCTCCAAAGCTGGCATTGATTCTTCTTCAACTGATGTTTGTGTGGTGGCAAGGGTGAGTACTTAAAGCACTCAGCAAGTCATGCATAGAATGCAATTTAATACTCTACATGCATAGCTTATTACAAAGGATAGGCTATGATGGTTCATTTGCAGTAAAGCACATTCACAATATAGATAATAGATTGAAAGCAGTAAAACAGTAATAACTTTCATAAACAATTTTACAAGTAAAGCATTTATCATCCTGAGGCAAATTCATCATTTCCAACATGAAGTCGGGACCCGAATTTGCAAATCCGGACCCTCTGTGTATTCAGCACTAGTCCAGGATCACGCTAGTGCACACAGTCTCAACATCAGTAGATATCACAATCATACACATCGATAATAGTAAAGTACTTTAATTAAAATAACCAAATTGGTTGCTCGACCTTGTGGTCAAGTTACAAGAGTACGCCACACAGGGCAGAAACTTATTAAAGGAAATAAATTGCAGCGGAATAAAATCATCAACGAGGTGCCATCCAGTATACCACAGGCAACTGACTAGGCTCGCTCCCTAGATAGACGGTTCCTCCTGAAGTTCTTCCTCGAAAGCTGGCGTTGCTTCTCCTTCAATTGGTGTTGTATTGTTGCAAGGGGGTGAGTACTTGGTACTCAGCAAGTCATGCACAGAATGCAAACTAATACTCTGCATGCATGGCTTAGTACAAGGAATGTTTAATGGTTCATTTGCAGTAAAACAGCAAATAACAAGTAGCATAAGTAGATTCGAAAGCAGTAAAAGTAAAGATAATATCAATAACTTTTCCAGGAGTTAAGTAAACACTTTCCCTTTCCTAGTCCACATTTCCATCAACGCTATCACTAAACCCAACCAAACTTTTCAAGTCCAAGTTGTTTTCATAAAGTATAACCCTTGACTATAATCCCCGAGCAGTGTCCAGTACGGTGGACTCGGCTATTCGAATAGGTTGTACACTCTGCAGAGGTTATGCACTTTACCCACAAGATACAGTCAAACACCACAAAGGTGAGTGATCATAACAAAGCCTTTCGGAAACCGCAAACTATACAAATGAACCTCCCCGGTTTTTGCCATACACTATCCCTTCCCTTAGCGGAGGCGAAGTATGGGACCGACATACCGTTGGATGGGTACCATGCACCACGTACCATCATCATCAACACAACACATGATACTTCTCCAAAATAGTTCAATATCTCAATAAGTCAATATTAACATTTGATTGTCCAAAATCATGTCATGTGCACGTAGCGGGTCTAAGCAATAACTACAACGGTCTAAATACTCAATGTTGGCAATTTATTAAGGACCAACTAATATGATTCCCAACTAGGGTGACAAGGGTTCAAGGCACATAATTAAATAGTCAAGGTGTCATACTACAATTTGGCATTTATCTAATTCCCAGAAATATTTAAAATAATTTCTAATTACACTAGCATGCAATAATTTAAATCAGACTAATTTCCAAAAATAGGATCAATATGATCAAAGCATAACTTGCCTTCAAAAAGTACTTGCTCTTGGTCCTGAGCTGCCTCCTGGGTCAAACTTCACCTTCGTAGCCTTCGGGCACTTCAATGTCTACTCGTAACGCGTGCAAATAGCAATAAATAATTAAACAGTGGACAAAAAGTGTTAAAAATTCAAATAAAATTCATAAACAGAGAGAGAACATTTTTATAAATTTGAATCGTACGAATCAGAGTTAAAACGCAAAAGTTATACCGTTTAAAGTTTGAAAAATCCATTAAATAAATATAAACAGTGGCAAATTCATATCCAAAAATTAAATAAAATTCACCATTAATTAGAGCTCAATTTTATAAAAATTTAGAAATTAGAATCACCCAAATCGGAGTTAAAACGCAAAAATTATAAGCGTTTGAAGTTTGAAAAATCAAATAAAAGAATAAACCGAATTAATTCATTTATTTTTATATTGACAAATCGATTTATTGCGTCAGCGTGGAAATCGAATTTCCACCGAATTATTTTTCTATTGAAAAATTGAATTATGACGTCATACTGACGTCAGCCGGTCCATGGACTTGGTCCACGGCTCGGGCTTTGTCCACCTTGGACCCGGTCCACAGGTGCACGTGTCACTAACACGTGGGACCCATTGGATGACGTCATCGCTGACGTCATCACCACTCGGCCGAACGGCTCTGACAGCTGGACCCCACCGTGATGTCAGCATGACGTCATCGCACGCGGTCGGGCGGAACGACACCGCGGGCCCATGCTGATGTCATTGCTGACGTCAGCGACGACCGGGCGAGCCCGCGTGGACCGCGTTGGCTCGGCTTTCGGACACGTGGCGCAATCTGGGCCTTCGGTTTGAAATCCGACGGTCGGGATTGGATCTGGATCTCGCACGTTTGGGTTAACGTGGCTTGATCTGGACCGCACGATTCGAATCGAACGGTTAGGATTAGATCGGGTTTCACCGCGTCATGGGGGCGACGTGGCATGTCCCGGCGTGCGACACGTGGCTCGATCTACACCGTTCGATCATGATCGAACGGTGGAGAACGCATCTAACGCTACAACGCGGATTAACCCTAACCGTACGATCTAGATCTAACGGCTGATATTTACCCCTAGCACAGTGGGGTTCAAGGCTACGTGGCTCAATCCCGTGCGTTGGATCTAGATCCAACGGGTGAGATTGGATCTAAAAACCGCAATGTGGAATTACACGGGGGTGACATGGACGAACCTGAGCCATCGGATCTAGATCTAACCTAGTAAAATCACCGAGGTGGCTACGTGGACTCATCGTGGCCGTTGGATGGAGATCGGATGATGGAGAAGCTTCGTGGATGACGATGGCAGCGCGGCGGAGCTACCTGACCAGAGACGAAGACGATGACCAAGCCTGCGGCGTTTTGACGCAGTTTCGGCGAAGTGGATGGTGCGGCCCGATGCGCCTCGTCCTTGCGGTTCCAGATCCGGGCTTCAACACGGCGGAGGTGGCTTGACAGTGGCGGCACGCGCAAGAAACCGATGCGAAGCCCTAACCTAACTACGGCGAGCGATTCCTCGGCAATGACAGCGGTTCGGGCGTCGTGGCTTGGGGCAAAAGGTGCGGCGTCAAACGGCGATCCTCGAGGACGGGTCCACGCTTTAAATACAGCCTCGACGTGCGGGATTTTTGCAAAACCCTAACAAACTTGGAAACAGCGCGGCGAAGCAGTCCGATCCGGACTCGGCGAGGACGACAAAATCCCAGCCGCACACGTGTCCGGATCCAGCGGCTCACACATGCCCACGACGTGGACGCATCGTAGCCGTGAGATCCTGATCTTGCGATTTAGCATACACGTGCACGTGGCTCGATCCCAACCGTTGGATCTTAATCCAACGGTCCGCGCGAGTGGGTTCGGCTCGGCTGGACCGGCTGGGGTTGGACTTGAGTCAGACTCGAGTCGGATGAACAGCAGAACCGATTAGATTTCCAGTGATTTAATAATCAAAATAATTTCTAGAAATTCAAATAATTCAAGAAAAATAGCAAAATAATCAAAACAATTCCAGAAAAATTTTGGCAAATACTTTGAGATATTTTGGACTCAAATAAAATATTTCCAACAAAATCTTATTTAAAACGATCGCATGGGTTAGGGTTTGGTCCGGTTCGAGTCAGACTTGGGTCCGGCTCGGTCGGATGAATAGTAAAACCGATTCGGATTTTTCAGCGATTTAATATTCAAAATAATTTCTAGAAAATCAAATAATTTGAGAAAAATAGCAAATAATCAGAACAATTTCAGAACAGTTCTGGAAAATACGCTGAGACATTTTGGACTCAAATAAAATATTTCCAACAGAATTTTATTTAAAACTTTTAATTATTTAATTATCTCATGAGGGAATAAATTCAAATTAAATACAAATAAATTCCAGAAAATTCCAAAAATTCTCAAGAGTGTAAAATTTCCATTAAATTTATGAAAAGCAAAATTTGGGGTGTTACAAACCTCCCCCTTAACAGAATCTTGTCCCCGAGATTCAGGACTAACTAAGGAATACGTTTGGAAACACTTTCTTCAAATCCTCTTCGCACTCCCAAGTCACTTCACTCTCTGAGTGGTTGCTCCATTGGACTCTGCAGAAATGGGTTGACTTATTTCTTGTCTCTTGATCCATGGTGTCCAGAATCTTTACAAGGTGCTCCTTGTAAGTCAGATCCTTCTGCAACTCGATCGATTCCAAAGGTGCTTGCTCATCTGGCACTCGGGGACACTTCTTCAGTTGGGATACATGCAACACATCATGCACTCCCGCCAATGACTGCGGTAACTCCAATTGGTAAGCAACTTCTCCTCGGCGACTCAGGACCTTGAACGGACCAACATATCTTGACGCAAGCTTCCCTTTGGCATGGAATCTCCTAACTCCCTTGAGAGGTGTAACCCTGAGATATACGAAATCTTTCGATTCAAAACTCAAGTCTCAACGACGGTTGTCAGCGTAACTTTTCTGTCTCCACTAGGCTATCTTCAGTCTTTCCTGGATCATGGCAATATGCTCTTCGGCCTCTTGAAGAATGTCTGGCCCAAAGACATGGCGTTCACCTATCACATTCCAATTTAACGGTGTTCGACATGGTCAACCATACAGTGCCTCAAAATGTGACATCTATAGACTGGCCTGATAGCTGTTATTGTAGCTGAACTCAGCATATGGCAGACTCTCATCCCAAAAGGTAGCATAAGCCAATGCGCAAGCTCTTAGCATATCCTCTAGAATCTTATTAACTCTTTCGGTCTGTCCACCCGTCTGCAGATGATATGCTGTACTGAAGTTCAAACGGGTTCCCATGGCTTCATGCAACTTATTCCAAAATCTTGAGGTAAATTGGGTACCTCTATCCCATACAATCTTCTTCGACACTCCATGTAAACAGACGATCCTGGTCATATACAGTTCCGCTAACTTATCTCCCGAATAAGTGGTCTTTACAAGGATAATATGAGCGACTTTAGTCAAGCGGTCCACTACAACCCATATGGAGTCATATCCTCCTTGAGTCTTCAGCAACCCAGTAATGAAGTCTATTCCGATTTCCTCCCACTTCCAATCAGGAATCTTCAGCGGTTGCAGCATGTCGGGACCCCGAATTTGCAAATCCGGACCCTCTGTGTATTCAACACTAGTCCAGGAACGCGCTAGTGCACACAGTCTTAACATCGGTAAATATCACAATCATACCATTCGATACTAATAAAGTACTTTTATTTAATTAAGCAAACTGGTTACTTGACCTTATGGCCAAGTCACAAATGTATGCCTCGCAGGGCGATACTTATTAAGAGAGAAATAGTAGCAGCGGAAAATCAAAGAAGGTAACATCGTGGCGCCATCCAAGATACCACAGCAACCGACCGGCTCGCTTCCCTAAGTGAGACGGATCCTCTTGGAGTTCCTCCTCCAAAGTCGGTGTAGTCTCCTCTTCAACTGTGTTGTATTGAGGCAAGGGTGAGTACTTGGTACTCGACAAGTCATGCACGTAACGCGTGCTAATATACTATATGCATGGCTTGGTACAAAGGAATAACTCAAGGTATATTTGCGAGAAATAGCATTGACAGGTAATATAAGTAGATTCGAAAGCAAGAGAAATAAGTAAAGCATAAATAACTTTTCAAGAAGTTTGGTAAACATTTTTCCCATCCTAAACCACATTTCCATCAACTTCATTATTAATCCAGCCCAACCTTTCAAACCAAAGTTATTTTTGAGAAAATCTAACCCTTGATCAGTAATTCCCGAGCGATGTCAATACCGCGGACACGGCTATTCGAATAGATTCTAAACTCTGCAGAGGTTATGCACTTTACCCACAAGATACAATCAAAACACCACAAAGGCGAGTTCAGTAACAAAGTCTTTGAAACCTCTAACAATACAAGTGGTCCTCCGGTTATTGCACACTAACCCTTCCCTTAGCTAAGGCGAAGTTTAGGCCAATCAACCGTTAGATGGGTACTGGCCTCACTTCAGACGCCTCCCGCACAACTTACACAAAGGGTGTAGTTGACCTCACGAGGTCCCACAGTGCGTTATTAGCAACTTAGTCAACTAGGTCCGTCCCATTACAGACATGTGGTTGCACGTTAGACCCAGTTCAAAGGCTTGCAAGGTTAAGTCCTTAGGGTGACCAGGGCAAGACTACCCGAAGAACCAAATCAACATCCCCAATGCCACAACTGGCCCACCTGATTACTCTTGCCACATGCCCCGGTCGAAAACTATTTATCAAACCCCAGTTGATTACCATGCACCACGTGCCATCAACATCAGATGATACTTTTCCAAAACAGGTTCAATATGTCATTAAGTCAATATTAACACTTGATTATCCAAAATCATGTCATGAGCACATAGCAGGTCTAAGCAGTATACTACAACGATCTAAACCCATGTTGGCAATTTAATAATGTCCAACTAGTAATCCACAACTAGGGTGACAAGGGGTCATGGCACATACTTAAATAATCAAGGTGTCATACAGCAAATTGGTACTTATCTAATTTCCCCATTTTTAAATAAAGTATTTTTCTATTTGAACTTAGCATGCAATAGGTTAAATCAAAATAGATTTCAAAATAGGATCAACATGGTCAAAGCACAACTTACCTTCAAAAAGTACTTGTTCTTGGTCTTGAGTTGGATCCTGAGTCAATATTTCTCCTTCGAATCCTTCCGGCACTTCAACGTCTACTCGTAAAGCGTGCAAATAGCAAATACACGAATAAACAATAGGCAAAAATTGTCCAAACATCCAAATAAAATCCATAAACAGAGAGAACATAATTTTATGAGTTTTTAGAAACTGGAATCGTCAAATTTGGAGTTAAGACGCAAAAGTTATGATTATTTAAAGTTTAAATAATCAATTAAATAATTTTGCAGAGAAAAACTTTAGTCCAAAAATTAAATAAAATTCATATTTAGGTAGATCTCAATTTTATACAAATTTAGAAATTTGAATCACTCAAATCGGAGTTGAAACGCAAAAGTTATAAGCGTTTGAAGTTTGAATCAAAATCAAATCATTATTTCGAATTAATAAATCATTTTCTTTTTCGAAATTAATTATTGCGTCGGCTGGACACGTGTCATCCTGTGATTGGTCCACGGTGACCTGCCGACGTCAAAGATCGAACGGCCTCCATGATGGCGTCGGCATGCCAGCGTCATCATGCCACGTGGCACCACTCGGGTGCCGCCACGCGGTCCGGTCCATGGATCGGGTCCACGCAGGCGACACGGTCCGCGGTGGTGGCGCACGGCTTAGTGCGGCTGACATGCGGGCCCGCATGTCGGCCACGTCTTGCTTACGCGCGCTGGCGCGCCTGAGCTACGTGGCAAGATCGTGTCCGTTGATTTGGAAATCAACGGCCGCGATTAGATCCAGGGTTAACACGTTGAAAACTACTCGATGATCGTGGGCCGTTCGATCTAGATCGGACGGTCCAGATCTAACCCTACGATAACACTGCTACGGCCTGAGGTGATCGTGGGCCGTTGGATCTTGATCCAACGGTCCAGATCCAATCGGGTTTGGAAGCACGTGACTCACCGCTACCGTTCGATCGGAATCGGACGGTCCAGAAGCTTCGCACTAGTGATGGCGGCCGGAGACGAGGACGACGACCTTCCGTGCGGCGTTTCCGAGGGTCTCCGGCGAGGTGGATGGTGCGGTCCGATGCGCCTTGCTCTTGCGGTTCCAGATCTGGGCTTCAACACGGCGGAGACGGCTTGACGGCGGCGGCGTGCGCACGAACCCGAAGCGAAGCCCTAACCCTACTACGGCGAGCAATTCCTCGGCCAAGACGGCGACTCGGGCGGTGTGGCTTGGGGAAAAAGGGGCGGCATCGAACGACGATTCTCGTGGACGGGTCCACGCCTTAAATACTGCCTCGACGTGCGCGCAAATCGGAACCCTAATCGTGTCCCGCTTGGTCACGGCGGAGCTCTCCGGCTGGGATTCGGAACGGAGATGATGGCTGGGGACCGTCCACGTGTCGCGATGAGCGGCTACGATTGCTCACGCAGCGTGAAGCGGATCCGGCCGGACTCGGGCTCGAGCGGTCGCGGTCCAATCCGGACCGTTGGATCCCGATCCAGCGGCCGGATCGATTGGGTTAAGTGGGTTTGGTAGAGTCGATTGGCTCAAGGTCGGACTCGAGTCAGACTCGGAGTTCCGACTCGATCGGATGAACGATGCTCGACCGAGTTGAATTTCCAGCGATTTAATATTTAAAATAATTCCCAGTAATTCATTTAATTCATTAAAAATAGCAAAAGACTTCGAGAAAAATTCGGAAAAATTCGAAAATATTCTAGGTATTTGGGACTCAAATAAAATATTTCAACAAAATTTTATTTGCAAAGTTTAATTCTTTAATTATTTCAAAATGGAATAAATTCAAATAAATTCCAAATAAATCCAAATAAATTCGAGAAAATTCCAAAATTCACCAAAGTGCCAAATCACACATGAATTTAAGAAAAGCAAAATTTTGGGGTGTTACAAACCTCCCCCTTAATAGAATCTCGTCCACAGAGATTCAGGCTTACTACTGAGAATAGGTTTGGAAACTCTTTCTTCAAATCCTCTTCGCTCCCAAGTCGCTTCGCTCTCTGCATGGTTGCTCCCTGCACTCTACAAGCGGGTTGACTTGTTTCTAGTTTCTCGATCCATTGTGTCTAAAATCTTCACGGGATGCTCCTTATAAGTCAAATCCTCTTGCAACTCAATTGACTCTAGCGATGTCTGCCTCGTGTACTCGGAGACACTTCTTCAATCGGGACACATGGAATACGTCATGTACTCCTCGCTAACGATCGTGGCAACTCCGGTGATAGGCAACTTCGCCTCTGCGGCTCAAAATCTTAAATGGTCCCACATAGCAGGTGCGAAGTTTCCCTTTGGCATGGAACCTCTTAACTCCCTAAGAGGCGTAACTCGAGGTATACAAAATCTTCCTGGTTCAAAACTCAAGTCTCGGCGACGGTTGTCAAGATAACTCTTCTCGTCGCGATTGGGCTATCTTCAACCTTTCCCTAATCACGGCAATCTGCTCTTGACCTTTTGAAGAATATCTGGCCCAAAGACACATCGTTCACTGTCTCATTCCAATTCAATGGTGTCCGACAGTGAGTCGACCATCTGATGCCTCAAAAGGTGACATCTGTAAACTAGCCTGGTAACTATTGTTGTAATCGAACTCGGCATACGGCAAACTCTTATCCCAAGAGGTAGCATAAGCCAATGCACAAGCTCTTAACATATCCTCCGAATCACGGTTGACTCTTTCTGCCTGTCCATCCGTCTGCATGGATGATAGGTCATACTAAAGTTCAAGCGGGTTCCCATGGCTTCATGCAACTTATTCCGTAACCTTGAGGTAAATTGGGTACCTCTATCCGATACAATCCTTTTTGGCACTCCGTGCAAACAGACAATCCTGATCATGTACAATTACGCTAGTTTATCTCCCGAGTAAGTGGTCTTCACGAGGGATAAAATGGGCTACTTTAGTCAAGCGATCCACTATAACCCATATGGAGTCATAACCTCCTTGAGTCTTAGGCAAACCGGTAATGAAATCCATTCCGATTTCCTCCCACTTCCACTCGAGGTATTTTAGTAATTTGTAGAAATCCTGTGGTCTCTCGATGCATTGCCTTGACTCTCGGCATACGTCGCACAATGCAACATGCTCGGCAACTTCACGTTTCATACTCGGCCACCGAATCTCTCCTTGAGATCTGATACATCTTGGCGCTTCGAGGATGAATTGAGTACTTGGAGTCATGGGCTTCTTCCAAAATCGATTGCTTTAACTCCTTTTTGTTAGGCACACAAATGCGATCCTTCATCCACAACGTGCCTTGCTCATCCAACTTGAAGTCCTCTGCCTTGCCTTCCTCCTTGATGGACTTAATCCTGCGGATCTTGTCATCATCCTTCTGCCCTTCTCGGATCTGGTCCTCTAGAGTAGGCTTTACTTCTAATGCGGCCAAGAATCCGCTAGGTACCACCTCAATCTTCATTTTCAAAATCCTCACATAACTCATCGACTTGTGGCTAGCATCGTACTCACGGTATGGCTTTTCCGACTCAGAGCATCGGCTACTACGTTGGCCTTCCCGGGATGGTAATGGATTCCAACATTGTAGTCCTTGATCAACTCTAACCATCTCCTTTGCCTCATATTCAGATCCGACTGGGTGAATATGTACTTAAGGCTCTTATGATCCGTATATACTTCACATCTGTTTCCAATCAGATAGTGACGCCATATCTTCAAGGCATGCACTACTACGGCTAACTCTAGGTCATGTGTCGGATAATTTTCCTCATGCGGCCTCAACTGCCTTGATGCATAAGCGACGACCTTTCCGTTCTGCATCAGCACACATCCGAGTCCTTGGCGCGATGCGTCACAATAAATATCAAAGCTTTGAGCGACATCCGGTAGAACTAACACCGTGCCGATGTCAATCGCTTCTTCACTCTGAAATCCTTTCTCACATTCTCAAGCGTCCATGCAAACTTCTTTTCCTTCTTCAGCAATTGCGTAAGAGGTTTCGCAATTGTCGAAGCCTTCGATGAAACGGGCGGTAGTATCCTGCCATTCCAAGGAAACTCCGAATGGGTCACAGTCTTGGTACGCCTCCCAATGTAACACGCCTTCTACTTTGCTTGGGTCTACTGGCGACTCCTTCCTGCGGTCATTACATGTCCAAGAAACTCCACCTTGTCCTTCCAAAAATCACACTTGCTGAACTTGGCGAAAAGTTGCTGTTCCTCGACTTTTCCAAAACTCGCTTGTAAGTGTTCGGCATGTTCATCCTCTGCTTTGGAGTAGATTAGAATATCATCTATGAACACGACGACAAACTTGTCCAAATATTCCATGAACACCTTATTCATCATATTCATGAAATAATTTGGCGCATTAAATCGATCCAAAAGACATAGCTCAGAACTCGTAATGTCCATATCTTGACGAGAATGCGGTCTTCGATATCTTACGATCGGATCTTCAATCGATGGTATCCCGATCTCGAGATCAATCTTGGAGAAAACTCCGGCTCCTCTCGGTGATCAAACAAATCATCGATCCTGGGTAGCGGATACTTATTCTTCACGGTGACTTCATTGAGTGCACGGTAGTCAATGCACATCCTGAAACTCCCGTCCTTTTTCTTGACAAACAAAACTGGTGCTCCCCACGGTGACGAACTCGGTCTGATAAATCCTTTCTCCGTTAACTCTTCTAGCTGTTTCTTCATCTCAACCAACTCCTCGGTGGACATCCGATAGGGTCTCTTTGCTATCGGTCTTTGTACTGTACAAGCTCTATCACAAACTCTATGTCCCTGTCTGGTGGCATACTCGTAGATCTTCGTGAAAACATCTGGGTACTCATTCACTACTGGGACATCCTCTATGCTGATTGCCTTGGTACTGTTAACCATCAACTGTCCATCTCTAACTGCAGTGGCTTGAAATTCCACTTTCTTTCTACACGGGCTCTCAACTGAGATAGTCCTTCGTCCACAATACAATACGGCCTTGTGCTTGGATAACCAATCCATTCCTAATATAACGTCTAAGGTCTGGGTTTCCAAAATAATAAGGTTTGCTAGGAATTCTATTCCATCTATTAGTATTCTCACCCCGGAACATCCTACTTTCGTTCGGAGTTCGGAACCAGGGGTTTGAACTAAAAGCATGCATCTAAGTCTTGCAATCCTCAAATCATTTCTAGTAGCAAAGCCTTGCGAAACAAACGAATGCGAAGCTCGAGTCAAACAAAACCGTTGCAGTCTTGAGTTAACAAGTAACTTACCCAAAGACGACGTCCGTAGCATTCTCAGAGTGCATCTGCGGTGACATGGTTGACTCGGCCTCTCACCACGCCTGGGGTGTGGCTCTGATCTTTGGGGTCCTAGCTGGGGTGGTTCCTAGATTGAAGCGAATCGAGTCACTCTCGCTTTGTCTTCTTCGGACAATCTGTTGGCAAAGTGTCACGGCTCGTTGCGATTGTAGCAGCGTCTCACTGTTCCTTCTTTGTGCACTGGAGTAGTGTTTCTAGCGGGGCTGGGTCCGTAGTTACGATTGATGTGTCTTGGTGCTGAGGATGGTGTCCTTGTTGCATTCTGTGGTTGGAATCAAGAATTGATTTGGTGCAACTCTCGGTATTTGTTGCGTTCCTGGCGTGATCCTTGCTTTGTTGCATCCTGCGCTTCTGTTCTCATCCAGTTCCTTGCGCTTGTCCTCAAGAATAAGTGCCTTATTCACCAACTCTTGGAAATCTGGAAAGGTGTGGGTGATCAATCCTACTTGTAATCCTGAGTTAAGTCCCTTCATAAAAGCAGGTATGCCTGGCTTTATCTGTCGCTACATCCTCAAAGCGTAGCGTGCTAGCTGTGTGAACTTGTTCAGTAGTCGGCCACCTTGGCTGATTACCTTGCTTCTTGCTCTGAACTCCTCCTTCTTAAGGTCCATGATTCCTTCAGGCCACGTGATCTTGTCGGAAGCGGTGTGAACTCTTCCCAAGTGATATCTTGAGGGTTCTCTTGCGTGGCACAGAAGTTCTCCCACCATTCGGCGGCTGTTCCTTCCAGCTGATGAGAAGCGTAGAGTACCTTCTCATTTCCTATGCATTGAGCTATGTTGTCGGGACCCCGAATTTGCAAATCCGGACCCTCTGTGTATTCAGCACTAGTCCAGGAACGCGCTAGTGCACACAGTCTTAACATCGGTAAATATCACAATCATACCATTCGATATTATCAAAGTACTTTATTTAAATAACCAAACTGGTTACTCGACCTTATGGTCAAGTTACAAATGTATGCCTCGCAAGGCGAAACTTATTAAAAGAGAAATAATAGCAGCGGAAAATCAAAGAAGGTAACATCGTGGCGCCATCCAGTATACCACAGGCAACTGACTGGGCTCGCTTCCCTAAGTAGACGGATCCTCTTGGAGTTCCTCCTCCAAAGCTGGCGTAGTCTCCTCTTCAACTGATGTTGTGTTGAGGCAAGGGTGAGTACTTGGTACTCAGCAAGTCATGCACAGAATGCAAGCTAATATACTATATGCATGGCTTGGTACAAAGGAATAGCTCAAGGTATATTTGCGATGAAACAGATTTGACAAGTAATATAAGTAGATTCGCGAGAAATAAGTAAAGCATAAATAACTTTTCAAGAAGTTTAATAAACATTTTCCCCATCCTAAACCACATTTCCATCATCTTCATTATTAAACCAACCCAACCTTTCAAACCAAAGTTATTTTTAAGAAAATCTAACCCTTGACTGTAATTCCCGAGCGATGTCCAATACCGAGGACACGGATATTCGAATAGATTCTAAACTCTGCAGAGGTTATGCACTTTACCCACAAGATACAGTCAAACACCACAAAGGCGAGTTCCCGTAACAAAGTCTTTCGGAAACCTCTAACAATACAAGTGGTCCTCCCCGGTTATTGCGCACTAACCCTTCCCTTCGCTAAGGCGAAGTCTAGGCCAATCAACCGTTAGATGGGTACCTGGCCTCAGCCCGACGCTCCCGCATAACTTACACAAAGGGTGTAGTTGACCTCCTGAGGTCCCACAGTGCGTTATTAGCAACTTAGTCAACTAGGTCCGTCCATTACAGACATGTGGTTGCACGTTAGACCCAGTTCAAAGGCTTGCAAGGTTAAGTCCTTAGGGTGACCAGGCAAGACTACCCAAGAACCAAATCATCATTCCCAACGCCACAATCGCCCACTGATTACTCTTTGCCACATGCCCTGGCCGAAATCGTTTATCAAACCCCGCTTGATTACCATGCACCACGTGCCATCAACATCACATGATACTTTTCCAAAACAGGTTCAATATATCATTAAGTCAATATTAACATTTAATTATCCAAAATCATGTTATGAGCACGTAAGCGTGTCTAAGCAAAGATACTACAACGGTCTAAACCCAGGTTGGCAATTTAATAATGTCCAACTAGTAATCCACAACTAGGGTGACAAGGGTCATGGCACATACTTAAATAATCAAGGTGTCATACAAAGAAATTGGTACTTATCTAACCCCATGTTTAAACCAAGTATTTTTCTAATTGAACTAGCATGCAATAGTTTAAATCAAAATAGATTTCGAAATAGGATCAACATGGTCAAAGCACAACTTGCCTTCAAAAAGTACTTGTTCTTGGTCTTGAGTTGGATCCTGAGTTAATACTTCTCCTTCGAATCCTTCCCAGACTTCAACGTCTACTCGTAAAGCGTGCAAATAGCAAATTCACAAATAAACAATAGGCAAAAAGTGTCCAAACATCCAAATAAAATCCATAAACAGAGAGAACATAATTTTATGGATTTTTAGAAACTGGAATCGTCAAATTTGGAGTTAAGACGCAAAAGTTATGATTATTTAAAGTTTAAATAATCAATTAAATAATTTTGCAGAGAAAAAATTTAGTCCAAAAATTAAATAAAATTTATATTTAGGTAGATCTCAATTTTATACAAATTTAGAAATTTGAATCACTCAAATCGGAGTTGAAACGCAAAAGTTATAAGCGTTTGAAATTTGAAACAAAATCTGAAATCATTATTTCGATTTAATAAATCATTTTCTTCTTTTTTTGTTGGAAATTAATTATTGCGTCAGCATGGACACGTGGCAGCCTCTGATTGGTTGGCTGACGTCAACCGGTCCATGGACTCGGTCCACGCTCGGCTTGGGTCTACCGTGGACTCGGTCCACGACTCCACGTCTCGCTGACATGTGGGCCCATTCGGGTGACGTCATCGCTGACGTCAGCGGGGCTCAGCCCACGGTCTTGTGCAGTGGGACCTCGACACGCAGGCCCGCGTGTCGGCGTCCTGCACGCAGCGCTGGGCGGCGCCGACCGCGACGGTCGGGCTTCCCGACACGTGGCGCCAATCTCGGCCGTTTATTTGAAATTCGTCGGCCGAGATTAGATCCAGGGTTAACACGTTTATTCTAATCGTTGATCGTTGGCCGTTCGATCTAGATGGGACGGTCCAGATCTAATCCTTTAATAACAGTACTACGGCGCGTGGCGATCGTGGCCGTTGGATCTTGATCCAACGGTCCAGATCTGACTCGGTTTGGAACACGTGAACTCACCTCAACCGCACGATCAAGATCGGACGGTCCACGAGCTCGCGAGGTCGATGGCGACGCAATGGAGCAAGACCACCGGAGATGAGAACGACGACGAGCCCGGCGGCGTTTGAGTTGCTCGGCCGAGATGAGTCACTCGCCAGTGCGTCTCGTCACGAGGATTCCGGATCTGGGCTCCTTCGGCGGAAGACGACGGACGGCCGGAATCGGCGGTAAACCATCAAGCAGCGGGTTCCAACTCCGGTGAGCTCGTGCGGGCAAGCGGCGACGGCTCAGCGAGATGGCTTGGGAGCAGTGCGCCGCGGATGAGGGCAACCTCGGGGGCGTCTCACGCTTTAAATACGGCCTCGGCGTGCGTGCAAATCGGAACCCTAGCCGTGTCTGCTCGGTCGCGGCGGAGCTCTCCGGCTGAGTCGGGGCGGAGAGCGGACGACGCCACGGCCGTCCGCGTGGCACGATCAGCGGCCACGATCACGTGGGCCGATCGGATCCGGCCGGATCTGGCTCGAGCCGTGCAGGCGGATCTCGGTAGTTGGATCTTGATCCAGCGGTCGGGATCGCTTAGGGTTGGGAGCTGGTTTGGTCGAGTCAATCGGCTCGGTCGGACTCGAGTCCGACTCGGAGTTCTGACTTCGGTCGGATGAAACGATTACTCGACCGAGTTGATTTTCCAATGATTTGATATTTAAAATAATTCCCAATAATTCATTTAATTCATTAAAAATAGCAAAAGACTCAGAAAAATTCCAGAAAAATTCTGGAAAATATTTTGGATCATTTTGGACTCAAATAAAATATTTCCAACAAAATTTTATTTGCAAAGTTTAATTCTTTAATTAATTCAAAATGGAATAAATTCAAATAAATTCCAAATAAATCCAAATAAATTCCAGAAAATTCCAAAAATTCACCAAAGTGCCAAATCACACATGAATTTAAGAAAAGCAAAATTTTGGGGTGTTACAAACCTCCCCCCCTTAATAGAATCTCGTCCCCGAGATTCAGGGCTCACTACAGAATAGGTTTGGAAATTCCTTCCTCAAATCCTCTTCACGCTCCCAAGTCGCTTCGCTTTCTTCATGGTTGCTCCACTGAACTCTACAGAAACGGGTTGACTTATTTCTGGTCTCTCGATCCATTGTGTCCAGAATCCTCACGGGATGCTCCTTATAAGTCAAATCCTCTTGCAACTCAATTAACTCTAGCGACGTCTGTTCCTCAGGAACTCGGAGGCACTTCTTCAACTGGGACACATGGAATACATCATGCACTCCTGCCAACGACTGTGGCAACTCCAGCTGGTAAGCAACTTCACCTCTGCGACTCAAAATCTTAAATGGTCCAACATAACGGGGTGCAAGTTTCCCTTTGGCATGGAACCTCTTAACTCCCTTGAGAGGCGTAACTCTGAGGTAAACAAAGTCTTCTGGTTCAAAACTCAAGTCTCGGCGACGATTGTCAGCATAACTCTTCTGTCGAGATTGGGCTATCTTCAACCTTTCCCTAATCATAGCGATCTGCTCTTGACCTCTTGAAGAATATCAGGCCCAAAGACACGGCGCTCGCCGGTCTCATTCCAATTCAATGGCGTCAGGCAAGGTCGACCATACAGGCCTCAAAAGGTGACATCGTAAACTAGTCTGTAACTATTGTTGTAATCGAACTCGGCATACGGTAAACTCTTATCCCAAGAAGTAGCATAAGCTAATGCACAAGCTCTCAACATATCCTCCGAATCTGGTTGACTCTTTCGGTCTGTCCATCCGTCTGCATGGATGATAAGGTATCTTGAAGTTCAAAGCGGGTTCCCATGGCTTCATGCAACTTATTCCGTAACCTTGAGGTAAATTGGGTACCTCTGTCCGATACAATCCTCTTTGGCACTCCATGCAAGCAGACAATCTGATCATGTACAATTACGCTAATTTATCTCCCGAGTAAGTGGTCTTCACGGGATAAAATGGGCTACTTTAGTCAAGCGATCCACTATAACCCATATGGAGTCATAACCTCCTTGAGTCTTCTAACAAACCGGTAATGAAATCCATTCCGATTTCCTCCCACTTCCACTCGAGGTATTTTCACGGTTGTAGCAATCCTGCTGGTCTCGATGCATTGCTTTGACTCTCTGGCATACGTCGCACAATGCAACATGCTCGGCAACTTCACGTTTCATACTCGGCCACGAATCTCTCCTTGAGATCCTGATACATCTTGGCGCTTCGGGATGAATTGAGTACTTGAGTCATGGGCTTCTTCGAATCGATTGCTTTAACTCCTTTTGTTAGGCACACAAATGCGATCCTTCATCCACAACGTGCCTTGCTCATCCAACTTGAAATCCTCTGCCTTGCCTTCCTCCTTGATGAACTTAATCCTGCCGGATCTTGTCATCATCCTTTTGTCCTTCTCGGATCTGATCCTCTAAGGTAGGCTTTACTTCCAATGTGGCCAACAATCCGCTAGGTACAACCTCAATCTTCATTTTACGAAAGTCCTCACATAACTCATCACGACTTGTGGCTAGCAACGTACTCACGGTATGGCTTTTTCCGGCTCGAGCATCGGCTACTACGTTGGCCTTCCCGGATGGTAATGGATTCCAACATTGTAGTCCTTGATTAACTCTAACCATCTCCTCTGCCTCATATTCAGATCCGATTGGGTGAATATGTACTTAAGGCTCTTATGATCCGTATACACTTCACATCTGTTCCGATCGGATAGTGACGCCATAACTTCAAAGCATGCACTACGGCAGCCTAACTCTAAGTCATGTGTCGGATAATTTTTCCTCATGCGGCCTCAAGCGCCTTGATGCATGTTTAAGCGACCTTTCCATCTGCATCAGCACACATCCAAGTCCTTGGCGCGATGCGTCACAATAAATATCGAAGCTTTTAGCAACATCCGGTAGAACTAACACGGTCTTGATGTCAATCGCTTCTTCAGCTCCTGAAATCCTTTCTCACATTCTCAAGCGTCCATGCAAACTTCTTTTCCTTCTTCAGCAATTGCGTAAGAGGTTTCGCAATTGTCGAGAAGCCTTCGATGAAACGGGCGGTAGTATCCTGCCATTCCAAGGAAACTCAGAATCTGGGTCACCGTCTTTGGTCGCTCCCAATGTAACACAACTTCTACTTTGCTTGGATCTACGGCGACTCCTTCATGGTCATTACATGTCCAAGAAACTCCACCTTGTCCTTCCAAAAATCACACTTGCTGAACTTGGCGAAAAGTTGTCGTTCCTCGGCTTTTCCAAAACTCGCCTTAAGTGTTCGGCATGTTCACTCTCTGTCTTGGAGTAGATTAGGATATCGTCTATGAACACGATTTACAAACTTGTCCAAATATTCCATGAACACCTTATTCATCATATTCATGAAATAAATTTGGCGCATTAAATCGACCCAAAGGACATAACCGTAAACTCGTAATGTCCATATCTTGACGAGAATGCGATCTTGAATATCTTACGATCGAATCTTCAAGCGATGGTATCCGATCTCGCATCAATCTTGGAGAAAACTCGGGCTCCTCTCAACTTATCAAAAAAATCATCAATCCTAGGTAGCGGATACTTATTCTTCACGGTGACTTCATTGAGTGCACGGTAGTCAATGCACATCCTGAAACTCCGTCCTTCTTCTTGACAAACAAAGCTGGTGCTCCCCACGGCGACGAACTTGGTCTCGATAAATCCTTTCTCCATTAACTCCTCTATTTGTTTCTTCATCTCTACCAACTCCTCGGTGGACATCCGATAGGGTCTCTTTGCTATCGGTCTTTGTGCAGTACAAGCTCTATCACAAACTCTATGTCCTGTCTGGCGGCATACCGTAGATCTTCGGGAAAAACATCGGGTACTCATTCACTCTTGAGACGTCATCTATGCTGATTGCCTTGGTACCGTTAACCATCAAGCTGTCCATCTCTAAGCATGCGGTGGCTTGAAATTCCACTTTCTTCCCACACGGGCTCTCAATCGAGATAGTCCTTCGTCCACAATCCAATACGGCCTTGTGCTTGGATAACCAATCCATTCCCAATATGACGTCTAAGGTGCAGGTCTCCAAAATTATAAGGTTTGCTAGGAACTCTATTCCATCTATTAGTATTCTCACCCGGAACATCCTACTTTCGTTCGGAGTTCGAACCAGGAGTTTGAACTAAAAGCATGCACTTAAGTCTTGCAATCCTCAAATCATTTCTAGTAGCAAAGCCTTGTGAAACAAGCGAATCTGAAGCTCGTAGTCAAACAAAATCAAGCTAGTGCAGTCTTGAGTTAACAAGTAACTTACCCGATTTACGTCCGTAGCATTCTGCGGTGCATCTGCGGTGACATGGTTGACTCGGCCTCTCACCACGGTGCAGGGTGTGGCTCTGGTCTTTGGCGTCCTAGCAGGGGTGGTTCCTAGATTGAAGCGAGCTGGGGTCACTCCTGCTGTCTTCTTTGGACAATGTTGGCAAAGTGTCTGGCTCGTTGCGATTGTAGCAACGTCTCACTTTGTTCCTTCTTGTTGCACGGAGTAAGCGTTTCTAGCGGGGCTGAAGTGCAGTAGTTCGATTGACAGGTCTTGGTGCTGAGGATGGTGTCCTTGTTGCATTCTGTGGTTGGAATCTGAAGAATTGATTTTGTGCAACTCTCGGTATTGCGTTCCACTGGCGTGATCCTTCTTTGTTGCATCCTGCGCTTCTGTTCTCATCCAGTTCCTTGCGCTTGTCCTCAAGAATAAGTGCCTTATTCACCAACTCTTGGAAATCTGGGAAGGTGTGGGTGATCAATCCTACTTGCAATCCTGAGTTAAGTCCCTTCATAAAGCGAGGCATGCCTGGATTTATCTGTCGCTACATCCTCAGTGCGTAGCGTGCTAGCTGTGTGAACTTGTTCGTAGTCGGCCACTGGCTGATTACCTTGTTTCGATGCTCTGAACTCCTCCTTCTTAAGGTCCATGATTCCTTCAGGCACGTGATCTTTGTCGGAATGCACCGTGAACTCTTCCCAAGTGATATCTTGAGGGTTCTCTTGCGTGGCACGAAGTTCTCCCACCATTCTGGCTGTCCCTTCCGGTGATGAGAAGCGTAGAGTACCTTCTCATTTCCTATGCATTGAGCTATGTGTAGCTTCCTCTCGATTGATCTTAACCAATCATCGGCCTCCAATGGATTGGCATTCCTGGAGAAAGTGGGTGGGTGAGTTCTCATGATCTCTGACAGTCTTGTGTTCTGGCGTTGTCCATGATTAACTTGATTAGCAGTGGCCTGAGCGGTGACGTGTTGCATTTGTTGCATCATAGCATGCATCAACTGAGTCTGGACAGCAAGAAAAGCTCGAAATTCTGCATATCCGATGGCGGTGCCGGTGCTCCATCATTGGGGTTTTCTGTGGCGAGAACCACTCCCATTGCTTCCAAAGTTTCCACGGTGTTCACCATCTGTCGGTTTGCTCTAGGTTTAGAGATGAGAGGGAAACAAGAATAGACAAGTAACATGGAACTTATGCGGGCGAAAGGTGTAACTTTAAGGTCCAACCTTATTATTAGTAACTTGGTATGGTTGCTTACAATGCCTAAGGGCCTTGCAACACATACTGCACACTCAGCAAACAAAGCAAATCCAAATCGAACTAACTCCGGAGTCTAATGCCTAAAGGGTGACTTTTTATTCTACGACGCGACTCGGCGAAGGAGTCTCACTATAGAACCTATGCTCACTCATCGAGAAAACCTCCACGGCACAGATGCAGGTCTTTGTGGCATAAGCGCTAACGATCGCCATGTCCAAAGCAATCGTGTCCTCTGTGGTAGTCGAAGAAGCGATGTCCTCATCGAATCGACTCCTCTGGATCTGGCTCGTGTAGCTCAATCTTGGCTCTGGAGTGCAGTCCGTACAAGGTCATCTCCAACTCGTCAATCCTTCGTAGAAGGTGTGCCACATACTCTTGAGCTTCCCGCCATCTGTTCTTCTCTGTCGTGATCTCCTTGCGGGCCTTCGTAGCTCCTCGCTTGTATTAT
Source organism: Rhipidocladum racemiflorum (assembly GCA_036346355.1). Lineage (NCBI taxonomy): Eukaryota > Viridiplantae > Streptophyta > Magnoliopsida > Poales > Poaceae > Rhipidocladum > Rhipidocladum racemiflorum. The sequence continues at coordinate 1,529,272 of JAYEVF010000028.1, forward strand.
CTAGTACATCCTCCTGGCGGCGACAAATCGTGCCAAGCTGTATACCGTGGCATCCTCATCCTGAATCGCCTTCGGGTCCGAAGGTTATCGCTCTTGCGGATGATAACGGAACACCGTGCTCTCCAACTCTCTGGCGTAGATACGGGTAATGTGCCGCATTGCTCGTCGTGATACTTCTTGGATACCCGTCTGCATTGTAGATCTCCTGGCGGTCACGGTGTATCGGGCGGTTGCCTGGGCCCTTTTTCCTAGCAGGTACCTCAATCTTCACGTCACAAGCCTTGATCAATCCCGCTTGTCTGATCACCTCCACTTGGTATTGGGGCTTCTCAAAATCTCCGAGAGTCTGTAGCATATGCCAAAGTTCCGCGGCGTGACCAACTCCCAGATCAACGTAGTTGAACTCTTCCTCCATCTGTCACAAGGGTGCTTTACGTAAGAACTCGGAATTTTTAAATTGTGACAAGGTACGAAAAAAAAAATTTCAGCAAGAGACAAGAAAAGAGAGAAGGGGATAAGTTGAGATGTCATTTCTTATCTTGACAACTTTTTAGCTTTAGAAAATAGGTTTTATCCTCACTACGACCATTCTATCTTAGGGTTGAGCCTACGGTCAAGTATGGCTCTGATACCACCTCTGTCGGGACCCCGAATTTGCAAATCCGGACCCTCTGTGTATTCAGCACTAGTCCAGAACGCGCTAGTGCACACAGTCTTAACATCGGTAAATATCACAATCATACCATTCGATATTATCAAAGTACTTTATTTAAATAACCAAACTGGTTACTCGACCTTATGGTCAAGTTACAAATGTATGCCTCGCAAGGCGAAACTTATTAAAAGAGAAATAATAGCAGCGGAAAATCAAAGAAGGTAACATCGTGGCGCCATCCAGTATACCACAGTAACCGATCGGGCTCGCTTCCCTAAGTAGACGGATCCTCTTGGAGTTCCTCCTCCAAAGTGGCGTAGTCTCCTCTTCAAGCGATGTTGTGTTGAGGCAAGGGTGAGTACTTGGTACTCGAGAAGTCATGCACGTAATGCAAGCTAATATACTATATGTATGGCTTGGTACAAAGGAATAGCTCAAGGTATATTTGCAGTAAACAGCATTTGACAAGTAATATAAGTAGATTCGAAAGCAGTAGAAATAAGTAAAGCATAAATAACTTTAGAAGAAGTTTAATAAACATTTTCCCCATCCTAAACCACATTTCCATCATCTTCATTATTAAACCAACCCAACCTTTCAAACCAAAGTTATTTTTAAGAAAATCTAACCCTTGACTGTAATTCCCGAGCGATGTCCAATACCGCGGACACGGCTATTCGAATAGATTCTAAACTCTGCAGAGGTTATGCACTTTACCCACAAGATACAATCCAAACACCACAAAGGCGAGTTCCTCGTAACAAAGTCTTTCGGAAACCTCTAACAATACAAGTGGTCCTCCCGGTTATTGCGCACTAACCCTTCCCTTCGCTAAGGCGAAGTCTAGGCCAATCAACCGTTAGATGGGTACCTGGCCTCGGCACGTGCGGCTCCCCGCACAACTTACACAAAGGGTGTAGTTGACCTCCTGAGGTCCCACAGTGCGTTATTAGCAACTTAGTCAACTAGGTCCGTCCCATTACAGACATGTGGTTGCACGTTAGACCCGATTCAAAGGCTTGCAAGGTTAAGTCCTTAGGGTGACCAGGGCAAGACTACCCAAGAACCAAATCATCATTCCCAACGCCACAATGGCCCACCTGATTACTCTTTGCCACATGCCCTGGCCGAAAATGTTTATCAAACCCGCTTGATTACCATGCACCACGTGCCATCAACATCACATGATACTTTTCCAAAACAGGTTCAATATATCATTAAGTCAATATTAACATTTAATTATCCAAAATCATGTTATGAGCACGTAGCGTGCTCTAAGCGTTATACTACAACGGTCTAAACTCAGGTTGGCAATTTAATAATGTCCAACTAGTAATCCACAACTAGGGTGACAAGGGTCATGGCACATACTTAAATAATCAAGGTGTCATACAACAAATTGGTACTTATCTAACCCCATGTTTAAACCAAGTATTTTTCTAATTGAACTAGCATGCAATAGTTTAAATCAAAATAGATTTGAAATAGGATCAACATGGTCAAAGCACAACTTGCCTTCAAAAAGTACTTGTTCTTGGTCTTGAGTTGGATCCTGAGTTAATACTTCTCCTTGAATCCTTCCCAGACTTCAACGTCTACTCGTAAAGCGTGCAAATAGCAAATTCACAAATAAACAATAGGCAAAAGTGTCCAAACATCCAAATAAAATCCATAAACATAGAGAACATAATTTTATGGATTTTTAGAAACTGAATCGCAAATTTGGAGTTAAGGCCTTAAAGTTATGATTATTTAAAGTTTAAATAATCAATTAAATAATTTTGCAGAGAAAACTTTAGTCCAAAAATTAAATAAAATTTATATTTAGGTAGATCTTAATTTTATACAAATTTAGAAATTTGAATCACTCAAATCGGAGTTGAAGCATAAAAGTTATAAGCGTTTGAAATTTGAAACAAAATCTGAAATCATTATTTCGATTTAATAAATCATTTTCTTCTTTTTTTTTGGACATTAATTATTGCGTCAGCATGGACACGTGGCAGCCTCTGATTGGTTGGCTGACGTCAGTCGGTCCATGGACTCGGTCCACGCTCGGCTTGGGTCTACCGTGGACTCGGTCCACGACTCCACGTCTCGCTGACATGTGGGCCCATTCGGGTGACGTCATCGGCGGCGTCGGCGAGGCTCGGCCCGCAGTGCGGCAGGTGGGACCTCGACACGCGGGCCCAGCGTGTCGGCGTCACTGCCTGCCAGCGTGGGCGGTCTTGACCGCGGCGGTCGAGCTTCCCGACCACGTGGCGCCAATCTCGGCCGTTGATTTGAAATTCGGCGGCGCGATTAGATCCAGGGTTAACACGTTGAAACTACTCGATGATCGTGGGCCGTTCGATCTAGATCGGACGGCCCGCATCTAATCCTATAATAACACTACTACGACGCGTGGCGATCGTGGGCGTTGGATCTTGATCCGACGGTCCAGATCTGTCGGAGTTTGGAACACGTGAACTCACCTCAACCGCACGATCAAGATCGGACGGTCCACTGAGCTTCGCGAGGTCGATGGCGGCGGCGGAGCAAGACCACCGGAGATGAGAACGACGACGAGCCCGGCGGCGTTTCGGGTTGCTCCGGCGAGATGAGTCCTCGCCGGGTGCGTCTCGTCACGAGATTCCGGATCTGGGCTCCTTCTCGGCGGAAGGCGGCCAGACGGCGGCGGAATCGGCGGTAAACCATCTGCGCCAGCAGGGTTCCAACTCCGGCGAGCTAAATGCGGGCAAAGCGGCGGCGGCTCGGCGAGATGGCAGAGGGAACGGTGCGCCGCGGATGAGGGCAACCTCGGGGGCGTCTCACGCTTTAAATACGGCCTCGGCGTGCGTGCAAATCGGAACCCTAGCCGTGTCTGCTTTCGGTCCGCGGCGGAGCTCTCCGGCTTCGGAGTCGGGCGGAGATGACGACGCACGGCCGTCCGCACGCGCGATCAGCGGCCACGATCACGTGACGCGATCGGATCGGGCGGATCACGGCTCGAGCCGTGCAGGCGGATCTCGGTAGTTGGATCTTGATCCAGCGGTCGGGATCGCTTAGGGTTGGGAGCTGGTTTGGTCGAGTCAATCGGCTCGGTCGGACTCGAGTCCGACTCGGAGTTGACTTCGATCGGATGAACAATGCTCGACCGAGTTGATTTTCCAATGATTTGATATTTAAAATAATTCCCAATAATTCATTTAATTCATTAAAAATAGCAAAAGACTCAGAAAAATTCCAGAAAAATTCTGGAAAATATTTTGGATCATTTTGGACTCAAATAAAATATTTCCAACAAAATTTTATTTGCAAAGTTTAATTCTTTAATTAATTCAAAATGGAATAAATTCAAATAAATTCCAAATAAATCCAAATAAATTCCAGAAAATTCCAAAAATTCACCAAAGTGCCAAATCACACATGAATTTAAGAAAAGCAAAATTTTGGGGTGTTACATATGTGTAGCTTCCTCTCGATTGATCTTAGCCAATCGTCGGCCTCCAATGGATTGGCATTCCCAGAGAAAGTGGGTGGGTGAGTTCTCATGAACTCACGGCGGTCTTGTATTGGCGTGGTCCACTGATTAACTTGATTAGAAGTGGCACAGGCGTTGGCGTGTTGCATTTGTTGCATCATAGCATGCATCAATCGAGTCCGAGCGACAAGAAAAGCTCCAAAATTCTGCGTATCCGATGGCGGTCTTTGGTGCTCCATCATTGGGGTTTTCTGGCTGGCGAGAACCACTTCCATTGCTTCCAAAGTTTCCACGGTGTTCACCATCCGCCGATTTGCTCTAGGTTTAGAGATGAGAGGGAAACAAGAATAGACAAGTAATATGGAACTTATGCGGGCGAAAGGTGTAACTTTAAGGTCCAACTTTATTATTAATAACTTGGTATGGCTGCTTACAATGCCTAAGGGCCTTGCAACACATCTTGCACACTCAACAAACAATGAAAATCCAAATCGAACTAACTCTGGAGTCTAACGCCTAAAGGGTGACTCTTTATTCTATGTGTGACTCGTGAAGGAGTCTCTCTATAGAACCTATGCTCACTCATCGAGAAAACCTCCACGGCACAGGTACGGGTCTTTGCGGCATAGGCGCGAAAGCTTGATTGCCATGTCCAGCAAGCTGTGTCCTCTGTGGTAGTCGAAGAAGCGGTGTCCTCATCGAGATCGACTCCTCTGGATCTGGCTCGTGTAGCTCAATCTTGGCTCTGGAGTGCAGTCCGTACAAAGTCATCTCCAACTCGTCAATCCTTCGCAGAAGGTGTGCCACATACTCTTGAGCTTCCCGCCATCTGTTCTTCTCTGTCGTGATCTCCTTGCGAGCCTTCTGTAGCTCCTTGCTTGTATCATCTAGTACATCCTCCTGGGCGACAACAAATCGTGCCAACTGTGTAACCGTGGCATCCTCATCCTGAATTGCCTTCGGGTCAGGAAGGTTATTGCTACGCGGGTGATAACGGAACACCGTGCTCTCCAACTCTCTGGCGTAGATACGGGTAATGTGCCGCATTGCTCGTCGTGATACTTCTTGGATACCCATCTGCATTGTAGACCTCCTGGCAGTGCAGTGTATCGGGCGATTGCCTGGGCCCTTCTTCCTAGCAGGTACCTCAATCTTTACGTCACAAGCCTTGATCAATCCTGCTTGTCTGATCACTTCTACTTGGTATTGCGGCTTCTCAAAATCTCCGAGAGTTTGTAGCATATGCCAAAGTTCCACGGCGTGACCAATTCCTAGATCAACGTAGTTGAACTCTTCCTCCATCTGTCACAAGAGTGCTTACGTAAGAACTCGAAAGTTTTAAATTGTGACAAGGTAAGGAAGAATTTCAGCAAGAGACAAGATAAGAGAGAAGGGGATAAGTCGAGATGTCATTTCTTATCTTGACAAATTTTTAGCTTTTAGAAAATAGGTTTTATCCTCACTACGACCATTCTAGCTAGGGTTGAGCCTACAGTCAGTATGGCTCTGATACCACCTCTGTCGGGACCCCGAATTTGCAAATCCGGACCCTCTGTGTATTCAACACTAGTCCAGGAACGCGCTAGTGCACACAGTCTTAACATCGGTAAATATCACAATCATACCATTCGATACTAATAAAGTACTTTTATTTAATTAAGCAAACTGGTTACTTGACCTTATGGCCAAGTCACAAATGTACGCCTCGCAGGGCGATACTTATTAAGAGAGAAATAGTAGCAGCGGAAAATCAAAGAAGGTAACATCGTGGCGCCATCCAGTATACCACAGGCAACTGACTGGGCTCGCTTCCCTAAGTAGACGGATCCTCTTGGAGTTCCTCCTCCAAAGCTGGTGTAGTCTCCTCTTCAACTGGTGTTGTATTGAGGCAAGGGTGAGTACTTGGTACTCAGCAAGTCATGCACAGAATGCAGGCTAATATACTATATGCATGGCTTGGTACAAAGGAATAACTCAAGGTATATTTGCAGTAAATAGCATTGGACAGGTAATATAAGTAGATTCGAAAGCAGTAGAAATAAGTAAAGCATAAATAACTTTTCAAGAAGTTTGGTAAACATTTTTCCCATCCTAAACCACATTTCCATCAACTTCATTATTAATCCAGCCCAACCTTTCAAACCAAAGTTATTTTTGAGAAAATCTAACCCTTGACTGTAATTCGGCGATGTCCAATACCGCGGACACGGCTATTCGAATAGATTCTAAACTCTGCGAGAGGTTATGCACTTTACCCACAAGATACAGTCAAAACACCACAAAGGCGAGTTCAGTAACAAAGTCTTTCGGAAACCTCTAACAATACAAGTGGTCCTCCGGTTATTGCACACTAACCCTTCCCTTAGCTAAGGCGAAGTTTAGGCCAATCAACCGTTAGATGGGTACCTGGCCTCGGCCCAGATCGCTCCCGTACAACTTACACAAAGGGTGTAGTTGACCTCCACGAGGTCCCACAGTGCGTTATTAGCAACTTAGTCAACTAGGTCCGTCCCATTCTGGACATGTGGTTGCACGTTAGACCCAGTTCAAAGGCTTGCAAGGTGAAGTCCTTAGGGTGACCAGGGCAAGACTACCCGAAGAACCAAAACAACATTCCCAGTGCCACAACTAGCCCACCTGATCATTCTTGCCACATGCCCCGTGTCGGGACCCCGAATTTGCAAATCCGGACCCTCTGTGTATTCAGCACTAGTCCAGGAACGCGCTAGTGCACCTGATCTTAACATCGGTAAATATCACAATCATACCAATCGATATTATCGAAGTACTTTATTTGAATAACCAAAGTGGTTACTCGACCTTATGGCCAAGTTACAAATATATGCCTTGCAAGGCGAAACTTATTAAAAGAGAAATAACAGCAGCGGAAAAATCAAATAAACTTCGTGGCGCCATCCAGTATACCACAGGCAACCAGTGGGCTCGCATCCCTAAGTAGACGGGTCCTCTTGGAACTCCTCCTCCGAAAGCTAGCGTAGTCTCCTCTTCAACTGGTATTGTGTTGAGGCAAGGGTGAGTACTTGGTACTCGACAAGTCATGCACAGAATGCAAGCTAATATACTATATGCATGGCTTGGTACAAAGGAATAGCTCAGGTATATTTGCAGAAATGACTTTTGACAAGTAATAAAAGTAGATTCAAAGCGGTAGAAATAAGTAAAGCATAAATAACTTTTCAAGAAGTTTAACAAACATTTTTCCCATCCTAAACCATATTTCCATCATCTTCCTTGTTAAACCAACCCAACTTTTCAAATCCAAGTTATTTTGAGAAAATCTAACCCTTGTTTGTAATCCCGAGCATTGTCGATCAGTGGACTCGGCTATTTAAATAGATTCTCAACTCTGCAGAGGTTATGCACTTTACCCACAAGATACAATCAAACACCACAAAGGCGAGTTCAGTAACAAAGCCTTTGGAAGCCTCAAACAACACAGGTGGTCCTCTCAGGTTCGTGCTCTACACCATCCCTTCCCTTAGCCAAGGCGAAGTATGGGACCAACACACCGTTAGATGGGTATCGGCCCACGACCACGATACGCTCCCCGCATAATCACACAAGCGGTGTAATCGACACCCTGAGGCTCCACAAGTGAGTCCTTAGCGACTTAGTCAACTAGGGCCGTCCCATTCCAGCCATGTGGTTGCAAGTATGACCCAGTTCAAAGGCTTGCAAGGTTAAGTCCTTAGGGTGACCAGGCAAGACTACGAAAAACCAAATCAACATCCCGATTGCCACCTTTGGCCCACGATTACTCTTGCCACATGCCCCGATAAAATCGTTTATCAAACCCCGCTTGATTACCATGCACCACGTGCCATCAACATCACATGATACTTTTTCCAAAACAGGTTCAATATATCATTAAGTCCATATTAGCATTTGATTGTCCAAAATCATGTCATGAGCACGTAGCAGGTCTAAGCAGTGTACTACGTCGGTCTAAACCCATGTTGGCAACTTAATAATGTCCAACTAGTAATCCACAACTAGGGTGACAAGGGATCATGGCACATACTTAGATAATCAAGGTGTCATACAGCAAATTGGTATTTATCTAACCCCCATGTTTAAACAAAGTATCTTTCTAATTGAACTAGCATGCAATAGTTTAAATCAAAATAGATTTCGAAATAGGATCAACATGGTCAAAGCACAACTTGCCTTCAAAAAGTACTTGTTCTTGGTCTTGAGTTGGATCCTGAGTCAACACTTCTCCTTGAATCCTTAGGCACTTCAACGTCTACTCGTAAAGCGTGCAAATAGCAAATACACAAATAAACACTATGCAAAAGATCCCAAAACTCCAAATAAAATCCATAAACAGAGAGAACATAATTTTCTGGATTTTTAGAAACTGGAATAAATCAAATTTGGAGTTAAAAGCATAAAAGTTATGATTATTTAAAGTTTAAATAATCAATTAAATAATTTTACAGAGAAAAACTTTAGTCCAAAAATTAAATAAAATTTATATTTAGGTAGATCTTAATTTTATACAAATTTAGAAATTTGAATCACTCAAATCGGAGTTGAAACGCATAAAAGTTATAAGCGTTTGAAGTTTGAATCTAAATTTGAATCAATATTTCGAATTAATAAATCATTTTCTTTTTTGGAAATTAATTATTGCGTCGGCATGGACACGTGGCAGCCTACGATTGGTCGGTGGCGTCACGTCCATGGACTCGGTCCACGCTCGGCTCGGGTCCACCGTGGACTCGGTCCACGACTCCACGTGAGGTGACATGTGGGACCACTCGGGTGGCGTCATCGGCGCGGCGTCGGCCCAGGCTCGGCCACGCAGTCTTGTGGTGGGACCCAACGTGGCGTCATGGGTGACGTCGGCGCTTGGCGGTCGACCAGCGACATGCGGGCCCTCGACACGCGGGCCCGCGTGTCGGCGTCTACACGCCAGCGTGGGCGGCGGCGACGCGTCGGTCCAACTTCCCGACACGTGGCGCCAATCACGGCCGTTGATTTGAAATTCAGCGGCGCGGATTAGATCCAGGGTTAACACGTTAAACTACTCGATGATCGTGGGCCGTTCGATCTAGATCGGGACGGTCGAGATCTAATCCTATAATAGCACTTTGCTCACGGCGCGTGGCGATTGTGAACCGTTGGATCTTGATCCAGCGGTCCCGAATCTAATCGGGTTTGGAACACGTGAACTCACCTCAACCGTCCGATCTGGATCGGCGGTCCTCTCGCTTCATGAGTCGGCGATGGCACGGCGAAGCTTGGGCACCGAGACGAGAACGACGACGAGCCCGGCGGCGTTCGGGGTTGCTCGGCGAGATGGAGGTCCCGCCGGGTGCGTCTGCGTCGCGGGGATCCCGATCTCGAGCTCCTTCGGCGGAAGACGGACGGCGGCGAAAGCTACAAGCAAACCTTGGCGGAGGAAAGAGACAACTCCGGCGGCGATTGCGGCTCAACAGCGGCGGCGCGAGCGAGATGGCTCGAGAACGGGTGCGCAAGGATGAGGGCAACCTCGAGGAACGTCTCACGCTTTAAATAGCCTCGGCGTTCGTGCTGACGGAAACCTAATCCTACGGCCCGGCGGCGCGGCGGCCAGTCCGGCTTCCGGTCTCGGCGAAGACGGCGACTCTCGGCCGTCCCATTGGCACGATCAACGGCCACGATCGCCTGGCGCGATCGGATCCGGGCGGATACGGCTCGAACCGTGCAGGCGGATCTCGGTAGTTGGATCTTGATCCAACGGTTGGGATTGATTAGGGTTAGGAGTGGGTTCGGTCGAGTCCACGTGGCTCGGGTCGGACTCGAACTCGAGTCTGACTCGGGCTCGATCGGATGAAACGATGCTTGACCGAGTTTGATTTTCCAGCGATTTAATATTTAAAATAATTCCCGATAATTCATTTAATCCATTAAAAATAGCAAATGACTCGAGAAAAATTCGGAAAAATTCTGGAAAATACTTTGGATCATTTTGGACTCAAATAAAATATTTCCAACAAAAATTTATTTGCAAAATTAAATTCTTCAATTATTTCAAAATGGAATAAATTCAAATAAATTCCAAATAAATCCAAATAAATTCGAGAAAATTCCAAAAATTCACCAAAGTGCCAAATCACACATGAATTTAGGAAAAGTAAAATTTTGAGGTGTTACAAACCTCCCCTTAATAGAATCTCGTCCCAGAGATTCGTGGCTTACTAAAGGAATAGGTTTGGAAACTCTTTCTTCAAATCCTCTTCGCGCTCCCAAGTCGCTTCACTTTCTTCATGGTTGCTCCTTTGAACTCTCTGAAGCGGGTTGACTTGTTTCTAGTTTCTCGATCCATTGTGTCTAGAATCCTCACGGGATGCTCCTTATAAGTCAAGTCCTCTTGCAACTCAATTGACTCTAGCGATGTGCATTTCCTCGGGAACTCGGAGACACTTCTTCAAGCCAGGACACATGGAATACGTCGTGCACTCCTGCTAGCTTGATCGTGGCAACTCCGGTAGTAAGCAACTTTGCCTCTGCGGCTCAAAACCTTAAATGGTCCAACATAACGGGTGCGAGTTTCCCTTTGGCATGGAACCTCTTAACTCCCCTGAGGCGTAACTCGAGGTATACAAAGTCTTACGGTTCAAAACTCAAATCTCGCGACGATTGTCAAGATAACTCTTTTGTCGTGATTGGGCTATCTTCAACCTTTCCTAATCATAGCGATCTGCTTCTTGACCTCTTGAAGAATATCGTGCCCAAAGACACGGCGCTGCCGGCCTCATTCCAATTCAATGGCGTCCGACAGGTCGACCATACAAAGGCCTCAAAAGGTGACATCGTAAACTAGCACGATAACTATTGTTGTAACTAAACTCGGCATACGGCAAACTCTTATCCCAAGAGGTAGCATAAGCCAATGCACAAGCTCTCAACATATCCTCGAATCTGGTTGACTCTTTCGGTCTGTCCATCCGTGCATGGATGATAAGCCGTCTTGAAGTTCAAACGGGTTCCCATGGCTTCATGCAACTTATTCCGAACCTTGAGGTAAATTGGGTACCTCTGTCCGATACAATCCTCTTTGGCACTCCGTGCAAGCAGACAATCCTGATCATGTATAATTACGCTAATTTATCTCCGAGTAAGTGGTCTTCACGGGGATAAAATGGGCTACTTTAGTCAAGCGATCCACTATAACCCATATGGAGTCATAACCTCCTTGAGTCTTGACAAACCGGTAATGAAATCCATTCCGATTTCCTCCCACTTCCACTCAGTATTTTCACGTACCGTAGCAATCCTGCTGGTCTCGATGCATTGCCTTGACTCTCTGGCATACGTCGCACAATGCAACATGCTCGGCAACTTCACGTTTCATACTCGGCCACGAATCTCTCCTTGAGATCTGATACATCTTGGCGCTTCGGGATGAATCGAGTACTTGGAGTCATGGGCTTCTTCGAGGATCGATTGCTTTAACTCCTTTTTGTTAGGCACACAAATGCGATCCTTCATCCACAACGTGCCTTGCTCATCCAACTTGAAGTCCTCTGCCTTGCCTTCCTCCTTTTGGACTTAATCCTACGGATCCTGTCATCATCCTTCCTCCTTCTCGGATCTGGTCCTCTAAAGTAGGCTTTACTTCCAATGCGGCCAAGAATCCGCTAGGTACAACCTCAATCTTCATTTTAAAATCCTCACATAACTCATCCTCGACTTGTGGCTAGCAACGTACTCACGGTATGGCTTTTCCGACTCGAGCATCGGCTACTACGTTGGCCTTCCCGGATGGTAATGGATTCCAACATTATAGTCCTTGATCAACTCTAGCCATCTCCTTTGCCTCATATTCAGATCCATTTGGGTGAATATGTACTTAAGGCTCTTATGATCCGTATATACTTCATCTGTTTCCAATCGAGATAGTGACGCCATATCTTCAAAGCATGCACTACGGCGGCTAACTCTAGGTCATGTGTCGGATAATTTTCCTCATGCGGCCTCAATCGCCTTGATGCATAGGCGACGACCTTTCCATTCTCGTGCATCAAAGACACATCCAAGTCCTTGGCGCGATGCGTCACAATAAATATCGAAGCTTTGAGCAACATCAGGTAGAACTAACACGGTCTTGATGTCAATTGCTTCCTCGGCTCTGAAATCCTTTCTCACATTCTCAAGGCGTCCATGCAAACTTCTTTTCCTTCTTGACAATTGCGTAAGAGGTTTCACGATTGTCGAAAAGCCTTCAATGAAACGGCGGTAGTATCCTGCCATTCCAAGGAAACTCGAACTGGGTCACCGTCTTTGGTTGTTCCCAATGTAACACAGCTTCTACTTTGCTTGGATCCACGGCGACTCCCTCTGCGGTCATTACATGTCCAAGAAACTCCACCTTGTCCTTCCAAAAATCACACTTGCTGAACTTGGCGAAAAGTTCTTTGTTCCTCGACTTTTCCAAAACTCGCCTTAAGTGTTCGGCATGTTCATCCTCTGTCTTGGAGTAGATTAGGATATCGTCTATGAACACGACGACAAACTTGTCCAAATATTCCATGAACACCTTATTCATCATATTCATGAAATAAGCTGGCGCATTAAATCGAGACCAAAGGACATAATCAGAACTCGTAATGTCCATATCTTGGCGAGAATGCGCCTTGAATATCTTCTGATCGGATCTTCAATCGATGGTATCCCGATCTCGGATCAATCTTGGAGAAAACTCCGGCTCCTCTTAACTGATCAAACAAATCATCAATCCTGGGTAGCGGATACTTATTCTTCCACGGTGACTTCATTGAGTGCACGGTAGTCAATGCACATCCCGAAACTCCCGTCCTTCTTCTTGACAAACAAAGCGGTGCTCCCCACGGTGGCGAACTCGATGCGATAAATCCTTTATCCATTAACTCTTCCAGTGTTTCTTCATTTCTACCAACTCCTCGGTAGACATCCGATAGGGTCTCTTTGCTATCGGTCTTTGTGTACAAGCTCTATCACAAACTCTATGTCCCCTGTCTCAAGCAAGATACCGTAGATCCTCGGGAAAACGTCTGGGTACTCATTCACTACCGGGACATCCTCTATGCTGATTGCCTTGGTAATCTGTTAACCATCAACTCGCCCATCTCTAAGCTGCGGTGGCTTGAAATTCCACTTTCTTCCCACACGGGCTCTCCATCGAGATAGTCCTTCGTCCACAATCCAATACGGCCTTGTGCTTGGATAACCAATCCATTCCCAATATAACATCTAAGGTCCAGGTCTCCAAAATTATAAGGTTTGCTAGGAACTCTATTCCATCTATTAGTATTCTCACCCGGAACATCCTACTTCCGTTCGGAGTTCGGAACCAGGGTTTGAACTAAAAGCATGCACTTAAGTCTTGCAATTCTCAAGTCATTTCTAGTAGCAAAGCCTTGCGAAACAAAGCGAATGCGAAGCTCGAGTCAAACAAAACTGCTAATGTAATCTTGAGTTAACAAGTAACTTACCCAGACGACGTCCGTAGCATTTTGCAAAGGTGCATCTACGGTGACATGGTTGACTCGGCCTCTCACCACGATGCAGGGTGTGGCTCCTGATCTTTGGCGTCCTAGCTGGGTGGTTCCTAGGTTGAAGCGAATGGGGTCGCTCTGCTGTCTTCTTTGGACAAGCTGTTGGCAAAGTGTCTGGCTCGTTGCGATTGTAGCGGCGTCTCACTGTTCCTTCTTGTTGCACAGGGTAGCGTTTCTAGCGGGGGCTGGGTGCAGTAGTTCTGATTGGCAGGTCTTGGTGCTGGGATGGTGTCCTTGTTGCATTCTCGTGGTTGGAATCAAGAATTGATTTGGTGCAACTCTCAAAGCTATTGCGTTCCTGGCGTGATCCTTCTTTGTTGCATCCTGCGCTTCTGTTCTCATCCAGTTCCTTGCGCTTGTCCTCAAGAATAAGCGCCTTATTCACCAACTCTTGGAAATCTGGAAAGGTGTGGGTGATCAACCCTACTTGCAATCTGAGTTAAGTCCCTTCATAAAAGCGAGGTATGCGGATTTGTCTGTCGCTACATCCTCAAAGCGTAGCGTGCTAGGCTGTGTGAACTTGTTCGGGTAGTCGACCACCGGCTGATTACCTTGCTTGATGCTCTGAACTCCTCCTTCTTAAGGTCCATGATTCCTTCAGGCACGTGGTAATGCTGTCGAATGCAGGTGTGAACTCTTCCCAAGTGATATCTTGAGGGTTCTCTGCGTGGCCTGAAGTTCTCCCACCATTTGGCGGTGTTCCTTCCAAGCGATGAGAAGCGTAAAGTACCTTCTCATTCCCCATGCATTGAGCTATGTGTAGCTTCCTCTCAATTGATCTTAACCAATCATCGGCCTCCAATGGATTGGCATTCCCAGAGAAAGTGGGTGGGTGAGTCCTCATGAACTCGGCTGACCTTGTATTACGGCGTGGTCCCCTGATTAACTTGATTAGGAGTGGCCTGAGCGTTGACGTGCTGCATTTGTTGCATCATAGCATGCATCAATCGAGTCTGAGCAGCAAGAAAAGCTCGAAATTCTGCATATCAACTGGCGGTCTTTGGTGCTCCATCATTGGGGTTTTCTGTGGCGAGATCCACTCCCATTGCTTCCAAAGTTTCCACGGGTGTTCACCATCTGCCGATTTGCTCTAGGTTTAGAGATGAGAGGGAAACAAGAATAGGCAAGTAATATGGAACTTATGCGAGGCGAAGGGTGTAACCTTAAGGTCCATCTTTATTATTAATAACTTGGTATGGTCGCTTACAATGCCTAAGGGCCTTGCAACACATCTTGCACACTCAAAGCAAACAAAGCAAATCCAAATCGAACTAACTCTGAGTCTAACGCCTAAAGGGTGACTCTTTCTTCTATGACGCGACTTCGGCGAAGGAGTCTCACTATAGAACCTATGCTCACTCATCGAAAACCTCCACGGCACTGATGCGGGTCTTTGTGGCATAAGCGTAACTTGATCGCCATGTCCGACAAGCTGTGTCCTCTGTGGTAGTCGAAGAAGCGATGTCCTCATCGAGATCGACTCCTCTGGATCTGGCTCGTGTAGCTCAATCTTGGCTGCAGTGCAGTCCGTACAAAGTCATCTCCAACTCGTCAATCCTTCGTAGAAGGTGTGCCACATACTCTTGAGCTTCCCGCCATCTGTTCTTCTCTGTCGTGATCTCCTTGCGGGCCTTCTGTAGCTCCTTGCTTGTATTATCTAGTACATCCTCCTGGCGACGACAAATCGTGCCAAGCGTGTAACCGTGGCATCCTCATCCCGAATCTCCTTCGTCAAGAAGGTTATCGCTGCGCGGATAGTAGCGAACACCGTACTCTCCAACTCTCGGGCGTAGATACGGGTAATGTGCCGCATTGCGGCGTCGTGATACTTCTTGGATACCCATCTGCATTGTAGATCTCCTGGCGGTCACGGTGTATCGAGGCGATTGCACAGGCCCTTCTTCCTAGCAGGTACCTCAATCTTTACGTCACAAGCCTTGATCAATCACAGCTTGTCCGATCACTTCTACTTGGTATTGCGGCTTCTCAAAATCTCCGAGAGTTTGTAGCATATGCCAAAGTTCCACGGCGTGACCAATTCCTAGATCAACGTAGTTGAACTCTTCCTCCATCTGTCACAAGAGTGCTTACGTAAGAACTCGGAATTTTTAAATTGTGACAAGGTAAGGAAGAATTTCAGCAAGAGACAAGATAAGAGAGAAGGGGATAAGTCGAGATGTCATTTCTTATCTTGACAAATTTTTAGCTTTTAGAAAATAGGTTTTATCCTCACTACGACCATTCTAGCTAGGGTTGAGCCTACAGTCAGTATGGCTCTGATACCACCTCTGTCGGGACCCCGAATTTGCAAATCCGGACCCTCTGTGTATTCAACACTAGTCGAGAACGCGCTAGTGCACCGCAGTCTTAATATCGGTAAATATCACAATCATACCATTCGATACTAATAAAGTACTTTTATTTAATTAAGCAAACTGGTTACTTGACCTTATGGCCAAGTCACAAATGTACGCCTCGCAGGGCGATACTTATTAAGAGAGAAATAGTAGCAGCGGAAAATCAAAGAAGGTAACATCGTGGCGCCATCCAAGTATACCACAGGCAGCTGATCGGGCTCGCTTCCTAAGTAGACGGATCCTCTTGGAGTTCCTCCTCCAAAGTGGTGTAGTCTTCTCTTCAACCAGTGTTGTATTGAGGCAAGGGTGAGTACTTGGTACTCGGCAAGTCATGCACCTGAGAATGTGCTAATATACTATATGCATGGCTTGGTACAAAGGAATAACTCAAGGTATATTTGCAGTAAATAGCATTGGACAGGTAATATAAGTAGATTCGAAAGCAGTAGAAATAAGTAAAGCATAAATAACTTTTCAAGAAGTTTGGTAAACATTTTTCCCATCCTAAACCACATTTCCATCAACTTCATTATTAATCCAGCCCAACCTTTCAAACCAAAGTTATTTTTGAGAAAATCTAACCCTTGACTGTAATTCCCGAGCGATGTCCAATACCGCGGACACGGCTATTCGAATAGATTCTAAACTCTGCAGAGGTTATGCACTTTACCCACAAGATACAGTCAAAACACCACAAAGGCGAGTTCCCGTAACAAAGTCTTTCGGAAACCTCTAACAATACAAGTGGTCCTCCCCGGTTATTGCACACTAACCCTTCCCTTAGCTAAGGCGAAGTTTAGGCCAATCAACCGTTAGATGGGTACCTGGCCTCAGCCCCGGTACGCTCCCCCATACAACTTACACAAAGGGTGTAGTTGACCTCCTGAGGTCCCACAGGTACGTTATTAGCAACTTAGTCAACTAGGTCCGTCCCATTACAGACATGTGGTTGCACGTTAGACCCAGTTCAAAGGTTTGCAAGGTTAAGTCCTTAGGGTGACCAGGGCAAGACTACCCGAAGAACCAAATCAACATCCCCAATGCCACAACTGGCCCACCTGATTACTCTTGCCACATGCCCCGTGTCGGGACCCCGAATTTGCAAATCCGGACCCTCTGTGTATTCAGCACTAGTCCAGGAACGCGCTAGTGCACACAGTCTTAACATCGGTAAATATCACAATCATACCAATCGATATTATCGAAGTACTTTATTTGAATAACCAAAGTGGTTACTCGACCTTATGGCCAAGTTACAAATATATGCCTTGCAAGGCGAAACTTATTAAAAGAGAAATAACAGCAGCGGAAAAATCAAATAAACTTCGTGGCGCCATCCAAAGATACCACGAGCAACCGACTGGGCTCGCATCCCTAAGTAGACGGGTCCTCTTGGAACTCCTCCTCCGAAACTGGCGTAGTCTCCTCTTCAAGCGGTATTGTGTTGAGGCAAGGGTGAGTACTTGGTACTCAAGAAGTCATGCAGAATGCAAGCTAATATACTATATGCATGGCTTGGTACAAAGGAATAGCTCAGGTATATTTGCGAAATGACTTTTGACAAGTAATAAAAGTAGATTCAAAGCAGTAGAAATAAGTAAAGCATAAATAACTTTTCAAGAAGTTTAACAAACATTTTTCCCATCCTAAACCATATTTCCATCATCTTCCTTGTTAAACCAACCCAACTTTTCAAATCCAAGTTATTTTCGTAAAATCTAACCCTTGATCTGTAATCCCGAGCATTGTCGATCTGCAGCGGACTCGGCTATTTAAATAGATTCTCAACTCTGCAGAGGTTATGCACTTTACCCACAAGATCTGAGTCAAACACCACAAAGGCGAAGTTCAGTAACAAAGCCTTTCTAAGCCTCAAGCGACACAGGTGGTCCTCTCAGGTTCGTGCTCTACACCATCCCTTCCCTTAGCCAAGGCGAAGTATGGGGCCAACACACCGTTAGATGGGTATCTGGCCACGACCACGATACGCTCCCCGCACAATCACACAAGCGGTGTAATCGACACCCTGAGGCTCCACAAGTGAGTCCTTAGCGACTTAGTCAACTAGGGCCGTCCCATTCCGACCATGTGGTTGCAAGTATGACCCAGTTCAAAGGCTTGCAAGGTTAAGTCCTTAGGGTGACCAGGGCAAGACTACCCGAAAAACCAAATCAACATCCCGATTGCCACACCGCCCACGATTACTCTTGCCACATGCCCCGATAAAATCGCTTATCAAACCCCGCTTGATTACCATGCACCACGTGCCATCAACATCACATGATACTTTTTCCAAAACAGGTTCAATATATCATTAAGTCCATATTAGCATTTGATTGTCCAAAATCATGTCATGAGCACGAGGTGTCTAAGCGATGTACTACGCCGGTCTAAACCCATGTTGGCAACTTAATAATGTCCAACTAGTAATCCACAACTAGGGTGACAAGGGATCATGGCACATACTTAGATAATCAAGGTGTCATACAAAGAAATTGGTATTTATCTAACCCCATGTTTAAACAAAGTATCTTTCTAATTGAACTAGCATGCAATAGTTTAAATCAAAATAGATTTGAAATAGGATCAACATGGTCAAAGCACAACTTGCCTTCAAAAAGTACTTGTTCTTGGTCTTGAGTTGGATCCTGAGTCAACACTTCTCCTTCGAATCCTTCCTAGACTTCAACGTCTACTCGTAAAGCGTGCAAATAGCAAATACACAAATAAACACTATGCAAAAGATCCCAAAACTCCAAATAAAATCCATAAACAGAGAGAACATAATTTTCTGGATTTTTAGAAACTGAATAAATCAAATTTGGAGTTAAAAGCATAAAGTTATGATTATTTAAAGTTTAAATAATCAATTAAATAATTTTACAGAGAAAAACTTTAGTCCAAAAATTAAATAAAATTTATATTTAGGTAGATCTTAATTTTATACAAATTTAGAAATTTGAATCACTCAAATCGGAGTTGAAGCATAAAAGTTATAAGCGTTTGAAGTTTGAATCTAAATTTGAATCAATATTTCGAATTAATAAATCATTTTCTTTTTCGAAATTAATTATTGCGTCGGCATGGACACGTGGCAGCCTCGATTGGTCGGTGGCGTCGGCCGTCCATGGACTCGGTCCACGCTCGGCTCGGGTCCACCGTGGACTCGGCCCACGACTCCGCGTGAGGCCCGACATGTGGGACCACTCGGGTGACGTCATCGCCGGCGTCGGCGGGCTCGACCACGGTCTTGGCGAGTGGGACCCACCGTGACGTCATGGGTGACGTCGGCGCTTGGCGGGTCGACCAGCGACATGCGGGCCCCTCGACACGCGGGCCCGGCGTGTCGGCGTCACTGCCTGCACGCAGCGCGTGGGCGGCCCAGCGTCGGTCCAACTTCCGGACACGTGGCGCCAATCACGGCCGTTGATTTGAAATTCAACGGCGCGGATTAGATCCAGGGTTAACACGTTAAACTACTCGATGATCGTGGGCGCTCGATCTAGATCGGACGGTCCGGATCTAATCCTATAATAGCACCGCTCACGACGCGTGGCGGTGTGAACCGTTGGATCTTGATCCAACGGTCCGAATCTAATCGGGTTTGGAACACGTGAACTCACCTCAACCGTCCGATCTGGATCGGCGGTCCTCTGAGCTCGCTGAGTCCGGCGATGGCACGGCGAAGCTTGGGCACCGAGACGAACGGACGACGAGCCCGACGGCGTTCGGGGTTGCTCGGCGAGATGGAGGGTCCCTTCGGTGCGTCTCGTCGCGGGGATCCCAGATCTGAGCTCCTTCTCGGCGGAAGGACGACGACGACGACTTTAAAATCGCAAACCTTGGCGGAGGAAAGAGACAACTCCGGCGGCGATTGCGGCTCAGCAGCGGCGGCTCGGCGAGATGGCTCGAGAGCAGTGCGCAAGGATGAGGGCAACCTCGAGGAACGTCTCACGCTTTAAATAGCCTCGGCGTTAGTGCCCCAGGCGGAAACCTAATCCTACACGGCGGCGGCGCGGCGGCGAGTCCGGCTTCGGTCTCGGCGAAGACGACGACTCTCACCGCCCACGTGGCACGATCAACGGCCACGATCGCCGGCCTGATCGGATCCGGGCGGATACGGCTCGAACCGTGCAGGCGGATCTCGGTAGTTGGATCTTGATCCAACGGTTGGGATTGATTAGGGTTAGGAGTGGGTTCGGTCGAGTCACGTGGCTCGGTCGGACTCGAACTCGAGTTTGACTCGGGCTCGGTCGGATGAAACGATACTTGACCCGAGTTTGATTTTCCAGCGATTTAATATTTAAAATAATTCCCGATAATTCATTTAATCCATTAAAAATAGCAAATGACTCGAGAAAAATTCGGAAAAATTCTGGAAAATACTTTGGATCATTTTGGACTCAAATAAAATATTTCCAACAAAAATTTATTTGCAAAATTAAATTCTTCAATTATTTCAAAATGGAATAAATTCAAATAAATTCCAAATAAATCCAAATAAATTCCAGAAAATTCCAAAAATTCACCAAAGTGCCAAATCACACATGAATTTAGGAAAAGTAAAATTTTGGGGTGTTACACCCCGGTCGAAAACTGTTTATCAAACCCCAGTTGATTACCATGCACCACGTGCCATCAACATCACATGATACTTTTCCAAAACAGGTTCAATATGTCATTAAGTCAATATTAACACTTGATTATCCAAAATCATGTCATGAGCACGTAGCAGGTCTAAGCAGTATACTACAACGATCTAAACCCATGTTGGCAATTTAATAATGTCCAACTAGTAATCCACAACTAGGGTGACAAGGGGTCATGGCACATACTTAAATAATCAAGGTGTCATACAGCAAATTGGTACTTATCTAATTTCCCCATTTTTAAATAAAGTATTTTTCTATTTGAACTTAGCATGCAATAGGTTAAATCAAAATAGATTTCAAAATAGGATCAACATGGTCAAAGCACAACTTGCCTTCAAAAAGTACTTGTTCTTGGTCTTGAGTTGGATCCTGAGTCAATACTTCTCCTTCGAATCCTTCCCAAGACTTCAACGTCTACTCGTAAAGCGTGCAAATAGCAAATACACGAATAAACAATAGGCAAAAAGTGTCCAAACATCCAAATAAAATCCATAAACAGAGAGAACATAATTTTATGAGTTTTTAGAAACTGGAATCGTCAAATTTGGAGTTAAGGCATAAAAGTTATGATTATTTAAAGTTTAGATAATCAATTAAATAATTTTGCAGAGAAAAACTTTAGTCCAAAAATTAAATAAAATTCATATTTAGGTAGATCTCAATTTTATACAAATTTAGAAATTTGAATCACTCAAATCGGAGTTGAAGCATAAAAGTTATAAGCGTTTGAAGTTTGAATCAAAATCTGAAATCATTATTTCGAATTAATAAATCATTTTCTTTTTCGGAAATTAATTATTGCGTCAGCATGGACACGTGTCATCCTGTGATTGGTCCACAGTGACTCTTGACGTCAGCACCGAACGGCCTCCATGATGACGTCGGCGCCATGACGTCATCATGCCACGTGGCACCACCGCTCAGTCTTTGCCACGCGTGTCGGCCCATGGACCGGTCCACGCAGGCGGCACGGTCCACGGTGGGTGGCGCCGCGGCTTAGTGCGGTGACATGCGGGCCCGCATGTCGGCGCCCACGTCGCGCGCTGCTGCGGCGCGCCCTGAGCTACGTGGCAAGATCGTGTCCGTTGATTTGGAAATCAACGGCGCGATTAGATCCGAGGTTAACACGTTGAAAACTACTCGATGATCGTGGGCCGTTCGATCTAGATCGGACGGTCCAGATCTAACCCTACGATAACACCGCTACGGCCTGAGGTGATCGTGGGCGTTGGATCTTGATCCAACGGTCCGAATCCAATCGGAGTTTGGAAGCACGCGTGACTCACCGCTACCGCTCGACGGAATCGGACGGTCCGTAAGCCAGATCGGTCATGGCGGCGCTGCCGGGGCTCTGCCACGGAGACGAGGCGGCGACCTTCCGTCGCGGCGTTCCGAGGGTCTCCGGCGAGGTGGATGGTGCGGTCGATGCGCCTTGCTCTTGCGGTTCCAGATCTGAGCTTCAACACACGGCGGAGACGGCTTGACGGCGCGCGGCGCACGAACCCGGCGAAGCCCTAACCCTACTACGGCGAGCAATTCCTCGGCCAAGACGGCGACTCGGGCGGTGTGGCTTGGGGAAAAGGGGGCGTCGAGCGGCGATTCTCGAGGGCGGGTCCACGCCTTAAATCTTGCCTCGGCGTCGCGGCGCCAAATCGGAACCCTAACCGTGTCCCGCTTGGTCACGGCGGAGCTCTCCTGGGATTCGAGCGGAGGCGATGGTCGGGACCGTCCACGTGTCGCGATGAGCGGCTACGATTGCTCACGCGTGAACGGATCCGACCGGACTCGGGCTCGGCCGGTCGCGGTCCAATCCGGACCGTTGGATCCCGATCCAACGGTCGGGATCGATTGAGTTAGAGTGGGTTTGGTCGAAGTCGATCGGGCTCGGTCGGACTCGAGTCCGACTTCGGGTTTCGACTTCGATCGGATGAAACGATACTCGACCCGAGTTGAATTTCCAGCGATTTAATATTTAAAATAATTCCCAGTAATTCATTTAATTCATTAAAAATAGCAAAAGACTCAGAAAAATTCTGGAAAATATTCTAGGGTATTTGGGACTCAAATAAAATATTTCCAACAAAATTTTATTTGCAAAGTTTAATTCTTTAATTATTTCAAAATGGAATAAATTCAAATAAATTCCAAATAAATCCAAATAAATTCCAGAAAATTCCAAAAATTCACCAAAGTGCCAAATCACACATGAATTTAAGAAAAGCAAAATTTTGGGGTGTTACACAGCAATCCTGCCGGCCTCTGATGCATTGTCTTGACTCTCTGACATATGTCGCATAATGCAACATGTTCGACAACTTCACGTTTCATGCTTGGCCACCAAAATCTCTCCTTCAGGTCTTGGTACATCTTGGCACTTCCTGGATGAAGGGAATACTTGGAATCATGTGCTTCCTCCAGAATCAACTGCTTCAGCTCATTCTTGTTCGGTACACAGATGCGGTCTTTAATCTACAATGTACCCTACTCATCCAGCTTGAAGTCCTTAGCCTTGCCTTCATCCATTTTGAACTTGATCCTCTGGATCTTGGCATCATCCTCCTACCCTTCTCGGATTTGGTCATCTAAGGTAGGCTTTACTTCCAAAGTGGCTAGGAATCCTTCATGTACTACTTCTAGCTTCAGCTTCTGAAACTCCTTGCATAGCTCATCCCGACTTCCTACTATCATCATATTCACAGTATGGATCTTCCGACTCAAGGCATCAGCCACCACATTGGCCTTCCCAGGATGGTAATGGATCCCGACATTGTAATCCTTGATCAACTCCAGCCATCTCCTTTGCCTCATGTTCAGATCCGATTGGGTGAAAATGTACTTAAGACTCTTATGGTCCGTGTACACGTCACATCTGTTCCTAATCAGATAATGAAGCCACAACTTCAAGGCATGCTCTACGGCTGCTAACTCCAGGTCATGTGTCGGGTAATTCTCTTCATGCGGACTCAGCCTCCGTGATGCGTATGCAACGACCTTCCGGTTTTGCATCAACACACACCCAAGTCCCTAGCGTCATGCGTCACAATAGATGTCAAAGCTTTGGTTAACATCCGGTAGAACTAACACCGGCGCTGATGTCAATCGCTTCTTCAGCTCCTGGAAACCTCTCTCACATTCCGGCGTCCAGTTAAACTTCTTCTCTTTTTTCAACAATTGCGTAAGAGGTCTCGCAATTGTCGAAAAGCCTTCAATGAAGCGGCGGTAGTAACCTACCATTCCCAGAAAACTATGGATCTGAGTTACTATCTTCGGCTGTTCCCAATGTAACACGGCTTCCACCTTCCTTGGGTCCACTGCAACTCCTTCTGCGGTCATCACATGTCCAAGGAATTCTACCTTGTCCTTCCAGAAGTCACACTTGCTGAATTTGGCAAAGAGCTGCTGTTCCCTTAGCTTCTCCAGCACTAGCCTCAGGTGTTCTGCAAGTTCTTCCCTTGTATTGGAGTAGACTAGGATGTCATCTATGAATACGACCACGAACTTGTCCAAATATTCCATGAAAACCTTATTCATCATGTTCATGAAATAAGCTGGCGCATTCGTCAGACCAAAGGACATAACTGTAAACTCGTAATGTCTGTATCTTGACACGAATGTAGTCTTTGGAATATCCTCTGATCGGATCTTCAACTGGTGATATCCTGATCTCAGGTCAATCTTGGAGAAAACTCTGGCTCCTCTCAACTGGTCAAACAGGTCATCGATCCTGGGTAGCGGGTACTTATTCTTCACAGTGACCTCATTGAGTGCACGGTAGTCTATGCACATCCGGAAACTCCCGTCCTTCTTCTTGACGAACAGAACTGGTGCTCCCCATGGCGACGAACTAGGTCTGATGAATCCTTTCTCCATCAACTCTCCAAGCTGTTTCTTCATCTCTACCAACTCTTCGGTTGACATCCGATTCCTTACGCTTGTCCTCCAGGACGAGCGCCTTGTTCACAAGCTCTTGGAAGTCAGGAAAGGTGTGGGTAATCAGTCCCACCTGTAGTCCAGAATTTAGTCCCTTTAAGAAGCGAGACTGTCTGGCCTAGTCTGTAGTTACATCTTCAGGTGCGTAGCGGGCTAGCTGAGTAAACTTATTGAGATATTCAGCCACTAAATGGCTACTCTGCTTTAAGGCTCTGAACTAATCCTTCTTGAGGTCCTTTATTCCCTCCGGCACGTGATATTGACGAAAGGCGGCAGTAAACTCCTCCCAAGTGATATCTTGTGGGTTTTCCTGTGTAGCGTAGTAATTCTCCCACCATTCTGCTGCGATCCCTTCTAGCTGATGAGAGGCGTAGAGTACCCTCTCATTTCCCACACATTGGGTAGTGTGCAACTTCCTTTCAATTGACCTCAACCAGTCATCTGCCTCCAATGGATTGGCGTTTCCAGAGAATGTGGGTGGATGGGTCCTCATGAACTCTGACAACCTTGAGTTTTGATGCTGTCCTTGATTGACTTGATTGGCAGTGGCCTGAGTAGTGACTTGCTGCATCTGTTGCATCATAGCATGCATCAGATGGGTCTATGCAGCAAGAAAAGCTCCAAAATTCTGCATGTCAACTGGCGGTGCTGGCTGGGGTGCAGGTGCTCCATCATTAGGGTTCCCAGCTGGGCGAGAACCACTTCCGTTGCCTCCAAGGTTTCCGCGAGTGTTCACCATCTGTTGGTTGCTCCAAGCTTAGAGATGAGAGGGAAACAAGAATAGGCAAGTAGTAGAGAAACTTATGCGCGGGGAAGGTGTAACTCAAAATCCAATTTATTATTTAATAATAATTTTGTATGGTTGCACACAATGCCTAAGGGCCTTGCAACACATACTGCACACTCAGCAAGCAATGAAAATCCAAATTAAACTAACACTGGAGTCTAACGCCTCTAAGGATGACTCTTTATTCTTAGACGCGACTCGATGAAGGAGTCTCAACCACTAATCTGAATGCTCACTCCTCGACCCAACCTCCATGACCTCCACGTGGCGGGTGCGGCGGCATCGGCGCGAAGTAGTCTCCGTGACCAACAACAGCTGTGGTCGACGATGCGACGTCCTCCTCTGGCTCTGGCTGCGGCTCAGGCGCGGGCTGTGGCTGTGGTTGTGGTGCAGGCTCCTGCTCCTGCTCAGGTGCTGGCTCCTCCGGGTCTGGGGCCTCCAACTCTAACACTGGCTCCGGGCCTTGCCCGTACAATGCTGTCTCCAGCTCTGCGATCCTTTGTGTAGCGTAGGCGACATACTCGCGAGCATTCTCTAGGTGTTTCTTCCCTTCCTTGACAACCTCGCGAGCCTTCTGCAATTCCCGAACTTTGTCATCAAGAACATCCTCCTGAGCGACGACAAACCTCGCCAGATGCGTGACAGTGGCATCTTCATCTTCTATCGGCTCCTGCTCAATGTAACTCCCCAATTTTTGCTTTTCATGAATTTGATTGTCATTTTGCACCTTGGTGAATTTTTGGAATTTTCTAGAATTTATTTGGATTTAATTTGAATTTGTTCCCTTTTGAAATAATTAAAGAATTAAAATTTATAAATAAAATTTTGTTGGAAATATTTTATTTGAATCCAAAATGTCTCAAAGTATTTTCCAGAATTTTTCTGGAATTTTTCTGATTATTTTGCAATTTTTCTTGAAGTATTTGAATTTCTAGAAATTATTTTGAATATTAAATCGCAGGATAATGCCAAGTTGGTTTCACTGTTCATCCGACCGAGCCGGACTCGAGTCTGACTTGAGCCCGACTTGGACCGCGTTCAAGCCAGACCGAGCCGGACCCGAGCCCTAGCCCCACGACCGTTGGATCTCGATCCAACAGCCAACGTTGCGCCACGTCGCCCAATCCGAATCCCAGTCGGATTCCACCGCCGCCGCCGAGTGGACCTCGGTTTTCGCGGATTTCAGAGAAGCCGAGACCCCTATTTAAAGTGCCACCGCCACCAGCGTGTTCCCCGTTCCCGTGCGCACCCGTTTCCCAAGCCGTCGAGCTTGAGCCGCCGCCGCCAGCCCGCAAAAGCTCGTCGAAGTTGGAGGTTAGGTCCGCCGCGGTTTCCGCCATTTTCCGCCGTCGTCCGCCGTTCTCCGCCGTGGTGGTGCCCCGATCCGGAGTCCTCGCGTCGAGCCACACCCACTGAGACCACTCACCTCGCCGGAGGAACCCCGTAGCGCCACGCCGTTGGTCGTCTTCCTCGATCTGAAACAGCAGAGCTCCGCGCCGCCTTCGCCGAACCGCAAAGCTTCTCCGCCGTTGGATCTTCATCGCACAGCCAGGATTAGTCCACACGGGTAATCCTCATCTGTTATTCTTTAGATCTATTTTCAGCCGTTGGATCTAGATCCAACGCCCTAGATTGTGCCACGTAGCCGTAGCCGCAACGTGCTTAGTTAGATCCCAGCCGTTAGATCTAGATCGTACGGTTAGGGTTAATTCGCGTTGTAGCGTTAGATGCAATCTCAACCATTCGATCGAGATCGAACGGTGTAGATCAAGCCACATGTCATCACCCGGGTCATGCCACGCCATCCCATGGTGAGGTGAAACCCTATCGAATCTGGACCGTTCGATCCAAATCGAACGGCCCAGATTAACCACATTGCCCGTAGCGTTTGAGATCCAGATCTGATCTGGACCATTGATTTTCAAATCAATGGCCTAGATCGTGCCACGTTTATAGAAGGCAGACCGGCGCGGTCCACGCGGACTCGCCCGATCGTCGCTGACGTCACGCGTGACGTCAGCGAGGGGCCCGCGTGTCAGCAGCTGGCCCAACTGCACCGTGACGTCATTAGTGATGTCAGCGTGACGTCACGGTGGGGTCCGCGTGTCATCCATCCTTCCGCCGGGCTATGCTGACATCAGCGATGACGTCAGCAGTGGGTCCCACGTGTCAGTGACACGTGAACCCGTGGACCGGGTCCACGGTGGACCGTGCCCGTGCCGTGGACCGAGTCCATGGGCCGGCTGACGCAATGATGACGTCATAATTCGATTTTTCAATAGAAAAATAATTCGGTGGAAATTCAAATCCCGTGCTGACGTCATGCTGACGCAATAAATGGATTTTTCAATAGAAAAATAAATGAATTAATTCGGTTTATTGATTTATTTGAATTTTCAAACTTCAAATGCTCATAACTTTTGCGTTTTAACTCCGATTTGAACGATTCCAATTTCTAAATTTTTATAAAATTGAGATCTACTTAAATATGAATTTTAATTAATTTTTGAATATGAAATTTTATCTGTTTATATTTAATTAATAGATTTTTTAAACTTTAAACAATTATAACTTTTGCGTTTTAACTCCGATTTGGGCGATTCAAATTTCTAAAAACTTGTAAAATTATGCCCTTTCTGTTTATGGACTTTATTCGAACTTTTGGGCAATGTGTATGTACTGTTTTATTTATTTATTGCTATTTGCACGCGTTACAAGTAGACGTTGAAGTACCCGAGGGCTTCGAAGGTGAAGTGTTGACCCAGGAGCCAGCTCAAGATCAAGAACAAGTACTTTTTGAAGGCAAGTTATGCTTTGACCATATTGATCCCATTTTTGAAATTAGTTTAATTTAAATTATTGCATGCTCATTTAATTAGAAATTGTTTAAATTATTTCTGAGAATTAGATAAATGCCTAATTGCGGTATGACACCTTGACTATTTAATTATGTGCCATGAACCTTTGCCACCCTAGTTGTGGAATTTGTATAGTTGGACATTATTGAATTGCCAACATTGGGTATTTAGATCATTGTAGTATATTGCTTAGACCTGCTACGTGCACATGACAGGATTTCGGACAATCAATTGTTATTATTGACTTAATGAGATATTGAACCTGTTTTGGAGAAGTATCACGTGTTGTGATTGTTGATGGCACGTGGTGCATGCTAATCAACTGGGTTTGACAAATAGATTTGGACTGGGGCAAGTGGCAAGAATGATATGGTGGGCCATGAGTGGCACCAGGGATGTCGTTTTGGTTCTTCGGGTAGTCTCGCCATGGTCATCCTAAGGACTTAACCTTGCAAGTCTTTGATCTGAGTCAAACGTGCAACCACATGTCCGCAATGGGACGGGCCTAGTTGAGTAAGTTACTAATAACTTGCCTGTGGTACCTCGGGGTGTCAACTACACCTTTTGTGTAGCTCGAAAGGGGAGCGTACCAGCGCTATGGCATGGTACCCGTCCAACGGTATGTCGGTCTCATACTTCGCCTCTGTTAAGGGAAGGGATGGTGTATGACAAAAGCCAGAGATGTTCACTTGTATAGTTTGCGGTCTCTGAAATGCTTTGTTACGATCACTCGACTTTGTGGTGTTTGACTGTATCTTATGGGTAAAGTGCATAACCTCTGCAGAGTGTAAAATCTATTCAAATAGCCGTTTCCGCGGCACTGGACATTGCTCGGAGATTACAGTCAAGGGTTAGACTTTCATGAAAATAACTTGGACTTGGAAAGTCTTATTGGGCTAAATAATGGAGTTGATGGAAATGTGGATTAGGAAAGAAAAAGTGTTTACTTAACACCTCGAAAAGTTATTGATGTAACGTTTACTTTTACTGCTTTCAAATCTACTTATGCTACTTGTTAACTGTTGATTTACTGCAAATGTACCTATTAACCTATCCTTTGTAATAAGCCATGCATATAGAATATTAGTTTGCATTCTGTGCATGACTTGCTGAGTACCAAGTACTCACCCTTGCCACAATACAACATCAGTTGAAGGAGAAGCGACGCCAGCTTTGGAAGAAGAACTTCAGGAGGAGCCGTCTACCTAGGGAGCGAGCCCAGTCAGTTGCCTGTGGTATACTGGATGGCGCCACATTGATGCGTTTATTCCGCTGCAATTTATTACCTTAATAAGTTTTCGCCCTGTGTGGCGTACTCTTGTAACTTGACCATAAGGTCGAGCAACCAGTTTGGTTATCTTAAGTAAAGTACTTTATTACTATCGATGTGTATGATTGTGATATTTACCGATGTTGAGACTGTGTGCACTAGCGTGATCCTGGACTAGTGCGGAATAAACAAAGGGTCCGGATTTGCAAATTCGGGTCCCGACACTCAACCCTGTTGTCTCGATGTGGGTGGTGACGAAACACTGTGCCCTCTAGTTCTCTAGAGTAGGTGCGAGCGATGTGCCTCATAGCTCGGCGTGACACCTCCTGGATTCCCATCTCAAATGTAGATCTCTTGGCTGTGAAGTAGAATGGGAGGCTGAACTTCGTCTTCTCGTGAGCATACACTGTGATCTAGACGTCCCATGCCTTGACCAATCCAGCCTGCACTGCAGTAATCCCCTGGTAAAGTGTCCTCTCGAAACCTCCAAGCACCTGTAGCATACGCCATAACACAGTGGTGTAGCCCCCCTCACGCTCGGCATAGTTGTTGATCATCTTCATCTGCCAAAAGACACTTGCGTAAGGACGCAACATTTTAAAACCAAAGTGGAGACGAAAGAATTTAGCAAGGGGTATGAACAAGAGAGAAGGGGATAAGTCGAGATTTCAGTCATCATCTTGTCAAGTTTTAACTTTAGAAAATAGGTTTTATACTCACTACGACCATTCTAACTAAGGGGTAGTCCTACAGTCAACCTGGCTCTGATACCACCTCTGTCGGGACCCAAATTTGCAAATCCGGACCATCTGTGTATTTAGCACTAGTCCAGGATCACGCTAGTGCACACAGTTTCAACATCGGTAAATATCACAATCAAACTCATCAAAATAATAAAGTACTTTAATTAAAATAACCAAACTGGCTGCTCGACCTTATGGTCAAGTTACAAGAGTAAGCCACACGGGGCGAAAACTTATTAAAGGAAATAAATTGCAGCCGAATAAAAGTATCAATGTGGCGCCATCCAGTATACCACAGGCAACTGACTGGCTCGCCCCCTAGATAGATGGTTCCTCCTGAAGTTCTTCCTCCAAAGCTGGCATCGCTTCTTTTTCAACTGGTGTTGTATTGTTGCAAGGGGTGAGTACTTGGTACTCAGCAAGTCATGCACAGAATGCAACTAATATTCTACATGCATGGCTTAGTACAAGGAATGTTTCATGGTTCATTTTCAGTAAACAGCAATTAACAAGTGGCATAAGTAGATTCGAAAGCAGTAAATGTAAAGATAATATCAATAACTTTTCCAGTAGTTAAGTAAACACTTTCCCATTCCTAATCCACATTTCCATCAACGTCATCAATAAACCCAACCAAAGTTTTCAAGTCCAAGTTGTTTTCATGAAAGTCTAACCCTTGACTGTAATCCCTGAGCAGTATCCAATACCATGGACTCGGCTATTCGAACAGGTTGTACACTATGCAAAGGTTATGCACTTTACCCACAAGATACAATCAAACACCACAAAGGCGAGTGATCGTAACAAAGCATTGCAGAGACCGCAAACTATACAAGTGAACCTCTTTGGTTTTTGCCATACACCATCCCTTCCCTTAACAGAGGCGAAGTATGGGACCGACATACCGTTGGACCGGTACCATACCATAGCACTGGTACGCTCCCCTTTCAAGCTACACAAAAGGTGTAGTTGACACCCCGAGGTACCACATGCAAGTTATTAGTAACTTACTCAACTAGGTCCGTCCCATTACGGACATGTGGTTGCACGTTTGACTCAGATCAAAGGCTTGCAAGGTTAAGTCCTTAGGATGACCAGGGCAAGACTACCCGAAGAACCAAAACGACTTCCCCAGTGCCACCCATAGCAGCAAGGAATGCAAGTCCAAGTGTGAACCACTCCGAAGCCTTCCGCAATGCAGCAAGGAAGCCACAGAACTATGGCAAAGGACTCCTGAACAATATCAAGGCTCAAGACCTGCAGCATGGTACGTTTGAGAAATAAGTTGAAGGATCTATAACCTATTCTCTTGCCAGCCTTTCCGAATCTCGGGGTCGAGATTCTTTTTAAGGGGGATAGATTTGTAACGCCCGGCTCCTTCTCTCTCCCGCCTTCCCCGCGCCGCGTCCCCGCCGGGAGCCCGCCAGCCCGACCCTGCGCACCGTCGCGTGATTCTCGCGGCCCGTTCGGCCACGTCGCGCCCGCGCCCCCTGTAAAGCCCACATGGGACCCCCTCATCCCGTGCCTCTCCTCCTCCGCTCTCCTCCCCAGGCCGCCGCCACCGCCGTCTCCTCCGGCTCCGGCGCGCCTCTTCCCCTCGGCCCCGCCGCCGGCGTCGCCGCCTCCGCCCGCGTCGCCCGCGCCTTCCTCCGCTCGGCCTGGCCAGCCCAGCCGCTCAGCTCGCCCGCCCACGCAGCGCAGCGGGCGTGTGGTCCACAGCTGGCGTGGGCCTTGATCCACGCCCGGTCGGCCCCACCTGTCAGTTCAAAAAAAAATGATTTTCCAAAAATCGAAAATGCCGCTGACGTCAGCAAGACGCGGAAATTCGATTTTTCTTTTTTAAAAATAATTTAAAAATTCCAGAAAATCCATTTTATTTGTTTTTAAACTTCCGGGAGCCCGTTTTCGCCCGTTTGAACTCCGTTTGGCTCCGTTCTTCTTCCTAAATTCATTAAAAATCTCAAACTTTAGTTTAGAGCTAGTTTGAAATTCAATTTGTGTTTATTTGAATTCGTTTGGGCTTTATTTGAATTTGGTTGTTTTTCGCGCGTAGATTACGGAGAGTCCGAGGAGTTCCCGAACGATGATTTCAAGCAACAACTCGTCGAACCAGGCAAGTCACACCCCCTTGACCATGTTGCTCCCAGTTTTGTGAACTTGTATGTTGTATTTACAATTATTTCATGCTTATTTATTATAGACATTAATTTTCGACCTAGTTTTAAATGATAGTTATATCCAATTTCAACATGCGACCTTTGACATTTGAATTCCGATTCCCTTGTAACCTTAGTAAAAATATGAGTTATGACTATGGTAATATTTAGACATTGCTTAGACATGCTTAGAACTGAACTTAGGAAGTTTTGGGGAATTTTATGCCAAAATGACATCATGTTCAATTGGAAACTTATAGTGATCAATGTTAGTATTAATGTGGAGATAGTATGGTTAAAATGAAAATGACTTAGACCGGGCGAGAATTGGTTGGAAAGTGGTGAGGTCATGGTTCTGGGTTTGTGGACAGTCTCGCCTAGTCAATTAAGGACCGGTCTGAGTCTCGCTGAATGTAAAGCCTAACCGTACTACCACGAGTCTGGAATGGGACAGACCTGGCTATCCTTATTAAATCATTTCATGGACAGTCATGCCATATGGGGGTAGTGGTGTGGTGAAAGCGAGATGCTGCCACTCTGGCGCAAGAGGGGGCTTCTGAATAGAGGGAGTCTTTCAGCGGTGAAACCTTAGCGGGCATGACTACATGTATGAATTTAACATAGGGGCCTTGTCATAATCTTCTCTGTCACTCACCAAAGGAAGTGTGTTGACATAAAAGGGAAATATTATGTCTTGTGGGTAAAGTTGTACAACCTCTGCAGAGTGTCAAACTAATCGATTAGCCGCGCCCGCGGTTATGGGCATGCCGAGCAAGCCATTCTCAGATTAGACTTTAATAAATTAAAATTTGGTTTTCAGAAATGATGTTGGATGGAGGGAGTCCATCATGGGTATAACTTAGCCAATTCCAGGAGAGATTCCTGAGTTAAATTGTATAGATTTGATTTATGGAAATAAAGTATGCCTTTAAAATTATTGAAAATATTATTAAACTGTTGCCTTATGCTTAAACAAACCATATTTCCATCCTTTGATTACCCGTACATTTATATTGCATTTCCGGTGTGGTTTGTTGAGTACGTATGTACTCACCCTTGCTTAATTTATCACTTCAGAGGAGGAGTACCACGATGGTGAGGACCAGTTGGACTAGGCCGTGTCCCCAGTCGATTGCCTGTGGCAAATTAATTGGGCTCTATCTATTTGTCTTCATTTCCGCTGCTTTATTTATTCGTTTATTTATTTGTTGGCCTGCGCGCCATTTCCTATGTAACCTTGAATATTTATTATTAATAAAGAACGTTGGATATGCTATGGTTTCATTTCTACCTGTGTGTACTAGCATTTCCTGGACTAGTACAGAATACACAGAGGATTTCGGAGGTGTTATTCCGAGGTCCGACAACATAGCAGGTCTAAGCAATATACTCCCGAGTCAAAACTTCACCTTCGTTACCTTCGGGCACTTCAACGTCTACTCGTAACGCG
This sequence comes from Rhipidocladum racemiflorum, assembly GCA_036346355.1. NCBI lineage: Eukaryota > Viridiplantae > Streptophyta > Magnoliopsida > Poales > Poaceae > Rhipidocladum > Rhipidocladum racemiflorum. Next base: position 1,563,138 of record JAYEVF010000028.1, read on the forward strand.
TGCAAATAGCAATAAATAATTAAACAGCAGAGCAAAATTGTCCAAAAATCCAAATAAAATTCATAAACAGACAGAGCACATTTTTATAAATTTTTAGAAATTTGAATCATCCAAATCGAAGTTAAAACGCGAAAGTTATAATCATTTAAAGTTTGAAGAGTTAAATAAATAAATATAAACAGAGGCAAACTCATGTCCAAAAATTAAATAGAATTCACAAGTTGATCTCAATTTTATAAAAATTTAGAAAATGGAATCACCCAAATCGGAGTTAAAATGCAAAAGTTATAAGCGTTTGAAGTTTGAAAAATCAAATAAAAGAATAAACCGAATTAATTCATTTATTTTTCTATTGAAAAATCGATTTATTGCGTCATCATGACACGTGGGCCAATCAGAAGCCGCCACGTCGCTTCGGGTCCATGGACCGGGCGCACGTCCTGCTGACGCGTGGGCCTGGCTTGATGCCGTCAGCGCTGACGTCAGCACAGCTCGCCCGAGGGGACGGCTGACATGCGGGCCCCACAGCGATGTCAGCATGATGTCACGGATGACGTCACGCGCGTGCGGGCACGGACGCTGACACGCGGGCCCATCACTGACGTTAGGGGTGACGTCAGCGATGACCGGGCTGACCGCATGGACCGCATCGGTTCGGCTCCCACAGACGTGGCTTGATCTAGGCCGTTGGTTTGAAATCCAACGGTCTAGATCGGATCCAATCTCACACGTTTTGGAATAACGCGATTGTCGGGACCCCGAATTTGCAAATCCGGACCCTCTGTGTATTCAGCACTAGTCCAGGAACGCGCTAGTGCACACAGTCTTAACATCGGTAAATATCACAATCATACCACTCGGTACCAATAAAGTACTTTATTTAAATAGTCAAACTGGTTACTTGACCTTATGGTCAAATTACAAATATATGCCTCGCAAGGCGAAACTTATTCAGAGAAAAATAATAATAGCAGCGGAAAATCAAATAACCCGTGGCGCCATCCAAGATACCACAGTAATCGATCGGCTCGCTTCCCTAAGTAGACGGATCCTCTTGGAGTTCCTCCTCCAAAGTCGGCGTAGTCTCCTCTTCAACTGATATTGTGTTGAGGCAAGGGTGAGTACTTGGTACTCAAGAAGTCATGCATGAATGCAAGCTAATATACTACATGCATGGCTTGGTACAAAGGAATAGCTCAAGGTATATTTGCGATGCTTGACATTTGAAAAGTAATATAAGTAGATTCGAAAGCAGTAGAAACAAGTAAAGCATAAATAACTGTTCAAGGAGTTTAGTAAACATCTTTTTCCCATCCTAGTCCACATTTTCATCAACCTCGTTATTACTCCAAACCAACCTTTCAAATCCAAGTTATTTTCAGAAAGTCTAACCCTTGACTGTACTTACCGAGCATTGTCCAAGATCAGTGGACTCGGCTATTCGAAAAGAAACTAAACTCTGCAGAGGTTATGCACTTTACCCACAAGATACCGTCAATCACCACAAAGGCGAAGTTCAGTAACAAAGCCTTTCGGAAGCCTCAAACAACACAGGTGGTCCTCTCCGGTTCGTGCTCTACACCATCCCTTCCCTTAACCAAGGCGAAGTATGGGACCAACACACCGTTAGATGGGTATCTGGCCACAGCCACGATACGCTCCCCCGTACAATCACACAAACGGTGTAATTGACACCCTGAGGCTCCACAAGTGAGTCCTTAGCGACTTAGTCAACTAGGGCCGTCCCATTCCAGCCATGTGGTTGCAAGTATGACCCAGTTCAAAGGCTTGCAAGGTTAAGTCCTTAGAGTGACCAGGGCAAGACTACCCGAAGAACCAAATCAACATCCCCAATGCCACACTGGCCCACCTGATTACTCTTGCCACATGCCCCGGTCGAAAACTATTTATCAAAACCCCAGTTGATTACCAAGCACCACGTGCTATCAACATCACATGATACCTTTCCAAAATAGGTTCAATATATCATTAAATCAATATTAACATTTGATTGTCCAAAATCATGTCATGAGCACGTAGCAAGTCCAAGCCATATACTACAACGGTCTAAAACCCATGTTGGCAATTTAATAATGTCCAACTAGTAATCCACAACTAGGGTGACAAGGGGTCATGGCACATACTTAAATAATCAAGGTGTCATACAGCAAATTGGTATTTATCTAATCCCCATGTTTAAACAAAGTATTTTTCTAATTGAACTAGCATGCAATAGTTTAAATCAAAATAGATTTCGAAATAGGATCAACATGGTCAAAGCACAACTTGCCTTCAAAAAGGCACTTGTTCTTGGTCTTGAGTTGGATCCTGAGTTAATACTTCTCCTTCGAATCCTTCCGGCACTTCAACGTCTACTCGTAAAGCGTGCAAATAGCAAATTCACAAATAAACAATAGGCAAAAAGTGTCCAAACATCCAAATAAAATCCATGAACAGAGAGAACATAATTTTATGAGTTTTTAGAAACTGGAATCGTCAAATTTGGAGTTAAGACGCAAAAGTTATGATTATTTAAAGTTTAAATAATCAATTAAATAATTTTGCAGATAAAAACTTTTGTCCAAAAATTAAATAAAATTCATATTTAGGTAGATCTCAATTTTATACAAATTTAGAAATTTGAATCACTCAAATCGGAGTTGAAACGCAAAAGTTATAAGCGTTTGAAGTTTGAATCAAAATCTGAAATCATTATTTCGAATTAATAAATCATTTTCTTTTTCGGAAATTAATTATTGCGTCAGCAGTGACACGTGTCCGCTCCTGATTGGTCCACGTGGACTTGCTGACATCAGCACCATCCGAACCCCATGATGACGTCAGCATGACGTCATCATGCCACGTGGCACACACCGGTTGCTGCCACGTGCCCGGTACTGCTCGATGGACCTAGCGCACGGATCTGGTTCGGTCTACGATGCACCCGGTGCATGGGAGACAGAGGCTGACACGCGGGTCCCACCGTCGATCGCCCGCTCGCACGCCAAATGACGGTGCGGTCCGGTGGCGCCACGCGGCGCGTGCGGATTAACTCGGCGCGACGAAATCCCGCCGTTGGTTTGAATTTGAACGCGCGGATCGGTTTGACGGTCGTCGACCAGCGTCGGTTCGGCTCGACACGCGCGATCTCGACCGTCGGTTTGAAACCGTATCTCATACGTTGGATTGACTCGGTCAATTCCGACCGTTGGATTTAGATCTAACGGCTGGATTTCACCGGACCATGGTGCGGTTAACTGTTACGTGATCTAATCCGAACCGCCGCTTTAGATCCGACGGTTAGGATCTAATCAGGGTTTCGGGAGTTAGGATTCACGGGGACTCACCGTAGCGGTTGGATTGAGATCCGACGGTGGAGAAAGCTTTGGGCGGCGATGGCCTCGCGGCGGAGGAAGCAGACCGGAGGTGAGAACGACGACGAGGCCGACGGCGTTTCGGGGCTTCTCCGGCGAAGTGGATGACTCCCTCAGGTGCGCCTCGGTGTAAGGAACCTGGGTCTGTCCTTCACGACGGCGGAGGGTGACGGAGGACGGCGGAACCGACGAAAAACCGAAGCGTCTTCTTCTTCCAACTTCGGCGAGCTCGCACGGGCAGACGGCGGCGACTCCGGCGGGGTGAGTTGGGTGCTCGGGTGCGTACGGTTGTGCGCTCTCCGATGGCGGCGGCGGCGTATTTAAAGGGGGCCTCGGCTTCCGTGTAGAGCGTGGAAACCGAGGTTGACACGGTGACGGCGGCGATGGCGTGAGCGATCTCGGCCGTTCGATCGTGATCCGACGGTCGACGGTCGATCGGGTCGGCCGGTTCGGCCGAGTCACGTGGCTCGGGTCGGACTCGAGTCCGACTCGGGTTCCGACTCGGTCGGATGAACAGTACTCGACCCGATTGATTTTCCAGCGATTTAATAATTAAATTAATTCCCAATAATTCATTTAATTCATTAAAAATAGCAAAAGACTCAGAAAAATTCCAGAAAAATTCTGGAAAATATTTTGGATCATTTGGGACTCAAATAAAATATTTCCAACAAAACTTTATTTGCAAAATTAAATTCTTTAATTATTTCAAAATGGAATAAATTCAAATAAATTCCAAATAAATCCAAATAAATTCCAGAAAATTCCAAAAATTCACCAAAGTGCCAAATCACACATGAATTTAAGAAAAGCAAAATTTTGGGGTGTTACAAACCTCCCCCCCTTAATAGAATCTCGTCCCCGAGATTTAGGGCTTACTAAAGGAATAGGTTTGGAAACTCTTTCTTCAAATCCTCTTCGCGCTCCCACGTCGCTTCGCTTTCTTCATGGTTGCTCCACTGAACTCTACAGAAACGGGTTGACTTGTTTCTAGTTTCTCGATCCATTGTGTCCAGAATCCTCACGGGATGCTCCTTATAAGTCAAATCCTCTTGCAACTCAATTAACTCTAGCGACGTCTGTTCCTCAGGAACTCGGAGACACTTCTTCAACTGGGACACATGGAATACGTCATGCACTCCTGCCAACGATCGTGGCAACTCCGGTACAGTAAGCAACTTCACCTCTGCGACTCAAAATCTTAAATGGTCCAACATAACGGGTGCAAGTTTCCCTTTGGCATGGAACCTCTTAACTCCCTGAGGCGTAACTCTGAGGTAAACAAAGTCTTAGGTTCAAAACTCAAGTCTCGGCGACGATTGTCGGATAACTCTTCCATCGAGATTGGGCTATCTTCAACCTTTCCCTAATCATAGCGATGCTCTTGACCTCTTGAAGAATATCAGGCCCAAAGACACGGCTACCGGTCTCATTCCAATTCAATGGCGTCAGCGAAGTCGACCGTCTGATGCCTCAAAAGGTGACATCTGTAAACTAGCCTGATAACTATTGTTGTAATGGCCGAACTTCGGCATCACGGTAAACTCTTATCCCAAGAAGTAGCATAAGCTAATGCACAAGCTCTTAACATATCCTCCGAATCTGGTTGACTCTTTGGTCTGTCCATCCGTGCATGGATGATAAGGCATCTTGAAGTTCAAGCGGGTTCCCATGGCTTCATGCAACTTATTCCGTAACCTTGAGGTAAATTGGGTACCTCGTCTGATACAATCCTCTTTGGCACTCCGTGCAAGCAGACAATCTGTTCATGTACAATTACGCTAATTTATCTCCGAGTAAGTGGTCTTCACGGGGATAAAATGGGCTACTTTAGTCAAGCGATCCACTATAACCCATATGGAGTCATAACCTCCTTGAGTCTTCGGCAAACCGGTAATGAAATCCATTCCGATTTCCTCCCACTTCCACTCAGGTATTTTCAGCGGCTGTAGCAATCCTGCTGGTCTCTGATGCATTGCCTTGACTCTCTGGCATACGTCGCACAATGCAACATGCTCGGCAACTTCACGTTTCATACTCGGCCACCAGAATCTCTGTAACATCCCAAAATTTGCCTCCAATATATTTAGTGTGTTTCTGGGTTTATTTGAATTTTTCAGAAATTATTTAAAGTCCTCGCTGTTAATTCGGATGGAACTCTATTGAACTAATCACATTAAATAAATGTCACGCATTTTCGCATAAGCATAAAATCCAAAATTTTGTTGATAATTAAGATAATTGGTAGACGAGAGTGTTCGCTTCAAATATTTTCGAAAAATATGTTATATAACGTACGTCGTTGATTTTATAAAAATCGGTACAAGTGTCTGAATCATGAAAAGAATTTTTCGCGAAAAATCTATACGTCGAAAAATCACGAAACCAACTTTGTTAAGTTCCAAATAGTTCCTAGTATTTTAGAGGAATTTTTCTAATTTTTAGAACCTCCCTATTTTTTTTGTAGCGTGTTTTGAGAACGTGTATACGTATACGTGTAGGCATGTCGCATAAATCATGGACGTGTGCATTTCCCAGCCGTTTCTAGCCATAGTCTAGTGCATGCATGTTTCTAGTCATCCATTCATTCATGTATACGTTTCCAAGCCATTTCTATTTGCTAGTAACTGCCATATAGTCTTACGTGAATGCAAAAGCAAGGCTAGTAATTGCCATGAAGCCACGTCTTTAGCAAGCTAGTGTTCATACCATAAAAACATGCATGTCAGTTAGGAAAGTGTTGAGCGTCAATAGTCTTGCGCCGAGCCAGCCGTTCCCATTCCGTGTCTTTCCAGGCGATTCATTCGCTCCATCATTTTTTAGTCACATTTCCTCCGGCCGTTTCCATCACTAGCACGCATGATTTCCGCCGTTTCAATTCTCCAGCCGTTTCCCTGTTCTCCTGTACGCTTGAACCAGCACCCGTTTAAAGTTGCCTTTTTATTTCCTTTCCATGCGTTTCTCCATTTCCTTTCCAACCATTTACTTTTCCATACCATCTGCTCATTCTCATTTTGGCCAAGTTTTCCCTTCTTCCATCTCATCCTCTCCTCATATCTCCTGCTGATTCCATCTCCAAACGACTGATTCGGCCGACCACTGCTGCTCGTCAGGCCGCGCCTTGCCGATTCTTTGTCGGTGCCACCGTGGTCGACACCGTCTACGTCATTGTCATCGTCGTCACCGCCGATTGACGCCGCGCTGCCGTCTCGTCATCGACACCGCCGTTGTCGCCGTCGCGTTTTCGTCATCGTCGCCGTCGCCGCCGTAGTCCTTGCCACCACTGCCGTCTCGTCGTCGCCGTCGCCTTTCCCTGCGTCGCCTCCGCCGTTACGTCCACACCGGCGCGCTTTTCGGCCACGTCACCGCCTGCGCCGACGGTCTACGCTGCTGCTGCTGCCGTTAATCGGTACTCCCTCTTTTCTCTCTTGCGTGCGCTCTGTCTCGCTCGATCGGTTAACCTCGTCATGTGTATCTATGCCTGTTTAGATATATATGTTAGTTTGTATACGCGTATAAATACTCGCTAGGCGCACAAATATTTCTATGTTAGTCGTAGCCTGTATACATATATATATACAACACTGTATACCTGCGGTTATATTTGGTTAATATACATGTGTATATATTCGACCGATTCGCCAGTATCACCTTCCATATGCATGTATACGTGTATTAGTTGAATGATCCGCGTGTATAAAATTTTGAAGCATATAAGTATGTGTGTATATATTTACTTGAACATGTACTTGAAGCGTGCGTATAGATGTGTATCCAAATGTCCCAAATAAGATGCATGAAGATTTCTCCAAATTAACCAAAGCGCACGCCTAAAAGCGATGAAACAGTACCAAGCATGCATAAGTAAAGAGACTAGTTAGTTAGTTGTACATACATTTTTCAGAAATCGTGAAATTTGTCTTTTTCGCTACCAATTCATTTTCAGTCCGAATCATTTGCCACGAATTTTGTTAATTAGTAAAAATTAATACCTTTCTACAGTAATTTTTATGAAATTTTGTAAATAAGTCTATACTGTTAAAATATTCACGGAAGGTCCAAAATTGCGAATTTTGTAGATCTTAAACTATACGTTCAAAAATTCCAGAATAAATTTTATAAATCTTAGAAAATACTAGACTAATTATCTGGAAATTTTCATGAAGTTACACGCTAGTTTGATTTGTAGTATTTTCCGGATGTGTGTTTATTTGGTTGTTTTCTACGCGTAGACGTTGAACTGTGCGAAAGTGCGGAAGTTGAAGACCAAGCTCAAGCCCTAGATCAAGATCATCAGCTTTTCGAAGGCAAGTTGTGCTTTGACCATATTTCTCCTAGCTTTTGAAAATATATTTTGTTTAAGTTATGCATGTTATGTTGATTAAAATAAATAGTTTAATTTGGGATAACTAGTTAATCAACCTAATTGTTAATTCCATCCTTGTTAATAACATTTGTATGCCATATATTCCATTGTCACCTTAAGTTGGGATTAAAATAGTTGGATGTTATGATTGTGCCAATACGGGAGGCTAGACCGTGAATAGTTGCTTAGCTATGCTTACGTGAAATATGTTTCAAATGGCAAAATAATATTGACTAATGATATATGGAATGAATTTTGGAATCAGTGTGATCTTCCCACGTGATGATGTGAAGTGTAGGTACCCTTGTGGTTCTACATGGTAATTGATGTTATTGTTGGCATGCGTTGCACAATAATCAAGCTGGGGTGATAAATAGATTTAGACCAGGGCAAGTGTCAAGAATGATAGGGTGGGCCATGATTGGCACCGGGAAAGTCGTTTTGGTTCTTCGGGTAGTCTTGCCCTGATCACCCTAAGGACTTAACCTTGCAAGCCTTTGAACTGAGTCAATCGTGCAACCACATGTCTGTAATGGGGCGGACCTAGTTGAGTAGGTTGCTAATAACTTGCATTTGGTACCTCAGGGTGTCAACTATACCTTTTGTGTAGTTGAACGGGGGAGCGTACCGGTGCTACGGCTAGGTACCCTATCCAACGGTTGGTTGACCTATACTTCGCCTGTACTAAGGGAAGGGATAGTGTGCAACAACCGGAGAGGTCCACTTGTATAGTTAGAGGCTTCAAATGCTTTGTTATGATCACTCATTCGCATACTCTTGTATGGCGATTCACGGCAGACGTGGTGAGTTATTTGTATCGTGTGGGTAAAGTGCATAACCTCTGCAGAGTGTGTCAAAACTATTCGAATAGCCGAGTCCACGATGCTTGGACAACGCTCGGGATTACAATCAAGGGTTAGATTTTCTAAAACAAAAATGTGGGAATGGGTGGCCGAGTGCCGAGACAATTGCTGAAGTAAATTAGAGCTTTGAGCCGAATTGTTTAAAAAGAGATTGATAACTTATTATATAATATGATCTCACAACTTTTGAATCTATTAAGAGTATTTAATCAAAGCAAAATGCTGCTTGATGCAAATTAACCACTTAAGCCATTCCTTTGGAGGAAACCATGCATATAGTAATAGGATTGCACCTCAGGCATGACTTGTCGAGTATGTTGTATACTCACCCTTGCTTTCAACAAAATCATCGATTAAGGAGAAGACTACAACTTCAAAGAAGGTGAAGTTCCACGAGGAGGCGATTATATAGGGGTTGAACCTTGTCGCTTACTGTGGTATCGATGGGAGTCACAGCGTTATTTGTTCCGCTGCTGATTATTCACATTTGTTATTGTAAGCCCTGCGTGGCAGACTATATGTAAGTTGATCTTAAGGTCTTGTAACCAGTTTATTAAATGTTTTGAAGTACTTTATTTATATTTCCGTTGTGTATGATTGTGATACTCAACCACTGTACCACTGTGTGTACTAGCGTGATCCTGGACTAGGACAGAATACACAGAGGGTCCGGATTTGCAGATTCGAGACTGTCTGGATTTATCTGTCGCTACATCCTCAGGTGCGTAGCGTGCTAGCTGTGTGAACTTGTTCAGGTAGTCGGCCACTGGCTGATTACCTTGTTTCAGTGCTCTGAACTCCTCCTTCTTAAGGTCCATGATTCCTTCAGGCACGTGATACTGTCGGAATGCAGCTGTGAACTCTCCCCAAGTGATATCTTGAGGGTTCTCTTGCGTGGCACAGAAGTTCTCCCACCATTCGGCGGCTGTTCCTTCTAGCTGATGAGAAGCGTAGAGTACCTTCTCATTTCCTATGCATTGAGCTATGTGTAGCTTCCTCTCGATTGATCTTAACCCATCATCGGCCTCCAATGGATTGGCATTCCCGGAGAAAGTGGGTGGGTGAGTTCTCATGAACTCTGACAGTCTTGTGTTCTGGCGTTGCCCATGATTAACTTGATTAGTAGTGGCCTGAGCGGTGACGTGTTGCATTTGTTGCATCATAGCATGCATCAACTGAGTCTGGGCAGCAAGAAAAGCTCCGAAATTCTGCATATCCAGTGGCGGTGCTGGTGCTCCATCATTGGGGTTTTCTGCTGGGCGAGAACCACTCCCATTGCTTCCAAAGTTTCCACGGGTGTTCACCATCTGTCGGTTTGCTCTAGGTTTAGAGATGAGAGGGAAACAAGAATAGACAAGTAGCATGGAACTTATGCGGGGCGAAAGGGGTAACTTTAAGGTCCAACTTTATTATTAATAACTTGGTATGGTTGCTTACAATGCCTAAGGGCCTTGCAACACATACTGCACACTCAGCAAACAAAGCAAATCCAAATCGAACTAACTCTGGAGTCTAATGCCTAAAGGGTGACTTTTTATTCTATGACGCGACTCGGCGAAGGAGTCTCACTATAGAACTTATGCTCACTCATCGAGAAAACCTCCACGGCCTGGTGCAGGTCTTTGTGGCATAGGCGCGAACGATCGCCATGTCCAAGAATCGTGTCCTCTGTGGTAGTCGAAGAAGCGATGTCCTCATCGAGATCGACTCCTCTGGATCTGGCTCGTGTAGCTCGAGTAATCTTGGCTCGTGCAGTCCGTATAAGGTCATCTCCAACTCGTCAATCCTTCGCGAGAAGGTGTGCCACATACTCTTGAGCTTCCCGCCATCTGTTCTTTTAGCCGTGATCTCCTTGCGGGCCTTCGTAGCTCCTTGCTTGTATTATCTAGTACATCCTCCTGGCGGCGACAAATCGTGCCAAGCGTAACCGTGGCATCCTCATCCTGAATCGCCTTGGTCGAAGGTTATCGCTCTTGCGGATGATACCGAACACCGTGCTCTCCAACTCTCTGGCGTAGATACGGGTAATGTGCCGCATTGCTCGTCGTGATACTTCTTGGATACCCGTCTGCATTGTAGATCTCCTGGCAGTGCAGTGTATCGGGCGATTGCCTGGGCCCTTTTTCCTAGCAGGTACCTCAATCTTCACGTCACAAGCCTTGATCAATCCCGCTTGTCTGATCACCTCCACTTGGTATTGGGGCTTCTCAAAATCTCCGAGAGTCTGTAGCATATGCCAAAGTTCCGCGGCGTGACCAACTCCCAGATCAACGTAGTTGAACTCTTCCTCCATCTGCCACAAGAGTGCTTTACGTAAGAACTCGGAATTTTTAAATTGTGACAAGGTGAGGAAAAATTTCAGCAAGAGACAAGAAAAGAGAGAAGGGGATAAGTCGAGATGTCATTTCTTATCTTGACAACTTTTTAGCTTTAGAAAATAAGTTTTATCCTCACTACGACCATTCTATCTTAGGGTTGAGCCTACGGTCAAGTATGGCTCTGATACCACCTCTGTCGGGACCCCGAATTTGCAAATCCGGACCCTCTGTGTATTCAGCACTAGTCCAGGAACGCGCTAGTGCACACAGTCTTAACATCGGTAAATATCACAATCATACCACTCGGTACCAATAAAGTACTTTATTTAAATAGTCAAACTGGTTACTTGACCTTATGGTCAAATTACAAATATATGCCTCGCAAGGCGAAACTTATTCAGAGAAAAATAATAATAGCAGCGGAAAATCAAATAACTTCGTGGCGCCATCCAGTATACCACAGTGCAACCTGACCGGCTCGCTTCCCTAAGTAGACGGATCCTCTTGGAGTTCCTCCTCCAAAGCTGGCGTAGTCTCCTCTTCAACTGATATTGTGTTGAGGCAAGGGTGAGTACTTGGTACTCAGCAAGTCATGCACAGAATGCAAGCTAATATACTACATGCATGGCTTGGTACAAAGGAATAGCTCAAGGTATATTTGCAGTAAACAGCATTTGAAAAGTAATATAAGTAGATTCGAAAGCAGTAGAAATAAGTAAAGCATAAATAACTGTTCAAGGAGTTTAGTAAACATCTTTTTCCCATCCTAGTCCACATTTTCATCAACCCCGTTATTACTCCAAACCAACCTTTCAAATCCAAGTTATTTTCAGAAAGTCTAACCCTTGACTGTAATTCCCGAGCATTGTCCAGTACCGTGGACTCGGCTATTCGAATAGATTCTAAACTCTGCAGAGGTTATGCACTTTACCCACAAGATACAGTCAAACACCACAAAGGCGAGTTCCCGTAACAAAGCCTTTCGGAAGCCTCAAACAACACAGGTGGTCCTCTCCGGTTCGTGCTCTACACCATCCCTTCCCTTAACCAAGGCGAAGTATGGGACCAACACACCGTTAGATGGGTATCACGGCCACGACCACGATCGGCTCCCCGCATAATCACACAAACGGTGTAATTGACACCCTGAGGCCCCACAAGTGAGTCCTTAGCGACTTAGTCAACTAGGGCCGTCCCATTCCAGCCATGTGGTTGCAAGTATGACCCAGTTCAAAGGCTTGCAAGGTTAAGTCCTTAGGATGACCAGGGCAAGACTACCCGAAGAACCAAATCAACATCCCCAATGCCACACTGGCCCACCTGATTACTCTTGCCACATGCCCCGGTCGAAAACTATTTATCAAAACCCCAGTTGATTACCAAGCACCACGTGCTATCAACATCACATGATACCTTTCCAAAACAGGTTCAATATATCATTAAGTCAATATTAACATTTGATTGTCCAAAATCATGTCATGAGCACGAAAGGTGTCCAAGCCATATACTACAACGGTCTAAAACCCATGTTGGCAATTTAATAATGTCCAACTAGTAATCCACAACTAGGGTGACAAGGGGTCATGGCACATACTTAAATAATCAAGGTGTCATACAGCAAATTGGTATTTATCTAATCCCCATGTTTAAACAAAGTATTTTTCTAATTGAACTAGCATGCAATAGTTTAAATCAAAATAGATTTCGAAATAGGATCAACATGGTCAAAGCACAACTTGCCTTCAAAAAGGCACTTGTTCTTGGTCTTGAGTTGGATCCTGAGTTAATACTTCTCCTTCGAATCCTTCCGGCACTTCAACGTCTACTCGTAAAGCGTGCAAATAGCAAATTCACAAATAAACAATAGGCAAAAAGTGTCCAAACATCCAAATAAAATCCATGAACAGAGAGAACATAATTTTATGAGTTTTTAGAAACTGGAATCGTCAAATTTGGAGTTAAGACGCAAAAGTTATGATTATTTAAAGTTTAAATAATCAATTAAATAATTTTGCAGAGAAAAACTTTAGTCCAAAAATTAAATAAAATTCATATTTAGGTAGATCTCAATTTTATACAAATTTAGAAATTTGAATCACTCAAATCGGAGTTGAAACGCAAAAGTTATAAGCGTTTGAAGTTTGAATCAAAATCAAAATCATTATTTCGAATTAATAAATCATTTTCTTTTCGGAAATTAATTATTGCGCCAGATGACACGTGTCCGCTTCCTGATTGGTCCACGTGGACTTGCTGACATCAGCACCATCCGAACCCCATGATGACGTCAGCATGACGTCATCATGCCACGTGGCACACACCGGTTGCTGCCACGTGCCCGGTACTGCTCGATGGACCTAGCGCACGGATCTGGTTCGGTCTACGATGCACCGGTGCATGGGAGATGCAGGTCGACACGCTGAGTCCCACTCGTCGATCGCCCGCCACGCCCGGTGAACGGTGCGGTTCACCGGTGGCGCCACGCGGCGGCTGCGGATTGGCTCGGGCGCGACGAAATCCCGCCCGTTGGTTTGAACTTGAACGGCGCGGATCGGTTTGACCGGTCGTCGACCGCGTCGGTTCGGCTCCCGACACGCGGCGCGATCTCGACCGTCGGTTTGAAACCATATCTCATACGTTGGATTGACTCGGTCAATTCCGACCGTTGGATTTAGATCTAACGGCTGGATTTCACCGGACCATGGTGCGGTTAACTGTTACGTGATCTAATCCGAACCGTCAGTTTTAGATCCGACGGTTAGGATCTAATCAGGGTTTCAGGAGTTAGGATTCACGGGGACTCACCGTAGCGGTTGGATTGAGATCCGACGGTGGAGAAAGCTTTGGGCGGCGATGGCCTCGCGGCGGAGGAAGCAGACCGGAGGTGAGAACGACGACGAGGCCGACGGCGTTTCGGGGCTTCTCCGGCGAAGTGGATGACTCCCTCAGGTGCGCCTCGGTGTAAGGAACCTGGGTCTGTCCTTCACGACGGCGGAGGGTGACGGAGGACGGCGGAACCGACGAAAAACCGAAGCGTCTTCTTCTTCCAACCCGAGTCGCTCGCGCGCAGACGGCGGCGACTCCGGCGGGGTGAGTTGGGTGCTCGGGTGCGTACGGTTGTGCGCTCTCCGATGGCGGCGGCGGCGTATTTAAAGGGGGCCTCGGCTTCCGTGTAGAGCGCGGAAACCGAGGTTGACACGGTGACGGCGGCGGAGTCCGGCTCGTTTACGGCGGCGATGGCGCGAGCGATCTCGGCCGTTCGATCGTGATCCGACGGTCGACGGTCGATCGGGTCGGCCGGTTCGGCCGAGTCACGTGGCTCGGGTCGGACTCGAGTCCGACTTGGTTCCACTTCGGCCGGATGAACAAGATCTTCGACCGATTGATTTTCCAGCGATTTAATAATTAAATTAATTCCCAATAATTCATTTAATTCATTAAAAATAGCAAAAGACTCAGAAAAATTCCAGAAAAATTCTGGAAAATATTTTGGATCATTTGGGACTCAAATAAAATATTTCCAACAAAACTTTATTTGCAAAATTAAATTCTTTAATTATTTCAAAATGGAATAAATTCAAATAAATTCCAAATAAATCCAAATAAATTCCAGAAAATTCCAAAAATTCACCAAAGTGCCAAATCACACATGAATTTAAGAAAAGCAAAATTTTGGGGTGTTACAGCGATCGATCAGGACCGTTCGATTCGGATCAGATGGTTGGGATTGGATCGGGTTTCACCGCGTCACTGGGGGGTGACATGGCATGACCCGACGTGCGACACGCGGCATGATCTACACCGTTCGATCTTGATCGAACGGCTGAGATTTCATCTAATGCTACAACGCGGGTTAGCCCTAACCGTACGATCTAGATCTAACAGCTGTGATTGGATCTAGCACGGTGCAGTCTAGGGGCTACATGGCTCAATCTAGAGCGTTGGATCTAGATCCAACGGTTGAAAATAGATCTAAAACCGAAACGTGGAAAACACTTACGGGTGACGTGGATGAATCTGGGCCGTTCGATGAAGATCCAACGGCGGAGGGACCTCGGGGTTCAGGTAATGTCCACGATGGAGCTGGCTAGCCGGAGCTGAGGACGATGACGTGGCCAACGGCGCTTTGGGGCAGTTCCGGCAAAGTTAGTAGTACGCACGAGTGCGTCTCGACGCGATGATCTCTGATCTGGGCACCAACACGGCGGAGACGGCTCGACGGCGGCGAAAAATGGCAAAAACTGTGGCGGAACCCTAGAGCGACTTCAGCGAGCGATTGCAGTGTGGCTACGGCGGCTCGAGCTCCAAGACCTAGGGCAAAGTGTGCGCGCGGAAACGGCGGTCACGACACGGTTGGCGGCGCATTGAATAGCGCCCTCGGCGTCCGTGAAAATCGCGTAAACCGAGGCCCACACGCGCACGACGGCTGAATCCGGCGGTGGCTCGGACGGGGTGATGTGGACGCATCCTGGCCGTCCATGTGCACGCGTCCAACGACTGGGATCGCTCCGGGCGCGAGCAGGTCCGATCCGACTCGGGCTCAGGTGATGTGGCGCAACGCAGGCCGTTGGATCTCGATCCAACGGTCGCGTGGGTTAGGGTTTGGTCCGGTTCGAGTCAGACTCGAGTCCGACTCGGGTCCAACTCGGTCGGATGAACATTAAAACCGATTCGGATTTTTCAGCGATTTAATATTAAAAATAATTTCTAGAAATTCAAATAATTCGAGAAAAATAGCAAAATAATCAGAAAAATTTCAGAACAATTATGGAAAATACTTTGAGACATTTTGGACTCAAATAAATATTTTCAACAAAATTTTATTTAAAACTTTTAATTATTTAATTATCTCAGAAGGGAATAAATTCAAATTAAATCCAAATAAATACAAATAAATTCCAGAAAATTCCAAAAAATCTCAAGAGTGTAAAATTTCCATTAAATTTATGAAACGCAAAAATTGGGGTGTTACAACTGGGTACCTCTGTCCGATACGATCTTCTTCAGCACCCCATGCAGACATACAATCCGGGACATATACAACTCCTCTAGTTTATCTCCTGAATAAGTGGCCTTTACGTGGATGAAATGAGCTACTTTGGTCAATCGATCCACTATGACCCATATGGAATCATATCCACTTTGAGTTTTAGGCAAACCGGTAATGAAGTCCATTCCGATTTCCTCCCACTTCCACTCAGGTATCTTCAACGGCTATAGCAAACCAACTGGCCTCTGATGCATGGCTTTAACTCTTTGACATATATCGCATAAAGCAACATGCTTGGCAACCTCATGCTTCATGCTTTGCCACGAAAACCTCTCCTTCAGGTCTTGATACATCTTGGCACTTCCCGGGTGAATCGAGTACTTGGAATCATGAGCTTCCTCCAGAATCAACTATTTCAGCTCTTTGTTGTGCGGCACACAGATACGGTCTTTAATCCATAGCGTACCCTGCTCATCCAGCTTGAAGTCCTTAGCCTTGCCTTCATTCATCTTGGCCTTGATTCTCTTGATCTTGTCATCATCCTTCTGACCTTCCCTGATCTGGTCTTCTAAGGTAGGTTTCACATCTAAAGCGGCTAAGAATCCTTCTGGTACCATTTCCAACTTCATCTTCTGGAAATCCTTAGATAACTTAGCTTGAATCTCTTCTATCAGCATATTCACGGTGTGGCTCTTCTGACTCAAAGCATCTGCTACTACATTAGCTTTGTTGAGATGGTAATGAATTCCGATATTATAGTCCTTGATCAATTCCAACCATCTCCTTTGCCTCATATTCAGATCCCGACTGGGTGAATATATACTTAAGGCTCTTATGATCCGTATACACTTCACATCTATTTCCAATAAGGTAATGATGCCACAACTTCAGAGCATGCACTACGGCAGCTAACTCCAAGTCATGCGTTGGGTAATTCTCCTCATGCAGCCTTAACTGTCTTGATGCATAAGCGACTACCTTCCGATTTTGCATCAACACACATCCAAGTCCTTAGTGCGATGCATCACAGTAAATATCAAAGCTCCGGTGCACATCCGGTAGAACTAACACTAGCGCTAGCGTTAAATGCTTCTTCAATTCTTAAAAGCTCTTCTCGCACTCTGGCGTCCATGCAAACTTCTTCTCTTTCTTTACTTGATTGCGTAAGTGGTCTAGCAATAAATCGAGAATCCTTCAATGAATCGACGGTAGTATCCTGCCATTCCAAGAAAACTACGGATCTGGGTGCCAACTTCGGCTGCTCTCAATGTAATACTGCTTCTACCTTGCTCGGGTCAATTGTGACTCCTTCTGCGGTCATCACATGTCCAAGAAATTCCACCTTACTCTTCCAAAAATCACATTTGCTAAACTTAGCAAATAACTACTATTCTCGCAACTTCTCAAGAACTAGCCTCAGATGCTCGGTGTGTTCTTCTCTCGTCTTGGAGTATACAAGTATGTCATCAATGAATACGACAACAAACTTATCCAGGTATTCCATGAAAGCTTTATTCATCAATTTCATGAAATAAGCAGGTGCATTTGTTAGACCAAAGGACTTAACTATAAATTCATAATGTCCATATCTTGATGAAAATGCAGTCTTCGACACATCTTCTGATAAGATCTTCAACTAATGATACCATGATCTCAAGACAATCTTGGAGAAAACTCCAGCTCCTCTTAACTGATCAAACAAGTCATTGATCATGGGCAGTGGGTACTTATTTGTTATCGTCACGTCATTGAGTGCACGATAATCAATACAATCTGAAAACTCCCATCCTTCTTCTTGATGAACAGAACTGGCGCTCCCCACGGTGATGAACTAGGTCTGATAAATCCTTTCTCCAACAGCTCCTCGATCTATTTATTCATCTCTACTAACTCATCGGTAGACATCCAATAAGGTCTCTTGGCTATTGGGGCTGTACCGGGTACTAACTCAATCACAAACTCAATGTCTCTATCTGGCGGCATACCAAGTAAATCTTCAAGAAAGACATCTGGGTACTCACTGACCACTGGTACATCTTCGATGCTGACTGCCTTCACACTGTTGACCATTTGTTGTCCATCTCGAACGGCAGTTTCTTGAAACTCAACTCTTCTACCATCTGAGCTTTCGACTAATACGACTCTTCGTCCACAGTCTAACACAGTTTTGTGCTTGGACAACCAGTCCATTCCAAGTATAACATCTAGGGTCTGGGTACCTAGTATAATGAGGTTCGCTAAAAACTCTACCCCATCTATTAATAGTCTTACCCCAGAACATCCTACTTTAGATCGGAGTTATGATCCAGGGGTTCGAACTATAAGCATGCATTTGAGATCCACCATCTCCAAGTCATTTCTAGCAGCAAAACTTAGAGAAACAAACGAATGCGAAGCTCCAGAATCAAACAAAACTGTTGCAGGTACTGAGTTAACCAGTAACTTACCCAATATGACGTCTGAAGTGTTCTGAAATGTATCAGCGGTGACGTGGTTGATTCGACCTCTCACCGTAGCTTGGGGTGTAGCTCCATCTTGAGTAGCTCCACGGCTTCCTCCTGGTGCAGGTGTCCTTGCGACGTTGTCCCAAGGTTGAGGCGAATAGGCATCACACCTCCTCCTCGCTTAGGGAAATTATTGGAGAAGTGCCCTGGCTCATTGCAACTGTAGAAACAAATTACCAACGCTGGTTGGCTTCCTACTGGTGCAATTCTAGGTTACTCTTTGGTGTCGATAATTACGACCCGGTAGATCTCGGTCTTTGGTAGCGGTGTCTTAGCAATGTTCTAAAATTTGAAACACGAAGAAGCCGATTGGGTGCAACTCTTAGCCTTTGTGCTCCTGGGCAATCTCCTTGTTGTGCCATCCGTGTGACACTACGGAATAGTGTGACATTATAAAATGTGAAATTAGAGAATAAAACTATACGGTATGATGTTTAATCGTGTTTTCGGGCCGTTTTCGGGAGTTTGGGCCTCTCCGGGGGAGTTTGGGCCCAAGGGATTGAGTTGTGGGCTTTAGTGGGAGGGGATTTGGGCCCGTGTGGGAGGGGGAGACCTGAATTTCTGCCCTTGGGGCGCCCTCCCCCTGCCCTTGTGCGCCCCCACCTAACCCTAGCCGCCTCTCCCCCTCTCCACCTCCTTGTGCGCCCCCCCATCTCCTTCCTCCATGCGCCACAACCTCTCCCCTCCCCTCTCCACCCCCCTTGTTGCCCTAGAGGAGATCCCCACCTAGCCATCCCGTTGATCTCTCCATCGGGAAGCCCCGCGAAGAGGAGATCCGGCGGTTCCGGCGCGAGGAAGACGATCGGGGAAATCGGGAGGAGAGGATTCGGCGTTCGGCGTTCGGCGGGCAAAGGTATGGTATGGGTGACCCTTGGGGTTGGTCTAGTGTAACACCCCAAAATTTTGCTTTTATTGAATTCATGTGTGATTTGGCACTTTGGTGAATTTTTGGAATTTTCTGGAATTTATTTGGATTTATTTGGAATTTATTTGAATTTATTCCATTTTGAAATAATTAAAGAATTTAATTTTGCAAATAAAATTTTGTTGGAAATATTTTATTTGAGTCCAAAATGATCCAAAATATTTTCGAATTTTTACGGAATTTTTAAGTCTTTTGCTATTTTTAATGAATTAAATGAATTATCGGGAATTATTTTAAATATTAAATCGCTGGAAAATCAACTCGGGTCGAGTACTGTTCATCCGACCGAGTCGGAACCCGAGTCGGACTCGAGTCCGACCCGAGCCAGTTGACTCGACCAAACCAGTTCCCAACCCTAAGCGATTCCGACCGTTGGATCGGGATCCAACGGCGAATCCGCGTCTGCCGTTCGAGCCAGCGTCGACCGGACACGATCGCGCCCGTCGATCGTGGCCGTTGATCGCGACACGTGGGCGCTCGATCGTCGTCTCCGCCGTCCGAGCCGGACTCGCGCGCGCGCCCGCGCCGTGGAGAACTAGGTTTCCGTGTCCCGCCTGACGCCGAGGCTATTTAAAGCCCTGAGTCACGCCCGAGGTTGCCCTCATCCATGCGCACCCGTGACCCCGAGCCATCTCGCCTGAGCCGTCGCCGTTTGCCTGTACGAGCTCGCCGTAGTTGGAGGAGGTGTCCACCGCGGTTTGCGCCGTTTTCCGCCGTCGTCCGTCGTCTTCCGTAGAAGGAGCCAGATCAGGATCCCCGACGAGAGCGCACTCGAAGGGGACTCATCTCGCCGGAGAGGCCTCGTAGCGCCCGCGCCCTTGGTCGTCGTTCCGTCTCCGGTGCACCAAGCCCGCCCGCGGCGCCATCGTCACCAGCGAAGGTTCTCGGCCGTCCGATCAAGATCCGGCGATCCACGGTGAGCCACGTTCTCCCCAAACCCTAGAAACCCGATTAGATGCGAGCCGTTGGATCAAGATCCAGCGGCCCACGATCGCCACGTCTTTGTAGTAGTGTTATTATAGGATTAGATCTGGACCGTCCGATCTAGATCGAGCGGCCCACGATCATCGAGTAGATTCAACGTGTTAACCACTGGATCTAATCGCGGCCGTCAAATTTCAAATCAACGGGCCGAGATTGCGCCACGCGTGTCGGGAAGCTTGCCAGTCGCCGGTCAGCCGCGGCAGCGCGTGCGTGTAATGGACGCCGACACGCGGGGCCCAGCGTGTCGAGGGCCCACTGTCGGCGACACGCGCGTGGCGTCACCCATGGCGTCATCGGATGAACCCACAGCCGTGAAGTGAGCCTCAGACGTCGGCCGATGACGTCATCCAGGTGGTCCCACATGTCGATCTCACGTGGAAGCTGGGCCGGGTCCACAGTAGACCCGAGCCGGCGTGGACCGAGTCCATGGACGGTGGCGTCAGCCAACCAATCGAGGCTGCCACGTGTCCATGCTTTGGCGCAATAATTAATTTCGAAAAAAGAAAATGATTTATTAATTCGAAATATTGATTCAAATTTAGATTCAAACTTCAAACGCTTATAACTTTTGCGTTTCAACTCCGATTTGAGTGATTCAAATTTCTAAATTTGTATAAAATTGAGATCTACCTAAATATGAATTTTATTTAATTTTTGGACTAAAGTTTTTCTCTGCAAAATTATTTAAATGATTATTTAAACTTTAAATAATCATAACTTTTGCGTCTTAACTCCAAATTTGACGATTCCAGTTTCTAAAAATCCATAAAATTATGTTATTTCTGTTTATGGATTTTATTTGGATGTTTGGACACTTTTTGCCTATTGTTTATTTGTGTATTTGCTATTTGCACGCTTTACGAGTAGACGTTGAAGTCTTGGGAAGGATTCGAAGGAGAAGTATTAACTCAGGATCAACTCAAGACCAAGAACAAGTACTTTTTGAAGGCAAGTTGTGCTTTGACCATGTTGATCCTATTTGAAATCTATTTTGATTTAAACTATTGCATGCTAGTTCAATTAGAAAAATACTTGGTTTAAACATGGGGTTAGATAAGTACCAATTTCTTTGTATGACACCTTGATTATTTAAGTATGTGCCATGACCCTTGTCACCCTAGTTGTGGATTACTAGTTGGACATTATTAAATTTCCAACCTGAGTTTAGACCGTTGTAGTATCTTTGCTTAGACACACTTTCGTGCTCATAACATGATTTTGGATAATCAAATGTTAATATTGACTTAATGATATATTGAACCTGTTTTGGAAAAGTATCATGTGATGTTGATGGCACGTGGTGCATGGTAATCAAGCGGGGTTTGATAAGCGATTTTCGGCCAGGGCATGTGGCAAAGAGTAATCAGGTGGGCCGGTTGTGGCATTGGGAGTGTTGTTTTGGTTTTTCGGGTAGTCTTGCCCTGGTCACCCTAAGGACTTAACCTTGCAAGCCTTAGAACTGGGTCTAACGTGCAACCACATGTGCAGTAATGGGACGGACCTAGTTGACTAAGTTGCTAATAACGTACTGTGGGACCTCGGGAGGTCAACTACACCCTTTGTGTAAGTTGTGCGGGGGCGTCTGGCTGAGGCCAGGTCCCCATCTAACGGTGGAATGGCCTAGACTACGCCTAAGCGCAGGGAAGGGTTAGTTCGCAAAAACCGGGGAGGACCACATGTATTGTTAGAAGTTTAGAAAGACTTTGTTCACGGGAACTTCGCCTTTGTGGTGTTTGTTGTATCTTGTGGGTAAAGTGCATAACCTCTGCAGAGTTTAGAATCTATTCGAATAAGCCGTGTCCGCGGTATTGGACATCGCTCGGGAATTACAGTCAAGGGTTAGATTTTCTCAAAAATAACTTTGGTTTGAAAGGTTGGGTTGGTTTAATAATGAAGATGATGGAAATGTGGTTTAGGATGGGGAAAATGTTTATTAAACTTTTTGAAAAGTTATTTATGCTTTACTTATTTCTACTGCTTTCGAATCTACTTATATTACTTGTCAAATGCATTTCTTTGCCAAATATACCTTGAGCTATTCCTTTGTACCAAGCCATGCATATAGTATATTAGCTTGCATTACGTGCATGACTTCTTTGAGTACCAAGTACTCACCCTTGCCTCAACACAACATCAGTTGAAGAGGAGACTACGCCCGACTTTGGAGGAGGAACTCCAAGAGGATCCGTCTACTTAGGAAGCGAGCCGATCGGTTGCACATGGTATCTTGGATGGCGCCACGCAAGCTATTTGATTTTCCGCTGCTATTATTTCTCTTTTAATAAGTTTTGCCTTGCGAGGCATACATTTGTAACTTGACCATAAGGTCGAGTAACCAGTTTGGTTATTTAAATAAAGTACTTTGATAATATCGAATGGTATGATTGTGATATTTACCGATGTTAAGACTGTGTGCACTAGCGCGTTCCTGGACTAGTGCTGAATACACAGAGGGTCCGGATTTGCAAATTCGGGGTCCCGACATCTAGGTGCTGATCTATAGGTTGATTCGATGCTTTTAGATCAAGAGGAGGTGCTGTGATTGGGTAGATTGGATGAAAACTAGAGATTGCATAGTTCTCTGTTTCGGGCAAATTGGGCACACGACCTAGGGTTCGAGTTTTCGAAATTTTAGAGTCGGAATTTGGTCATCCACCTGTTGAATAAGTTGTATATAACTTCAATACCTTTAATTGGACACCAAGAACGTATAATTCTGCCCAGCCGTTTGAAAGTTATGATCGTTTTACCGAACGTGTTCAAATCTGTGACGTAATTGGGACAGAATGTAATGTGTTGTCGATTAAACAATTTTAGAGGCCGAATCAGCTTTTCCCAATACTTAGAGAAATCTACGAAATTTCCTAAGCTTCGCGATGATGTACTTGTTTACTCGATTTGGAGACCTATAACTCAAGTTATGCTAGATTGAAGTCTGCTGTCCCAGGGGACAGATTCTCTATTTTTCGTTTTCGGGAGTAGTTTGCGTGTCGGGGTAGATGAGCGAGTGTGTACTGTTTTGTGGGCATGTTTTTAGTATGTGGTACTTATGTGTAGGTGGTGTGACCCGGAGTGCCCTCATCCTCTTGCCAATCCAAATGCGCACTTGATTAAGGCAAGTGTATTGGAATAGGTATCATGTTGAATGTTATTTGACTAAATGTAAATTGTTTTCATGATATGCTACCTTGCCATGGTTAGTGCTTGCCCATGTTATGGTGAAAATGGTCTTTTATGGTGCTATGCAATGGTTAATTGTTTATGTTTATGGCATATGTTGCATACATGGTATGAAAACTGGTCCGGTCGGTGAGAACGTCATAACTAGTCCGGTAAGGTCGGTGAGAAAGTTATGACTAATCCGGAGCGCCATGAATGTAAGACCTACCTCGTGATTCCACCCACATGGTGAGTGGAAGCGAGGAGTAGGAACCCTCCATCTACGGGATGGAAGGGGAAAGAGGGTGCACGCCGATGGGTGTGCACTCGGCAATACCGGTATTTGCTTCGAGGAGACATGTGCATTGCATTGCATTGCATGCATGACAGTGATGATGAAATGTGTACAATGAGATTGAGACATGGTCATGATGTTGTATATGAAACTATCATTCGATCATGATGTTAAGTATGGTATGTATTGATGTTGGCATTGATTTGTTCTTTATGATCCATTGCAATATACTTGCTGAGTGATGAACTCACGCTTGTGTTTTATGTTGTTTTTAGGTACCATGAGACCGGCATGCGGGAAAGGGCATTAGCTACACATCTACACATAGCTCCACACTTATAGACAATTTATTCGTTTGGGTCATGATAATAAGAATAGTGCCATGAAACTTGGTGCATGGTTAAATTGTGTGCTTGGTTTCCTCATTTACTTCGTTTGGCTCATGAGATGGTTGAATTCAATATTCTAGACTTATACTGTTGCTAGAACCCTCGTTATTGATGATTTAGATGTCATTCTTTATGCTTTATCCTGTAATCATTTTGTTGTTGCTTCAATTCATGGAAAAACAAAGGAGATGATGCCGAAATTTTCAGTTTTAGTATTTACTCCTTTGCTGTAATTTATCTTTATTTGTGGTATTTAGATGTGGTTTAGTATATGTTTGGTAACATTCGGGCATACTAGATGCCGGGTGTTCTGATTAGTATCGAGCGGGCTTCAGGTCCGTGGTGTATGAACTTAGTGGAATACCATAGGGTTAACTAAAATTTTGATGTGGAATAACCTAGAAACATGGCTTAGGTTATACTTAAAATTTTGTCATAGGATAGCAACATTAAAACTTGTGTAAGTGAAATAACTAATTTAAAATTTGACACACATAGATGCACAGTAGGAAAGGGTATGGGTATCGTTGCTTTACGCTTAAATGTTGTATTTAAGCCTTCATGTTGAATGCTATATGTGATAATGTATGTTGCTATGTTATTGAGAGAATTAATTGGATTGTTCTTGTTATTGTGATAAAGTGGGGTTGTGGTGTCGAGGGGTTTCGGTCACCTCTTTTTGTTCATAGTAAGGGTGTGGTTTGACGGTGTGGTCGGTTAGCGCCATCACCGAAGAATTATTAACCCATGTGGGAGAAGAGTGCTTACCTTTTCTGTCGTAGATCGGGTAGATGACTGGAGACAAATAGAAGAGTTGGTGGTGGATTCCTTCAGATGTTCTTTACCGTCACGACGGTCGGTTTGGTTGGTTTTCTTGGTTTTAGTTGATTGAAATCAAAAGAAAAGTGTCTGGTATTGGATTTTCGTGAATTGTTCTGTAAGCGGTTTGTGGTTTTGTCTTCCTTGATTGAAGACGAAGAAGAAGAGTTTTGAGTTGTGTGTCTTTTGGTCGCCTTTCGGCTTTGACATCGGCTTTGCTGGTTGCTCTGCAAAGAAAAGTATAGTTTGGTTCTTGTGTGTCACACTCTGAGTTTAAAAGAAGTTATTGAAGTTGTGTGCAAAAATTTAAGATGTGTTGATTTATGTTTTGTGCCTCTGTCAGTAAAAGTTTACTTGATCGCTTGGTTCCCTCCTGTGGGAGTCTTTAAGATTGAAATATGTTTTGGAGATCTTTTGCATGACCAAGTGTGAGTCATGTCCCATTGCAACTTTGAGAGTCAAGTTTCTTCGTGAAGTTTGGTTGAGTTTTAAAATAAAAATGCTGCAAGCAAAGTAAGTAGTCTTTTGACTGAAATTACTTGTCAATAATGAGAATTATTGTTTAGCATGTTATGTATTATGTAACAACGTGGTTTACGGAAATGATGTACTCCTTAGTTAATTTGTGAGTTGAATCAAGTAAATGTAATTGTTATCGTTAGCTTAAGATTAAATGAACCTATAGTGATGTAGAGTACCCCCATAATGGGAATGATTAAATGTGTTAATGTACAGGCTCAGAATATGTTGCTTTGCTGTAAAAGTGCCTATGACCCCTGATAATATTTAAAGTTTTAAACCCTGATGCATAGTGAGAACATTAAGATGATGTAAACCATTAACATTGTTATAGAAACTTGGTTGGTTGTTTAAAGATGTTCTAAATTAACATGTTAGTACAGAAATTTAATCGTGTCGGTTTGTGAACCCAATTTGGAAGTTGATTAGAGTTGCTATTTATGTTGTTGCAAACTATTAGCATAATTGGAAGGATGTAATTGTGTTCTTCAAATGCTAATCTGATTGCCCTCCAACTCTGAAGAGTAGGTGCGGCGATTTGCCGCATTGCTCGGCCAGCGGCGTCTCTTGGATTACGGCTTCAAACAAAGACCTCCTCGTTGTGATGTGGATAGGATGACTCACCTTGGTCTTCTCTCTGGAATACCACAGTGATCTTGACATCCCACGCTTGGACCAATCCTGCCTTCACTATGGTGGTTCCCCGACAAATCGGCTGTCAAACCTCCAAGTAGTTGCATCATACGCCACAACTCAGCGGCGTAACCTCCCTGGCGTTCCGCATAGTTGTTGATCATCTTCATCTGCCAAAGACACTCACGTAAGAATGCAACATTTTAAATCAAAGTGGAGACAAAAGAATTCAGCAAGGGGGTATGAACAAGAGAGAGGGGATAAGTCAATAGTTCATTCATTATCTTGGCAACTTTTAACTTTTAGAAAATAATTTTATCCTCACTCACGACCATTCTAGCTAAGGGTAGGTCCTACGATCGATGTATGGCTCGATACCACCTCTATCGGAACCCGAATATGCAAATCAGGACCCTCTGTGTATTCAGCACTAGTCGAGGATTACGCTAGTGCACTGATCTCAACATCGGTAAATACCACAATCATACTCAACGAAATAGTAAAGTACTTTATTGAAAGGAAATATAACGGTTGGCCAGACCTTATGGTCGTTACAAAAATCCTCATGAGGCTTAAGTCTTTCTCAAATAAACTTGTAGTGGAAAATAAAGAAGCGTGTGGCACCAACCCATATGCCACACGAGGCAATGGCCCAGGCTCTCCCCTAAGTTCGTCGGCTCTTCATGGAACTCCTCCTCCAAAGTGGCATTGATTCTTCTTCAAGCTGATGTTTGTGTGGCAGCAAGGGTGAGTACTTAAAGCACTCGACAAGTCATGCACAAAATGCGATCTAATAATCTACATGCATGGCTTATTACAAAGGATAGGCTATGATGGTTCATTTGCGATAAAGCACATTCACAATATCGATAATAGTTTGAAAGCGATAAAAGCAGTAATAACTTTCATAAACAATTTCACAAGTAAAGCATTTATCATCATAAAGAAAATTCATCATTTCCAATACCAAGTATCCATAAACCAAGTTCATTTTCATAAAGTCTAACCCTTGACAGTAAGTTATGACTATTCTGGAGAGCCAATGAGTAAGTCCTACATCGTGATTCCATCCACCGCGGTGTATGGAAGCGAGGAGTAGGCACCCTCCATCTTCGGGATGGAAGGGGGGAGAGGGTGCACACCGACGGGTGTGTACTCAACCATACCGGTATGAGTTTCCAAGGAGACATGAGCATCGCATCGCGTTGCATACATAATGATGATGAAAATGATATGTGATCATGAATGAGATGATAGACATGATGTGAGTTGTTGTAGCCATGTAATTGTTTCTTTTGTACCATTGCAATATACTTGCTGAGTGATGAACTCACGCTTGTGTTTATGTTGTTTTTTTTAGGTATCATGACACCGGCATGTGGGAAAGGGCATTAGCTACACATCTTCACGTAGTTCTAGTCACATTTACCAAATTTTGAGTCATGATCTGAATAATAGTGCCATGAATCTTAGTGTATGGATTAAATTGTGTGGTCGGGTCCCTTATTTGCTTCGTTATAGTTTATGGAGTGGTTGAACTTGATATTATTGCCTTATGTTGTTGCCATATCCATTTACATTGCTTCTTTAGATATCTTATGATATTATGTTGCTTGCCCGTTATTGCTATTGTCTCAAATCATGTTAAAACAAAGGAGATGCTGTCGAAATTTTCGGTTTTAGCATTTGCTCCTTTGCTGTAATTTGTCTTTATTAGTGGTATTTAGGTGTTGTTTAGCCTATGTTTTGTAGCATTCGGGCATACTAGATGCCGGGGTGTTACAGTTGGTATCAGAGCGGGCTGTAGGTCCTTGGAATGTGTATTTTTAGTGTCATACCTTAAGTTACAACTAAAATGTGATGTGGGATAACTTAGAAACATGGCTTAGGTTTAAACTAAAACTTTGTCATAGGATAACAACATTAAAAACTTGCAAAAGTGGAATAAGTAATTTAAAATTTGACACACTTGGTTGCACAGTAGGATGGGGTTTTGGTTCATCATTGCATTGCGCTTGATTATTTAATGAAGATTATGTCTGTGATGATGTTTGATCTTTGTTCTTGATTATATGATGTTGTGCTTATGTTTATGTGATTGGATGGTTGTCTGACTGTAGCAGCCATGCCGAGGGGTAGAGGCCGTGGTCGCCGTGGCCGTGGAGGCCAGGGGCGAGGTTCCCAGGGAGTTGCTGAGTCTGTAGCTGAGGGTAGCGCTTCGCTCAATGCTCATGGGCTAACGCAGGAGGAGCTCCCGGCGGCACAGTCAGGGGTTGAGGTACTCGCCGCCAATGAGGATTTAGTTCAGGCTCTGCAGAGGGAGGTTCAAGAGCTGCGCGAGCAGTTGCGGGCAGCCCCTGCTGTTGTGCCTCCCCCTACAGCGGCCCCAGTTGCTGCCCCCACTGTGCCGAAGCTGAGGATGAGTCTCCGGGAGTGGATGTCCCTCCGTTTTGACACTTTTGACGGAGCGGGCACGCTGATCCAGTCCGCAGATTGGCTGCGGTACATGGAGCGGCAGTTTGAGGTCCTAGAGTTGACCTCGGTCCAAAGGGCTCGCTTTGTGGCCTTTCGGTGAAGGGCCAGGCGATATTTGGTGGGAGGAGTTACAGCTGCTAGAGCCCGCGCTAGGTCCGATCACCTAGGAGGACTTTGTGGCTCGCTCCCGAGCCAAGTTCTACCAGTCTTTCCTTGAGCGGATGGAGCATACTCGACAACTCTTTCCCGAGGAAAGAGGTCGGTGGCAAAGTATGAGGTGGAGTTCAACGGCGTGGTGCGCCGTGCCCGGTGTGGGAGCCGGCAACGAGGGAGAAAGCGAGGAGGAGGTTCCGTAGAGGCCTCAACCAGGAGTTCAGAGTTGTCATGAGGCGTAAAGTCGTGACTTACGCTCCGTGGTGGAAGCGGCGAAGGAGTATGGAGCTCGAGTTGGAGCTCTCCGGGATAGGCAAAACCCGGGTGGTTCGAGGGTTCCTGCGGCCCAGGTAGGCGAGAAGAGGACCTTTGGTGGAGGAGGTGGGTCTTCTCTGTGACCCACCTTCAAGAAGTTCAAGGGGACAGGGCTCCTCCTCGGGGGCTAAGATAGAGGCCACTCGGTCGTCTTCCTCGTGGCTGGTTGTTAGTCTGTGCCGAGGCGAGGGCATGATTTGTTTCAAGTGCGGTGGTGAGCACCGTGCTTGAGTGTGGTTGGTGCAGGAGTTGCAACCACTGGCAAGCCCGGCCACATGGGGCCGAGTCTGCCGTATGAATCCCGATAGCATCATCAAGTGGGAGGCGGTGCCTTCTCCTCCCACTCCGGTAGCGTCTTCCGGAGAGATCGGTGCACATGATGGCGGCTCCTGCTCCTCGGCCGCCCTTTGCGTGGCGCCACCGGCTCTTGGTGCCCGCATCCGTCTGCTCATCCTCGGATGCCTCCTCCGCCCCAGCTTTGTTGGGGCATCGGTAGGAGTCGGGGCTCCCCCCTTTGTTCAGCGCCACCGAGTGTGCGCCTTGCCGAGCCGAGTCGGTAGGGCATCGAGAGGTGGTTTCAGGTACTTTGCTTGTGGATTCGATTGATGCCTTTGTTCTGTTTGATTCCGAGCATCATATTCCTTTGTGTAAATGCGAGTTTGCTAGTAGAGCTAAGTTGGGAGTTCAGCGGATTTACGAGTCTGTGATAGTCGGTTCTCCTGGGGTTTGATTGCTAGTTCTTTGGTTTGCCGGGTTGCACCATTGCCATTGATGATGAGGTTTTCTTTGCCAATCTTATGGTGATCCAGTTGGCTCCTTTTGATGTCATTTTGGGCATGGGTGGTTGCATCGATGCTGTGCCAAGATCTGTTGCTTTTGGAGGATGGTTACCTTGCAGGCCCGTCAGTGATAGAGTTGACCTTTCAGGGTGGTATACCTTCGATTCCATCTTTGCTTTGGCTAGTCTGTTTTAGTCGCCGTTTGAGGCGGTTGGGTTTTCTCATGGCTATGTCGGAAAAGCCATCTTCCTTAGTTTCCATTGAGGAGATTCTGTAGTGAAGGAGTTTGTTGATGTGTTCCTGACGAGTTGCTGGTTTTACCTCACTGTGAGGAATGTGGAGTTCGTATCGATCTTATTCCTGGCACTTGACCTATTTCTATCTCTCCATACCGCTTGGCTCGTCCTTTTCAAGGCGAGTTAAAAGCGATTGGAGGATCATTGGCCAAGGGTTTTATTCGGCGCAGTGTGTCACCTTGTGGAGCACCCGTCCTTTTCATTTCGAAGAAGGATGGAAGTTGGCGTATGTGCATTGATTATCGTGCTCTTAATCAAGTGATAGTCAAGAACAAGTATCCTTTGCCTCGCATCGAGGATCTGTTTGATCAACTGAAGGGAGCAAAGGTGTTCTCCAAGATTGATCTTCAGTCGAGGTACAATCAGATCCGTGTGAGGAAGCGAGGACATTGAGAAAGGCGCTTTCTCCACTTGGTATGGGCACTATGAATTTAAAGATGTCTTTTGGACTAACTAATGCTCCTGCTATCTTTATGGAGGCGATGAATAGTATGCTACACAAGTACCTTGATGAGTTTGTGGTAGTGTTCATCGATGACATTCTGGTTTACTCTAGATCAGAAGAGGAGCATGAGCGGCACTTGAGGCTTGTGCTGAGCACCTTGAGGGAGAATCAGTTCTTTGCTAAGCTGAAAAAGTGCGAGTTCTGGATTTCAGAAGTGGGTTTTCTTGGCCACATCATCAATCCAGAGGGCATATCTGTAGATCCGAGCAAAGTATTAGCAGTTTTGGATTGGAAGAGGCCTTCCAATGTCAAAGAGGTGCGTAGTTTCCTTGGGTTGGCTGGCTACTATCGGCATTTTGTGCAGGATTTCTCTATCATTGCCAAGCCACTTTCGCAGCTGACTCGAGAAGGGATGAAATTCAGGTGGGCCGTAGAGTGTGATCCACAAGTTTACGTACTTTGAAGGAGAAGTTAGTGAGTGCTCCTGTTCTTACCCTTCAGAGGCACAGGAGGCGCTTCTTGTTTATTCTGATGCTTTTCGTTTGGGACTTGGTTGTGTGCTCATGCAAGATGGCAAGGTGATTGCTTATGCATCGAGGCAGCTGAAAAAACATGAGCAGAACTATCCCACACATGATCTTGAGCTGGCCGCTGTGGTGTTTGCATTGAAGATATGGAGGCACTATCTGTATGGTGAGTCTTGTGATATCTTCACTGATCACAAGAGCCTCAAGTACATCTTTACTCAGAAAGATTTGAACTTGAGGCAAAGGAGGTGGCTAGAATTGATAAAGGATTATGACCTCACTATCCAGTATCATCTGGACAAGGCAAATGTGGTGGCTGACGCTCTCAGTCGCAAGACAATGCCCCTGTCGTTGATTGTCTTGTTGCTGATTTTGAGTGATTGGGAGTCTCCTACTGCTTTGCGAGGACCGTGCAAGCTGAAACTCAATTGATTCTTGAGTCAGCAATTCCCGAGCGTGTGCGGGAGGCACAGCAGCATGATCGTTTGCTCCAACAGGTGAGAAAACGCCTTGAGGATGGCAAGTCTGGAGACTTTACCGTTGATGATGTGGGAGATTTGAGGTTTCAGGGTCGTTTGTGCGTGCCTCAGAAATCCCAAGTGAAAGAGGATATTCTGAAAGAAGCTCATCGCACCCCGTACACGGTCCATCCTGGGGAGACCAAGATGTACAGGGATTTGAAAAAGAATTTCTGGTGGAAAAGGATGAGAGTGGATATTGCCAAGTATGTGGCGTCTTGTGGGATTTATCAGAAGATCAAGGCCGAACACAAGCGCCCTGCTGGTCTGTTGCAGCCATTGAAGATTCCTGTGTGGCCATGGGATGACATCTCCATGGATTTCGTGGTTGGCCTACCTCGTACTCCACGAGGGAAGGATGCTGTTTGGGTTGTGGTGGACCGTCTCAGCAAGTCTGCGCATTTCATTCCTATCCATGATACCAATTCAGCGGCGAGTTGGCTCCCATCTATGTGCGGGAGGTTGTGAGATTGCATGGTGTGCCCAAGGCGATTATTTACGATCGGGATGCGAAGATTGTCTCCAAATTTTGGGAGAGCTTACAGTGCTTTGGGTACACGGCCGCCTTAGTACCGCTTTCCACCCTCAGACAGATGGGCGATCTGGCGTACCATTCAGACTTTGGAGGACATGCTCGAGTCTGTGTGATGGCTTGGAAAGGTAGGCTGAAGATCATTTGCCTCTGGCAGCGGTTGCTTATAATAACGGCTATCATTCCGGCATCCGGGCTGCTCCTTGTGAGTCTTGTATGGCGGAAGTGCAGATCACCGCTTTGTTGGGATCTTTGTGGGCGAGAGAGTAGTTCTTGGACCGGATTGGGTTCAGCGGTGTTGATCGCGTGGCGGAGTGCAGCGAGAACCTTCTTGTAGTGCAGAGCCAGAAAAGCTATCTTGATGTGAGGAGGCGAGATTTGGAGTTTGAGGTGGGTGATAGTGTACTCTTGCAGTATCTCCCACCAAGGGTGTGGTGCGTTTGGCACCAAAGGAAAGCTTCGATCCAAGGTTTGTTGGGTTGTTTCTGTTTAGCTCGAGTCGGTAAGTTGGCTTATCGCTTGGAGCTACCGGAGTCAATGCAAGGAGTGCATAATGTGTTCCATGTCTCGATGTTGAGGAAATACTTGCATGATCCAGAGTTGGTGGTTCCGTTGGAACCATTAGTGCTTGAGCAGGACCTCACCTTCGAGTCCCGTCTGTGGAAGTGCAGGGACTTGGGCGAATGATGAAGAACCGGACGCTCAAGTTTGTCAAAATCCTGTGGTCACATCAGACCGAGAGAGAAGCGACTTGGGAGCTGGAGTCTCGCATGCGCGAGAAGTATCCCGAGCTTTTCGCCTCAGGTATGTGATGTGAAACCTAGCTATCTTTTGCTTTGCTGGGATTCGTATTGGTGTGTCTTGGATTCGAGGTCGAATCCTGTTGAAGGGGGGGGGAGAATGTGACACCACGGAGTGTCATAACCTTATATAATGTGAATGTTGAGGTCAAAAACTTTGTGAAATATGAAATTGGAGGTTGAAACCATACGTTATGAGGTTAATTTGTGTTTTGGGCCTTCCGGAAGGGAAAATGGGCCTTCCGGGGGACATTGGGCCTTGGGGAACCCACGTGGGCCGAAGGTGAGAGGCCTTTGGCCCAAGTGGGGGCGGGTTTAGGGCAGCATGCTGCTGCCCATGCGCCCCCACCCTGGTTTGGGCGCCTCTACCTCCCTCCCTCCCACCTAGCCGCCACCCCCTACCTCCCTCCTTGCCGTGCGCCCCCACCACCTCTCCCCATTGCGCCACCACCCCTCCACCACCTCTCCACCTCCCTTGCTGCCCCTAGGGGAGTTCTCCACCTCAATACCTCGAAGATCCATCCGTTGAAGCGCTCATGACGAGGAGATCCAGTAGGAATTGGAGGCGAGGAAGGAGATCACGCGAACCGGAGGAGATCCATTGGGTTTTTCGGTCGTCGGGCGAAGGTATGGACACGGGGATCCTTGGGGTTGGTCTAGGATCTGTTCTAAGGGTTAATATCATGTTTTTAGATCAATTGGTGGTGCTGTAGTTGAGTAGATTAGATGAAATCTAGAAGTTACCATGTTCTCTGTTTCGGGCAGCATGAGCAGTCGACATAGGGTTTTGATTTTCGCCAATTTAGATTCGGAATTTGGTCGGCCGCCAGTTGAAGAAGTTGTAGGTAATTTCCATACCTTTCAGTGGGTATAAAGAACGTCCAATTCCATCCAGCCGTTTGAAAGTTATGATAGTTTTACCGAACGTATTAAAATCTGTTTCGTGATTGGAACAGATCACGGTATTTTGTAGATTAAACAACTTTAGATTCCAAATCAGCTTTTTCATATACTTAGAAAAAGTTAAGAAATTTCCTAAGCTACGCGAGGATGTACTCGTTTATTCGATTCGGAGTTTTAGAACCCGAGTTATGCCTTTTGGAAGGCTGCTGTCCCGACGGGACAGAACCTCTGTTTTTGGGTTTTGCGAGTAGTTTGCGATGTCGTGTTAGAAGAGGGTTTGCGTACAGTTTTGTGGACATGATTGTGAGTGTGTGGTACCTATGTGCAGGTGGTGTGACCCCGGGAGTGCCTTCTACTTCTCGCCAATCCGTCGCCCGTGATTGAGGCAAGTGTATTGGAATGGGTAGCGGGTTGTAGTTTGCTAGATTGGTTGAGATTGAAATTGAATATATGATATGTTCACATGCCATGCCTTAATGATTGCCAACGATATGATGAATATGCTTAGTATGTTATGATGCCATGTGTTAATGTACAAGTTATTTATGATGTTGGCATGTTTGCATACCTGGCATGATACATGGCCCGGGCGGTGAGAAAGTCATAACTAGTCCGGGGAAGGTCGGTGAGAAAGTTATGACTATTCCAGAGAGCCAATGAGTAAGTCCTACATCGTGATTCCATCCACCGTGGTGTATGGAAGCGAGGAGTAGGCACCCTCCATCTTCGGGATGGAAGGGTGTTTATGTTGTTTTTTTTAGGTATCATGACACCGGCATGTGGGAAAGGGCATTAGCTACACATCTTCACGTACTTCCAGTCACATTTACCAAATTTTGAGTCATGATCTGAATAATAGTGCCATGAATCTTAGTGTATGGATTAAATTGTGTGGTTGGGTCCCTTATTTGCTTCGTTATAGTTTATGGAGTGGTTGAACTTGATATTATTGCCTTATGTTGTTGCCATATCCATTTACATTGCTTCTTTAGATATTTTATGATATTATGTTGCTTGCCTGTTATTGCTATTGTCTCAAATCATGTTAAAACAAAGGAGATGCTGTTGAAATTTTCGGTTTTAGCATTTGCTCCTTTGCTGTAATTTGTCTTTATTAGTGGTATTTAGGTGTTGTTTAGCCTATGTTTGGTAGCATTCGGGCATACTAGATGCCGGGGTGTTACAGTACAACTACACCTAAGTATAGCTAACACCCTGAGGTACCACATTTAGGTTATTAGCACAACAAAAGAAAGGAAACACCAACTGAACTCTTCAATTAAAACAAAATAGTTTTATTAAGATGGTTGTATCACAAATGCATAGAAGTACGATACAGTCCATCACACTCATTTATTGAACATTCTAATCATGGACAAAAGAAGGGCACTACTAGCCCAAACTAACTGCTCCCCTCGCTCTCCTCGAACACACGAGAGGAGGGGTCCTCCTCACTCATGCTGCGGGAAGAGTCCTCACTCCTGTTGCGGGATGCACCAGCAGCCCTGGAAGGTTTCGGCTCTCCTGGAGTAGCCAAGAATCCTAGGGAGATCCCCAAGGACGGTTCGTGACGCACAGACTTGCGTGCGGTCTCTCAAAGCAGCGGACCTCGATGACGCTTGCGGCGTCCGGGGTCAACCCTCTCAGTGGTAGGTCCTCCTGGACTAGAGCTAGCGGCGGTGGTGCTACCGGCTGTGCCTCCTGCATAGGGGCCGGTGGAGGAAGGGCGGCTGCCTGCTGTGTCTCCTTCAGCTGACGAATTTCCTCCCTGACTGCGGCTAACTCCTTGTACGAATCCTGGAGCTCATGAGAGATGTGAACATAGGCCTCATCCTGCGCCCGGATGAGTGAAACCATGTGCACGATGGTCGGATCAGCCTTCCGGTCCAAACTCTTGAATCTACTGTGACTCCTCCCCTCCTGGAAACAGGGAAAGAGCCAGTATGGAGTGTCATCCAGCTGATCGCGGTAGCTATCTCCCAGGTGGAGGAGGGCCTGCCTTGCAGCATCCTGCAACGCATCTCCAAGCCTCAGTCGCTCCGACCAGAAGTAGTGAGGGTGATCTTCTGCCTATCGTCGACTCCTGGCGTAGACAAGTAGCCTAACTTTCCACGTATTATAACCAAGGATGGGCACAGAAGTGCAACGATACTCCGGGCGATGGGGAAAACCCAACTCCTGGAGCATCAAAGATAGCCCCTCGCAGAAACCTCCCGCCATCACGGCATACGTGGTGTACATAGACATCTACAAATTTTGAAACAAGACAAGGTCAGTAAACCAATTTAAATAAAAGATAAGACAAGAGCAAGATACTAGGAAAGAAAAGATAGAAGCAAAGAAGCTTATAAGTGCATAAATAGATTTTATAAAAATATTCACCCTTAAGGCTTTGCCATTCTAACTAGATCGCTTCCTACAATCGACTTGGCTCACGATACCACATTGTGAGACCCCATATCGGCTGCAAAATCTCTGTGTATTTCTGTGCTAGTCCCAGATCAACACTAGCACACACAGTTCACGGTGATGAATCATTACCAAACGGAAATAAATGACAACATAAATATAAAGTACCAGCCACATGGCTATTTATTACATCACGTGGTCACAGGACCAGAGTTCACAGCAGCGGAAATAAACAAAAAAGATAAAGCCCAGCGACTCCACGAGGCAAGCGATTGGAGCAGCGCCTGAGTTATCCTGGCGATCTTCAACGAACTCCTCGGCATAGAACTCACTGTCTTCGGCTGCATCTTGGAAGTTTTTTTATGACAAAATTATGTGTAGCACGTGAGTACAAAAGTACTAAGCAAGTCTAGGAAATTATGCAACATGTAGGGCTTCCCAAGGAAGGCTTATTAGGGTTCTTTTGCACAAAGCCAAGTTTCATCAAACTATACTTATTAATAATTTTCACAAAGCATTTTAGCAATTATTTTAACAATTGAAATTATTTAATACTCTAACGAAGGTTTTATCCACCATCACTAGTATACTGGCTCTATCCACTTAGTTTTAAAAGATTAAGGTAATCCAACTCATGACTCCATCCGTCATGATCAAAACAGGTTCCATCTACCTAATTAGCTCAATCCGCCAAATAAACATCCAAGAGTTCTAACCACTCCCAGATCCCAAAACAAGACATCCGTTATTTTTAAATCCAAAACCAAGTCTACCAGTATGAAAGCATTCTTCTCTTTGCCCTTGACCGTAGGCACGGCTATTCGAATAGTTTTACACTCTGCAGAGGTGTACAACTTTACCCACAAGACATGATCGTCTCCTGTTGCCATGCAATTAACACACTTCCTTTGGTGTGTCGGTAGAAAAATCATGACAAGGCCTTTACAATGTATACATCTAACTTGACCCACCTGCTGAGGTTTCACCGCTGTTAGGGTTCCATCTACCCAGTACAGAAGCCCCTCTTGCGCCATGTGGGAAGAACGACTTGCCTCCATTCGGCACCCACATTCCACTGTCTGGTGAGTCTAAGTTAGACTTCTACAAATTATTTAGCCAGGTCGTACACATTATAGACTTGTGGTTGTACGGTTATGCTTAGAATGGACAGTCATAAGCGTTGGTCCTTATTTGACTTGGGGTGATACTTGCACATTGAAAACTAGTGCTCCATCCGCACCCGCCCGACATTCCATGCCGCCCAAGTCCAAACCATTTTCCATTTTATTTTTATTTTTCAAAAATAGTAGCAAATACATTGCTATGTTTTTTTAAAACACATTTTAACCATAGTTTCGAAGAAATCCCACCCATGGGCTTTTTAATCAATTTTGCAACTAAGCACATCTAACGTTCTAAGCATTATATGTCACAATATAATTTAAATATGACATATCATAGTACCCTATAGTTACAAGTAAACATGTATATCAATAACAAGGAGATGACAGCAAACTCGGAATAACTAATAATCTATATTTGACATAACATGTATAAAGATAGCAATGCAAGTTGTAAATCATTGCAAAACAGATGTAAAACATGGGATCAACATGCGTCAAGTAGTCTTGCATTCAGTCACAGAGAGAGTCTCAATGTCCTGGGGTTCGATGAAGGCGTCGGCGACTCGGCGAGTTCTTCGACTCTGGCGCCAAGCGATCGACAAATAAATAAAATAAACTAAATAAAATCAAAAAATTATATGAAAAATACTGGCAGATAGAGGGTGATTTTATATGAATTTAGGAATTTTAATCACTCGATTCAGAGTTATGACGAAAGAGAACGAGCCTTTTGAACCTCCCGCCGGACTTGGAGATGAAATGGCTACCGGCGGGGCTCCGGCAATCAATTTAAAATTTAATTTTACTGGAGGTAGAGGACACCGATAGGGAGCTCCAGTAAAAATTTGAGGCCGAATGGAGGTCGGGAGTGACCGGGAGAGCTCGCCGAAAGTTCGCCGGATTTCGGAAAGAACGGCTTCAACAAGGAGACCCTTATGTTGGATTGGAGAAATTCCAATTGGGTTGTGTGGGGAATGAGGGAAGGATTCTGGGGTTCAATTTATAGGGTGATCGGACCAGTGGATCATTTGAAATGCTCGCGGTTATGGCCGGAATAGTAACCGATGACGGGAACAACCAACAGACATCCAATTTGGGCAAAACATGAAATTGATGGATTTTTGCAAAACAAAAGGGAGCATCACGTAGAACATGATGAGGCGAACCTAGCAATGTTCCCAGATTTCGGAGGGGATTAACGGTTTGCGCGAAATTGATGAAGAACGGCGCTCCAAACGGAAAATTCAACCACGAAATTCATCGCCGTGCTGCAACGAAACCCGAAATTAGTTGAGGGCTTTTGATCATGGTGAAGACGTGCACACGGTGACTCGAATGGAATCGCAAACGCCTCACTGGATCAAAAGTTGCCGCAGCGATGTCGACGGAGGACGACTAGCGTCGGTTTTCTCGAGTTTCCGGAGGATTCCAAGACGGAGATTTGAGAAGTGGAAACTTGCGGATTGATGGAGTAATGGTAGAGTAATGCTCATTTGAATGCATTTCGGTTTCCTCTCGATTGGGCTATTTCCGATGGGATTTAGGATGATTAATGGCGGGGAATGAAATCTCCTCGTCTCCACCTTCGCACCAGATCAAACCGTGAGTGACTTGGTGGATTAATGAGGGAGATATAGAGGTTTGAAATCTGTAACATCCCAAAATTTGTCTCTAATATATTTTGTGTGTTTCTGGGATTATTTGTAATTTTTCAAAATTTACTTGGAAGCCTCGCGAGTAAGTCGGATTCATGTTTATTGAAATAATCACTTAAAATAAAGATCAGGCATTTTCGAATAAGCATAAAATTTAAAATTTTGTTTATAATTATGATAATTGGTAGACGAGAGTGTTCGCTTCAAATATTTCCGAAAAACGTGTTATATAGCGTAAATCGTTGATTTTCCAAAAATCGGTACAGGTGTATGATTCACTAAAAGTTTTTTAGCGAGAAATCTATACGTCGAAAAATCACGAAACCAACTTTGTTAGGTTCCAAATAGTGCCTAGTATTTTGGAGGAATTTTCCGGATTTTTAGAACCCCTGTGCTATTTTTTTTCCAACCATATTGGAACGTATAGGTAGAAGAAAAAAAAAACGACGTGCATGTAGTATTGTAGAGGAGACAGTTACGTGAGTCAAGGACGTGTGCTTTCCAGCCGTGTCTCATGAACGTCCATGCATGTTTGTAGTAATTAACGTGATTGAGAATGTTTCCTTTCCCAGCTGCCGTTTCCTCCAAAACAAATGCTATTACTAGCTGTGTATGGGAGTATTACTAGCACGCATATTCCAGCCGTTTCCATCGCTTGCATAAATTTTTCCATTCAAGTTGTTTCCCATTCCCAGCCGTTTCCCATTTTGTTGCTGAACGTTTCAACCTCCTAGCCGATTTCCTTTACTAGCACGCGTACATGATCCATCCCTCCACACACACGTAAAGTCTCCTTATTCATCTAGCCATTTCATTCTCTACAGCAACGCCCGATCCTTTCATTCCATTCGTTTCTCCCAGTACTGCACCATCTAAAGCTCAAGTACTTCCTCTGTTGCATCCACACCTCCCTGCCATTTCCCGTTGGTCGCCGCTGTTGCTGTCACCGTCCTTGCCGCTGTCTACGCTCTCGCCGCAGTCTAGTCATCATCGCTGCCGCCGTCTCGCTGTCGCCGCCATTGACATCGTCGCCGCCGTCGCCGTCTCGCCGGCGTCGTCTCGTCGTCGCCGCTACCATCGGCATCGTCCTTGAAGCTACTGCCGCTGCTGACCGGTAGTCCCTCATCTCTCTTGAGCGCGCTCTGTTCCTATTTTTATCTCGTTTATATATTCGTGTAGGTATATATATACATAGGTATATAGTTGAACAGACGCATATATACATGTATATAAAATACTCGCTAGGCGCACGCATATTTCTATATTAGTCGTAGCATGTATACCTATATATATACACACTGTGTTGTACATATATATGTGTACCTGCGGTTATATTCGGTTACCCGTGTATATATATGTCTGTGTGTATCGGCGGTTATATTTGGTTGATCTGCATGTAGATATGTTCGACAGATTCGTTAGTATCACTTTCCATATGTATGTATACGTGTATATATGTGAGTATATATTTTATGTGTTAGTATGTATCACAGTATCAGCCTAACCAGTACTACATGCAGACCTCCCACGCCGTACAGTGCTATGCACGTGAACAGTAGCATGCACTAGAAAAACTAGGTAGCTAGTTATATGTGCTAATTTTCAGATTTTGCGAATTTTGTCTTTTTCGCTAAAAATTAGTTCTAAGTCCGAATCACTTGCAACAAATTTTGTTAATTAGTATAAATTAATACCTTTCTACAGTAATTTTATGAAATTTTATAATTAAAATTATAATGTTAAATTATTCACGGAAAGTTCAAACTTACGAATTTTGTATTTCTTAAACTATACGTCCAAAAATGTTGAAATAAATTTTATAAATCTTAGAATGTGCTAAACTAATTATTTGGAAGTTTTCATCAAATTACACATTAGTTTGATTTGCGGCATTTCCCGAATGTGTGTTTATTCGTTGTTTTTGGATGTTTATCTGCTACGCGCAGACGTTGAACTGTGCGAAGGTGCGGAAGTTGAAGACCAAGCTCAAGATCAAGTCTTAGATCAGGATCATCAGCTCTTGGAAGGCAAGTTGTGCTTTGACCATATTGCTCCTAGTTTTTGAAATGTATTCTGATTTAAATTATGCATGCTATATTGATTAAAGTGAATAATTTAATTTGGGTAAAATAGCTAATCAACCTATTTGTTAATTCCACCTTTGATGATTAATATTTGTATGCCATGTATCCATTGTCACCATAAGTTGGCTTTAAATAGTTGGATGTTATATTGTGCCAACACGGGAGGCTAGACCGTGATTAGTTGCTTAGCTATGCTTACGTGAAATGTGCTTCAAATGGCAAAATAATATTGACTAATGTTATATGGAATGAGTTTTGGAATTAGTGTAATCTTGTCACGTGATGATGTGAAGTGTAGGTACCCTTGTGGTTCTACATGGTAATTGATATTATTGTTGGCATGCGTTACACAATAATCAAACTGGGGTGATAAATAGATTTAGACCGGGGCAAGTGGCAAGGTTGATCTAGTGGGCCATGATTGGTACCGGGAAAGTCGTTTTGGTTCTTTGGGTAGTCTTGCCACGGTCAACCTAAGGACTTAACCTTGCAAGCCTTTGAACTGGGCCTAACATACAACCACATGTCTAGAGTGGGACAGACCTAGTTGAGTACGATTCCGAAGTCTTAGCATGTGAGACCTCATGTGGTTTTTGTATCTGTAAATGTGGAAAGAAGGGTGTAGTGTTTACCGATTGGTCTTACATCTCTTCAACGGTATACGTTGGCCCTGTACTTCCGCTCCGCAAAAGGGAAGGGACAGCGGGAACTATACCGGGAGGTACGCATGCGAGGATAGAGGTTTCGGAAAGACTTTGTTATGGTTACTCGCCCATGTGGTGTTTAACTATATCGTGTGGGTAAAGTGTATAACCTCTGCAGAGTGTACAAACTATTCGAATAGCCGAGTCCACGGTACTGGATAACGCTCGGGGATTACAGTCAAGGGTTAGATTTTCTAAAACAAAAATGTGGGAATGGGTGGCCGAGTGCTAGAGATAACTGCTGAAGTAAATTATAACTTTGAGCCGAATTGTTTGAAAAGAGATTGATAACTTAGTATATAATATGGTTTTACCGCTTTTGAATCTATTAAGATTAATTAATCAAAGCAAAATGTTGTTTGATGCAAAACAACCACTTAAGCCATTTCTTTGGAAGAAGCCAGGCATATAGTAATAGGATTGCATTCCTGTGCATGACTTGCTGAGTATATTGTATACTCACCCTTGCTTTCAACACTATCATCAGTTGAGGAGAAGACTACAACTTCGAAGGAGGCGAAGTTCCACGAGGAGGCAATTATCTAGGAGTTGAACCTTGTCAGTTGCCTGTGGCATATTGATGGGAGTCACCGACGTTCTTCATTCCGCTGCTGATTATTTACTTTTGTTATTGTAAGCCCTGCGTGGCAGACTATTTGTAAGGTGACCTTAAGGTCTTGTAACCAATTTATTTAATGTTTGAAGTACTTTATTAATTATTTCCGCTGTGTATGATTGTGGTACTTCATCACTGTTATTACTGTGTGCACTAGCGTGATCCTGGACTAGTGCAGAATACACAGAGGGTCCGGATTTGCAGAATCGGGTCCCGACAAAATCATACGCCGTTAACGAGAGAGAGAACGAAGAGTTCTGGACAAAATGATCGATTCAGTAGGGAAAATGAACAGTGTCGCCACGTGGCGGCTCCTCATTGGTTCGGTTGTGAATAGTGTAAAAACAATGACATGCGAGATCAAATAGAAAATAAGGTCCAAAAATCCCAGAAAAATTCTTAAAAATACTAGGGAATATTTGGAACCAAATAAAATTGATTTCACTATTTTTGGATGAATTTTGGAATTTAGATAATTCCGGGACGAATAAATTGAATTTGAAGCAAGAGCGCGAGAGATAAAACACCAAAGTGATTCTATAAATCTTCGAAAAATTCCCAAAAATATTATAGAATATTTGGAACCCTATGCAATTGGTTTCGGGATTTTTTTGGAGCATTTTGGAACTCGGGTGGAATTTTGAATAAGGACTAAAATTTAGAATTTTGATTTTGCGGACGAAGAAGGATTGAACTCCAATTTCGGAAGGACAAGGATGCTAGGTTAATTAGAACACTGAAGAAAAATCAAAATTTGAATTTAGTTAATTTAAATAAACTTTTGGCAAAAGACCATAATTGAGGATGTTACACTCACCTACACTCTTTTTTAAGGCTACTAATAATTCTCCCCATGATGGATCCAACACGTGTAATTCCTCACAAAGCCACGTTGAATCAAGTGATCTTCAATTTGAGCTGAGTTGTTAAATCTCCTGAGATTGGTGCAATCAATGCAAGAACAATATATGAACTTTACACCACTCTTAACCATGTCTTCTTCTGCAATTCTTATGAACTCCTGAACCCCCCTGAAATTCAGCACTCACACGACTTTTTGATACATTCATTCTTCACAGTCCATCTACAATTAAACCACAAGCATTAACAAAGTTGAGAAATTGAATGATCTTAAAGAAACGTCTATCTATATATTGACCAACTAAGTACATACCAACTGTGACTCCTAATCTCTAATTAGGTCAGGTCCTAATCCCATTTGA
Organism: Rhipidocladum racemiflorum; assembly: GCA_036346355.1. Lineage (NCBI taxonomy): Eukaryota > Viridiplantae > Streptophyta > Magnoliopsida > Poales > Poaceae > Rhipidocladum > Rhipidocladum racemiflorum. The sequence goes on from JAYEVF010000028.1 coordinate 1,606,834, forward strand.
GGATATGTGGTTCGGGTAAGTTCCTAAGCTGTTGTACAAATTCAGAGAAAATTTTGGCATCATATCCCCGATGTTCTCCAAATACACGTGTCGACAACAGATCAAGAGGGTGTGTACCTGGAGAACACCATGGAGATTCTGCTGAAACTTTCGCTGAAGTTATACAACAGCTTCATTAGGAACTTGCCCAGACCACATATCCTCGAACTATGCAACAAAATATGGACAATTCAAGACCGCTTATTTATAAATATGCCATTTCAGCATATTTATAAACAAACACCCACGAATGGGAGACGCATAGGTTACTCAACCTAAACTTTAGCATTGATCATATTAATTATAGCAACAATAATGACATGTAACATATTCACCAAATCAAAATTGAAATTAATTCCTAGTGCAAAATTGAATAGATTTGAAGGAATGCAAAACCAGAAATGAGGAGAAATCTCCTCAAGCTAGGGTTTCAACTTTACCCTCAAACCACCATCTCGTCAAGGATTTCATAATTTCTCAGCCATACTGGTTTCAACCATAGCACTAATGATAGGTAACACATTCACCAAATCAAAATCGAATTTCTTAATGCAAAATTGAGGGATTTGAATGAATGCTCACCTTTTCAAGAAAACCACAAATGAGGGAAAATAGAGGGGAAATCTCCTCAAACTAGGGCTTTTACTTACCCTCTTAACACACATCCTCAAGGATTTCATATTTTTTTCACCCAAATCTAAGTTTCAATCAGAGTATGTTCTGTTTTTTGGGGCAACGGTGTTTTTTGGCTCTAGAACACTAACAGAGGAGAGTTCATCCAGAGGGTATATAAAACCTAGCGAGGCTCATCAGAATCGGTTCTTACCTAAAACTGACCGTGATGACACGCCCTCATCATGGTCGGTTCTATCTTAGAACTGGCTGTGATGAAGGGTGGTTCTTAGATAGAACCGACTGTCATGAGGGCGTGTCATCACGGTCAGTTCTAGGTAAGAACCGATTGTGATGACTATGTTTACAAAATTTATAAATTATATACACATATCACAATCGGTTTTTCCTCAGAAGTTGAGAACTGACATAGATGAAGCTATAGTGTTGTCCCATTTTATAGTAGCGTTTGTTTGCACTTTACTTTTGATCATTGGAAAATTGCAAGTAAATAAGGCAATGTTGTAGATCGGTGAAAATTTTATCACTACTACAGAATGGTACATCACTATCGCTTCATCTGTATTAGTTCCTAACTTGTGATGGAAAAACCGATTGTGATATGTATGCGTAACCAATCATTTTTAGAAACGTGGTCAACAGTGTCGGTTCTAGCTTAGAACTGATAGTGATGAGGGGCACTCATCAGTGTCGGTTCTAGGCCAGAACCGACTGTGATGATGGTATGTTAATAGTATCGGTTCTGGGCTAGAACCGACACTGATGAGGAGCACCCTCATCAGTGTCGGTTCTAATCTAGAACCGACACTGATGATGGTATGTTAATAGTGTCGGTTTTGGGCAAGAACCGATACTGATGAGGTGCACCCTCATCACAGTCGGTTCTGGACAAGAACCGACATTGATGATCGCGTGTCAACAGTGTCGGTTCTGGGCTAGAACCGACACTAATGACCAAAATCAGTGTCTAAATTCAAATTCACATAACTTTCACGTTTTAAATCCAAAAATTATGAAATAAATTTCTAAATTCATGTTTCATCCCGTAGATTCGAAATATGCAAAAATACTCTATGTTTGACCTCTGTTTAAAATTCAGATTTGAATTTAAAGATTAGGTTAAAACATGCATGCTATTTTGTAGAATTTGAACAAATGAGCTCCAAACTTAATGAAACAGATTTTGTTGGAATTATGAGGTTATAAGTAACTCAAAGCTGTAAAAATATTTAAGTTAGAACCAACACAGATAAGGAGATGTGTATGTTTGGTAAAATGGCCATAACTTTTGACTCGTAACTCCGATCGGGGTGTTCTTTGGATCGTTAGAAAGATAATGAAAAATAGTATCCGAAAATGATAAGTGCGAGAAAATTAGATGGTTAGATCTTGAACTTTTGGGCGAGTGCATGTGTGCGAGAAAATCAGATGGTTAGATCTTGAACTTTTGGGCGAGTGCATGTGTGCGAGAAAATCAGAATTCCAAAAAAACATCGTTTAGGGCCTCAAAACGGCCTCCGAAGTTTTGTAGCCATTTCGGTCTTTTTTTTTTTGTCTTTTCGTGTGCTCCAAACCGTATTCTTCGTGATCATAGATAATATATATATATATATATATATATATATATATATATATGCTCAACCCGTATTTGGAGTATGAGAATACTAAAATCGATGTCCGGGTGCTCTGTGAGGTTAAAGGGAATGGGACGCGTTATATTTCAGATGTGATCATACTAACACTATAGTACCAGACCATATACGAACTTTGAAGTTAAGCGTGCTTGGGCGAGAGTAGTGCTGGGATGGGTGACCTCTCGGGAATTGCCTGTATTGTGTTAAAATCGGCGATAGAGAGGACCTGGGAAGTCCACGTGCTGTGTTAAAACCATCATATGACACATCTGTGTCAGTTCCCACCTAGAACCGACTGTGATGACCCCTCATCTGTGTCGGTTCTAGTTGGGAACCGACTGAGATGACCCCTCATCTGTGTCGGTTCTAGATAGGAACCGACTGTGATAATAGATTATTACTGTCGGGTGAGAACCGACTGTGATAGAGCCTGTTTATCACTGTCGTTGGACTTTGTATCGCTATCAAAACCGATAGTGATGACGAAAAAGAACCGATTGTGATGTCTGTTTATCACTGTCGTTGGACTTTGTATCGCTATCAAAACCGATAGTGATGACGAAAAAGAACCGATTGTGATGTCCTATTCTGTAGTAGTGTATGTTTCAGATTCTATGAATATAGATTAAGCGCGCGCGCACACACACACATATAATATAGTACAATTACCTGGGACACCATGGTGCTTAGACACCATGATTCAAAACGGGTATTTCCCTATTTATTTGCATTCGAAAATTTTAAAAAATCTTACAATGTTGAGTTTAACCAGTTTACTAACTAGTTCAAACAAGTTTGAACTGAAATTTAAACTAGAGTTTCTTTTTTGAAGATAGTTTGATTGTAGGTATGTGCTGATTTTATATATATATATATATATATATATATATATATATATATATATATATAAATATATAAGCAAAGCATGTGATTTAAATTCATTCAAATCTTTGAATTTAAGTATATTTTTTCAAAGGTGTGTGTTTCATTTGAATTGTTATAGATGGGTATATATATCGTAAAACTGAAAGTTTCAAAAAATATGTCTGAATCTAACTTGAATTCGTGCATTTACAATCATGGTGTCTGGGCACCATGGTGCCCCATTATGGCACCCTATATATATGTGTGTGTTACACACACACACTTATAACAGAGAATATTGTTGTAACTCCACATCCCAAACAAATTTATGTACGAGTACAACAAAGGCACAACCAACACAACAGGATTTGTAGCACAACGCCACCTAGCTTACAGCCGAAGTGCATAACTGACTATACAATTCCCAAGCTGCATGTAGTAAGTTCAGACTATTGAACGATATTTACACGGAGGACAAAGTGGGCTGATCATTTTGGTTCAACCCTCCACGATGGCGCGCCACCACTGTTATCGAATTGAACATCCCCACTGTATGGATGGCGCGGTGTCCTGCTGGTGTAGCTCATCGAGTTGGACGCTGATTCGATCGCTGGGTTCATGCCGGCGATCTTCATGACCTTCTCGATCTCGGCCACCACCTCGCTCATGGAAGGGCGGTCCACTCCTGCCTCCTCCACACACCGTAGAGCCAAGTCGACGTACTGCTCGAAGCCACCCAGCGACGTGCCAAGGCCCAGTGCTGGGTCAAGGAGCTCATGGAGGCCATAAAGATCCTTGCCCCTGTCAATCGCAACTTTCACCTGGCGCACGATGTACCGTCCTCGCTCTAATGGCTTTTTCGCTGTTATTACCTCTAGTAGTAGCACACCAAAGCTGTAGATGTCGCTCTTGTCTGTCAACTGCTGAGTCATGTAATATTCAGGGTCCAAATACCCCTGCAGGATAAGCATTTGGAAATTTTGAAATGGCCATGTTATCTTAGAAAGTTTACCCAGCAACTTATCTCCAACATTTATCCACTACTACAAATTAAACCGGGCATCACAACCGGTCTATTAGAAACGGTTTGGTGCGAACCGGTTGTAATACTCGCACCAGAAGCGGTTCGTGGCAACAGGCCGGAGGGGATCTCTAGAAGCGGTTCGTGGCACGAACCCCTTCTAAAGCCCCACCTTTAGAAGGGGTTCGTGACACGAACCCCTTCTAAAGATCTTTACAAGCGGTTCGTGTCCCCAACCGCTTCTAAAGCTTTAGAAGGGGTTCGTGTCATGAACCGCTTCTAAAGCTGGGGCTTTAGAAGGGGTTCGTGCCACGAACCGCTTCTAAAGACCCCCTTTAGAAGGGGTTCGTGTCACGAACCGCTTGTAGAAACCCAGTTTTAGAAATAATAAAAGGAATGCATGCCCTATTCTATCAGAGAGCACGTGTGGGTGGGTTGGCTAGATGGATAAGGCGGGTCACGAGGATGGAGTGTTGGTCGTGGGTTCGGATCTCATTCCCACGATATTATTAACGCATTTTACCGCTTGGTGTCGCACCACAAGCAGTTCCTAGAACCGCTTGTGATACCCCTCGGGGTATCACTCGCGGTTGCTTAGAAGCGGTTGTAAAACCGCTTCTGGAGGTGGTTTTCAACCGCTTGTGAAGCGCGGTTCTGTAGTAGTGATCTGACACTATTGAAACATTGCTGACATTACGTCTCCAACAGATGATTGTCAGTTAAGCATTATCTAATAGTTAAGCCATAGTTACTAGAAATGGGGTTCATCCGAGTCACGGTATAAAATTCAAGTTCGTGACTCGCCACTTTTTTTTCTTCTAATTTTCATTGAAAACACGAACCCCATACTCTAAATTGGTTCGGATTCGATGAATCCAATTTACGATTCGTAAGAGAATCCGGTAACTATGAGTTAAGCTATTGCACTTAGAAATCTGTGAACTCACCATGGTCCCCTTCACTTGAGTAGTCACTTGACCCCTACCATCCTGGCCTAGAGGCTTGGAGAGACCAAAGTCCGAGACCTTTGCATTCAAGCGATCATCCAGGAGAATGTTGCTTGATTTTATGTCCCGATGGACAATTGGAGGATCTGCAAGCTCATGTAGATACATGATGCCTTTTGCCGTATCGTGGACTACTCGTAGCCGCCTTTTCCAATCTAGGCGCACTCCGGACTTCCCTGAACAAAATGCACAAAGAATGCTTTTTACGTACAAAGAAGTGTAAGCTCAGAGACACCAAGTTGAGTTAGAAATACCTGTGAGGCTGTCCTTGAGGGTGCCGTTGGGCACATACTCATAGACCAGCATTTGCTCGCCCTGGTCGAAGCAGAATCCAACGAGGCTGACGAGATTCTTGTGGTGAACCCTGGAGAGGAGCTCTATTTCAGTTCTGAATTCTAGGCTTCCCTGCAAAGATCCTTGCTCAGATCTTTTAACTGCAATGAGCTGACCATTTGGAAGTACTCCTCTGTAGACCTGCAATTGCATGGATCTCAATGTTACTAGTAATTATTAGCATTGTAAATTGGGTACCACTAGTTTGAAGTTACCCTCAAACTAAAAAATTTAAAAACACCCTTCTCGAAGCCATATGTTATTTTTTCCATCCACCTCCAGCCCTCCCCCTTCCCTCTTCCTCTCTAACACAAAATTTTCAAATTAGAAAAATTTACCTTTGAAAATTTTAAACAGGATATTTGAACCTGAAAAAAATTCAACTCAAAATTTTCAACTCAAAAAATTCCAAATTAGAAAGTTTCGACTGTAAATTTTCAAATCGAGAAGTTTCAAATTAGAAAGTTTCAACTCAAAAAATTTTAAATAAGAAAATTTCAAATTGTAAGGTTTCAACTCGGAAAGCTTCAAATTGAAAATTCTCAAATTAGAAAGCTTCTACTCAAAATATTTTAGCTCGAACAATTTCAAATCGAAAAGTTTCAACTCCAAAAAACTTTTAGTTGGATAAATTTTTTATTAAAAAAGCTTTATGTTCAAAAAGTTTCAATCAAAATTTTTTGAAAAGTGGTTAAAAAATACTTCTTATTCAAAAAATTGAAGGGAAATTGAAAAACAAAAACTATTTCAAGTTTGAGGGGAAGAGAATCGGGGAGGAAAGCGGGATGAAGGAGATGGCACCAAGTGTCACGACAAGAGAGCCTTTGAGAATAAAGAGAAGTGAGGGAAAAGAAGGAGGTGCTACTACTTATCACATCGAGAGGCCATCCTCACCAAAGATTTGGTAAGGGCGTCCTCAAATGTAACATCCCAAATTTGCACTAAATTGAAATATAAAGATGTCAAGTTATTTTTTCAGTTTATTAAGAATATTGGAAATTCTATGAGTTTTCTGGAATTTTGGCATTTAAAGAAAATACTTTTCAATAACCTAGTTATGCCTCTGATTTCTAGGCTTCATATTTAAATTAGTACAAAAGTATACAAATGCTTTAATTAAATCTAAAATGGTCTAGAGGAACCCTAAAAAATTTTCATCAATTTTTGGAGTAAGTTGCTATTTTTGGATAATATAATACTACATAATATATTAAAACTAAAAAACTAAAAAAATTAATGAAGGAAATACGTACATAGCTAAAAATATTCTAAAAATTTTACAAAAACACCAGTACCACCTCAAAAACATCCCCAAAATGTTTCATAAATTTTAAAGTTCATTTGTTGTTCTAGAAATTCTAAAAATCTCTAGCCACAAATTTAAAACAAATCCAATTAAAATCTAAAAAATGAAGGTGCCTACCATTGATGAAAATGACTCATGGGTGGGATTATACAAAAATGATGATTTAAAGTGTGATTTGGAAATTATTATAAAGATTTTGGTACTATTTTTCTAAACTAAAAAGGAAAGGAAAAATGATTTGGACTTGGGCGGAATGGAATGTCGGGTGGGTGCGGATTGAGCACTAGTTGCATTGTGCAAATACCGCCCCAAGTCAATTAAGGACCGACGCTTATGACTGTCCATTCTAAGCATAACCGTACTGTAACACCCCAAAATTTTACTTTTCCTAAATTCATGTGTGATTTGGCACTTTGGTGAATTTTTGGAATTTTCTGGAATTTATTTGGATTTATTTGGAATTTATTTGAATTTATTCCATTTTGAAATAATTGAAGAATTTAATTTTGCAAATAAATTTTTGTTGGAAATATTTTATTTGAGTCCAAAATGATCCAAAGTATTTTCGGAATTTTTAGAATTTTTCGAGTCATTTGCTATTTTTAATGAATTAAATGAATTCAGGAATTATTTTAAATATTAAATCATTGGAAAATCAAACTCGGGTCAAGTCTTGTTCATCCGATCGAGGCAGTCGGACTCGAGTTCGAGTCCGACCCGAGCCACGTGACTCGGCCGAACCCATCCTAACCCTAATCAATCCCAGCCGTTGGATCAAGATCCAACGGTGAGATCCGCCCGTCTGGTTCGAGCCGTATCCGGCCCGGATCCGATCGCGCCCGTCGCGATCGTGGCGTTGATCGTGCCACGTGGGCCGGTGAGAGTCGTCGTCTTCGCCGAGAAGCCGGACTCATGCCGCCCGCGCCCGCCGCCGTGTAGGATTAGGTTTCCGTCAGAGGCACGAGCAGCGAGGCTATTTAAAGCGTGAGGCGTCCCAGAGGTTGCCCTCATCCTTGCGCACCCGTTCCCAGAGCCATCTACTTTGGCCGCCGCCCGTTGAGCGCAATCGCTCGCCGGAGTTGTCTCTTTCCTCCGCCAAGGTTTGCGCCGTTTTAAAGTCGTCGTCAGTCGTCTTCCGAGAAGGAGCTCGGATCTGGGATCCCCGCGACGAGGCCGCACCGAAGGACCCTTCATCTCGCCGGAGCAACCGGAGCAGCCGTCGGGCTCGTCGTCGTTCGTCTCCGGTGCCCAAGCTTCAGCGGAGTGCCATCGCCGGACTCATGAGCTCGGAGGACCGTCGAGATCGGTCGGACGGTTGAGGTGAGTTCACGTGTTCCAAACCGATTAGATGCGGGCCAGTTGGATCAAGATCAGCGGTTCCTGACAATCGCCGCGTCGCGTAGCGGTGCTATTATAGGATTAGATACGGACCGTCCGATCTAGATCGAGCGGCCCACGATCATCGAGTAGTTTAACGTGTTAACCCTGGATCTAATCGCGCGTTGAATTTCAAATCAGCGGTCGTGATTGCGCCACGTGTCGGGAAGTTGGACCGACGCGGTCGGCCGCGAATCAGCAGCGTGCGTGTGGCGGCCCGACACGCTTGAGGCCAGCGTGTCGAGAAGGCCCGCATGTCGATGGTGACCCGCCAGCGCCGGCGTCACCCATGGCGTCACGCAGTGGGTCCCACACAGCCGGCCGTGGTGAGCCCGTGACGTCGGCGATAGCGTCACCGGTGGTCCCACATGTCGGTCTCACGTGGAGTCGTGGACCGAGTCCACGATGGACCCGGCCGGCGTGGGCCGAGTCCATGGGCCGGTGACGTCGGCCGACCAATCGAGAGGCTGCCACGTGTCCATCTTTGGCGCAATAATTAATTTCCGAAAAAGAAAATGATTTTTAATTCGAAATATTGATTTAAGATTTTTATTCAAACTTCAAACGATTATAACTTTTGCGTTTCAACTCCTATTTTAGTTATTCATATTTCTAAATTTGTATAAAATTAAGATCTACCTAAATATAAATTTTATTTAATTTTGGACTAAAGTTTTTCTCTTTAAAATTATTTAATTGATTATTTAAACTTTAAATAATCATAACTTTTTGCGTTTTAACTCCAAATTTGTGATTCCAGTTTCTAAAAATCCAGAAAATTATGTTCTCTCTGTTTATGGATTTTATTTGGAGTTTTGGGATCTTTTTGCATAGTGTTTATTTGTGTATTTGCTATTTGCACGCTTTACGAGTAGGCGTTGAAGTCTTGGGAAGGATTCGAAGGAGAAGTGTTGACTCAGGATCCAACTCAAGACCAAGAACAAGTACTTTTTGAAGGCAAGTTGTGCTTTGACCATGTTGATCCTATTTGAAATCTATTTTGATTTAAACTATTGCATGCTAGTTCAATTAGAAAGATACTTTGTTTAAACATGGGGGTTAGATAAATACCAATTTCTTTGTATGACACCTTGATTACTTAAGTATGTGCCATGACCCTTTGTCACCCTAGTTGTGGTTTACTAGTTGGACATTATTAAATTGCCAACATGGGTTTAGGCAGTTGTAGTATCTTTGCTTAGACACCTTTCGTGCTCATAACATGATTTTGGATAATTAAATGTTAATATTGACTTAATGATATATTGAACCTGTTTTGGAAAAGTATCATGTGATGTTGATGGCACGTGGTGCATGGTAATCAAGCTGGGGTTTGATAAACGATTTCGGCCAGGGCATGTGGCAAGAGTAATCAGTGGGCCGATTGTGGCATTGGGAATGTTGATTTGGTTTTTGGGTAGTCTTGCCTGGTCACTCTAAGGACTTAACCTTGCAAGCCTTTGAGCTGGGTCATACTTGCAACCACATGGCTGGAATGGGGCGGCCCTAGTTGACTAAGTTGCTAAGGACTCACTTGTGGAACCTCGAGTGTCGATTACACCGTTTGTGTGATTGTGCGGGGCGTATCGTGGGTGTGGCCGGATACCCATCTAACGGTGTGTTGGTCCCATACTTCGCCTTGGCTAAGGGAAGGGATGGTGTAGAGCACGACAGGAGAGGACCACTGTGTTGTTTGAGGCTTAGAAAGGCTTTATTCACGAACTTCGCCTTTGTGGTGTTTGACTTTGTATCTTGTGGGTAAAGTGCATAACCTCTGCAGAGTGAGAATCTATTTAAATAGCCGAGTCCACGGTACTGGACAATGCTCGGGAATTACAGTCAAGGGTTAGATTTCTGAAAATAACTTGGATTTGAAAAGTTGGGTTGGTTTAACAATGAAGATGATGGAAATGTGGTTTAGGATGGGAAAAATGTTTGTTAAACTTCTTGAAAAGTTATTTATGCTTTACTTATTTCTCTGCTTTGAATCTACTTTTATTACTTGTCAAAAGTCATTTCTTTGCAAATATACCCTGAGCTATTCCTTTGTACCAAGCCATGCATATAGTATATTAGCTTGCATTACGTGCATGACTTCTTTGAGTACCAAGTACTCACCCTTGCCTCAACACAATACCAGTTGAAGAGGAGACTACGCTTGGTTCGGAGGAGGAGTTCCAAGAGGACCCGTCTACTTAGGGATGCGAGCCGGTCGGTTACTGTGGTATCTTTGGATGGCGCCACGAAGTTTATTTGATTTTCATTTCTTTGTTATTTCTCTTTTAATAAGTTTCGCCTTGCAAGGCATATATTTGTAACTTGGCCATAAGGTCGAGTAACCACTTTGGTTATTTAAATAAAGTACTTCGATAATATCGATTGGTATGATTGTGATATTTACCGATGTTAAGACTGTGTGCACTAGCGCGTTCCTGGACTAGTGCTGAATACACAGAGGGTCCGGATTTGCAAATTCGGGGTCCCGACACGTACTACCACATGTCTAACATGGTACGACCTGGCTAAATAATTTGTAGAAACCTAACGTAGACTCGCAAGTTGGTGGAATGTGGGTGCCAGATAGAGGCAAGTTGTACTCCCCACACGGCGCAAGAGGGGGCTTCTGTACTGGGTAGATAGAACCCTAACAGCGGTGAAACCTCAGCGGGTGAGTCGGGTTAGGCGTATACATTGTAAAGGCCTTGTCATGATCTCTCTGCCGACACACCAAAGGAAGTGTGTTAATTACATGGCGTTAAAGAGATGATCATGTCTTGTGGGTAAAGCTGTACACCTCTGCAAAGTTAAAACTATTCGAATAGCCGTGCCTACGGTCAAGGGCAAATCAAAGAATGCTTTCATACTGGTAGACTTTGGTTTTGGTTTTGAAAATAAAATGTGGTTTTGGGATTCGGGAGTGGTTAGAACTCTCGGATGTTGAAATGGCGGATTGAGCCAACCAGGTAGAGAGAACCTGTTTTATGCCATGACGGATAGAGTCATGTATGGATAACCTTGATCTTTTAAGCTTGTGGCGGATAGAGCCCTTATACTAGTGATGGTGGATAGAACCTTCACTGCAATATTAATTAATTCAATTGTTACAAAGAATTGCTAAAATATGTGTTATGAAACTTATTAACAAGTATGGTTTGATGAAACTTGGCTTTGTGCAAAAGAACCATATTAAGCCTTCCTTGGCAAGCCCCACATATGCATACTTTCCCCGACTTGCTGAGTACTTTTGTACTCACGTGCTACATAACCGTTGTCATCAGAGAACTACCAGGACGCCATTGAAGACAGTGAGTTCTACTCCGAGGAATTCGAGGAAGATTGCCAAGAGAGCTAGGCGCGTGTCTTGTCGTCGCTTGTGGTGTTTTTGGTTTTCGCTTTTTGTCATTTTTGCTTCCGCTGTCGTGTCTCCGGTCTCGTGACCGAGTATTGTAATAAGTGGCCATGTGGCCCATACTTTATTATTATGTTACAATTTCGTTATGTTCGGCAATGACGTATCACTGTTGACTGTGTGTACTAGCTACTGATCTGGGACTAGTACAGAAATACACAGGAGATTTCGGATAGCTGATTCGGGGTCTCACATAAAAACATTTAATGTTTAATTTAATGTCAGTTCAATTCCTAACTAGTTTTGTCTTTCCATGTACAAAAGATTTTATTTTATATAAACATACAAACTAAAATATTAATAACTCTTACAAATGAAAGTTAAAATGTGTGAATCTAGTTTCAAGATGTTTCTAAGAGTAATACCTTCTGATGCCCGAAAAATAGTTAGATAATCTTATAAGGTCTTTGTTGCAAACTTAAGCGAAAACTAAATCGTTATACATGATTTTAGAAACACTTAAGCCTTTTTGGCATCTCGTAGAATATCTCGTCTAGATGAGAATTGTAGGATGAACAGACCAGAACTGTTCTTTGGTATATGGACTACCATATTCAAGAAAAATATCTTAATTACAACTTGCTTTGCATCTGAATCCTATTAGAGCAATAACCCCATGTGTTATGATCATCGACAATACATGTTATGAATAGATAAGTGTAAGAAAATCCTTAGCTAAAGAACTTGTGTCACAATAATCATCCAAAAACCATGTAGGTTCAGTTGGTAACTCTAATCCAATAAATGCCCTTTTAATACTTAAAGGTCGGTACTACCAGAGCTCGAGAACGGTATTACCGAAGGTCGATAATACCACGATCTAAGAGTCGGTATTGCCAGAAAATGATAGTGCCCTAACTAATATCTTAATTCTATTAATTCATATAATCTTAGCTTCTTAAATTTTAAATAATGCATATCGACTTACATAATCTTAACTTCTTTAATTCATAAAATAAGAATAAGTAATTCAGAGAAAATAAGTGACCGCAGAACTGCTAAGAACAAGTAAAGGTCAAAAGGCGAACTGACATACGTACACATAAAATTATAAAACCCTAACCCTAAACCATCCTTGCTTTGCGTAATAAGTTTCTATTTGATTTTTCTATCTGTATTCTTTTTGCCATTATTGGAGTTTGCTTTTTGCTATGTATCATGGTATGATGAGTAGAACCTGATGTAACTGACGTTACCGCTAATGAGTCTAAGTGTGTACTCGACGACAACTCTGACCTTGTCGACAACACAAGTTACGACTCCGACTGCTCCAAGCTATGACTTCAATTTCGTCGTAAACAACGAATAGCAAAGCAAGCACCTCCTTGAACATATTGATCTCAGTTTTCAAAAAATGTTTTACCAAATGTTTTCATGCGTGCAATATGTTTCATAAAATGCTGTATTGTGGGATATGGTAGATATTACCTTCATTACGGGATTTTCTTAATCAATGTTGCCATGTGAACCTTGATAACCCTAGATATTGGATAGATGATGAAGGATGGGTATAATTGTTTATTACATGCATATGCTTAGTTAAGCTTTAGAATGGGAATACGAACAGATGGTGATCCTGTTTGCAATTTATCAAAATGTTGGACATGCTGGAACATGAATCTTGGAAATGTTGGATAATGTGATCAATGGTATGTTATTAAAATGAAAATAAAACTATGATTTTTTTGATGTAGGCGATTATTGGCAACAGTCGAAAGTGCATGTTACTTGCACGTAGGTAGGGGGAGATTTATCGCTCGGGTCAATCAAGGACTGAACTATTGTGTTGTTTTCAGGCCAAGATAACTGTACAACCACGAGGGCTAGTATGGGATGGCCTTAACCTATTAAGTTACTTGAAACTAGCGTTGCACATTGGAAGGTCGAAGTAGCACGAGCTGCTCTGTGATAGATTGCTCGAAGAGGTGCCCTAACTGAGGTGTTGGGAATAACACCTGCTGATGCAATAGTATACACCTTACTATGGGGAGAAGTGGGACGTCGGTGTGTTTATCCATTCGTCGTACTATGTGTACAAATATCTTCTGCTGCCATTAGTAAGGGTTTGTCGGTACTGGGCTGGTGCAAAGTTAGGATTAAGTAATGTAACGGTTCTGTATGATCTCTCTGTGATACACCAAATGAAGTGTGTTAACTATCGATTGCAAAAAGAGATGATCATTCATTGTGGGTAAAGCTGTACAACTCTGCAAAGTCAAAACTAATCGATTAGCCGTGCTCGCGGTCATGAGCACTTGGTAACGTCATCACATAGTTAGAATTTTGATATTTTCATAAAATAGAATGAGAAGATAAAATGTGGTAATAGATAAATTACCCCACAAATAATTCAATGCTTGTCATGTGTTGACAAGGTTAAGTTCAGCTATTGTGTCATGTGTTGGCAACATAGTGAATTTTGTGCCATGTGTTGGTAAAAGAATGGGTTTATGCCATGTGTTGGCATTGGACGATTTGATTCTCACATTCATGGAGGAACTGTGAGTTGTTACCTTTATGCATACTGGTTATTTTATATACTTGTCAAATCGCTTTTATTCAATTTCGCTTTTAACATATTTTTTAGTATTTACAACTCAATTTGGCTTCACGCAAAAAAATCAAGATAGCCATCCTATTGTTACAACCTGCATTTATTATAAGTTTGCAAACACTTCATGTTTCGCTGAGTATGCAATGTACTCACTCCTCCTAGTAGGTTGCCTCTGGGTTATGGATGGGCATACCATTGTCCTACTTTTGGTTTATGCTTAATTTTCGCTGTAATTTACTTTTGTGTATAATATTTGGCCGGTCGGCCATTGATTTGTAATAGTAAGTAGATGTGATAGTTTCAAGTCTACTCTTATGCTATGTCAAATATTTAGACATGTATGTATGTGTAATGGTACATCTCGAATGCGAGATATGTTGGCGCTAGGTTTTGATCTTGAAACTAGCGTTTGACATATATCCAGTACTCGAAATTGTCCTCAACCGTCCGACGCGTGGAAACGTGAGACCGTTATTTCTTGCCTATTACGACGCACACCCCTCGGTGGTTGTGGGTGATACCAATATTCTGGGGTGGCCGATGTGTGCTACGCTCGGAATGGTTGGTTTCAATCCCGGTATGGTTCTTGGAAAAGAATCGGAACTCTCTTGGACGCGTAAGTGTGTATGGTGTATTCGGGTAGCTCAGATTTGTTTGAGTGAGGGCCATCTAGTTAGCATTTCGTGCACGGGACTATTGGTGGCAGTGAGCATACACTTAAGTGGAGTGTGGGTGTCAATTCTAGTCCAACGCACGAGAGAGGTTCGATTCATATTTTCAGGTTCCCACAATAGCCCCACCTATTTGTTTTGTTTTTAAAACTAGGTTTAAAAACTGAGTCACTGACATGTGGACCTATTGTATCAGTCATTTTCAAAAAATAATCAAACCTTGATATATGGCCCCACCTGTCAGTCTCTGTAAAATAGGTTTAAAAACCTCAAAAATGAGAAATGCGGTTTTGGTTCAGTCAAAAATACACCTTCTTGATAAGGAATTGTAATTTTCAAAAATACACCGTCGACGTCACCCCTCTTTTCCATTCTTGGGGATTTTCAGCTGATTTAAATTCAAATGCTCATAACTTTTGCACATAAACACCAAATTTTGTGCAATTAGTTTCTAAATTTTTCTAAAATCATGATGTTTTTTATTCTATAAAAATATTTGAATTTTATAACTTTTGGAATTTGTTTTGGTCCTTATTATTACTTTATGATATACTGCGTGTAGATACCGGTGCTCTAGAAATGTTTTTCGTCGATCCCGAACCAACTCAAGAACTCAACAAGCAAGGAAAGCACCTCCTTTGATCATGTCGATTCAACTATTTCACTAAATTTATATTATTTTATAAGTTTATGTATGCATGCGTGTATTTTATGTAAATTTGCTATATTGTGGGTGTCGATAATTATTCTTGCTTGTTGCATGAAACTTTCTTGATAAACACAGAAATGTCAACATTGAAATATATAAGGTAGGAGTAGGCAGTAATTGATGTCAACCTTGGGTATACTAGAATATATATGTTTATGCTTAGCCATGCTTTAGACCTAGGAGAACAAATGGTCGGATATACCATTTATTCAAGGATGGAAATTTTTACATGTTGAGGAGTTACCTTTGTTATTTTGATACAAAATCAAAACGAAAAACTAGGTTTTGACGTGGGTGAGTTATTAATATAACTTGTGAAGTGCATGAACATGCACGTAGGGGGAGTTCTTACCCTGGTCTAGTAATGACCGAATGTTGCATTGTATAATCCAAGATATTTGTGCAACCATAAGTGCTATTATGGGGTAGCTCTATCCTATTAATTTGTGTAGAATAAGCTTTGCATATTGGAAGGCCGAAGTAGTATGTATAGGTTTGCTCGAAGGGGTGCACTCACCGAGGTGTTGGGAATAATGCTTGCTAATACAACGGTGCATGCTTGTCTTTGGGGGTAAATGGTCATGACAGGGTGTAAACTGTCATTGGTACTATGTGTACAAATATATTTCCGCCGACATAGCGATGGTCAAACATCACCAAGTAGGTACAAAGTTAGGTATAGATGATGTAATGATTTTTATCATGATCTCTCTGCCACACACCAAAGGAAATGTGAAAATAGTGGCAACAAGAGTTGGTCATGTCTTGTGGGTAAAGTTGTACTCCTCTCTGAGAGGGTAAATATTTTCGATTTCTTGAGGTCATGAGAGACTTGGTGCGCTAACACTAGTTAGTTTTTGTGTTTTAATAAAAGGCTTGAATTGGGAAATGGTAGGTAGCCATATTTCAGATGCCATGCCAAGTGTAACAATGAATGGATCGTTGATCACCATCATAGAGGAATGTGAGTTGCTCATATTTATGCTATATACTTGTTATTACATACTTGTCAACTACTCTTTACAAAAAAAATTTGCAATCTACTACTTATTATTAATGACTAAATCTTGCTTTATTATGCAAACAAACATGGTAGGATAACCATTTTCTTTGACATAGCCAATCATTTATTTATAATTGTGATATACTACAAGTCTTACTGAGTACAAATGTACTCATCCTTGCTTGTTGATATTTAATGGGGGAAGAAACCATGGTCCACATAGATTCATACTTTGCCGCAAGTTACAGGGATTACAATGACGAGTCTTTCTAAGAGCTTAATTCTTTTCGGTTGCCTATGGATATTTTGGAATGAGGCATCCCGCTAAACTTTTTTTTTCGAAACTTAGGACAGGAGCACTGTCATTTCATTAAGAAGAAGAAAAACCTCCGAAGAAGAAAATACAAAGGTTACCGCCAAGAAGCAGTAACAAACACAAACCTCGGCCACAACTGCCGAGCTCGCCCGCCAACGCGGAAAACAGTCAAAACCTAAAACAAGTGCCGCCCTTGGCCACAACAACAAGGCCCCACCGCCCTGAGCACTTGCAGCACCGACGCCTCGGACTCCCTGGCGACCTCCAGGCTGAAGCTCCGACCTTCACCGCCGACGGCCTCACCTCTTCCTCCTGCTCCTCGAGCACAACTCACGCAAACCGCTGAGGCCACCACAGCACCACCGCAAGACGAACAGCTAGCTCCTACGGGCTTCATTCGCCTCCTCCTGGGCTCCTGAACTCCGACCTCCTGCTCCTGGCTTCCTTCACCCCGACTCGGCTTCCTAAACTCGCCGCAGCCACCTGTTCCAACTCCGACCTCGCCCTCGCCTCCTGCACTTCTCCAACGCACTCCTAGCTGGAGCAAAGACCTCCAACTCTGACGACCTCGCCTCCTCTTCCTGCTCTCCTGCACAACGCGCCAAGCCAATGAGAGCCGCCGCAGGTCCACCTCAAACATCCGGCGACACCCACCGCCCCAACCTCGGCTACCTTCGCCGCACATCTCGGCGAGCCACTGGCGCCACCCGCCGCCTGCAGCGTCGGCCTCGCTTTGTGGCGTAAGACCAAAGCAGCCAGATCTCGGGCGGGGAGCTGGATCTGGAGGCGTGGCTCCCAGCGACCTCGCCGAGCCGCTCACGTGAGCTCCGCCGCATGAGCTCGCCGCACCAACTGCTCCAACTTCGTTGACCAGGTCTTCACCTCCTCCCCTGCTGTCGGCAACGAAAGGACCACAAAGAAAAGGGGGCAAAAGACTAAAGAAGGTCCCGCCGCCGCCGCCGATGAGCCAGAGGCTACCAGCGGCGACGGCGAGGAGGAGGTGATGGCGGCGGCGACCTTTGTTAGGTTTTCTTGGAGTTGCCTCCGTAGTCGCCTGGGGGCGGCTGCGGGGGCCAATGTTCATTTTGAAAGCATGATTTTGTTATCCCGCTAAACTTTGACTTTTACCCTACTACTTTCCGTTGCATTTTATTTGACTAAAAGCCCTTTTGTTGTAAGAACAATTTTACCCTTGTATAAATATGTTTTATGTTATGTGTAGTATGGATATAATGGTTATGTTGTAAATGTGCGTACTAGTCACTAATCATGAAGCTATTATGATATGCATATGAGACCCTATAGTATACTACACGAAGGTAGGATCTCGATATCAAATTAGCGATTCCCTTGTTAATTCGAATGTTAAGTACGTGTCAACTCCTTTCAAGAAAATTATCACCTTCCCGTAACCACCAGTTCCAATGTCATTGACATCTGAGAAGTCGTTGGTGATTTTCTTCAGCTCATCAAATGTGAAAGTCCGCGCACCTCGCAGCTGCGGGATGCTGACGCTGGTGCTCTTGATGTCCCAAGAAGCTGCATATAAATTCAGAAATATTAGCAGCTCATGTGGCCATCAACTTAGAGAATCAAAACGGTCCACTTATTGGCCAACACTTCTTACTATAAGACGGGCTCCTGACTTGAGGCCGCAGCCTTGGCCTTCTGTTCCTTGTGACGATGAAAGCTATAAAGGCAAACACCAACACAATGACAGCGGTGCCACAGACAGACACTGCAATGATGAGCGTGCGGTGGCTTTTCATCGGTTCACACTACTACAAGAATACACATTAGAATCGGTTCTTTTTCGTCATCACAATCGGTTTTGGTGGCGATAGAAAGTCCAACGATTGTAATGAGGAATAGCTATCACAGTCGGTTTTCTCCCCGATTGTGATAAACAATCATCACAATCGGTTCTTGCGAAGAACCGATTGTGATAAGCCCCTCATCACAATCGGTTCTAGCATAGAACCGATTGTGATGAGTCATCTGTCGGTTCTTCGCCAAGAACCGATTGTGATGGAAGGAATCATCTGTCGGTTCTTGCAAAGAACCGATTGTAATAAGCTCCTCATCACAATCGGTTCTTTGCTAGAACCGATTGTGGGGGTCATCACAATCGGTTCTAGCATAGAACCGATTGTGATGAGACCCCCTCATCACACATTTTCACTATTAAACATTGTTCTGACGGTTTTAACACAAAACGAAGAGATTTCCCCAGGAGGTCACCGTCACCCATCCTAGTTATTACTACCCTCGCCTAAGCACGCTTAACTCATGAGTTTTGCCGCCAATTTTAATGCAAATGCGAGCACTTCACGAGAGGTCACCCATCCTAGTACTACTCTCACCCAAGCACGCTTAACTTCAGAGTTCTTATATGATCTAGTACCGTAGTGTTGTTATGATAGCATTTGAAAATATAACGCGTCTCCCTCCCCTTAACCCCACAAAGCACCCGAACACTAATGTTAGTATTCTTATACTTCGAATTTACTCTGACTTGGGTGCTCCAAAATTTAACCAAGTGTCCAATTTAGTACCGTAGTGTTGGTATGATAGAATTTGAAAATATAACGTGTCTCCCTCCCCTTAACCCCACAAAGCACCCAAACACTAATGTTAGTATTCTTATACTTCGAATTTACTCTGACTTGGGTGCTACAAAATTTAACTAAGTGTCCAATTTAGTACCGTAGTGTTGGTATGATAGCATTTGAAAATATAACGCGTCTCCCTCCCTTAACAAAATATAACGCAGCGTCTGAGACGGTGATACACTTGACAAAATATTGTGCACGTGTTTATGGAATATACATGACAACAGTTTATAGAGCTAGCGATACTCCATGTTAAGTATTGTACTTAGTCTACTGACACCTCCTCATCTTTGTAGCTATGACCATTTGCCATTACCATCTAGCAAAGAACCGATTGTGATGAGCCAATTTCACTATTTTTGTTTGTTTTAAGTATGAATATCGTTTATAATATATATTGAATACAAATATTTTACAATACACATATCACATTCGTTTACATGAATATAGAGCATAAACATACTTAACGAGTCAATATGCATGCATCATCTACCCGTTCATCCAATTAAAAGCGGTGATACACTTGACAAAATATTGTGCGTGTTTATGGAATATAGAGCTAGAAAGCGATATTCATACCGTAAAACAATCAAAAAATAGCGAAATTGGGTCATCAAAAATATAGAGCTAGAAGCGATATTCATACCGTAAAAATCAAAAAATAGTGAAATTGGGTCATCACAATCGGTTCTAGCAAAGAACCGATTGTGATGAAGATATCTGTCGGTTCTTTGCTAGAACCGATTGTGATGAATCATCTGTCGGTTCTAGCAAAGAACCGATTGTGATGAGGATTATCACAATCGGTTCTTTGCTAGAACCGATTGTGATGAGGTCATCACAATCGGTTCTAGCAAAGAACCGATTGTGATGAGCCAATTTCACTATTTTTGATTGTTTTAAGGTATGAATATCGTTTATAATATATATTGAACACAAACATTTTACAATACACATATCACATTCGTTTACATGAATATAGAGCATAAACATACTTAACAGTCAATATGCATGCATCATCTACCCGTTCATCCAATTAAAAGACGGTGATACACTTGACAAAATATTGTGCACGTGTTTATGGAATATAGAGCTAGAAACGATATTCATACCGTAAAACAATCAAAAAATAGTGAAATTGGGTTATCTGTCGGTTCTAGCAAAGAACCGATTGTGATGAAAAGGATTATCACAATCGGTTCTTTGCTAGAACCGATTGTGATGAGTCATCACAATCGGTTCTAGCAAAGAACCGATTGTGATGAAGATTATCACTGTCGGTTCTTTGCTAGAACCGATTGTGATGAGATCATCACAATCGGTTCTAGCAAAGAACCGATTGTGATGAGTTATTTCACTATTTTTGATTGTTTTAAGGTATGAATATCGTTTATAATATATATTGAACACAAACATTTTACAATACACATATCACATTCGTTTACATGAATATAGAGCATAAACATACTTAACAGTCAATATGCATGCATCATCTACCCGTTCATCCAATTAAAAGACGGTGATACACTTGACAAAATATTGTGCACGTGTTTATGGAATATAGAGCTAGAAACGATATTCATACCGTAAAACAATCAAAAATAGTGAAATTGGGTCATCAAAAAATATAGAGCTAGAAATGATATTCATACCATAAAACAATCAAAAAATAGTGAAATTGGGTCATCACAATCGGTTCTATCAAAGAACCGATTGTGATGAAGATATCACAATCGGTTCTAGCAAAGAACCGATTGTGATGAGGATTACCACAATCGGTTCTTTGCTAGAACCTATTGTGATGAGGGGGTCATCACAATCGGTTCTAGCAACGAACCGATTGTGATGAGGGGGATTATCACAATCGGTTCTTTGCTAGAACCGATTGTGATGAAGAATCATCACAATCGGTTCTAGCAAAGAACCGATTGTGATGAGCCAATTTCACTATTTTTGATTGTTTTAACGTATGAATATCGTTTATAATATATATTGAACACAAACATTTTACAATACACATATCACATTCGTTTACATGAATATAGAGCATAAACATACTTAATACCAATATGCATGCATCATCTACCCGTTCATCCAATTAAAAGGCGGTGATACACTTGACAAAATATTGTACGTGTTTATGGAATATAGAGCTAGAAAGCGATATTCATACCGTAAAACAATCAAAAATAAGCGAAATTGGGTCATCAAAAATTATAGAGCTAGAAAGCGATATTCATACCGTAAAACAATCAAAAAATAGTGAAATTGGGTTATCACAATCGGTTCTAGCAAAGAACCGATTGTGATGAAGATTATCACAATCGGTTCTTTGCTAGAACCGATTGTGATGAAGTCATCACAATCGGTTCTAGCAAAGAACCGATTGTGATGAGGATATCACAATCGGTTCTTTGCTAGAACCGATTGTAGTGAAGATCATCTGTCGGTTCTAGCAAAGAACCGATTGTGATGAAACCAATTTCACTATTTTTGATTGTTTTAAGGTATGAATATCGTTATAATATATATTGAACACAAACATTTTACAATACACATATCACATTCGTTTACATGAATATAGAGCATAAACATACTTAATCCAATATGCATGCATCATCTACCCGTTCATCCAATTAAAAGGCGGTGATACACTTGACAAAATATTGTGCGTGTTTATGGAATATAGAGCTAGAAAGCGATATTCATACCGTAAAACAATCAAAAATAGTGAAATTGGGTCATCAAAAATATAGAGCTAGAAAGCGATATTTATACCATAAAACAATCAAAAAATAGTGAAATTGGGTCATCACAATCGGTTCTATCAAAAAACCGATTGTGATGAGGGGATTATCTGTCGGTTGTAGCAAAGAACCGATTGTGATGAGGGATTATCACAATCGGTTCTTTGCTAGAACCGATTGTGATGAGGTCATCACAATCGGTTCTAGCAAAGAACCGATTGTGATGAGATTATCACAATCGGTTCATTGCTAGAACCGATTATGATGAGATCATCTGTCGGTTCTAGCAAAGAACCGATTGTGATGAGCCAATTTCACTATTTTTGATTGTTTTAAGGTATGAATATCGTTTATAATATATATTGAACACAAACATTTTACAATACACATATCACATTCGTTTACATGAATATAGAGCATAAACATACTTAACAGCAATATGCATGCATCATCTACCCGTTCATCCAATTAAAAGACGGTGATACACTTGACAAAATATTGTGCACGTGTTTATGGAATATAGAGCTAGAAACGATATTCATACCGTAAAACAATCAAAAATAGCGAAATTGGGTCATCAAAAAATATAGAGCTAGAAACGATATTCATACCGTAAAACAATCAAAAAATAGTGAAATTGGGTTATCACAATCGGTTCTAGCAAAGAACCGATTGTGATGAAGGGGATTATCACAATCGGTTCTTTGCTAGAACCGATTGTGATGACCCCCTCATCACAATCGGTTCTAGCAAAGAACCGATTGTGATGAGCCAATTTCACTATTTTTTTTATTGTTTTAAGGTATGAATATCGTTTATAATATATATGGAACACAAACATTTTACAATACACATATCACATTCGTTTACATGAATATAGAGCATAAACATACTTAACAGTCAATATGCATGCATCATCTACACGTTCATCCAATTAAAAGACGGTGATACACTTGACAAAATATTGTGCACGTGTTTATGGAATATAGAGCTAGAAACGATATTCATACCGTAAAACAATCAAAAATAGTGAAATTGGGTCATCAAAAAATATAGAGCTAGAAACGATATTCATACCGTAAAACAATAAAAAAATAGTGAAATTGGGTCATCACAATCGGTTCTAGCAAAGAACCGATTGTGATGAGGGGGATTATCACAATCGGTTCTTTGCTAGAACCGATTGTGATGAGGGGGTCATCACAATCGGTTCTAGCAAAGAACCGATTGTGATGAGGGGGATTATCACAATCGGTTCTTTGCTAGAACCGATTGTGATAGTCATGTCCCTCATCACAATCGGTTTTTGTGAAGAACCGATTGTAATGATTACCACTTATCACAATCGGTTCTTTAAAAGAACCGATTGTGACCTTATCACAATCGGTTCTTAGAAAGAACCGATTGTGATAAGGAACCTTATCACAATCGGTTACTTCTAAGAACCGATTGTGATAACATGTTTCTAAAATTTACAAATGAGATACACGTATCACAATCGGTTTTTTTGTCAAAAGATTGGAACCGACACAAATGAAGCGATAGTGATGTATCATTCTGTAGTAGTGTCAAGCGCCACCTTCTCTATGTAAACAGAAGGAAATTAAACAGAAGCAAGTCATTACTCGATTAGTGTCGCATTACTCGAGTACTGCAGATCCGGAATCATCTTACCATCAGCAAATTGGTATTGTTGTCCAAGGAAATAATATGGCCCAAAATTAACACCAGGAGGAGTAGGTTTATAAGTCTGGTTGCTGAGCAAAAACCCAAGGAGGGAGATGTCTTGCTCATCAAACTGAATTTTGCCGCTCGGAAACACTTGCAGGCTGATTTGCATGTTGTTGTATTCGTTGAAGAAAGTATCTTGCAGAGAAATTGACTCTACAGGAAGCTTATGTTCCAAAAACGCGTCTTTCATATTTTTCTCAAGGAGGATGAAGTATGTCTCGTTGGTCAGGTCAGAAAATGATGGTGATCAAGTACAGGGTGCCCATGTACGGCACGGAGCAGGTGCAGTTGGGGCTCAGAAACTGGCCTGACAGGCATGTCGGTGGCAGCCCAGCACAGTTGCGATGAGTGTAGTATGGCTGCGCCGCTGGGTTCGCTTGTTGTGATGTTTTACAGTGCTGCTCATTGCTCCCTTGATCACAAATAGGATTTCCGATGAGTCTGCGATGCGAGATTGGAATTGGATGGTCAGCAGGCAGATAAGTAGCAGGAGAGGCATTTGTAGAATCAAGCAAGTGATCCTTACATGAGGGTCTTGGTGTACTGTACCCTACCGATAGCCATGGTACTGATCTGATTGCCCTGCAAATCGATCAAAACGAGCTGGGTGCTGTAGTCCGATCCGATGGTTAACGTGCCATTGAAATGGTTTCCCATAAGCCTCCTGTCAAGGGAAATATTTCACTTTGTTAAATGGTGTGGTATGGTAATTAATAAGCAGAAACTGCATGGATTATATGATGTGCAATGGTGTAGCGTCTTTTTCCCAACTGTTCTGAATGCACTCACAACTTCTGAATCACAGGAAGGCTGAAAAGGGCCTCGGGAAGCTGCCCCCCAATATGTAGATTTTCAAGGTACCTGTGTTTCAGAAATATTTGAACAGAACCATTGGACACTGTTAAGTTTCCAATCAGTATTTAAAACGTAATGTTTGAATAAGCAAAATAGACGTACAGTGAAGTCAGGGATGGTAGCAATATGAACCAGTTTGGAACATCAGATAAATTGAAGGTGTTGTTGCTCAGGTTCCTGTATAAATTTTGTCAAGTTACTTCATCTCAGTCATGTTCTTGTGCAATGATATTGCAATTAGCAGGATGATAATAAGCTTGAGTACAAGGCAATTTTCTTTCCCATGCCCCACAAAAATCGGTTTGTCACTTACACAAAACTGAGTGAATCCATTCCTGTTAGGTTCGGCAGTGGACCCGTCAACATGTTGTTTGCTAGATGACTAGAATAGAGTCAAGTTGTAAGAACTTAAGTTAATATAAATATCAGAAAAACTAAGAAACGTTATACCGTAGGAACGGTATACCTTTGAAACTCATAAAACTTATGAATTTTTAAACTGAAACTCATGAAACATAGCACTAAAAACTGATGAAACATGAAACCGATGAAACTAAACACTAAAACTCATGAAACCAGCACTGAAACTGACAAGTTTCATAAGTTTCACAGCTATACCGTTGCAACGGTATACTGTTCCCAGTCTCCCTCTATAAATATAGCTGGTCACCTGAACAAAAGTAACTCACATCTCTTGAAGCTGGGTAAGGTTGTTGATGTTGGTAGGAACCGGTCCTGTCAACTTGTAATTGTTATCCAGACGTCTGCAGGGTGGAGTTTACGCAGATCATGAGCTGAACAATTACAAGTAAGCTAAATTCAAAACTTTGTCTAGTATACTGTACACTTACAGAACTTCCAGTGTGCTCAGAAGGCCTAAAGCTGGCGGAATGCTCCCAGAAAATTTGTTGTTGTCAAGCATCCTACATACAAAGAACAAGCCATCACCTCGTCATCATCACAATACTTTTTTGAAGAGACATCATTACATTACTGAGGAGCTGCTAATATTTTTTGTAAATGCTTTTGCCTTACAGATGAATCAGCTTCATATTTGGTTTGAAGATTTGGCTTGGGATGTTGCCTGACAGTTGATTTATCCTGAAATGGCTGAAAAATGAAGCACACAAATCATGTAAAACATGAATGGAAAGGTGTTAAATGGAGCATCACCTCAAAAACATATATGAAGAATGGGAATTACAAGTGCTTAGTGCTTGTCAAATTATCCAATCCAAGATTAGTTCCATCAGATATTGGTATTGATCCTGAGAGCTTGTTGTCAGACAAGTCCAACCAGTACAAGCTTGAGAGGTTGCCCAGTGCCGGTGGTATGCTTCCGGTAAATTTGTTGGAGTTCAAAGATCTACAGAAACAATATCCAAAGATATTGATAATGTTACATGCTGAAATTACTTAACTTTGGTTGTGAGTCCAGGTAAAAATTCAAAAAGAAAGATAATGTTTCTACCAACTAGGTCCTTGACTCATTCAGTACCACTCTACTCAATTGCTACTTCCTCCCGTCACAAATATATGTTGTTTTGAATATTAGCACGTCTCCAAAACACAACTTTGACTAATAACTTAAAATTATAATGTTATGAAAGGACAAATCTATAAATATGATTTTTATATATTTAATATGAATATTTAAAAAGATATCTATAGTCAAAATTTCAAAAGCTTGATAGTCAAAATTTCAAAAGCTTGACTATATGCATCCCAAAACGACATGTTTTTGATTGGAGTGAGTAATTTGATGTCTTTGAAATCAAGCAGTAACGAAATAAATGTGGATGGATATCTAAAGTGTATTTACTACGCAGTTCATATTCTTACAGAAACCGTAGCTTTGGTAGCTGGCCTAGTTCTTTAGGTATGTCACCGGAAAATATGCAGCCGGCCACAGTCCTGTCAAGAAAACAAAGGAGAGAGAACGAAAAACAGTCTCAGTAATGAAATGAATGCAACTAAATTGAACAATACTTGCTTTGGTTAAATGCATAGGCTTAATGTTAAATGCAAAGAAAATTTTACAGTCCATCTTAGTTGTCAAAATTGTGAATTATGAGTGATCAACCAGGAAACGTTTCATGATATATAAATTCACAGCTTACAGGCTTTGAAGGTCGCTCAAGGTTCCAATGGATGGAGGAAGAGGGCCACTCAAATTGTTATAGGACAAGTCACTGTGAAAAATGAAAATGATCTTATCAGTACCACCAAGGCTGAAACAAGGTAAGTTTGCCAATAAATATATGGTTTATGCACATTTTAGCTGTGGTTTGGAATGCTAAAATATCTGAACAATTCAACAAGCCTAAGTGCATACAGATATTGCAGTTCTGACAGTGACTGAATGTCTCCTGAAAGTGTTCCAGACAATCCGAAGCTTGATAGCCTTCTGAAAAGCGTTGAAAAAAAGATAGCACACATGCGAGGTAAGGAGAAAAAGTGAGCTGAATGGTGTATTGAGTTGGTATTGGTCCTAACATCGATGTTACACGGTCCTGGGTGCAGATAATTGCTGACCATTTATCACCACATGGATCGTTACCAACCCAATTCGGTGGCTTGCCCCTATCCCAGGAAGCTGCAATCCCATTGAGGCCAGAAACTGCAAACATGGCAAAAAACAATAACATGATGTTGCAGAACAGAAGAAGCTATCCTTTGTAGCAAGCAAGCAACTGAAGAAAGAACTGAAAGACTTACTATCTTGCTGGTTCGTATCGGCTGAAATGAGAAGAGCCTGGATAAGAGCACTGAGTAGGAAGACTAAGTGATGACTATACATCCGAGAAGTCAGAGAGTGCCCCGTGATGGACTTCATTGCAGATTCCTAAGAAGCCCGTTGTGTAGGGTTAGCTGTTCATTCCATGCATTTGAGCACTGTCAATGTCAAAATGCTATGGAGGACTGAAATGGACGCATGAATTGTGTACTCATCAAGAACAAGTCAATATATTGATGGATGGATTTGTCATCTCCAATAGTGAATGCCTTCTCCCAATCTGCTGCATCTTCAATATATTGAATTGATGATGAAACCTCGAGAATTGAAATCTAGGAGTGATGGCAGACAATGTTACGCTATTGGCTGCTGATACGCTCATGCCTTCATATCCTAGGATCAAACTGATTCAAATAACACTAAGATTACAATGATTTGTGCTTTCAATTAAACATACTGAAGGAAATAGTGCGTCCTGCTGGCTGATAATTATGGCAATCTGCTGCTCGTTCCAAAAATTTTTGGCTGTAGATATATATCAGTGCTGTTATACACTCATTACTCAATACAAATGAAAATATTCTTTTGCATTATATAATTCTTGTTTCTTCTCCCAATGGCATTAGCAACCTCCGGTTGCAGCATCCACTGGGTGGTTTAGGTTGTCTTAGTTGTTGTCCTGTCCTTTTTTACCAGGTTGTTGGTTGTTTTTCTCATTGTATGCAAACCTTTTATATCTTAATACAAAGATACGCAAATCTTTTGCATGTTCCCTAAAAAAATGGAATGAGCAACACACATTCTTACTGTAGCCTTATCAATGTAAAATGAACAAACAACAAAAATACAGATGCCAATTTATCATCTGGTGAAAACTTGTGGCAATATACAAGCATTAGATATGTGCCACTCATAGTTGAATAAATCATTCTTCTGTAACTGTAATTTCTGGCCAGTGTTCAAATATAATAGGTAAATACAACTTGCACATATGGAAATGTCAGAGATAGTCATCCTTTATCAAATAACTATCTCGGCCAGGTGTTATTGTGGTAAGCAAGACTGAAACAACTGCTTGCATCATGGAAATTACGTTCGCAAGCCAAAGAAAATACTCTTCAAGAATGTTTAGCTGGTGAAGAACTGATTATGCACTAAGCAGAAGTTGTTGTCAGATTAAATCCTGCAAGGGCGGATATGCTCTTCCCTTGGTAATAATAGTCCGACCTGGTCAATATCGTTGCGTTTGTACTCAGTTTTGTAATTTCTTATAAAAAAAGATTTTTTTTTTTGGCCAAAGTTATACCCAGCCGACACTAGGAGCATTATTACTAAGTTCTTTGACTACATGGACAAGCTCATTCAAGCATGACTTCACTCTAGATTGATTCCGGTACATATCCACCCATGCAAGCGCATGACTTTTGCTTATGCACATGTAACATCCTCAAACTCTATTTGAGAATTAAAAAAATAGTTTAATTAATCATAGCTATTTGGGCTTAATGTACTATTAGTAGGCCAATCTATCTATTATATCTATACTATTGGAGGCTCTCCTAGAAGTGGCACGTTAATCCTAGGAGGGAGAAAAAACTAGAAATTATCACATTAATTGCAGAAAAAAATGTAGAAATTCCCACATTAATCGGAAAAAAAGAAAAATCATGACTATGTTATGTAATCAATGGCTAGATGACCATGTTGTACCCAAACATTAATAGAAAACTTGCAATCTAATTAAAAAAAATCATGACTATGTTATGTAATCAATGGCTAGATGATCATGTTGTACCCAAACATAAATAGAAAACTTGCAATCTAATTAAAATCGGACATCTATATCTATATTTATTGAAGGCTCAACTAGAAGTCCCCACGTTAATCCTATGAGGGTGAAAAAGCTTGAAATTACCACCTTAATCGCAGAGAAAGAAAAAAAAATCTAGAAATTGTCAAATTAATCGGGAAAAAATAAGGAAAAATCTTAACTATGTAATCAAGAGCTAGATGACCATATTGTACCCAAACATAAACAGAAAACTAGCAATCTAATTGAAATCAGACATCTATATCTATACTATTTGCAGGCTCTCCTAGAAGCCCCTACGTTAATACTACACGGTGAATAAGCTATAATTTACCACATTAATCACAGAAAAAGTAAAAATCTAGAAATTTCCATATTAACAGTAAAAAACAAAAAAAATCTTGGCCATGTAATCATCATGTAGATAACCTTGTTGTACCTGAACATAAACACAAAATTGCAATATAATTGAAATCCTACATGAAAGAATTAACAAATGTCATAATTCAAAATCCAAGTTAAATGAAAATGAAATTAATTCCAAGATTAAAATAATTCCAAAATTATGTTAGTTAATCAATATATATGCATATCAATACTAATTTGAGGCTCACCTAGAAGCCTCCAACTTAATCCTGGGAGGGTGAATGAGCTAGAAATTACCACACTAATCATAGAAAAAGACAAAATCTAGAAATTCCTTTGTTAATCGAAAAAAAAGAAAAAAAATTGACCAGTTAATCAATGGCTAGATAACAATGTTGTACCCGAACATAAACACAAAAATTGCAATTTAATTGAAATCGGACATGAAAGAATTAACACATGTCATAATTCAAAATCCAAGTTAAATCAAAATGAAATTAAATACAAGATTAAAATAATATTGATACCAAAATTAAGCTAGTTAATAAATGGCTAGATGACCATGTTGTACCTAAACTTAGACACAACACTTGCAATCTGAAAGACCATGTAGAGTCTACCCATGTTGGTGATGAGTATTTGACTGTATTTGAGCAGGGAGTGCTTAGGTTTGAGTTTAATTTGAATTCATCTTGATTTTGGAAGCAATTTGAATTCTATCAGGTTTGAGCGGCACTACCGGCTTTTGATGACCGGTACTGCCGGCCTATGGCACTACCAGCCTTTGGCTTGTGGTAGTGCCGGACGGCGGTGCTACCGACCTCCAAGAGGCGGTTGTTCTTTCCAGTGAGGAAATTCTCTGAGTTCTTCAAGCATAGTACTACTGGTCTGGGCGCGTGTTTGTAACACCCCAATTTTTGCTTTTCATGAATTTAAATGAAATTTGACACTTTTGTGAATTTTTGGAATTTTCTGAAATTTATTTGGAATTTATTTGAATTTATTCCCTTTTGAAATGATTAAAGAATTAAAAGTTGCAAATATATTTTTGTTGCAAATATTTTATTTGAGTTCCAAATGTCCTAAAATATTTTCTAGAATTTTTCTGGAATTTTTCTGAGTGTTTTGCTATTTTTAATGAATTAAATGAATTTCTGGGAATTAATTGGATTATTTAATCGCTGGAAAAACCTAACCGGTTTCACTGTTCATCCGACGGACCCGAGTCCGAGTCACACTCGAAGTCCGACTACCCGATCGAAAGCGCAAATTGCCCGGCCAACCCTACCAAACCCTAACGCGCGTGACCGTTGGATCGGGATCCAACGGCCACGATCGCGCCACGTCACCCGAACCCGAGTCCGACGGAGCCAACCACGTCGCCCGACCGGACCCGAGCCCAAACCCCCGTGCCGTTGGATCTTGATCCAACAGTCCACGTTGAGCCACGTCACCGAATCCGAATCCAATTCGGATTCGCCCGCCACTGGCCGGGTGGACCTCGGTCTCAGCGCCAATACACGGGCCGAGGCCCCTATTTAATCTTGCCGCCCGCCATCGTGTTCTCCGTTTCTTGCGCACTGGTAGCCTGAACAACGTCGCCTGAGCCGCCGCCGTTTGCCCGCGCGAGCTCGCCGTAGTTGCGTTAGGTCTCCGCCGCGGTTATTCGCCAATTCCGCCGCCGTCCGTCGTCCTCCGCCGCCGTTGAGTCCAGATCCGGAACCGCGAGGTCAAGCCGCGTCGGAGAGGACCTTTCACTTCGCCGGAGGGGCCCCGCAACGCCGTTGCCGTGGTCGCCGTCCTCGTCTCCGGCGAGCCAGCTCCGCCGCACGCCATCGCCAACGCTCGAGCTCCCTCCACCGTCCGATCAAGATCCAGCGGCTAGGATTCGTCCACGTCACCGCGTGGTAAGCCCACGTGTTACAGTTTTAGATCTAATCTCAGCCATCGGATTTAGATCCAACGGCTCATGATTGTGCCACGTAGCCAAAACCGCACCATGCTAGGATCAATATCAGCCGTTAGATTGAGATCGAACGGCTAGCTTTAGCCGCGTTGTAGCCAGTAGATTGGATCTTAACCGTCCGATCAAGATCCAAGGGTCCAGGTGGACCGAGAGGTTTCCAACGCGTGAAACCCAGATCCGATCTGGGCCGTTGATTTTCAAATCAATGGCCCAGATCGGATCTGGGTTTCAACGGCCGAGATCCAGCCACGTGGCTGGGAGGCTGACCGTCGTGGTCAGCGCAGTCAGCGTGGGACCCACGCATCAGCAGCTCAGCCGAACCGCACCATGACGTCACCGCTGACGTCATGGTGGGGCCCAGCTGTCAGCCGTCCCTCAGCCGAACGAGATGACGTCGCCGCTGACGTCACCCAAGGGGCCCACATGTCAGAGACACGAACCGTGGACCGGGTCCACGCAGGGGCCAAAACAAGCCGTCTTGGCGGGTCCATGGACCCGAGGCGACGTGGCGGCCCCTGATTGGTCCACGTGTCATGCTGACGCAATAATTAATTTCCGAAAAAGAAAATGATTTATTAATTCGGTTTATTGATTTCAAAA
Organism: Rhipidocladum racemiflorum; assembly: GCA_036346355.1. NCBI lineage: Eukaryota > Viridiplantae > Streptophyta > Magnoliopsida > Poales > Poaceae > Rhipidocladum > Rhipidocladum racemiflorum. Next base: position 1,639,134 of record JAYEVF010000028.1, read on the forward strand.
ATGGATTCAAACTTCGAACGCTTATAACTTTTGCATTTTAACTCCGATTTGAGTGATTCAAATTTCTAAATTTGTATAAAATTGAGATATACCTAATGGTGAATTTTATATAATATTTGGACCAAAGTTTTTCTCTGAAATATTATTTAATTGATTATTTAAACTTTAAACGCTTGTAACTTTTGCATTTTAACTCCGATTTCGCCGATTCAAATTCCTAAAAATTCATAAAATTATGCTCTCTCTGTTTATGGACTTCGTTTGGATGTTTGGACACTTTTTGTCTACTGTTTTATTCACTTATTACTATTTGCACGCGTTACGAGTAGACGTTGAAGTGCCCGAAGGCTTCGAAGGTGAAGTGTTGACCCAGAAGCCATCTCAGGACCAAGATCAAGTACTCTTTGAAGGCAAGTTGTGCTTTGACCATGTCAATCCCATTTTGAAATTAGTTTGATTTAAATTATTGCATGCTAGTTCAATTATAAAATGCTTTAATTAATTTTGGGAGATTAGTTAATTACCTAGTTGTTGTATGCCACCTTGACATAGACAATTGAATGCCATGAACCCCTTGTCACCCTAGTTGAGGATTAAATAGTTGGACATTATTAAATTGCCAACATGGGAATTTAGATCGTTGTAGTATATTGCTTAGACCCGCTACGTGCTTATGACATGATTTTGGACAGACAAATGTTAATATTGACTTAATGATATATTGAACCTGTTTTGGAAAGGTATCATGTGTTGTGATGTTGATGGCACGTGGTGCATGGTAATCAACTGGGGTTTTGATAAATAGTTTTCGACCGGGGCATGTGGCAAGAATGATCGGGTGGGCCAGTTGTGGCATCGGGAGCGTTGGTTTGGTTCTTCGGGTAGTCTTGCCATGGTCATCATAAGGACTTAACCATGCAAGCCTTTGAACTGAGTCAATCGTGCAACCACATGACCGGAATGGGACGGTCCTAGTTGAGTAAGTTACTAATAACTTGCATGTGATACCTCGGGTGTCAACTACACCTTTTGTGTAGCTTGAAAGGGGAGCGTACTAGGGCTGAGGCATGGTACCCATCCAACGGTATGTCGGTCCCATACTTCGCCTTTGATAAGGGAAGGGATGGTGTAGGGCAAAAACCGGAAAGGTTCACTTGTGTAGTTAGCCGTATCCGAAAGGCTTTGTTACGATCACTCGCCTTTGTGGTGTTTGACTGTATCTTGTGGGTAAAGTGCATAACCTCTGCAGAGTGTAAAATCTATTCGAATAGCTGTGTCCGTGGCATTGGACATTGCTCGGGGATTACAGTCAAGGGTTAGACTTTCATGGAAATAACTTGAACTTGGAAAGGGTTTGGTTTAAATGATGATGTTGATGGAAATGTGGACTAGGAATTGGAAGGATGTTTATTTAACTCCTGAAAAAGTTATTGATGATTATACTTGTTTTTACCGCTTTCGAATCTACTTATGATACTTATCAAATGCTGTTTACTGCAAGTATACCTTGAGCTATTCCTTTGTATTAAGCCATGCATGTAGTATATTAGCTTGCATTCTGTGCATGACTTGCTGAGTACCAAGTACTCACCGTTGCCACAAAACAACACCAGTTGAAGAAGAGGCGACGCCAGCTCTGGAGGAGGAATATCAGGAGGAGCCGTCTAACTATGGAGCGAGCCCAGTCAGTTGTCTGTGGTATACTGGATGGCGCCACGAAGTTATCTTATTTTCCGCTGCAATTATTTCTCTTTTAATAAGTTTCGCCCTGCGAGGCGTATATTTGTAACTTGACCGAGTCCACCGTGGACCCGAGCCGAGCGTGGACCAAGTCCATGGACCGGCTGACGTCAGCCAGCCAATCAGGAGCTGACACGTGTCCATGCTGACGCAATAATTAATTTCCGAAAAAGAAAATGATTTATTAATTCAAAATATTGATTCAAAATTTAGATTCAAACTTCAAACGCTTATAACTTTTGCGTTTCAACTCCGATTTGAGTGATTCAAATTTCTAAATTTGTAGAAAAATGAGCTCTACCTAAATATGAATTTTATTTAATTTTTGGACTAAAGTTTTTCTCTGTAAAATTATTTAATTGATTATTTGAACTCTAAATAATCATAACTTTTGCGTTTTAACTCCGAATTTGACGATTCCAGTTTCTAAAAATCCAGAAAATTATGTTCTCTCTGTTTATGGATTTTATTTGGAGTTTTGGGATCTTTTTGCCTAGTGTTTATTTGTGTATTTGCTATTTGCACGCTTTACGAGGAGACGTTGAAGTGCCGGAAGGATTCAAGGAGAAGTGTTGACTCGGGATCCAACTCAAGACCAAGAGCAAGTACTTTTTGAAGGCAAGTTGTGCTTTGACCATGTTGATCCTATTTCAAATCTATTTTGATTTAAACTATTGCATGCTAGTTCAATTAGAAAGATACTTTGTTTAAACATGGGGTTAGATAAATACCAATTTGCTATATGACACCTTGATTACTTAAGTATGTGCCATGACCCTTTGTCACCCTAGTTGTGGTTTACTAGTTGGACATTATTAAATTGCCAACATGGGTTTAGACCGTTGTAGTATCTTTGCTTAGACACCTTTCGTGCTCATGACATGATTTTGGACAATCAAATGCTAATATGGACTAAATGATATATTGAACCTGTTTTGTAAAAGTATCATGTGATGTTGACGGAACGTGGTGCATGGTAATCAAGCGGGGTTTGATAAAGCGATTTCGGCCAAGGGCATGTGGCAAGAGTAATCAGGTGGGCCATTTGTTGCATTGGGAGTGATGATTTGGTTTTTCGGGTAGTCTTGCCCTGTTCACTCTAAGGACTTAACCTTGCAAGCCTTTGAACTGGGTCATACTTGCAACCACATGGGTGGAATGGGACGGCCCTAGTTGACTAAGTCGCTAAGGACTCACTTGTGGAGCCTCGAGGTGTCGATTACACCGTTTGTGTGATTGTGCGGGGAGCGTATCGTGGTCGTGGCAGGTACCCATCTAACGGTGTGTTGGTCCCATACTTCGCCTTGGCTAAGGGAAGGGATGGTGTAGAGCACGTCTTGAGAGGACCACCTGTGTTGTTTGAGGCTTCCAAAGGCTTTGTTACGGAACTCGCCTTTGTGGTGTTTGACTGTATCTTGTGGGTAAAGTGCATAACCTCTGCAGAGTGTAGAATCTATTTGAATAGCCGAGTCCACTGTGATCTTTGGACAATGCTCGGGAATTACAATCAAGGGGTAGACTTTACGAAAATAACTTGGTTTTGAAAAGATGGGTTGGTTTAACAAGGAAGATGATGGAAATATGGTTTAGGATGGGAAAAATGTTTGTTAAACTTCTTGAAAAGTTATTTATGCTTTACTTATTTCTACCGCTTTCGAATCTACTTTTATTACTTGTCAAAAGTGTTTACACATAAATATACCCTGAGCTATTCCTTTGTACCAAGCCATGCATATAGTATATTAGCTTGCATTCTCAGGCATGACTTGCTGAGTACCAAGTACTCACCCTTGCCTCAACACAATACCGCTTGAAGAGGAGACTACGCCGATTTCGGAGGAGGAGTTCCAAGAGGACCCGTCTACTTAGGGATGCGAGCCCGATCGGTTGCACTGTGGTATCTTGGATGGCGCCACGAAGTTTATTTGATTTTCATTGCTGTTATTTCTCTTTTAATAAGTTTCGCCTTGCAAGGCATATATTTGTAACTTGGCCATAAGGTCGAGTAACCCTTTGATTATTTAAATAAAGTACTTTGATAGTATCGTTTGGTATGATTGTGATATATACCGATGTTAAGACTGTGTGCACTAGCGCGTTCCTGGACTAGTGCTGAATACACAGAGGGTCCGGATTTGCAAATTCGGGGTCCCGACAAGTGCTGAATACACAAAGGGTCCGGATTTGCAAATTCGGGTCCCGACACTTATGCTTTGGGTTTTCGCATTGAGCTTTGATTTTCATGAGTTGCAAATAGGATAAGCTAATACGTTGGCTTTTTCATGAAGTTCATTCTTTGTGTGTGTTGCAATAGATAAAGCTTCATGTTTTGTTTTTATTTTCAAAACAAAATCTCATTGCGTTTATTTGGTATTGCTTGGAGCTATGTTTGCACGGGTTGCAAAAGGAGAGAGCTCAAGCAAGTATTTGGTTTAGTGCATGGAGCTGGAAAATTGCAGGAGTTGCAATTAGAGAGCTCACCAATTCGATTTGGTTTGGTTTTTGCATGAGGCTATGGATTTGCATGCGTTGCAAAAGGGAGATAGCTAATGCATTGTTGTTTGATTGTTTATTTGCGAGTTCGTTGTGCGAATAAACGGGAGGTCTATGGGTTCCGGTCCTAAGAGCATGTGATTCTTGCACAGTGGTTTTTTCAAGACAGTTTGGTCGTGGTTTGACCATCACATGGCTAAGAGGATAAACCTTATAGACTCCGGGATTTATTTGCTTAATACGTTCTCGCAAATATAATGTTTGAAACATTTGTGAAGTGTGTTTGTCGCAAACGATTTGGAGTTTGGTTGAATTCTTTGAGCATGGTTTAGTGGTGTTGCAAAAAGTGTTTCGCAACTGAGTGTGATCATGGTTTGATCACCATTTGGCTCAAAGAATTGTTGTTGAAGTTTCGGAGAAAAGGGTTGAGTTTAAAACTCTGTTTTCTCTATTTTGCTAGCACTACCGCAGTGTTATTGCCGGTAGTACCGCACAGTCGGCAGTACCGCCATATGGGCGTCGGTACTACCGATGTTATGGTACTACCGTTAATTGAGGAGCGGTAGTTGTTTTTCAGAGTCAGGTGTTTTCTGGAAGTGTTTGAAGTCCGGCACTACCGCTGAGCATAGAGCGGTACTACCGAGGTTTCGGTAGTACCGGGCTATTAGTGTCGTTTGCGACAGACCAAATCTCACAGTGTGCGCTGGACCAAATTTTCGGTCGGGCGCAAATGTGTTTTATGGTGTTCAAGGCCGGCACTACCGTGTGCGAGGAGCGGGACTACAGCAGGTCCGGTAGTATCGGTTTTGTAGTGCTGGTACATGTTTTCCAGAGAGGTTTTGTGTTCTGGAGGTTTTTGGAGTCCGGCACTACCGTTGGTGTTATTGCGGTACTACCGGGTTTGCGGTAGTACCGGGTTTTGAATAGCGGTAGCTATTTTCCAGAGGGGTGTTCTGAGTCGTTTGGAGAGCCGGCGATCGTGGCTTGAGGCCGGCATCGCCGTGAGGAGCCAGACTCTTGGCTTTTGCCTGCGGTAGTACCGAATTGCTGCGTAATGGCTAGTTGTATAGCCATTACCCTGAGAGCGGTAGTACCGCGGTTTTGCCACCAGTACTGCCGCATTTGCTGATTTTTTCAGGGTTTGCCCCTCCAACGGCTAGTTTTGGAGTGGGGGGCTATATAAGACCCCCTTGGGGGGGCATTAGCAGGTGGTTGCTGCACTCTTGAGTGTTCTTGAGCTTTGGTTGGGTTTGTGGGAGGGTTTGCATGGTTTTTCCTCTTCCCAATTTGGTTTTGAGCTCAAGAGTGATCATAATATCATGAGTTGCAATTAGAGGGAGTTTGAGAGGACCCTAGTTGCATGAGTTGCACTAGGTGATCACCGGAGACGCGGAGGTGCGCTTGGTGAAGCTTGAGCGGAGTATTCAACCTATTGCTCTTGGAGGTGGTGGCCTCCTAGACGGCGTAGAAGCATCGTGCGCGGGAGCTCTCAAGGTTTGTGAGAAGCCCCGATGAAAGTTTGTGAAGGTTGGAGCTTAACCTACCCGGCGGGGTAAAAATCTACCACGAGTGGATTCGAGGTGGAAGGCTCAAGTGAGTGGGCCGGTCCAAAGTGTGTTGGACTTCCTCAACGTGGAGTAGGAGAGAAGTCTCCGAACCACGATAAAAAGTATCGTGTCTCTTGTCTCTTTTACTTTCAAGTTTACTTTATGGCATTTATATTCATTGCTTGATTGTGATTAGAATTGATTAGCATAGCTTGCTTGATCGTCTTAACAATTCTAGTTAGAGACATAATTAGTTAGTGACTAGTGAGCCTAGTTGATTTAGGCATTAATTGTCAAAACCTTATGTAACACCCCAAAATTTTGCTTTTCTTAAATCTATGTGTGATTTGGTACTTTGGTGAATTTTTGGAATTTTCTGGAATTTATTTGGATTTATTTGGAATTTATTTGAATTTATTCCATTTTGAAATAATTAAAGAATTAAACTTTGCAAATAAAATTTTGCTGGAAATATTTTATTTGAGTCCAAAATGATCCAAAATATTTTCCAGAATTTTTCTGGAATTTTTCTCGAAGTCTTTTGCTATTTTTAATGAATTAAATGAATTTCTTGAAATTATTTTAATTATTAAATCGCTGGAAAATCAATCGGGTCGAGTACTGTTCATCCGACCGAGTCGGAACCCGAGTCGGACTCGAGTCCGACCTTGCGATTGACTCGATCGAACCAACTCTCGACCGGATGGATCCGAACCGTTGGATCAAGATCCAACGGTCGAGGATCAATCCGCGCTTAGGCACGACCGCGCCGAGCCAATCTCGGCCGATCGCGCCACGTGGACGGCTGCGCGGCGTCCACGTCGTCTCGCCAGATCCGGACGGACTCAGCCCGCCACGGCTCCGCCGCGGAAACCGAGCGAATCTCGACGTCCGCGCCGGTATTTAAGGCGTGGATCGTTGCCCGAGGTTCGCCTGACCCGTGCGAATCGTTTTCCCCAACTCTCGGAGCCCTATCCGCCGCCGTCACCTTGCAATTGCTCGCCGGAGTCCTCTCTCTCCCCGCCGCGGTTGTTGCCTCGTCCCGCCGCCGTCCGCCGTCTTCCGCCGAGTTGGAGCCCAGTTCCGAGACCCTCAGGCCAAGGTGCACCCGAAGGGAGGACTCATCTCGCCGGAGAAGGCCCAGGCCGTCGGCTTGGTCACCGTCCTCGCATCCGGTGAGCCCGCGCCGCCGCGTTGCCATCGCCGCCCCCGAGCTCGCACAACCGTTGGATCAAGATCCGACCGTCACGGTGAGCCCACGTTCTCCCCCAAACCCTAGAATCCAGATTAGATCTGGACCGTTGGATCAAGATCCAACGGCCCACGATCGGCCACGTCGCCCGTACTGTGGATAACGTTACGGGTTAGGATCATTTCCAACCGTTGGATCAAGATCCAACGGCTCAGATTGACCGCGTTCACCCCAAACGCGTGAAGCATAGATCCATCCTGGCCGTTGATTTTCAAATCAACGGCCGAGATTGTGCCACGCGGTACCTAAGCCATGCCACGCGGCGTGAAAGCACGCAGGTCTCGACACGCGGGGCCCGCGTGTCAGCGGGACAACCGAACCGCACCATGATGTCACCGCTGACGTCACGGTGGGGCCCGCATGTCAGCGAGTTGGACCGCATGGGTTAATTGCGTGCGTGACACTGACATGTGGGGCCCACATGTCAGCGACACGTGGAGTCGTGGACCGAGTCCACGGTAGACCCGAGCCGAGCGTGGACCAAGTCCATGGACCGGCTGACGTCAGCAGACCAATCAGAGGCTGCCACGTGTCCTCGCTGACGCAATAAATAATTTCCGAAAAAGAAAATGATTTAATAATTCGGTTTAATAATTGATTTGAATTTCAAAACTTCAAACGCTTATAACTTTTGCGTTTCAACTCCGATTTGAGTGATTCAAATTTCTAAATTTGTATAAAATTGAGATCTACCTAAATATGAATTTTATTTAATTTTTGGACTAAAGTTTTTCTCTGTAAAATTATTTAATTGATTATTTAAACTTTAAATAATCATAACTTTTGCATTTTAACTCCAAATTTGACGATTCCAGTTTCTAAAAATTCATAAAATTATGTTCTCTCTGTTTATGGATTTTATTTGAATGTTTGGACACTTTTTGCCTATTGTTTATTCGTGTATTGCTATTTGCACGCTTTACGAGTAGACGTTGAAGTGCCGGAGGGATTCGAAGGAGAAGTATTGACTCAGGATCCAACTCAAGACCAAGAACAAGTACTTTTTGAAGGCAAGTTGTGCTTTGACCATGTTGATCCTATTTTGAAACCTATTTTGATTTAACTTATTGCATGCTAGTTCAATTAGAAAATACTTTATTTAAATATGGGGTATTAGATAAATACCAATTTCTTTGTATGACACCTTGATTATTTAAATATGTGCCATGACCCCTTGTCACCCTAGTTGTGGATTACTAGTTGGACATTATTAAATTGCCAACATGGGTTTTAGACCGCTGTAGTATACGCTTAGACACACTTTCGTGCTCATGACATGATTTTGGACAATCAAATGTTAATATTGACTTAATGATATATTGAACCTGTTTTGGAAAGGTATCATGTGATGTTGATGGCACGTGGTGCATGGTAATCAACTGGGGTTTGATAAATAGTTTTTCGACCGGGGCTTGTGGTAAGAATGATCAGGTGGGCCAGTTGTGGCACTGGGGATGTTGATTTGGTTCTTCGGGTAGTCTTGCCCTGGTCACCCTAAGGACTTCATCTTGCAAGCCTTTGAACTGGGTCTAACGTGCAACCACATGTCTGTAATGGGACGGACCTAGTTGATTAAGTTGCTAATAACGCATTACTGTGGGACCTCAGGAGGTCAACTACACCCTTTGTGTAAGTTGTACGGGGGAGCGTACCGTGGCTGAGGCCAGGTACCCATCTAACGGTTGGTTGGCCTAAACTTCGCCTTAGCTAAGGGAAGGGTTAGTGTGCAACAACAGGGGAGGACCACTTGTATTGTTAGAAGTTTCCGAAAGACTTTGTTACGGGAACTCGCCTTTGTGGTGTTTGACTGTATCTTGTGGGTAAAGTGCATAACCTCTGTAGAGTGTAGAATCTATTCGAATAGCCGTGTCCGCGGTATTGGACATCGCTCGGGAATTACAGTCAAGGGTTAGATTTTCTCAAAAATAACTTGGATCTGAAAGGTTGGGTTGGATTAATAATGATGTTGATGGAAATATGGATTAGGATGGGAAAGATGTTTATTAAACTCCTTGAAAAGTTATCTATGCTATACTTGTTTCCACTGCTTTCGAATCTACTCATGCTATTTGTCAAATGCTTTGTTTCTTTGCAAATATACCTTGAGCTATTCCTTTGTATTAAGCCATGCATGTAGTATATTAGCTGCATTACATGCATGACTTGCCGAGTACCAAGTACTCACCCTTGCCACAATACAACACCGTTGAAGAGGAGACTACACGGCTTTGGAGGAGGAGCTCCAAGAGGAACCGCTCTACTTAGGGAAGCGAGCCCGATCAGGTTGCCTGTGGTATACTGGATGGCGCCACGAAGTTATTTGATTTTCCGCTGCTACTATTTCTCTCTTAATAAGTTTCGCCCTGCGTGGCGTATATTTGTAACTTGACCATAAGGTCGAGTACCCAGTTTGACTACTTAAATAGAGTACCTTATTAGTATCGAGTGGTATGATTGTGATATTTACCGATGTTAAGATCGTGTGCACTAGCGGCGTTCTGGACTAGTGCGAGGAATACATAGAGGGTCCGGATTTGCAAATTCGGGTCCCGACAGAGGTGGTATCGAGCCATCGACCGTAAAGGCTCAACCCTAGCTAGAATGGTCGTAGAAAGGTTAAAACCTATTTTCTAAAGCTAAAAATTTGTCAAGACAAGAAATGACATCTCGACTTATCCCATTCTTTCTTTTCTTGTCTCTTGCTGAATTTTTCCTTACCTTGTCACGATTTAAAAATTTCGAGTTCTTACGTGAGCACTCTTGTGACAGATGGAGGGAGAGTTCAACTACGTCGATCTGGAGGTTGGTCACGCCGCGGAACTTTGGCGTATGTTACAGACTCTCGGAGATTTTGAGAAGCCGCAATACCAAGTGGAAGTGATCAGACAAGCAGGATTGATCAGGGCTTGTGACGTGAAGATTGTGGTGCCTGCTAGGAAGAAGGGCCCAGGCAATCGCCCGATACACTGCACTGCCAGGAGGTCCACAATGCAGATGGGCATCCAAGAAGTATCACGACGAGCAATGCGGCACATTACCCGTATCATTGCTTGCTGAGTGTGCAGTATGTGTTGCAAGGCCCCTAGGCATTGTAAGCAACCATACCAAGTTATTGATTTCAATAATAAAGTTGGATCTTAAAGTTACACCTTTCGCCCCGCATAAGTTCCATATTACTTGTCTATTCTTGTTTCCCTCTCATCTCTAAAACCTAGAGCAAATCGGCAGATGGTGAATACCCACGGAAACTTTGGAGGCAATGGAAGTGGTTCTCGCCCAGCAGAAAACCCTAATGATGGAGCACCAGCACCGCCACTGGATATGCAGAATTTCGGAGCTTTTCTTGCTGCTCAGACTCAGTTGATGCATGCTATGATGCAACAGATGCAGCACGTCCTTTGCTCAGGCCACGGCTAATCAAGTTAATCGGGGACAACGCTGTAATACAAGACTGCCGAGTTCATGAGAACTCACCCACCCACTTTCTTCGGGAATGCCAATCCATTGGAGGCCGATGATTGGTTAAGGTCAATTGAGAGGAAGCTACACATAGCTCAATGCATAGGAAATGAGAAGGTACTTTACGCTTCTCATCGCTTGGAAGGAATGTTGAATGGTGGGAGAACTTCGTGCCACGCAAGTGAACCCTCGTGACATCACTTGGGAAGAGTTCACGGTGCATTCCGTCAAGATCACGTGCCTGAAGGAATCATGGATCTCAAGAAGGAGGAGTTCAGAGCATCAAGCAAGGTAATCGGCCGGTGGCCGACTACTGAACAAGTTCACACACCGGCACGCTTACGCACTGAGGATGTAGCGACAGATAAAGCCGATAGCCTCGTTTTATGAAGGGACTTAACTCAGGATTGCAGGTGGGATTGATCACCCGCACCTTTCCAGATTTCCAAGAGTTGGTGAATAAGGCGCTTATTCTTGAGGACAAGCGCAAGGAACTGGATGAGAACAGGAAGCGCAGGATGCAACAGCAGGGATCACGCCAGGAACGCAATGCGTGAGAGTTGCACCAAATCGATTTTGATTCCAGCCACAAAATGCAACAAGGACACCGTCACCAGCACCAAGAACCGTCAATCAAAACTACCAGACCCCATCCCCCGCTAGAAACGCTGCTCCAGTAAACATGAAATGAAGAGCAGCTGCTACAAGCGCAACGAGCCAGGACACTTTGCCAACAGCTTGTCCAAAGAAGACAGCAGGAGTGACCCGATTCGCTTTAATTTGGGAACCACCCCAGCTAAGACGCCAAAGCACCAGGAGCCACATCCTGCATCGTGGTTAGAGGCCGAGTCAACCATGTCACCGCGGATGCACCGCAGAATGCTACGGACGTCAGATCGGGTAAGTTGCTAGTCAACTTCGCACACCATGATTTTGTTTGATTGAGCTTCGCATTCGCTTGTTTCGCAAGGCTTTGCTTCTAAAAATGATTTGGAGATTGCAAGGCTTAAATGCATGCTTTTAGTTCAAACCCCTGGTTCGAACTCCGAACGAAAGTAGGATGTTCGGGGTGAGAATACTAATAGATGGGATAGAGTTCCTAGCGAACCTTATTATTTTGGAAACCTGCACCTTAGATGTTACTTTGGGAATGGATTGGTTATCCAAGCACAAGGCCGTATTGGATTGTGGACGAAGGACTATCTCGATTGAGAGCCCGTGTGGAAAGAAAGTGGAATTTCAAGCCACCGCAGCTTAGAGATGGACAGATGATGGTTAATGCATCAAGACAATCAAAGCATAGAGGATGTCTCAGTGGTGAATGAGTACCCGGATGTTTTTCCCGAAGATCTACTTGGTATGCCGCTTTAGGGGACATAGAGTTTGTGATAGAGCTTGTACTGCACAAAGACCGATAGCAAAGAGACCCTATCGGATGTCCACCGAGGAATTGGTAGAGATGAAGAAACAACTTGAAGAGTTAATGGAGAAAGGATTTATCAGACCGAGTTCGTCACCGTGGGGAGCACCAGTATTGTTTGTCAAGAAGAAGGACGGGAGTTTCAGGATGTGCATTGACTATCGTGCACTCAATGAAGTCACCGTGAAGAATAAGTACCCGTTACCCAGGATTGATGATTTGTTTGATCACCGAGAGGAGCCGGAGTTTTCTCCAAGATTGATCTCGAGATCGGGATACCATCGATTGAAGATCCGATCGTAAGATATTCAAGATCGCATTCTCGTCAAGATATGGACATTACGAAGTTTACGGTTATGTCCTTTGGATCGACGAATGCCAAAGATATTTCATGAATATGATGAATAAGGTGTTCATGGAATATTTGGACAAGTTTGTTGTCGTGTTCATAGATGATATCCTAATCTACTCCAAGACAGAGGATGAACATGCCGAACACTTGAGGCGAGTTTTGGAAAAGCTGAGGGAACAGCAACTCTTCGCCAAGTTCAGCAAATGTGATTTTTGGAAGGGCAAGGTAGAATTCCTCGGACATGTAATGACCGCAGAAGGAGTCGCCATAGATCCAAGCAAAGTAGAAGGCTGTTACATTGGGAGCGGTACCAAGACCGTGACCCAGATCCGGAGTTTCCTTGGAATGGCAGGATACTATCGCTGTTTCATTGAAGGTTTTTCGACAATTGCGAAACCTCTTACGCAATTGCTGAAAAGGAGAAGAAGTTTGCATGGACGCCTTAATGTGAGAAAGGATTTCAGAGTGAAGAAGCGATTGACATCGGCCGTGTTAGTACTATCGGATGTTAATCAAAGCTTTGATATTTATTGTGACGCATCGCGCCAAGGACTTGGATGTGTCTTGATGCAGAATGGAAAGGTCGTAAACATGCATCAAGGCAGTTGAGGCCGCATGAGGAAAATTATCCGACACATGACCTAGAGTTAGCTGCCGTAGTGCATGCCTTGAAGATATGGCGTCACTATCTGATCGGGAACAGATGTGAAGTGTATACGGATCATAAGAGCCTTAAATACATATTCACCCAGTCGGATCTGAATATGAGGCAGAGGAGATGGTTAGAGTTGATCAAGGACTACAATGTTGGAATCCATTACCATCCCGGGAAGGCCAACGTAGTTGCCGATGCCTTGAGTCGGAAAAGCCATACCGTGAGTATGTTGCTAGGCACAAGTCAGGATGAGTTATGTGAGGATTTTCAGAGAATGAAGATTGAGGTGGTACCTAGCGGATTCTTGGCCGCATTGGAAGTGAAGCCTACCCTAGAGGATCAGATCCGGGAAGGACAGGAAGGATGATGACAAGATCTCTGCAGGATTAAGTCCATCAAGGAAGAAGGCAAGGCAGAGGACTTCAAGTTGGATGAGCAAGGCACGTTATGGATGAAGGATCGGATTTGTGTGCCCAACAAGAAGGAATTAAAGCAACTGATTTTGGAAGAAGCCCATGACTCCAAGTATTCAATTCACCCAGAAGTGCCAAGATGTATCAGATTTGAGGGAAAGATTCGGTGGCCGAGCATGAAGCGTGAAGTTGCCGAGCATGTTGCATTGTGCGACGTATGTCGAGAGTCAAGGCAATGCATCGTAGACCAGCGGGATTGCTACAATTACTGAAAATACTCGAGTGGAAGTGGGAGGAAATCGGAATGGATTTCATTACCGGTTTCCTAAGACTCAAGGAGGTTATGACTCCATATGGGTTATAGTGGATCGCTTGACCAAAGTAGCCCATTTTATCCCCGTGAAGACCAATTACTCGGAGATAAGTTAGCGGAGTTGTACATGATCAGATCGTCTGTTTGCACGGAGTGCCAAAGAGGATTGTATCGCATGCAGGTACCCAATTTACCTCAAGGTTCTGAATAAGTTGCATGAAGCCATGGGAACCCGTTTAAACTTTAGTACTGACCCTATCATCCACAGACGGATGGACAGGCCAAGAAAGAGTCAATCAGATTACGGAGGATATGTTAAGAGCATGTGCATTGGCTTATGCTACCTCTTGGGATAAGAGTTTGCCGTATGCCGAGTTCGATACAACAATAGTTACCAGGCTAGTTTCTGAGATGTCACCTTTGAGGCATCAGATGGTCGACCACTGTCGGACGCCATTGAATTGGAATGAGACTGGCGGCGCCGTGTCTTCGGCCCGATATTCTTCAAGAGGTCAAGAGCGGATTGCCATGATTAGGAAAGGTTGAAGATCGCCCATCACGATGTAAGAGTTATCTTGACAATCGTCGCAGGGATTTGAGTTTTGAACCGGAAGAGTTTGTATTCCTCAGAGTTACGCCTCTCAGGGGAGTTAAGAGGTTCCATGCCAAAGGGAAACTCGCACCCCGTTTTGTTGGACAATTTAAGATTTTGAGCCGCAGAGGCGACGTTGCTTATCAGCTGGAATTGCCACAGTCGTGAGCAGGAGTACATGACGTATTCCATGTGTCCTGGGCTTGAAGAAGTGTCTCCAGTACACGAGAAAGTGATACCGCTAGAGTCAATTGAGTTGCAAGAAGATTTGACTTACAAGGAGCATCCGTGAAGATTTTGGACACTATGGATCGAGAGACCAGAAATAAGTCAACCCGTTTCAGAGAGTTCGGTGGAGCAATCATGAAGAAAGCGGTTTAACTTGGGAACGCGAAGAGGATTTGAGGAAAGAGTTTGAACCTATTCCTTTAGTAAGCCCTGAATCTCGGGGACGAGATTCTGTTAAGGGGGGGAGGTTTGTAACACCCCAAAATTTTGCTTTTCTTAAATCTATGTGTGATTTGGTACTTTGGTGAATTTTTGGAATTTTCTGGAATTTATTTGGATTTATTTGGAATTTATTTGAGTTTATTCCATTTTGAAATAATTAAAGAATTAAACTTTGCAAATAAAATTTTGCTGGAAATATTTTATTTGAGTCCAAAATGATCCAATATATTTTCCAGAATTTTTAGAATTTTTAAAGTCTTTTGCTATTTTTAATGAATTAAATGAATTTCTAGAAATTATTTTAATTATTAAATCATTGGAAAATCAATCGAATTAGCATCTTGTTCATCCGACCGAGTCGGAACCGAAGTCGGACTCGAGTCCGACCGAGCGATTGACTCGATCGAACCAACCTCGACCCGGATGGATCCGAACCGTTGGATCAAGATCCAACGGTCGAGATCAATCCGCGCTTAGGCACGCGGCCGCGCCGAGCCAATCTCGGCCGTCGATCGCGCCACGCGGACGGCCAGCGTCGTCCACGTCGTCTCGCCAGATCCGATGGACTCGCCGCCAGACATCTGCCTCGTCAGCGAAACCGAGCGAATCTCGACGTCCTGGCGCCGTATTTAAAGCGTGGATCGTTGCCCGAGGTTCGCCTCGACTCCAGGCGCATCGCTTTCCCCAACTCCCGAGCCCTATCCGACGTCACCTTGCAATTGCTCGCCGGAGTCCTCTCTCTCCCGCCATGTTGTTGCCTCGCCCCGCCGCCGTCGCCGTCTTCCGCCAAGTTGGAGCCAGTTCGAGACCCTCGAGCCAAAGCGCACCGAAGGAGGACTCATCTCGCCGAGAGGCCCCGCGACTCGTCGTCTTGGTCACCGTCCTCGCGTCCGGTGAGCCCGCGCCGCCGCGTTGCCACCGCCGCCCCCGAGCTCGCACAACCGTTGGATCAAGATCCGACCGTCACGGTGAGCCCACGGTCTCCCCCACACCCTAGAATCCAGATAGATCCGACCGGTGGATCAAGATCCAACGGCCCACGATCGGCCACGCCGCCCGTACTGAGGATAACGTTACGGGTTAGGATCGTTTCCAACCGTTGGATCAAGATCCAACGGCTCAGATTGACCGCGTTCACCCCAAACGCGTGAAGCATAGATCCAATCTGGGCCATTGATTTTCAAATCAACGGCCGAGATTGTGCCACGTGTCCCCAAGCCACGCCACGCAGCGTGAGCGCGCGTGTCTCTCGACACGCTGGCCCGCATGTCAGCGGGACAACCGAACCGCACCATGATGTCACCGCTGACATCACGGTGGGGCCCGCATGTCAGCGAGTTGGACCGCACGGGTTAATTGCGTGCGTGACACTGACATGTGGGGCCCACATGTCAGCGACACGTGGAGTCGTGGACCGAGTCCACGGTAGACCCGAGCCGAGCGTGGACCAAGTCCATGGACCGGCTGACGTCAGCAGACCAATCAGAGGCTGCCACGTGTCCTCGCTGACGCAATAAATAATTTCCGAAAAAGAAAATGATTTAATAATTCGGTTTAATAATTGATTTGAATTTCAAAACTTCAAACGCTTATAACTTTTGCGTTTCAACTCCGATTTGAGTGATTCAAATTTCTAAATTTGTATAAAATTGAGATCTACCTAAATATGAATTTTATTTAATTTTTGGACTAAAGTTTTTCTCTGTAAAATTATTTAATTGATTATTTAAACTTTAAATAATCATAACTTTTGCATTTTAACTCCAAATTTGACGATTCCAGTTTCTAAAAATTCATAAAATTATGTTCTCTCTGTTTGTGGATTTTATTTGAATGTTTGGACACTTTTTGCCTATTGTTTATTCGTGTATTGCTATTTGCACGCTTTACGAGTAGACGTTGAAGTGCCGGAGGGATTCGAAGGAGAAGTATTGACTCAGGATCCAACTCAAGACCAAGAACAAGTACTTTTTGAAGGCAAGTTGTGCTTTGACCATGTTGATCCTATTTTGAAACCTATTTTGATTTAACTTATTGCATGCTAGTTCAATTAGAAAATACTTTATTTAAATATGGGGGATTAGATAAATACCAATTTCTTTGTATGACACCTTAATTATTTAAATATGTGCCATGACCCTTGTCACCCTAGTTGTGGATTACTAGTTGGACATTATTAAATTGCCAACATGGGTTTTAGACCGTTGTAGTATACTACTTAGACCTGCTACGTGCTCATGACATGATTTTGGACAATCAAATGTTAATATTGACTTAATGATATATTGAACCTGTTTTGGAAAGGTATCATGTGATGTTGATGGCACGTGGTGCATGGTAATCAACCGAGGTTTAATAAATAGTTTTTCGATCGGGGCATGTGGTAAGAATGATCAGTGGGCCGGTGTGGCAATCGGGATGTTGATTTGGTTCTTCTGTAGTCTTGCCCTGGTCACCCTAAGGACTTCACCTTGCAAGCCTTTGAACTGGTCTAACGTGCAACCACATGTCTGTAATGGGACGGACCTAGTTGATTAAGTTGCTAATAACGCACTGTGGGACCTCGGGAGGTCAACTACACCCTTTGTGTAAGTTGTGCGGGGAGCGCGTCGGGTGAGGCAGGTACCCATCTAACGGTTGGTTGGCCTAAACTTCGCCTTAGCTAAGGGAAGGGTTAGTGTGCAACAATCGGGAGGACCACTTGTATTGTTAGAAGTTTCCAAAGACTTTGTTACGGAACTCGCCTTTGTGGTGTTTGACTGTATCTTGTGGGTAAAGTGCATAACCTCTGCAGAGTGTAGAATCTATTCGAATAGCCGTGTCCGCTGTATTGGACATCGCTCGGGAATTACAATCAAGGGTTAGATTTTCTCAAAAATAACTTGGATCCGAAAGGTTGGGTTGGATTAATAATGATGTTGATGGAAATATGGATTAGGATGGGAAAGATGTTTATTAAACTCCTTGAAAAGTTATCTATGCTATACTTGTTTCCACCGCTTTGAATCTACTCATGCTATTTGTCAAATCTTTGTTTCTTTCAAATATACCTTGAGCTATTCCTTTGTATTAAGCCATGCATGTAGTATATTAGCTGCATTCTGTGCATGACTTGCTGAGTACCAAGTACTCACCCTTGCCACAATACAACACCAGTTGAAGAGGAGACTACACCAGCTTTGGAGGAGGAGCTCCAAGAGGAACCGTCTACTTAGGGAGCGAGCCCAGTCAGTTGCCTGTGGTATACTGGATGGCGCCACGAAGTTATTTGATTTTCCGCTGCTACTATTTCTCTCTTAATAAGTTTCGCCCTGCGTGGCGTATATTTGTAACTTGACCATAAGGTCGAGTACCCAGTTTGACTACTTAAATAGAGTACCTTATTAGTATCGAGTGGTATGATTGTGATATTTACCGATGTTAAGACTGTGTGCACTAGCGCGTTCCTGGACTAGTGCTGAATACACAGAGGGTCCGGATTTGCAAATTCGGGGTCCCGACACACATCCTCCATGCCCCGCTGGCCTTCCTGACTAGGACGATGTTGGCCAACCACTCTGGGTATCGGGCTTCGCGGATGATTCCCGCCTGGAGCAGTTTAGTCACCTCCACCTTCGCGGCTTCTTGTCTTTCTACTGCAAGTTTTTTCAATTTTTGCTTCTTAGGCTTCACGCTTGGGTTAATAGCGAGGACATGTTCGATTGTTTCTCTCGGGACGCCGGGAAGGTTTTCGGGCCCCATGCGAACACGGTTTCATATTCCTGGAGGAGCAGCATCAAGTGTTTTTCCTCCTCGGGAGACAACATGGTGCCGAGGATCACTGTCTTGCTGCTTCCTGGCCTGAGTGGTATCCGTTGGGTTTCTCCCTGGGGTTGTGGTTTAGGGAGCCACCGGCTGCGGTTTGCAGGTACAACGGGATCTAGCTCAGTAATGCAGACGTGTTTGATTTGAGGTGGGTTCTCCATGTCTATCTTCCTTGCCAAGGCTTGGTCTCCTCGCACCGTGATGACGCCATCTGCGGAGGGAATTTTCATGCATAAGAAACCATGATGAATTATGTCCCCCATGGTCGTCAACGAGCCCCTGCCTAGGATCGCATTGTATTGGAACGACATGTCTACCACGTCGAATGTGACACGACTCGTGACGCTGGCTTGTGGCGTCGCGAATGTGACTTCAAGCTCCAATTGCCCCAGGGTGCTGACCATGCTTCCTCCAAAACCCATCAGCGGCACTTCCGATTTTTTCAACCGGTCTTGTGGAATCATCATTTGTTGGAAAGCCTTCATGGCCAGTATGTTCGCAGCGCTCCCCCCATCTACCAATATTCGACGTACTTCGCAGTCAGCGATAATGGCGGTTACTACCAAGGAATCTTGATGCGGGAAGTGTACCCCCGTGGCGTCCTCCTGTGTGAAGGTGATTGGCTCGCATTTTACCGGAGGAAGGGTGGCGGGGGTAATTGCAATGTGGTTAATTTGCCGAGCGTAAGCCTTCCTCTGTCTTTTTGACGAGAGATGTGATGAGGAGCCCCCCGCAATGACATTGATAATGCGACGGAGATGATTCATCCCTACTCGAGGAAGGGGGTGTTGTCGTCCAGCAGGAGGTGCTTCCGGCGGTGCAGGATGCATCTTGACTTCTCTCTGTTTTGCTTCGAACCGCCGATATCCGTTGATCACTTTGCATTGGATGGTGTCATGAGTGATATTTTCCCCGTGATATTCACAAAAGTACTGCCGGGGCTCTGTCCCTTCCCTCTTGTTAACTCGGCTTCCCTCGTCTTGCTTTCCTCGGCTCGGGGGTGGCCCTCGTCTCTGCTGCTCCGCGGGCCTATCGCCCGTGGCTTGCCGATTTCTTGGTTTTTCAATGTGGTGGATTCTCCTCCTTTCATCTCTTCTTCCAGGCTCTGGGTATCATTCCCTCGTTTTGTCGTTGGGAGGGGGGTCCTTCCCTCGCCCTCTCTTGCGCAGGGCGAATTCTTGATTCTCTTGTTGGGGCCCGTCTTCCCTTCGGAGGTTATCTTCCTCCGTCCGCGCGTATTCCCTCATCTTCGCAAAGAGTTCTTCCACCGTACGTACCTCTTTATGAGCGAGCCTTTCGCCTAACGGTCCCCTGCGCAGCCGCATAGCGTCGCATTAATGATAGTGGTGTCGCTTACTCCTCGTACTTGGCACTTAATCCGGGAGAAACGTTGGAAGTAACTCTTAAGGGTTTCTCCTTCACGTTGTCTGACCGCAAATAGGTCACTTTCCTCTTTCATTCCGTCGAAGTTACCCTGGAAGTTGCCTTCAAGCTTGCAGCGGAGTTGCGACCAACAGGTGATCGGCCGGGCTCGGCGAAGAGTACCGGGGCAGGGCTATGCCTTCAAGTGCTAGAAGGAGCCCCTTCGCCTTGATATCATCATCTCCTCCCGCGGCTTCAATCGCCAGATCGTAAACGCGAGGAACTCCCTTGGGTCCGTCCGACCGTCATATGGCTTAATGGTGGGAAATTTGAAGCTTCCCGGGGAGGGCCATTTTTTGGCCCGTAGGCGGGTGCTGAGGGGGTTTGGATCGTGGTCTTCCCTGTGTGCCATCGCAATCGCTGGGGATAGCACCTCGCGGCTCGGGCTTTCATCTTGTGATTCGTATTGTCCCCCGTCTGATCGTCCTTGCAGGCGCTTCAACTCCGCCATGAGTTGCTCGTTGGCTTCCATCAGCGCCCGCACGTTGGGGTCAATCTCCCCCTGAGCTCCGGTTCCTTCTCCATGGGTTTCTTCATTTCCGTGGGTCCCTTGGTGACAAGTCGGATGTGTCAACGCTTCTGCCACATCTCCTCCTGGTGTCGAAATCGTTCGACCCGTCGTCGGAGGCCGTCGTTTGGGGGCTCGCTTGCGCACGGTCACCGGAGTCTGTGGAGGTAAAGTTCCCACCATGTTTCGGGCTTCTATTGCGGCTGGCAACCGCGTCTCGTCATCCAGAAGTCGAGGGGGATCTCCAGATTGGCTTCTCGCACGCCGTCTTGATTCTTCTGCTCCTGCCGTCGTTGCCGCCCCCTTGGATATTGCCTCCTTTCCCTTCTTTGGTGGCATGGCTGCAGGAAACTTACCCTTGGGCTTGATCGGCAGGCGGTGGTTTCACCTTGCGGTTAGGGGTTCCCCATGGACGGCGCCAGTGTGGTTGCGTGGAACCACCGGGTCTCTTTCTCTCTTCTTCTTGATCGCTTTGTTGTTTCGGGAACCTCGCTTCTCCACCTGCCTTCTTCCCCTTTATAGGGCAGGCCTGGGAACATGCCCATATTGATTGGCCTTCTTTTTCTTTATTATTTCTTGCCAAGAGCTAACCTGAATTGTTTTTATTGAATCATGTCTCTCATGCGTTGGGTTTTTTGCCCTATGTTCGTACACCTTTTATAGGGGTTCGACGGGAATTTCACTTGTGTTGTGGTCTCAGATTGCCCGGACACGTCATTGCGTACTCGGGAGGAGTTGTTGGGGGATGTCAGACCTTGGAGATTGGCACTAGGTTCATGTCAGAGGGAGACATGGCTGGGAGTGATTTCCTCCGGTTTCCTCCCTCGCCACGGAAGGGGACTTCCCCTCGTTGCGGAGGGGGGGAAAGGGGCGATCTTTACCCATCACCCCTTTTTACCGGGGGATGATCTCCTAGGGTATGGACTCATTGTTTTATCGAAGGAAGAGGTTAACGATTATAGACCCGTTCACGTGGGCCATTAGATACGGGGGCTTCGTTTAGCTAGCCGAGGGGGGAGGGATGAGCCTGTCGGTCCACCACACTAGCCCCTCATGTCAGTGGGTAGATGTCGTTCTGCCCGCTGGGATGTAATAGTAAATATCCGAGTTTTTTTTTTGCGCATATCCTGTGGAGATAGGGTTTTCCGACGGTGGTGAGGTTCTTTTTCTTTTGCTCCGCATTTCTTCTGTTTTCTTTTCTCATTCGTGTTCTCCTCTGGCGTCTGTCTTCCTGATCTTCCACTAATCTAGATCTGCATGGGTCCTAGACGCCCTCCTAAGATAACTTCCTCCTCGGACTCGCCCTGGACAACAACCATTGTCAAGGGCAGTTGTGAGCATGCTCAGGCTCCCGGTGTCAGCAGTGTGGAGCATTACTAAACCAAAGCATGGAAAATTTCAAGAACGCTAGGGCAAGGCAGCACGCGTACCTGAGTGACAAACCTTCTCCTCGAGGACGGGTGCTGGGGGTCAGGGTGCCTCAGAGAGTCTAGGGAATTTCCCTTCTGGGCGCCTTGAGCCGGAGGCGCTGGAGCTCGGGAAGGTCTCGGGACCACGGAACGGCAAGGCCCCAAGCCTCAGGTCTGGAGACCTGGAGCCCCTGGTGAACTCGAGGTCCTTGCTGTGGCTGCTGCTTGTTTCTGCTGTCGAGTAAAGGAGCAATCGTGAGAAGGAAAAGGTGCTAGAGCAAAACAGTCTGGGGAATGACCGAAATACGGGAAGAAGGAAGCTTACCACCGCCTGGTCCCCCACTCGACGTGTGGCTTCTTCGAGGCACTGCACTAGGGGCATCCGAGGGCGGCCTCTTGCCTGCCCTCTTGCCTATGCTCGCCGGTAGCGGCAGCATCCGCCTCGCGGTCTCGCGCAGCTCCTGGTCATCCTACAGGAACATTTGGGATCAGCGCAAGCTCGAGAGGCCTTGAGTAAGGACTTGAACTCGAAGAATGGTTACCTCGGCGCTTCGGCTCAGCACGCTCTTCGGGATGGGCTCGTCCAGGGTGTAGTCGACGGTCGCCTTCCTGAACATCTCGTTCATCCTAGCGGCCACCCAGGATTCTTTTGGCGTTGCTGAGGACCATGTGAGAGTTAGGCAAAAAAAACATATCAGCTCGAGCTCGAGAAAGCCTCCTTAGACAAGGAAACTTACCGGCGGGGGCCTCGCGAGTAGGGTCGTCTCGCCCCACGATCTCGAAGAATGGGTGGAGCCTCTTTCACAGAGGGCACACCCGATTCCGCAAGAAATTGCTGGCAATGGCCTACTCGATGAGGCTGCGCGTGGTGCAGATATGGATGGTGGCAATGGCCTCTTGGTCCGCTTCCAGCTCGTCCGGCTCGGGGGTCTGGCACTTGGTGCTGACGGGGGTCCTATCGTAGGCGAGGGTGCCATCCTCCCCCCTCTTCAGATAAAACCACCTCTCGGACCAAGGACCAAGGGAGTCATAGGCACGAAGCTGAGGAAAGGACCAAGGAAGCCCCGGCCGCAGCTGGAAGTAAAGGCACCCAACCACGGGGTCTTTTCTGGTGGCGGAACAGAGAGAAGTAGCGGAAGAAAAGAGAAGGGGTGGGGACAATCCCCAGGAACCCCTTGCACAAGTGAGAGAAGACGGAAAGGGGGAGGATAGAGTTGGGCACCATATTGATGAGCTCGATCTTGCATTGGACGAGAACCGAGGCCAAGAAGTCGCTCTCCGGCGTCTGCAGGCCGAAGAGCATGTACTGCTCGGTGCTGACGAGCTCGTCTTCCCTGGGCTGCGGCTCGGTCTCCTCGCCAGGTAGTCGCCAAGTCGCCGGGTCCAACAACCCCGATTCCTCAAGTTCCTTCATCCTCGCCGCGGACAACAAGGTCTTCCCGAACTTGGCCATGGGAGCTTGCGAGGACTTGGCTGGGAGAAGGAAGGGAGTTTTGGACAACAGAGGTGAGAGAAGCCGCCCAGATCGTCCTCGAGTTGTTGGATGAACAGTTGCTCCCATCGGGTTTGGATCCTAGCAACAAATCACCGGAGGTGATATCGGTGCTAATACCCAAGCCCAATCGAGACAACTCCAAGAACATCCCCAACAATTCGACAACCATCCCGGTATTCCCCCGGTATGCGATCCGAAACTCGCCCAGGATCCCCACATACTAGTTCCCATTGCCATATCAATCATCAATTCGCACAAAGGGGCATCGAGCCCCAAACCTCACTACTAGAGGTGCAAAAACGCGGAAGCAAACAAACACACAACACGGCACACTAAGCTCAAAGAACGACTGCATAAATGCACCCACAAGGCAAAACAAAAGAGAACGAGATGGCATACAAAACACAAGCGTAGCTGTACAACAAAAGATCCAACCCTATCCTATACAACAAAATTAAAACTCCTCCTAAGTGTCATGCCATGAACACTTCCGCGCATAAGCGCCGTCGGCCTCTACTCGGTGCCCTTGCCCTGGCCACCGACAGCAAGAGGGGCAAAACTCACACCCGTTGTATCCTCACCGCAAACCACAAAAGCGAAGCCTGAGTACGTAAGGTACTGCAAGTCTTACCTGTGGTCCATATATGACCGACTCCAAAGGATATGCATTCGGACGTAGCAAGGACAACGAGGCTCAAGATAATCATTCTTTGAAATGCTTATCATTTGTTGTTCAGTTACTTAACTACTCAGTTCACAATTTTTAATGCGGTTGTAACAGCACCTACCACTAAGTGAAGTTACATTTAGCATTTCACAACAATTAACCACATTCACTTCGAGCTCAAGCCCTACGGCGAACTTCAGTTCAAGTTATTACTACGTTGAGTAACATCTGACCAAGCTTGCTCATATCCGAGAGCGCGGCAATTCGAATCGCTTAATTAACCCTGTAGGGAAGCATTGATCACACGACATGTGCCACGAAGGAACCTCATGTCAACCCCCTCCCATCCATACCCATTCGTTGGGGCATCTTCATGCGGTCCGGAAACCTAGCACCCCCTCGGGCAGCCCCAAGCCCGGCTTGGCGCTCGAGAGCCGGCCTAGGCCCCACCCTCAACCACGTCCAACCACATGAGGGCATTGCCCATCGAACGGCATGCGATGAAAGAGCGGCTTACCGTACCATAATCCGACATGCGATCAACCAAAAGGTGCTTTAGCCACGTTACACCCGATCGGTCCTTAATCGACACGGACGAGACTACCACACTTGAGTCTCCTTACCCAAGTGATCCAACTCTCTCGCCCAGTCTCATTTCACATTCAATCATACCCAAACCTTTCCACAATATCAAGTAAAAAGTCCTCAAGCAGTGGAACCATCCACCACTTGGCCCGAAACCCAATCTCTAAGCATACTAAGCAAGATGTGATTAATACCCATAATCTAGCTCCAACGGAGGTGTCCAACAAGTAACAAGGATGGTACATGCAGCAAATAGGATCTAGCCTATCCCACATTTCAATTCCTAATGCAATACTCAACCATAATTAAGCAATTTATTCGCCAAAATAAATCATGTAAGGTTCAGGATGCTTAGGTGCTTGCCTTGTTCTTCTGCTTGCGAATCGGCGGTAGCCGGCTCTCTGGTAACATCCTCGGTCACCGCGGCGTCAAGTCCCGCGGGATCGCTCTCTACACGCGTAAAATGCATAAATAAGACGCATGCAAATGCAATGAAACAACCACAATTGAAAATCCCCGACGAAACGATGCAACCGGACAACTCGACTCAACCCGGACAGATTAGCCCAACCCGGACAGTCCGGGTTTATTATCCGGACTCTCCGGATAAGCCGGATACTCCGGGTTTAACATCCGGACACTCCGGATTGGGGCCTTCGGTTCGACCAATCCGGACACTCCAGACTCGGAGCATTTGATCCAACACGACTTGGGAACGGGGGTCCTACCACTCTCTATGGCTTCATAACGACCCGATCTACGACCTTTCGACACTCGGCAAAGCCGGCGAAGCTTATAGCTAACCCAAATCCACGAGAAACGATGCTAATCCCAAGAACCCTTAGCCAACTCTAACCCACCCATGGATGGGCATTACCACTACCCGATCTACCACACTAGTACCCACATTTGCCAAATCAATCCCCAATCCAACCCTAGAATCACCACACCCCCAAAACCCTAGAGCTCAAGTTCGTTCTTAACCTCCCAAATCCAAACCTATGTTCTAACTCCCACTATTGATGACCCTAGAACCCAAGAATCCCATGAATCAACCCCCAAAGAAGCCTCACCTTCAAGGAGGGTGGAGAGGAAAGAGGGGGAAACCACGTGGGGACGAGGACCACCGGCTTGGGGAGGAGCTCGAGGACGCCCACGCGAGGGGAAACCACCGGGAAGGAGCTCGGGAGTCGCCGGCCGGTGGGGAGTCACCGGAGAGGAGCTAGGGTGGAGTGCACGGGCGTGGGAGGCAAGGAGGGAGAAGGAAAAAGGATGGAAGGCCACGAAATGCGACTTTTATACCCAACCCCCGCACAGTCCGGATACTCCGGATAATAAGTCCGGACACTCCGGGTTGGGGTGTTCGGCTACTTCAACTCGGACACTCCGGACATTTTGTCCGGACATTCCGGATGTTAAATCCGGATACTCCGGACCTCCCAGGAAATTTGAAACTTGGGGCCTTGACAAGAGGGAGCGGTTTCACCGGAGGTTGCGGGATCGTAGAAGATTTGGGGGCTTTTTCCTAGGAAGATGAAGTGGCCCAGATAATGAGGGTCCCGCTTCACGGCTTGGAGTTACCGTGTCTCCGTGTTAGCGCCGGGTGCGCTTGGGAAATCGCACCGAGGGGAGTGGCAACGGTACAGAAGGACTTTGATCGCCCCCGTCGCTCAAACCTAGGCGACAAGACCTGGGAATTCTTGGTCGAGGCTGGGGCACCCGACACGGCGCCGAGCTAAGCTTAAACCCGAGGACGTGACGTCACTTCAGGAGCTAGAGGAAACCCGAGGAATGTTCCCCTCCAAGGTTTTAAGGTTCAAGGTCCTCTTCGGCAACTGGGAGATACTTGAGCCTTGGGGGCTAGATGTCGGGGACTGAGATATCCTGCCCGGTCATGAACATGGTCAACAGACCTCAGCCCGAGCTCGAGCTCGTAACCCAAGCTCGGGCCCCCTGCTATCCCGATGACCAGGTGGTACCCGCGCGACCTAGAGCAAGGAAACCAGAGGCCAGCATGCGAACAAGACCTGAAGCTCGGGGAGACCCGATCAGAGGCTTGCGGTTACCGAGATCCGTAAGGATAGGACGTGATGTGGACGTGAGAGTTGGACCCGGGGGCAGTTGCGATCCGGTTTGAAGCGTACGTGGGGCCACCTTTCCGGAAACTACTCCTGACCGATTGCCAATGACGGAAAGGAGGGACTTTGTAATCTCTATATGAGTACGTGGGGGCGGCGCCCTCAGACGGGACACACGCAGAGCAATAGACATCCACTTGTACTCAAGCATAATCAATTTCTCCGCCCCAGGGCAAGACTGGAGTAGAGCTATTACCCAGCTCAGAGGCTCGAACCAGTATAACTCTTGGTGTCTTTTGTCTTCTTTTTCTGCAGATCGTAACAACAACAACGTCGACCTCCCGAGAGGCGAGTCTAGTCTTTTGGGTCCCCGTTCACACACCCCCTCGATCTCATTTCTGCGGTCTGGCGATCCCGATTGCCGACAGGATCGTAATCTAAAATATCAGTGAGATTTTAGAATTTCAGATGAAATATGGATAAAATTTAAATTCAAAGTTTTTTGGACCGGAATTTCCGAGATTTCGGCCAAAAATCCGAAATTTCAATCGAGATGCCATTTCATGCTAAGAAATAGAGATGGCTGAGTTGGTCTAAAGGGCTGAGTTAAGGCTCTGTGGTGTGGTCCAAGGCTTGGGTTCAAATCCTCAGTCCAACACTTCATTTTTTTATTATTACTATTTACATGCCCGTGCATTGCTACGAAAAACAAAATTGATAACGAAAAATAAAGATTAAAAATAAAAAAATTATTTCACAAGATCAAACATCTATCTTTAACGCTTCGTTTCTTACGAAAGCTGGCTAATTAAAGCAATGCTTCGTTTTTTGCGTAGGGCAATTAAGCAGGGCAATTAAGTAGGGCAATTAAGCAGGACAATTAATGACGTGGGTAGAACTCACCACTGCCACCAACTGTTGCTTTATAATAGTAGAGATTATTTTTTTTTGTGACGAAGCATTTTTGCTCTACCTGTGGGAAAAAAATGCCAGATTCAAAGATTCGAATCTGCGACCTTGAACTTTGTCCGCTCTACAAGAGCCAACTAAGCTAGACTAGTTTCTTGAGTTCATTGCAAATTTTTTACATGAATTTCGATCCAAATTACCGAGATTTCAGCGAAATATTTGGAATCACTGTAGTATTTTGAATTTTTGAATTTTTTTATTTGACCGAGATTTGAAATCTCATCCCAATCGAAATTTTCGAAATTTCACCGGCATTTTGAACCTTGATCGTAGCTGGAGTATGAATCCCGTTGCAGATCCAGTTGCTAGAAAATCCAACTTATTTTTCTTATAGTAAATCTAGAAAATAAATGTTGTTTATTGGTTCTTTCATATTACTATACGAAAAGATGTGTTTAGCATAAACATTTCGTTACAAAATAGATCATATCTTAGAAGAATATACATGCTTGTCGGTGCAAAGATGCATGTATCAAAGGTGATGTAGGTTAAGGAAATTTTGTTCAGTAGCACTACGAAGATGTATAAACCAAAAAAATAGCATCTGATTTGAGATTGTTCCCACTTGTCAGTGAGCTAATGGTATTTTTTTTATAGAATAATTCATACTATACCATCGTAAAGGTTGGCAACCTACGGAAAAACACTCAAAACATTTTCGGAATTGCTAGGAATCAGACGTCTGTTTTTTTTTGCAACATTTTTTTTGTATGTGTGAAACATTTTTTTTGTACGCGTGAAACATTTTTGTTCGACAAACAGTAAAAAAAAATGTTTCATACGTACAAAAAAATGTTTCACGCGTACAAAAAAAATGTTGCGAAGGCGTCCGAAAAAAAAGCAAAAATCGGACGTTCGGATGGAAATACTGCCCAAACATTTTTGGTTCTACATATATAGTACCGTTTCCACTTCCCCCTTAAAATCACTATGCTTAACCCGTGCGAAAAGACATATTTGTCCCTCGCGATCTGACCCAACCGGATTGCTTTGTGTGAGATGGCAAATAATTTAACCAGACGATCTTGACCGTGATCTTGTCACTCGAGACCATGAGGCTCTATTGCAGATAATGCTATGTTCCATGACTACGTAAGTTATGTTGGCGTTGCCTTTATCAGGCCATTCCAGTACAAGATAGAAGATACTCGACAGAAGCAACCAATAAGCGCAAGATTGAACTATACAACAATTATATTCATACATGGTATATGCTAAAAACAATGTGTGTTTTGAAAGAAGCACCTGATAGCAAACATAAAGAAGTAGGATCAAAAGAAGCGGGTTGAACAAGACACATATTACAACATTAGAATTCCAATAATTTAAGACATAACAAATACTTAAAAACACATAACCGATTAACATTCTACTAACATAGCTTTTAGAGTCAAGGAAGCCAAGGACATGTTAAATCTAGTAGAGCAGTAGATCTACTAGGAAATACTTAACATATAACAACTTAATATAATAATGCAAATACTATAGAGCTAAGCGCGAAGGCAAATGCATCTTTTCTCATGTGGGAAAAGGTGCAAAATGATTTAAAAGGGGGAATGTGAAAATATTATTATGTGAAACTAAACATATTTAGAGTGATATTCTTTAAGAAAAAAATCTTTGAAGTGGTATTCGGATGATCACTAACCTTTGGAGTGGTATAAAGCAAAAAAAAATTTGTCCAGATCCACATAGGAATATTAACTATCTTATAGTGCCTACAATCCATGAGCTCTCGCCTGCGCCTCGTCGGCGTTCTAAGCGTAGAAAACCTTGTCTTTTCTCGTTTTTGCACGTAGGTTCTCGTTGCCCAAGCCGTCGACCTTCTCGGTTTGGTGCCCATGTGTCTCACCGCGTCTCCAATCGACGACCGGTAAAGCACCATGGAATTGGGTCTCGTGGAGCCCTCGAGGCCTCGCATCCTCGATTCATCCTCCTCGCGCCCTCGGTGTCATCGCCCTCACCTCGACTCTCACGCCGCTCTTCCGCCATCGCCCGCACAGCGCCAACTACACCTCCTGCCCCAATCCCCTCGAAACCCTAGCGGCTACGTTCCCCTCTTCTCCGGATCCACTCCCATTGCTTCCAAGGTTTCCACGGGTGTTCACCATCTGTCGATTTGCTCTAGGTTTAGAGATGAGAGGGAAACAAGAATAGACAAGTAATATGGAACTTATGCGGGCGAAAGGGGTAACTTAAGGTCCAACTTTATTATTAATAACTTGGTATGGCTGCTTACAATGCCTAAGGGCCTTGCAACACATACTGCACACTTAGCAAACAATGAAAATCCAAATCGAACTAACTCTGGAGTCTAACGCCTAAAGGGTGACTCTTTCTTCTATGACGCGACTCGGCGAAGGAGTCTCACTATAGAACCTATGCTCACTCATCGAGAAAACCTCCATCTGTCACAAGAGTGCTTTACGTAAGAACTCGGAATTTTTGAATTGTGACAAGGTAAGGAAAAATTTTAGCAAGAGACAAGAAAAGAGAGAAGGGGATAAGTCGAGATGTCATTTCTTATCTTGACAAACTTTTAGCTTTAGAAAATAGGTTTTATCCTCACTACGACCATTCTAGCTTAGGGTTGAGCCTACGGTCAAGTATGGCTCGATACCACCTCTGCCGGGACCCGAATTTGCAAATCCGACCCTCTGTGTATTCAGCACTAGTCCAGAACGCAGCTAGTGCACACAGTCTTAACATCGGTATATATCACAATCATACCAAACGATACTATCAAAGTACTTTATTTAAATAATCAAAGGGTTACTCGACCTTATGGCCGAGTTACAAATATATGCCTTGCAAGGCGAAACTTATTAAAAGAGAAATAACAAGAATGAAATTCAAATAAACTTCGTGGCGCCATCCAAGATACCACAGGCAACTGATCGGGCTCGCATCCCTAAGTAGACGGGTCCTCTTGGAACTCCTCTTCCGAAATCGGCGTAGTCTCCTCTTCAACTGGTATTGTGTTGAGGCAAGGGTGAGTACTTGGTACTCAAGAAGTCATGCATGTAATGCAAGCTAATATACTATATGCATGGCTTGGTACAAAGGAATAGCTCAGGGTATATTTGCGAAATGACTTTGACAAGTAATAAAAGTAGATTCAAAGCGTGAGAAATAAGTAAAGCATAAATAACTTTTCAGGAAATTTAATAAACATTTTCCCCATCCTAAACCACATTTCCATCATCTTCATTATTAAACCAACCCAACTTTTCAAATCCGAGTTATTTTCGTAAAGTCTAACCCTTGATCAGTAATTCCCGAGCATTGTCCAAGATCGTGGACTCGGCTATTCAAATAGATTCTACACTCTGCAGAGGTTATGCACTTTACCCACAAGATACAATCCACTCACCACGTCACCGTGAATCGCCATACAAGAGTATGCGAATGAGCGATCATAACAAAGCCTTTCTAAGCCTCAAACAACACAGTGGTCCTCTCCTAAGACGTGCTCTACACCATCCCTTCCCTTAGCCAAGGCGAAGTATGGGACCAACACACCGTTAGATGGGTACCTGGCCACACCACGATACGCCCCCCGCACAATCACACAAACGGTGTAATCGACACCCTGAGGCTCCACAAGTGAGTCCTTAGCGACTTAGTCAACTAGGGCCGCCCCATTCCACCCATGTGGTTGCAAGTATGACCCAGTTCAAAGGCTTGCAAGGTTAAGTCCTTAGAGTGACCAGGCAAGACTACCCGAAAAACCAAATCATCATCCCCGATTGCCACATCGCCCACCTGATTACTCTTGCCACATGCCCTCCAATAAAACTGTTTATCAAACCCCAGTTGATTACCATGCACCACGTGCCATCAACATCACATGATACTTTTCCAAAACAGGTTCAATATATCATTAAGTCAATATTAGCATTTGATTATCCAAAATCATGTCATGAGCACGAGCGTGTCTAAGCGATACTACAACGGTCTAAACCCATGTTGGCAATTTAATAATGTCCAACTAGTAAACCGCAACTAGGGTGACAAAAGGTCATGGCACATACTTAAGTAATCAAGGTGTCATATAGCAAATTGGTATTTATCTAACCCCCATGTTTAAACAAAGTATCTTTCTAATTAAACTAGCATGCAATAGTTTAAATCAAAATAGATTTCGAAATAGGATCAACATGGTCAAAGCACAACTTGCCTTCAAAAAGTACTTGCTCTTGGTCTTGAGTTGGATCCTGAGTTAACACTTCTCCTTCGAATCCTTCCGGCACTTCAACGTCTACTCGTAAAGCGTGCAAATAGCAAATACACAAATAAACACTAGGCAAAGATCCCAAAACTCCAAATAAAATCCATAAACAGAGAGAACATAATTTTCTGGATTTTTAGAAACTGGAATCACAAATTTGGAGTTAAAGCATTAAAGTTATGATTATTTAAAGTTTAAATAATCAATTAAATAATATTACAGAGAAAAACTTTAGTCCAAAAATTAAATAAAATTCATATTTAGGTAGATCTCAATTTTATACAAATTTAGAAATTTGAATCGCTCAAATCGGAGTTGAAACGCAAAAGTTATAAGCGTTTGAAGTTTGAATCTAAATTTTGAATCAATATTTCGAATTAATAAATCATTTTCTTTTTCGGAAATTAATTATTGCGTCGGCATGGACACGTGGCAGCCTCTCGATTGGTTTTTGTCGACGCCACCGGTCCATGGACTTGGTCCACGCCGGCTCGGGTCCACCGTGGACTCGGTCCACGACTTCACGTGAGACTCGACATGTGGGACCACTCGGGTAGCGTCATCGGCCCGACGTCGGCGAGCTCACCACTGGTCTTTGTGAGTGGGTCCCACCGATGACGTCATGGGTGACGCTCGGCCTTTCGGCTGAGACGGCCGACATGCGGGCCCTCGACACGCGGGCCTCAGCGTGTCGGCGTCCACACGCACGCTGGCGTCGTGGGCGGCGACCGCTGCGTCGGTCCAACTTCCCGACACGTGGCGCCAATCTCGACCGCTGATTTGAAAATCAACGGTCCGATCGATTCGATGACGCACGCTTGGGGTGAACGTGGTCAATTTAGACCGTTGGATCTAGATCCAACGGCGAGGATTGATCTCGAAATCGCACATGGTGCTTACCGTGGAACGACGTGGCGCAATCCGACGCCGGATCTTGATCGGACGGGTCCACGGAGCTCGCGAGGACGGCGATGGCGCGGCGGCGGCTTGCTGCGTCGGAACTGGAAGACGACGCCCCGAACGGGCGCTCCGACGCAGCCGGCGAGATGAAGTATGAGCCCAGGTTCGCCTCGTCAGCGGGGTTCCGACCGCCACTAAGCGGCGAGCACGATCGGGTTTCGGCGAAAGTTGAAGAACTTCGCGGCGCTCTTTGGCTCGGCGAAATTGCGGCGGCTCTAGGGTTTCCTCAGAGGGCGTGGACTAGGGCAGCGAGCTCAAGATGGAACGGCGAACCTCGGGGCAAATCCATGCATTAAATAGCCCTCGAGTCCGTGGTCCGAGACGGCGCGACGGCGAACGGAGTCCGCGGCGAATCCGGGCCGAGACGTAAGACGTGGAGCCATACACGTGGCACAACCAACGGCCACGATCGCGCGGGCGCGACGGTCCGGCCCGACACGGCCGCTCGGCTCGGCGGATCTCGGCCGTTGGATCTTGATCCAACGGTTGGGATTGATTAGGTTAGGAGTGGGTTCGGTCGAGTCAAGCTGCTCGGTCGGACTCGAGTCCGACTCGGTCGGATGAACAGTACTTGACCCGAGTTGGATTTTCCAGCGAATTAATATTTAAAATAATTCCCAGTAATTCATTTAATTCATTAAAAATAGCAAAAGACTCAGAAAAATTCCAGAAAAATTCTGGAAAATATTTTGGATCATTTTGGACTCAAATAAAATATTTCCAACAAAATTTTATTTGCAAAATTAAATTCTTTAATTATTTCAAAATGGAATAAATTCAAATAAATTCCAATTAAATCCAAATAAATTCCAGAAAATTCCAAAAATTCACCAAAGTGCCAAATCACACATGAATTTAGGACAAGTAAAATTTTGGGGTGTTACAGAAGTGTGTGTTCAGTGTGTCTTCTGGAAAGCTGCTTGGGTTCCTTGTTTCTAGCTGTGGAATCGAGGTCAACCCAGAAAAGATCGCGGCCATCGAGCGCATGCAACCACCCACCTGGCTCAAGCAAGTCCAGTGCCTAGCTGGTCGCCTGGCCTCTCTTGGCCGGTTCATAGCCCGGCTTGGAGAAAAGAGTCTTCCTTTCTTCAAGCTGATGAAGAAGACCAACTCCTTCGAGTGGACCTCAGAAGAGCAACAAGCGCTCGAAGAGTTGAAGCAGTACCTCTCCTCCCCGCCGGTGCTGGTCACTCCCGAGCCAGGCGAGCTGCTATTGTTTTATGTGGCGGCCAGTCCCGCAGTTGTAAGTGCGGCACTGGTGGCGGAGCGTGAAGGCGCCCAATGGCCGATTTACTACGCCAAAGAAGGTGTTGCATGATGCAGAGACAAGGTACCCGCAAGCCCAGAAGATGGTGTATGCTGTGCTGGTGGCATCCAGGAAGTTGCGACATTATTTCCAAGGAAGGGAGATCACGGTAGTTTCTGCCTACCCCCTGCGTGAGATCCTTCACAATCGAGAAGCAGAGGGCCGCATCGCCAAGTGGTCTATGGAGTTGGGGGAGTTCGGCCTCAAGTTCTCCCCCCATACTGCGATCAAGAGTCAAAGGCTGGCGGAGTTCGTTGTCGAGTGGACCCCTGCCGAGTCTGAGACTGAGGAAACCCTCGCGCCCTCCCCCTGGGCACTATACTTCGACGGTTCCTTCAGGCTCGAAGGCGTGGGGGCTGGGGTCCTCCTGGTGTCCCCAACCGGGGACCTCCTCAAAATGCGTGGTCGCCCCGACTTCAAGGCCACTAACAACGCGTTTTAGCACGGAAGGCTTCTTTGGCGGGGCTTCGCGCCGCCGCGGCCATCGGAGTTCGGCGTCTACAAGTCAAGGGCGACTCGCTGCTAGTCGTCAACAAAGCGAGAAAGGAGTTCTCCTGCTCTGATCCTGTCATGGCAGAGTACTTGGCAGAGGTTAGAAAGATGGAGCGACATTTCGACGGGCTGGGGTATACTCATATCCCCCGGCGCGACAACTAATTGGCGGACGAGCTCGCGCAGCTCGCCTCGACAAGATCCCCTGTCCCGGTTGGAGTCTTTGAAGAAAGCTTCCGCGACGTCCATCGTAGCCCCCGTTTCTAGTGGGGACGATGGTGATGCTGCTTCAGCCCTCATTCCGGGAGGGAGAGTAGTACTGGTGGAAATGCCCGGCCAGGCGGAGTACCCGGGCGATCACCCTGTGGTCTCCACACTCGACCGGGAAGGCACATGAATGGATCCGATCCTGGCCTACCTGCGGGATCGAGTGTGCCCCGACGATGATGCGTCAGCAGAGAAGATAGCACGAAAGGCCAAGTGCTATACCCTGGTGGGCGGGGACCTTTACCGCCGAGGTAGAAACGAAATTCTTCTGAAGTGCATCACTCGGGAAGAGGGGAGCAGTCTGCTCTATGATATCCATGGAGGCGTGTGCGGGAGCCATATGTCAAGTCGAACGATGGTTGGGAAAGCTTTTCGCCAAGGGTTCTATTTGCCAACCGCCCTCCAGGATGCTTGTGAGCTGGTGAGGAAGTGCAAAGCGTGACAGTTCCACGCCAAGCAAATCCACCAACCAGCCCAAGCTCTGCAAACAATCCTGCTCTCGTGGCCCTTCGCGGTCTGGGGGCTGGATATCCTGGGCCCGTTCCCGCAGGCCACAGGGGGCTACACCCATCTGTTCGTCGCCATCGACAAGTTTACCAAGTGGGTGGAAGCTGAAGTGGTAAGGGCGATTACCGCCACCGCTGCAATCAAGTTCATGCAAGGAATCTTCGCCCGCTTCGGGGTCGCCAACCGCATGATCACCAACAATGGCACATAGTTCACCAGTACGCCTTTTGGGTTTCTGTGAAGAGATGGGCACCAAAGTCTTTTTTGCCTCGGTGGCCCACCCGAGGAGTAATGGCCAAGTTGAGCGCGCCAATGCGCTGGTGTTGAAGGGCCTCAAGACCCGGGCGTTCGATCGACTCCACAAGCGAGGAGCCCGGTGGACTGAAGAACTCTCGGCGGTATTGTGGTCGCTCCGTACCACTCTCAGTCGGGCCACCGGAGAGACTCCCTTTTTCCTGATCTACGACGCGGAAGCTGTCTTGCCCTCGGAGCTGGCCTTGGGGTCACCGCGCGTTGCGGCGTTCACAGAGGAAGCCCAGGAAGATCTACGCCGAGAAGACACCAATCTCCTGGAAGAAGTGCGAGATCGCGCAGCCTTGCGCACTGCCCAGTACCAGCAGAGTCTTAGGCGGTACCACGCCGCCCGGGTCAGCGAGAGAACACTGGCAGTAGGTGACCTGGTCTTGCGCAGAGTTCAGACGCATGCCGGGTTGCACAAACTGTCTCCCTAGTGGGAGGGCCCCTTTAAGGTGGTCTCAGTCTCTCGTCCCGGGGCGGTCAGGTTGGCCACTGAAGACGGGGAAGAGCTGGCAAACTCCCAGAACATAGAGCTTCTGCGCAAATTCTATCCCTGAGAAGGCTGTAAGTACATAGCTGCGCGCCCCGACCAACCGGGTTGAGCTTTCCTCTCCAAAGTTGGTCGGAGAAGCCTCTGTTTAATCCAATGATCAGTTTCTATTCAAAGCAGTTGTCGCGTCTGCTCTCTTTTTTCTGGTTTGCGCCCGGTGGGCCGTGCGCTCAGACCGCCTCGCACCTTAAGGTTCTCTGAATTCTCGACGGTAAAAGGGGAACCACTGGGTGAGTATGGCGAGCAGGGATGGGCGATCGGGTGGCCAGTTTGGCCCGGTTTTCAACACGGTCATGACGCTCAGGGTGTCCCCGTGAGAACCGGTGACTCAAACACCACTACCGAGAGCCTACTACCCTGCCACCCCTCAACAAGTGTTCGGTCCCGAGAGATCGTGAGAGTACTTGATTTCACAAGGTCCTAAGGTCCTGAGATGGCGACATTGCGGCACGAGAGATTCGGGCCCTACGCCCCAACTAACCCTTAAAGCTTGCGATGGCCTTTTTGTGCGTCCAGAACCAGCGTAGTGGAGGCGCAAACAAGCTTCCAAACACGAGACATGCGAAGGGAAGTATATGCATTCATAAATAAGAAACTGACTTGCAAGGGTCTTTTACAAAAGGTGGCAAAACAAAAAAATGAGCAAGGCTAAATCTGGAGTCTTCACTCCTCGTCCGCCGCGGCTTCCGCGGCTGCCGGGTCTTCTATCAGGTCGACGTCCAGCCTGAGCGCCATGTCCTCGGCCACTGCTTCCAGCGCCGGGTTGACCATCTCAATTCATGGCACTATTATTATGGTCATGACTCAAAATTGGTAAATGTGACTGGAACTACGTGAAGATGTGTAGCTAATGCCCTTTCCCACATGCTGGTGTCATGGTACCTAAAAAAAACAACATAAACACAAGCGTGAGTTCATCACTCAGCAAGTATATTGCAATGGTACAAAAGAACAATTACATGGCTACAACAACTCACATCATGTCTATCATCTCATTCAGGATCACATATCATTATCATCATCATTATGTATGCAATGCGATGCGATGCACATGTCTCCTTAGAAACTCATACCGGTATGGTTGAGTACACACCCGTCGGTGTGCACCCTCTCCCCCCTTCCATCCCGAAGATGGAGGGTGCCTACTCCTCGCTTCCATACACCGCGGTGGTTGGAATCACGATGTAGGACTTACTCATTGGCTCTCCGGAATAGCTATAACTTTCTCACCGACCTTCCCCGTACTAGTTATGACTTTCTCACCGCCCGGGCCATGTATCATGCAATGTATGCAAACATGCCAACATCATAAATAACTTGTACATTAACACATGGCATCATAACATAATAAGCATATTCATCATATCAATAGCAATCATTAAAGTATGACATGTGAACATATCATACATTCAATTTCAATCTCAACCAATCTAGCAAACTACAACCCGCTAAACATTCCAATACACTTGCCTCAACCACGGGCGACGGATTGGCGAGAAGTAGAATGCACTCCCGGGGTCACACCACCTGCACATAGGTACCACACACTCACAATCATGTCCACAAAACAGTACGCAAACACTCTTCTACCCCGACATCGCAAACTACTCGCAAAACACAAAAACAGAGATTCTGTCCTGTCGGGACAGCAGCTTTCCAAAAGGCATAACTCAGGTTCTAAGACTCCTAATCGAATAAACGAGTACATCCTCGCGTAGTTTAGGAAATTTCCTAACTTTTTCTAAGTATATGGAAAGACTGATTCGGACTCTAAAGTGGGTTAATCTACAGAATACCGTGATCTGTTCCAATCACGTCACAGATTTTAAAACGTTCGGTAAAACGAGCATAACTTTCAAACGGCTGGGTGTAATTGGACGTTCTTTATACCCACTGAAAGGTATTGACGTTACCTACAACTTCTTCAACAGGCGGCTGACCAAATTCTGACTCTAAATTGGCGAAAACCCAAACCCTAGGTCGACTGCTCATGCTGCCCGAAACAGAGAACGTGGCAACTTCTAGATTTCATCTAATCTACTCAATTCCAGCACTGCCAATTGATCTAAAAACATGATAATAACCCTTAGAACAAATCCTAGACCAACCCCAAGGATCCCCGTGGCCATACCTTCACCCGACGACCGAAAACCCAACGGATCTCCTCCCGGTTCGCGCGATCTCCTTCCTCGCTGCAAATCCACCGGATCTCCTCGTCGCGGAGCGCTCCAACGGATGGATCTTCGGGTTGGTGAGGTGGAGAACTCCCCTAGGGGCAGCAAGGGCGGTGGGGAGGTGGTGGAGGGGGTGGTGGCGCAAGGGGAGGGGAGGGGAGGCGCACGACAAGGGGCAAAAGGGGTGTGGCGGCTATGGGAGGGAGAGGAGGAGGTGGAGGCTGCTAGGGCAGCAGGGGGCACCCCAAGGGCATCATGCTGCCCCCCTCTCCCCTTATGGGCCAGAGAGCCCCACTTTTGGCCCACGAGGGGTCCCCCCTAAGGCCCAACACGCCCCGGGAAGG
This sequence comes from Rhipidocladum racemiflorum, assembly GCA_036346355.1. Classification (NCBI taxonomy): domain Eukaryota; kingdom Viridiplantae; phylum Streptophyta; class Magnoliopsida; order Poales; family Poaceae; genus Rhipidocladum; species Rhipidocladum racemiflorum. The sequence continues at coordinate 1,677,885 of JAYEVF010000028.1, forward strand.
CCCAAACTCACGAAATCGACCCGGAAACACGATTAAACGGCATAATGTAAAGTTCTAACCTCCATTTTCACATTTTATAAAGTCACACTCTCCAATTTCACCTTTTACGGTGTCCCGACATTCCGTAGTGTCACAGTAGCGTTATATGCAATCTCAACCGTTCGATCGAGATCGAATGGTGCAGATCAAACCACGTGTCGTCACCCGGGTCATGCCACGCCACCCCACGATGAGGCGAAACCCGATCGAATCTGGACCATCCGATCCAAATCGAACGGCCCAGATTAACCACGTTGCCCGCAGCATTTGAGATCCAGATCTAATCTGGACCGTTGATTTTCAAATCTACGCCTGCATCGTGCCACGCAGATAGAATCGGACCGTAGCGATCCGCAGCGGACACGCCCTGGAGTCATCGATATAACACCCCAAAATTTTGCTTTTCTTAAATTCATGTGTGATTAGGCACTTTGGTGAATTTTTGGAATTTTCTGGAATTTATTTGGATTTATTTGAAATTTATTTGAATTTATTCCATTTTAAAATAATTAAAGAATTAAACTTTGCAAATAAAATTTTGTTGGAAATATTTTAATTGAGTCCAAAATGTTCCAAAATATTTTCCAGAATTTTTCTGGAATTTTTCTCGAGTCTTTTGCTATTTTTAATGATTTAATTGAATTTCGAGAATTTAATTGGATTAATTAAATCGAGTTGGTTTTATCGTTTCCTCCGATCGACCGAGTCCGAAGTCGACTCGAGTCCGACTACGCTAGCTTGGTCCAAATTAACCCGCTTCGTACCAACTCAAACGCGTGGCGGATCATGGATCTTGATCCAACGGCCACGATTGAGCCACGCCACTGAGCCCGAGCTCGACCGAGCCACCAAACCGCCCGAGTCCGACCAACCCAAACTCCACGCGACCGCTGGATCTTGATCCAACGGCCGTGGTTGAGCCACGCCATCCTCTCCGTGTCGCTGTCGGACTCCGGGCCGCACCCGGAAAGGTGTCTCGGTTCCATGCGTTACCTGACGCCGAGGGCTCTATTTATTGCGCCGCCACCTCGTGTCGGGACCGCCACTTCATTGCGCACTCCGTAGCTCCTAACTCACCTCGCCCGAGCCGCTGCGGGTTGCGCCGCTAGAGCTCGCCGAGTAAGGAGAAGGAGCCGCCGCGGTTTTGCCAAATCCCGCCGCCGTCCGCCGTCGGCCGCCCTCCGTCGCCGTTGACCCCGAGATCGTAACCGTGAGATCAAGCCGCGTCGGTGAGCACCACTCACATCGCCGAGCACGCCCGGCGCCGCTGCTGCCGTGGTCGCTGCCCCAACCCCGGCAAGCAGCTGGCCGCAAGCGCCACGACCTCGAAGCTCGCTTCCACCGTCCGATCCAGATCCAACGCTCTAGATTGCGCCACGTCATCCTACGGTGAGAACCACGTGCGCCTCCTAGATCCATTCTCAACCGTTGGATCTAGATCCAACGGTCCAGATCAAACGCGTTAACCCAAACGCGTGAAAGCCAGATCTAATCTGGGCCGTTGATTTTCGAATCAACGGCCGAGATCGCTACACGCGTCCCAGAAGGCCGATCGCCGCGTCGGGCCAACGCAGCCAGACTCCACGCGCTGCGGACGCCGACACGCCGCCTGGTGGTGTTAAGCGCTTAGCCGCAACCGCACCGCGACGCCAAAGACGGGGCCCACCTGCCGGCCACCCCAAATTGCAAGCGGGTGATGTCACCCATGACGCTACCGCTGGTCCCACCTGCCGCCACCGTGGCCGAGCCCCGCCGACGCCAAAGAATGACGCTACCTCCGAGGGGACCCACCAAATGCCGGCCGACATAGGAGCCGTGGACCGAGTCCACGGTGGATCGAAGCCAAACCATGGACCACGCCCATGAACCGGCCGACGCCACCGCCCAATCAGAGGCTGCCACGTGTCCTCGCTGACGCAATAATTAATTTCCGAAAAAGAAAATGATTTATTAATTCGAAATAATGATTTCAGATTTTGATTCAAACTCCAAACGCTTATAACTTTTGCGTTTCAACTCCGATTTGAGTGATTCAAATTTCTAAATTTGTATAAAATTGAGATGTACCTAATTATGAATTTTATTTAATTTTTGGACTAAATTTTTTCTCTGTAATATTATTTAATTGATTATTTAAACTTTAAATAATTATAACTTTTGCATTTCAACTCCGATTTGAACGATTCCAGTTCCTAAAATTCCTAAAATTATGTTCTCTCTGTTTGTGGATTTTATTTGGAGTTTTGGGATGCTTTTGCCTATTGTTTATTTGTGTATTGCTATTTGCACGCATTACGAGTAGACGTTGAAGTGCTCGAAGGCTTCGAAGGAGAAGTATTGACCCAGGAGCCAGCTCAAGACCAAGAACAAGTACTTTTTGAAGGCAAGTTATGCTTTGACCATGTTGATCCTATTTTGAAACCTATTTTGATTTAACTTATTGCATGCTAGTTCAATTATAAAATATTTTATTTAGATTTGGGAAATTAGATAAATGCCAAATTGCTGTATGACACCTTGATTACTTAAGTATGTGCCATGACCCCTTGTCACCCTAGTGTGGATTACTAGTTGGACATTATTAATTTGTCAACATTGGTAGTTAGACCGATGTAGTATGCTTAGCCTTGCCACGTGACATGATTTTGGACAATCAAATGTTAATATTGACTTAATGAAATATTGAACCTGTTTTGGAAAGGTATCATGTGTTGTGATGTTGATGGCACGTGGTGCATGGTAATCAACTGGGGTTTGACAAATAGCTTTTGACCGGGGCATGTGGTAAGAATGATCAGGTGGGCCAGTTGTGGCATTGGGAATGTTGTTTTGGTTCTTCTGTAGTCTTGCCTGGTCACCCTAAGGACTTCACCTTGCAAGCCTTTGAATCGAGTCAATCTTGCAACCACATGTCTCAGAATGGGACGGACCTAGTTGATTAAGTTGCTAATAACGCACTGTGGGACCTCAGGAGGTCAACTACACCCTTTGTGTATGTTGTACGGGAGCGTGCATCGGGCTGCGGCAGTACCCATCTAACGGTTGGTTGGCCTAAACTTCGCCTTAGCTAAGGGAAGGGTTAGTGTGCAACAACCGGGGAGGACCACTTGTATTGTTAGAAGTTTCCGAAAGACTTTGTTACGAGAACTCGCCTTTGTGGTGTTTGACTGTATCTTGTGGGTAAAGTGCATAACCTCTGCAGAGTGTAAAATCTATTCGAATAGCCGTGTCCGCGGTATTGGACATCGCTCGAGAATTACAGTCAAGGGTTAGATTTTCTCAAAAGTAACTTGGACTTGAAGGGTTGGGTTGGCTTAATAATGATGTTGATAGAAATGTGGATTAGGATGAGAAAGATGTTTACTAAACCCCTTGAAAAGTTATTTATGCTTTACTTGTTACTACTGCTTTCGAATCTACTTATGATACTTGTTAAATGCTCTTGCTGCAAATATACCTTGAGCCACTCCTTTGTATTAAGCCATGCATGTAGTATATTAGCTGCATTCTCATGCATGACTTGCTGAGTACCAAGTACTCACCCTTGCCACAATACAACACCAGTTGAAGAGGAGACTACACCAGCTTTGGAGGAGGAGCTCCAAGAGGAACCGTCTACTTAGGGAGCAAGCCCAGTCAGTTGCCTGTGGTATACTGGATGGCGCCACGAAGTTATCTTATTTTTCCGCTGCTATTATTTCTCTCTTAATAAGTTTCGCCCTGCGTGGCGTATATTTGTAACTTGACCATAAGGTCGAGTAACCAGTTTGACTATTTAATTAAAGTACTTTATTAGTATCGAGTGGTATGATTGTGATATTCATCGATGTTAAGACTGTGTGCACTAGCGCGTTCCTGGACTACTGCTGAATACACAGAGGGTCCGGATTTGCAAATTCGGGTCCCGACAGAGGTGGTATCAGAGCCATACTGACCGTAGGCTCAACCCTAGCTAGAAAGGTCATAGAGAGGATAAAACCTATTTTCTAAAGCTAAAAGTTTGTCAAGACAAGAAATGACATCTCGACTCATCCCATTCTTTCTTTTCTTGTCTCTTGCTGAATTTTTCCTTACCTTGTCATGATTTAAAAATTTCGAGTTCTTACGTGAGCACTCTTGTGACAGATGGAGGGAGAGTTCAACTACGTCGATCTGGAGGTTGGTCACGCCATGAACTTTAGCGTATGCTCTGCACTCTCGGAGATTTTGAGAAGCCGCAATACCAAGTGGACGTGATCGCGGGCAGGATTGATCAAGGCTTGTGACGTGAAGATTGTGGTACCGCTAGGAAGAAGGGCCTGTGCAATCGCCGATACAACCGTGACCGCCGGGAGGTCTACAATGCAGATGGGTATCCAAGAGGTGTCACGACGAGCAATGCGACACATTACCCGTATCTACGCCAGAGAGTTGGAGAGCACGGTGTTCGATATCATCCGCAAGAAGAATAACCTTCTTGACCCAAGGCGATTCAGGATGAGAATGCCATGGTCACACGCTTGGCACGACTTGTTGTCGCCAGGAGGATGTACTTTCGATGATACAAGCAAGGAGCTACGTAAGGCCCGCAAGGAGATCACGACAGAGAAGAACGAGATGGCGGGAAGCTCAAGAGTATATGTCACACCTTCCGCAAAGGATTGGAGAGTTAGAGACGGCATTGTACGCACTGAGTCGAGCCAATGCTCGAGCTACACGAGCTGCACCGTGAGGAGCTGGAGCTTGATGAGGACATCGCTTCTTCGACTACCACAGATGACACAGCTTGCCGGACATGGCGATCAAGCTTTCGCGCCTATGCCGCAGCGTCTGTATCCAGGCCGTGGAGGTTTTCTCGATGAGTGAGCGTAGGTTCTATAGTGAGACTCCTTCGCCGAGTCGCAGCATAGAATAAAGAGTCAGCCTTTAGGCGTTAGACTCCAGTGTTAGTTCAATTTGGATTTTCATTGCTTGCTGAGTGTGCAGTATGTGTTGCAAGGCCCCTAGGCATTGTAAGCAACCATACCAAGTTACTATTGATTAAAATAATAAAGTTGGACTTTAAGTTACACCATTCGCCCCGCATAAGTCCCATATTACTCATCTATTCCAGTTTCCCTCTCATCTCTGAAACCTTGGAGCAATCGACAGATGGTAAACACCCGCGGAAACCTTGGAGGCAATGGGAGTGGTTCTCGCCCAACAGAAAACCCCAATGATTGAGCACCAGGACCGCCACTGGACATCCAGAATTTTGAAGCATTTCTTGCTGCTCAGACTCAGTTGATGCATGCTATGATGCAACAGATGCAACACGCCATCGCCAGGCCATCAAGCTAATCAAGTTAATCAGTGACAACGCCGCTAATCAGGTATCGCCGTAGAGTTCATGAGGACTCATCCACCCACTTTTTCTGGGAATGCCAATTCGTTGGAGGCTGATGATTGGTTAAGGTCAATTGAGAGGAAGCTACACATCGCTCAATGCATGGGAAATGAGAAGGTACTCTATGCTTCTCATCAGTTGGAAGGGACAGCCGTCGAATGGTGGGAGAACTTCTGTGCCACGTAAGAGAACCCTCAAGATATCACTTGGGAGGAGTTCACGATATGCGTTAAAAGATTATCACGTGCCTGAAGGAATCATGGACCTCAAGAAGGAGGAGTTCAGAGCACCAAGCAGTGGTAATCAGCCGGTGGTCGAATACCGAACAAGTTCACACAGCTTGCACGCCACGCACTGAGGATGTAGCGATGCATAAAGCCGATGTAGCCTGCTTTCATGAAGGGACTTAACTCAGGATTGCAGGTGGGATTGATCACCCACACCTTTCACGATTTCCAAGAGTTGGTGAATAAGGCGCTTATTCTTGAGGACAAGCGAAAGAAACTGGATGAGAACAGGAAGCGCAGGATGCAGCATCGTGATCGCTGGCCAGGAGCGCAGCTGAACGCTTGAGGGTTGCACCAAATCGCCTTTTCGATTCCAGCCACAGAATCGCAACAAGGACACCGTCACCAGCACCAAGACCTGCCAATCAGAACTATCAGACTCAGCTTCAGCCAGTAACGCCGCTCGTGCAATCAACAAGGGACAATGAGACGCCGCTACAATCGCAACGCAGCCAGGACACTTTGCCAACAGCTGCCCAAAGAAGACAGCAGGGTGACCCTGATTCGCTTCAACTGATCCACACCAGCCAGGACGCCAAGACCAGAGCCACACCCCGCATCGTGGTGAGAGGCCGAAGTCAACCATGTCACCGCAGATGCACCGCATCGCTACTGACGTCGTGATCGGGTAAGTTACTTGTTAACTCGCACTGCGATGGCGCTTTGTTTGATTCTGGAGCTTCGCATTCGTTTGTTTCACAAGGCTTTGCTGCTAAAAATGATTTGGAGATTGCAAGGCTTAAATGCATGCTTTTAGTTCAAACCCCTGGTTCCGAACTCCGAACGAAAGTAGGATGTTCTGGGTTGAGAATACTAATAGATGGGATAGAGTTCCTAGCTAACCTTATTATTTTGGAGACCTGCATCTTAGATGTTATTTTGGGAATGGATTGGTTATCCAAGCACAAGGCCGTATTGGATTGTGGAAGAAGGACTATCTCATTTGAGAGCACGTGTGGAAAGAAAGTAGAATTTCAAGCTACTGCCGTTAGAGATGGACAGTTGATGGTTAACAAGCATACCAAGGCAATCAAGATAGAGGATGTCTCAAAAGAGTGAATGAGTACCCGTGATGTTTTTCCCGAAGATCTACCTGGTATGCCGCTGACGAGTGACATAGAGTTTGTGATAGAGCTTGTACACGGTACAAAGACCGATAGCAAAGAGACCCTATCGGATGTCCACCGAGGAATTGGTAGAGATGAAGAAATAGCTTGAAGAGTTAATGGAGAAAGGATTTATCAGCACCGAAGTTCGTCGCCGTGGGAGCGCCGCTTTGTTCGTCAAGAAGAAGGACGGAGTTTCAGGATGTGCATTGACTACCGTGCACTCAATGAAGTCACCGTGGAAGAATAAGTATCTGCTACCCAGGATTGATGATTTGTTTGACCACCGAGAGGAGCCGAGTTTTCTCCAAGATTGATCTCGAGATCGATACCATCGATTGAAGATCCGATCGTAAGATATTCAAGACCGCATTCTCGTCGAGATATGGACATTACGAGTTTATCAAGTTATGTCCTTTGGTCTCGACGAATGCACCAAAGATATTTCATGAATATGATGAATAAGGTGTTCATGGAATATTTGGACAAGTTTGTTGTGGTGTTCATAGATGATATTCTAATCTACTCCAAGACAGAGGATGAACATGCCGAACACTTGAGGCGAGTTTTGGAAAAGCTGAGGGAACAGCAACTCTTCGCCAAGTTCAGTAAGTGTGATTTTTGGTAGGACAAGGTGGAATTCCTCGGACATGTAATGACCGCAGAAGGAGTCACCGTTGATCCAAGTAAAGTAGAAGCTGTGTTACATTGGGAGCAGCCAAAAGACCGTGACCCAGATCCGGAGTTTCCTTGGAATGGCAGGTTACTACCGCCGCTTCATTGAAGGCTTTTCAACAATTGCGAGACCTCTTACGCAATTGCTGAAAAAGGAGAAGAAGTTTACATGGACGCCAGAGTGCGAGAAAGGATTCCAAGAACTGAAGACGAGATTGACATCAGCACTAGTGTTGGTTCTGCCGGACGTCAATCAAAGCTTTGATATCTATTGTGATGCATCGCGCCAAGGACTTGGATGTGTGTTGATGCAGAACGGAAAGGTTGTTGCCTATGCATCAAGGCAGTTGAGGCCGCATGAGGAGAATTACCCGACACATGACCTAGAGTTAGCTGCCGTAGTGCATGCCTTGAAGATATGGCGTCACTATCTGATCGGGAACAGATGTGAAGTGTACACGGATCATAAGAGTTTTAAGTACATATTCACCCAAATCGGATCTGAATATGAGGCAAAGGAGATGGTTGGAGTTGATTAAGGATTACAATGTCGGAATCCATTATCATCCCTAAAGGCTAATGTGGTGGCCGATGCCTTGAGTCGGAAAAGCCATACCGTGAATATGTTAATAGCCACGAATCGTGATGAGTCATGCCGTGAATTTCAGAGAATGAAGATTGAGGTGGTACCTAGTGGATTCTTGGTCACATTGGAAGTAAAGCCTACCCTAGAAGATTAGATTCGGAAGGGCGTAAGGATGATGACAAGATCCGCAGTGATTAAGTCCAAAATAGAGGAAGACAAGGCAAAGGACTTCAAGCTAGATGAGCGGGGCACGTTATGGATGAGGGATCGCATTTGTGTGCCGAACAGGAAGGAACCAAGCGATTGATTCTAGAAGAAGCGCGATGACTCCAAGTACTGATTCATCCTGGAAGTGCCAAGATGTATCAAGACTTGAAGGAAAGATTCTCGTGTGGCCGAACATGAAGCGTGAAGTTGCCGAGCATGTTGCATTGTGCGACGTATGCCAGAGTCAAGGCGATGCATCGTAGACCGAGCAGATTGTTGCACTACCGAAAATACTCGAGTGGAAGTGGGAGGAAATCGGAATGGATTTCATTACCGGTTTGCCTAAGACTCAAGGAGGTTATGACTCCATATGGGTTATAGTGGATCGCTTGGACCAAGGTCGCCCATTTTATCCCCGCGTGAAGACCACTTCTACTGGGGACAAGTTAGCAGAGTTGTATATGATCAGGATCGCCTGCTTGCACGGAGTGCCAAAGAAGATCAGTATCGGATAGAGGTACCCGATTTACCTCGAGGTTACGGAATAAGCTACATGAAGCCATGGGAACCCGCTTGAACTTCAGTATAGCCTATCATCCACGCATCGGATGGGCAGAACGAAAGAGTCAATCGCATTCGAAGATATGCTAAGAGCGTGTGCATTGGCTTATGCTACCTCTTGGGATAAGAGTTTGCCGTATGTCGAGTTCGGGCTACAATAATAGTTACCGTGCTAGTTTACGATGTCACCTTTGAGGCATCAGATGGTCGACTCCGCTGACGCCATTAAATCGAATGAGACCGGCGAGCGCCGTGTCTTCGGGCCTGATATTCTTCAAGAAGCTGAAGAGCAGATTGCCATGATTAGGGAAAGGTTGAAGATAGCCCAATCACGACAGAAGAGTTATGCTGACAATCGTCGCCGGGATTTGAGTTTTGAACCAGAAGACTTTGTATACCTCAGAGTTACGCCGCTCAGGGGAGTTAAGAGGTTCCATACCAAAGGGAAACTTGCACCCCGTTATGTTGGACCATTTAAGATTTTGAGCCGCAGAGGCGAAGTTGCTTACCAGCTGGAGTTACCGCAGTCATTAGCAGGAGTGCATGACGTGTTCCACGTGTCCCAGTTGAAGAAGTGTCTCCGAGTACCTGAGGAGCAGACGCCGCTAGAGTCAATTGAGCTACAAGAAGATCTGACTTACAAGGAGCATCCCGTGAAGATTCTGGACACCATGGATCGAGAGACTAGGAACAAGTCAACCCGTTTCTGCAGAGTTCAATGGAGCAACCACGCGGAGAGTGAAGCAACTTGGGAACGAGAAGAGGATTTGAAGAAAGAGTTTCCGAACCTATTCATTAGTTAGCCCTGAATCTCGGGGACGAGATTCTGTCAAGGGGGGAGGTTTGTAACACCCCAAAATTTTGCTTTTCTTAAATTCATGTGTGATTTGGCACTTTGGTGAATTTTTGGAATTTTCTGGAATTTATTTGGATCTATTTGAATTTATTCCATTTTAAAATAATTAAAGAATTAAACTTTGCAAATAAAATTTTGTTGGAAATATTTTATTTGAGTCCAAAATGTTCCAAAATATTTTCCAGAATTTTTCTGGAATTTTTCTAAGTCTTTTGCTATTTTTAATGATTTAATTGAATTTCTGAGAATTTAATTAGATTAATTAAATCGAGTTGGTTTTACTGTTCCTCCGACCGGACCCGAGTCCGAGTCAGACTCGAGTCCGACTCGCGCCAGTTGGTCCAGCCGAACCCGCTCGGCCGAACCCAAACCCGCGTGATCGTTGGATCTTGATCCAACGGCCACGATTGAGCCACGCCAATCGAGCCTTGAGCCCGACCGAGCCGGCCGCCGAGTCCGACCGAACTCAAATCCCACGCACCGCTGGATCTCGATCCAACTACCGTGGTTGAGCCACGCTATCCTCTCCGTGTCGCCGTCGGACTGGCCGCAGAACGGAGCAGGTCTCGGTTTCCGTCGTTTACCACGCCGAGGGCTCTATTTATTGCGCCGCCACCCGTGTCGGGACTACCACTTCATTGCGCACCCGTAGCCCTAACTCACCTCGCCTGAGCCGCCGTGGTTGCGCCGCTAGAGCTCGCCGGAGTAAGGAGAAGGAGCCGCCGCGGTTTTCGTCAAATCCCGCCGCCGTCCGCCGTCCTCCGTCGCCGTTGACCCCAGATCCGGAACCGTGAGATCAAGCCGCGTCGGTGAGCACCACTCACATCGCCGGAGCACGCCCGAAGCGCCGTTGCCGTGGTCGTCGTCCCCAACCCCGGCAAGCCAGCGCCGCCGCAAGCCATCGCCGGACCCCGAGCTCGCTCCACCGTCCGATCCAGATCCAACGCTCTAGATTGCGCCACGTCATCCCACGGTGAGAACCACGTGCGCCTCCCAGATCCATTCTCAACCGTTGGATCTAGATCCAACGGTCCAGATCAAACGCGTTAACCCAAATGCGTGAAAGCCAGATCTAATCTGGGCCATTGATTTTCGAATCAACGGCCGAGATCGTGCCACGCGTCCAGGAAGGCTGACCGCCGCGGCCACAAACGGCCGCACTCCACGCAGCTGCGACGCCGACACGCCGCTCAAGCGTGTTAGCGGCTTAGCCGCAAACCGCACCGCGGACGCCAAAGACGGGCCCACCCGCTGACCACCCCTGTGCCGGTGACGTCACCCATGACGCCACTGGGTCCCACTGCCAGCACTGCGGGGTCGAGCCCCGCCGACGCCAAAGAATGACGCTACCCGAGGGGACCCACCGTCGGCCGACACGTGGAGCCGTGGACCGAGCCAAACCATGGACCACGTCCATGAACCGGCTGACGTCAGCCGCCCAATCAGAGGCTGCCACGTGTCCTCGCTGAAGCAATAATTAATTTCCGAAAAAGAAAATGATTTATTAATTCGAAATAATGATTTCAGATTTTGATTCAAACTTCAAACGCTTATAACTTTTGCGTTTCAACTCCGATTTGAGTGATTCAAATTTATAAATTTGTATAAAATTGAGATCTACCTAATTATGAATTTTATTTAATTTTTGGACTAAAGTTTTTCTCTGTAATATTATTTAATTGATTATTTAAACTTTAAATAATTATAACTTTTGCATTTCAACTCCGATTTGAACGATTCCAGTTCCTAAAAATTCATAAAATTATGTTCTCTCTGTTTGTGGATTTTATTTGAAGTTTTGGGATGCTTTTGCCTATTGTTTATTTGTGTATTGCTATTTGCACGCATTACGAGTAGACGTTGAAGTGCCCGAAGGCTTCGAAGGAGAAGTATTGACCCAGGAGCCAGCTCAAGACCAAGAACAAGTACTTTTTGAAGGCAAGTTATGCTTTGACAATGTTGATCCTATTTTGAAACCTATTTTTATTTAACTTATTGCATGCTAGTTCAATTATAAAATACTTTATTTAGATTTGGGAAATTAGATAAATGCCAAATTACTGTATGACACCTTGATTACTTAAGTATGTGCCATGACCCCTTGTCACCCTAGTGTGGATTACTAGTTGGACATTATTAATTTGTCAACATGGGTAGTTAGACCGATGTAGTATGCTTAGCCTTGCCACGTGACATGATTTTGGACAATCAAATGTTAATATTGACTTAATGAAATATTGAACCTGTTTTGGAAAGGTATCATGTGTTGTGATGTTGATGGCACGTGGTGCATGGTAATCAAGCTGGGTTTGACAAATAGCTTTTGACCGCGCATGTGGTAAGAATGATCGTGTGGGCTGTTGTGGTATTGGGAATGTTGTTTTGGTTCTTCTAGTAGTCTTGCCCTGGTCACCCTAAGGACTTCACCTTGTAAGCCTTTGAACTGAGTCAATCTTTGCAACCACATGTCCAGTAATGGGACGGACCTAATTGATTAAGTTGCTAATAACGTGCACTGTGGGACCTCAGAGGTCAACTACACCCTTTGTGTATGTTGTGCGGGGAGCGCATCGGGGCTGCGGCCAGTACTCCATCTAACGGTTGGTTGGCCTAAACTTCGCCTTAGCTAAGGGAAGGGTTAGTGTGCAACAACCGGGGAGGACCACTTGTATTGTTAGAAGTTTCCGAAAGACTTTGTTACGGGAACTCGCCTTTGTGGTGTTTGACTGTATCTTGTGGGTAAAGTGCATAACCTCTGCAGAGTGTAAAATCTATTCGAATAGCCGTGTCCGCGGTATTGGACATCGATCGGGAATTACAGTCAAGGGTTAGATTTTCTCAAAAGTAACTTGGACTTGAATGGTTGGGTTGGATTAATAATGATGTTGATAGAAATGTGGATTAGGATGAGAAAGATGTTTACTAAACCCCTTGAAAAGTTATTTATGCTTTACTTGTTACTACTGCTTTCGAATCTACTTATGATACTTGTTAAATGCTCTTTAATGCAAATATACCTTGAGCCACTCCTTTGTATTAAGCCATGCATGTAGTATATTAGCTGCATTCTGTGCATGACTTGCTGAGTACCAAGTACTCACCCTTGCCACAATACAACACCAGTTGAAGAGGAGACTACACCAGCTTTGGAGGAGGAGCTCCAAGAGGAACCGTCTACTTAGAGAAGCGAGCCCAGTTAGTTGCCTCGTGGTATACTGGATGGCGCCACGGTTATCTTATTTTTCCGCCGCTATTATTTCTCTCTTAATAAGTTTCTACTGCGTGGCGATATTTGTAACTTGACCATAAGGTCGAGTAACCAGTTTGACTATTTAATTAAAGTACTTTATTAGTATCGAGTGGTATGATTGTGATATTCATCGATGTTAAGACTGTGTGCACTAGCGCTGCTCTGGACTAGTGTGAATACACGCAGGTCCGGATTTGCAAATTCGGGTCCGGACAACGGTGACGTCACGCGTGTGGCGTCGGCCGAAGGCTCGTGTCGATGCAGTAGGGATGGCAAAAATACCCATGGGTCCGGGTACCCGTGGGTACCCGACCCGATGGGTCCGGGTCCGGGTCCAAATTTGGACCCACGGGTATGTTATTTCGGGTCCGGGTCCGGGTCTCATTTTGGACCCATGGGTACCCAGACCCGGACCCGACAAGAAAATATCTATTGTATAAAATAGAATTGTAGATAACAAATATCATCTATTATTGCTTATTGTTGCTTTGTTATTATATGCATGTAGTCTATTTCTTAATCCGAGTAATAAATGAAAATATTTGCCTTAATATTTAATCAAATCCTATAAACTTTAGCTACTCGAACAAATGAAAATAGAATTATATTTTCGGGTCCGAATTAAACGCCAGTCCGGTCCGGTCCGAAGTTTGGACCCGTGACTAACTTCGTCCGGTCCGGTCCAAACTTCGGTCTCGGTCCGGTCCACGGAGGTTGGACCGGAGGTACCCTTTGACCATCGCTGGTTATCCCTAAGTAGCCGCCCAATCGCACTGTTACGCCATCCATGACGCTCGCGGACGCCACGGCTGGGTTGGGCGCGTGTCGGCCGCCCTTGAATGCCGTCTTGACATCGGCGATGACGCCAAGAAAGGGTCCCACGTGTCAGTGACATGTGAACCCGTGGACCGGGTCCACGGTGGACCGTGCCCGTGCCGTGGACCGAGTCCATGGGCCGGCTGACGCAATGATGATGTCATAATTTGATTTTTCAAAAGAAAAATAATTCAGTGGAAATTCAAATTCCACGCTGACGTCATGCTGACGTCATAAATGAGATTTTTCAGTAGAAAAATAAATGAATTAATTCGGTTTATTGATTTATTTGAATTTTCAAACTTCAGACGCTTATATCTTTTGCGTTTTAACTCCGTTTTGAACGATTCCAATTTCTAAATTTTTAAAAAATTGAGATCTACTTGAATATGAATTTTAATTAATTTTTGAATATAAAATTTTCTCTGTTTATATTTGATTAATAGAGTCTTTAAACTTTAAACAATTATAACTTTTGCATTTTAACTCCGATTTGGGCGATTCAAATTTCTAAAAATTTGTAAAATTATGCTCTTTCTGTTTATGAACTTTACTTGAATTTTTGATCAATGTGCATGTACTATTTTATTTATTTATTGCTATTTGCACGCGTTACGAGTAGACGTTGAAGTACCCGAGGGCTTCGAAGGTGGAGTGTTGACCCAGGGAGCACTCTCAAGATCAAGAACAAGTACTTTTTGAAGGCAACTTATGCTTTGAACATTTTGATCCCATTTTTGAAATTAATTCAGTTTAAATTATTGCACGCTAATTTAATTAGAAATTGTTTAAATTATTTCTGGGAATTAGTTAAATGCCTAGTTGCACTATGCCACCTTGACTATTTAATTATGTGCCATGAACCCTTGCCACCGTAGTTGTGGAATATTTAGTTGGACATTAGTGAATTGCCAACACTAGGTATTTAGTGCGTTGTAGTATATTGCTTAGACTTGCTACGTGTGCACGACATGATTTTGGACAATCAAATATTAATATTGACTTAATGAGATATTGAACCTATTTTTGGAGAAGTATCATGTGTTGTGAATGATGATGGCACGTGGTGCATGGTAATCAACCGGGTTCGATAAATAGATTTAGACCGGGGCAAGTGGTAAGAATGATATGGTGGGCCATGAGTGGCACCGGGGAAGTCATTTTGGTTCTTCGGGTAGTCTTGCCCTGGTCATCCTAAGGATTGAACCTTGCAAGCCTTTGATATGAGTCAAACGCGGCAACCACATGTCCGCAATGGGACGGACCTAGTTGAGTAAGTTACTAATAACTTGCCTCGATACCTCGGGGTGTCAACTACACCTTTTGTGTAGCTTGAAAGGGGAGTGTACCAGTGCTATGGTATGGTACCCGTCCAACGTTATGTCGGTCCCATACTTCGCCTCTGTTAAGGGAAGGTATGGTGTATGACAAAAGCTGGAGAGGTTCACTTGTATAGTTTATGTCTCTGAAATGCTTTGTTACGATCACTCGCCTTTGTGGTGTTTGACTGTATTTTGTGGGTAAAGTGCATAACCTCTGCAGAGTGTAAAATCTATTCGAATAACCGTGTCCGCGGCACTGGATATTGCTCGGGGATTACAGTCAAGGGTTAGACTTTCATGAAAATAACTTGGACTTGGAATGTTTGGTTGGGTTAAGTGATGACGTTGATGGAAATGTGGATTAGGAAAGGAAAAGTGTTTACTTAACTCCTGGAAAAGTTATTGATATAATCCTTTACATTTACTGCTTTCGAATCTACTTATGCTACTTGTTAATTGTTGTTTTACTGCAAAAGTACATGTTAGGCTATCCTTTGCAATAAGCCATGCATATAGAATATTAGCTGCATTCTGTGCATGACTTGCTAAGTACCAAGTACTCACCCTTGCCACAATACAACATCAGTTGAAGGAGAAGCAACGCCAGCTTTGGAGGAAGAACTTCAGGAGGAGCCGTCTACCTAGGGAGCGAGCCCAGTCAGTTGCCTGTGGTATACTGGATGGCACCACGTTGATGCTTTTATTCCGCTGCAATTTATGTCCTTAATAAGTTTGCACCCTGTGTGGCATACTCTTGTAACTTGACCATAAGGTCGAGCAACCAGTTTGGTTATCTTAATTAAAGTACCATGTTACTATCGATGTGTATGATTGTGATATTTACCAATGTTGAGACTGTGTGCACTAGCGTGATCCTGGACTAGTGTGGAACACACAGAGGGTCCGGATTTGCTAATTCGGGTCCCGACAGACACCTTGACCATTTAATTGTGTGCCATGAACCCTTGTCACCCTAGTTGTGGAATATTTAGTTGGACATTATTAAAATTGCCATGATTTTGCTTAGACCTGCTACGTGCACATGACATGATTTTGGACAATCAAATGTTAATATTGACTTAATGAGATATTGAACCTATTTTGGAGAAGTATCATGTGTTGTGATTGATGATGGCACGTGGCGCATGGTAATCAACTAGGTTTGATAAATAGATTTAGACCGGGGCAAGTGGCAAGAATGATATGGTGGGCCATGAGTGGCACCGGCGATGTCGTTTTGGTTCTTCGGGTAGTCTTGCCCTGGTTATCCTAAGGACTTAACCTTGCAAGCCTTTGATCTGAGTCAAACATGCAACCACATATCTGTAATTGGATGGACCTAGTTGAGTAAGTTACTAATAACTTGCATGTGAAATCTCGGGGTGTCAACTACACCTTTTGTGTAGCTTGAAAGGGGAGCGTACCAATGCCATGGCGTGGTACCCGTCCAACGGTATGTTGGTCCCATACTTCGCCTCTGTTAAGGGAAGGGATGGTGTATGACAAAAGCCGGAAAGGTTCACTTGTATAGTTTGCGGTCTCTGAAATGCTTTGTTACGATCACTCGCCTTTGTGGTGTTTGACTGTATCTTGTGGGTAAAGTGCATAATCTCCGTAGAGTGTAAAATCTATTCGAATAGTCAGAACTGCTGTCGACCTGAATTTGCAATTCCGGACCCTCTGTGTATTCAGCACTAGTCCAGGATCACGCTAGTGCACACAGTCTCAACATTGGTAAATATCACAATCATACCACTCGATAATAATAAAGTACTTTAATTAGATAATCAAACTGGTTGCTTGACCTTAAGGTCAAGTTACAAATATACGCCTTGCAGGGCGAAACTTATTAAAGGAGAAATAATAGCAGCGGAAAAGTAAGATAACATCGTGGCGCCATCCAGTATACCACAGGCAACTGACTGGGCTCGCTCCCTAGTTAAACGATTCCTCTTGGAGCTCCTCCTCCAAAGCTGGTGTAGACTCTTCCTCAACTGGTATTGTATTGTGGCAAGGGTGAGTACTTGGTACTCAGCAAGTCATGCACAGAATGCAGCTAATATACTACATGCATGCCTTCATACAAAGGAGTGGCTCAAGGTAATTTGCAGTAAACAGCATTTAACAAGTATCATAAGTAGATTTGAAAGTAGTAAAAACAAGTATAACATCAATAACTTTTCCATGAGTTAAATAAACATCTTCCCCATTCCTAATCCACATTTCCATCAACATCATCTATTAACCAAACCAAAACTTCCAAGTCCAAGTTGTTTTCACGAAAGTCTAACCCTTGACTGTAATCCCCGAGCAATGTCCAATACCGCGGACACGGCTATTCGAATAGATTTTTCACTCTGCAGAGGTTATGCACTTTACCCACAAGATACAGCCAAACACCACAAAGGCGATTGATCGTAACAAAGCCTTTCGGATACGGCTAACTACGCAAGTGAACCTTTCCGGTTTTTGCCCTACACCATCCCTTCCCTTAACAAAGGCGAAGTATGGGACCGACATACCGTTGGACGGGTACCATGCCATCGCATCGGTACGCTCCCCCTTCAAGCTACACAAAAGGTGTAGTTGACACCCGAGGTATCACATGCAAGTTATTAGTAACTTACTCAACTAGGACCGTCCCATTCCGGTCATGTGGTTGCACGATTGACTCAGTTCAAAGGCTTGCAAGGTTAAGTCCTTATGTTGACCATGGCAAGACTACCCGAAGAACCAAACCATCGCCTCCCGGTGCCACAACCGCTCACCCGATCATTCTTGCCACATGCCCCGGTCGAAAACTATTTATCAAACCCCCAGTTGATTACCATGCACCACGTGCCATCAACATCACAACACATGATACCTTTCCAAAACAGGTTCAATATATCATTAAGTCAATATTAACATTTGATTGTCCAAAACCATGTCATGAGCACGTAGCAGGTCTAAGCAATATACTACAACGATCTAATTCCCATGTTGGCAATTTAAAAATGTCCAACTATTTAATCCTCAACTAGGGTGACAAAGGGGTTCATGGCATTCAATTATCTATGTCAAGGTGGCATACAACAATTAGGTAATTAACTAATCTCCCAAAATTAATTAAAGCATTTTATAGTTGAACTGGCATGCAATAATTTAAATCAAATTAATTTCAAAATGGGATCAACATGGTCAAAGCACAACTTGCCTTCAAAAAGTACTTGCTCTTGGTCCTGAGCTGGCTCCTGGGTCAACACTTCACCTTCGAATCCTTCCGGCACCTCAACGTCTACTCGTAACGCTTGCAAATAGCAAAAAATGAATAAAAAAGTAGACAAAAAAAGTCCAAACATCCAAATGAAGTCCATAAACAGAGAGAGCATAATTTTATGAATTTTTAGGAATTTGAATTGGCGAAATCGGAGTTAAAACGCAAAAGTTACAAGCGTTTAAAGTTTAAATAATTAATTAAATAATATTACAGAGAAAAACTTTGGTCCAAAAATTAAATATAATTTACCATTGGGTAGATCTCAATTTTATACAAATTTAGAAATTTGAATCACTCAAATCGGAGTTAAATTGCAAAAGTTATAAGCGTTTGAAGTTTGAAATCATATTTGAATTCATTAAACCGAATTAACTAAATTATTTCTTTTTCGGAAAATGATTTATTGCGTCAGCAGTGACACGTGTCAGCACCTCATTGGTTCACGTGTACTTGCTGATGTCAGCGCCGGCCGAACCCACCGATGACGTCAACATGACGTCATCGGCCACGTGGCACCACCCGGGTGCTGCCACGTGTCCTGGTCCATGGACACGGCCCACGCGCGGCTCGGGTCCATGGTGGACCCGGCGCACGGCTCCACATGTCACTGACATGTGGGCCAATCCTGTCAGCGACCTGGGCAGGGGCGGACCCTCCCTTTAGGCATGGTGGGGCGGCCGCCCCAGCTACTAGTTATGCACTTAATCAAGACTAATTTGCGCAATAAGATATCTGATGATTGGCTCAATGAATTGATATTGTGCTACATTGAGAAGGGCATTTTTAAAGGACTTGATTGTGATAACATTAAGAATAGGTTTCAAACCATCAAAAACCGGAGAATGGACTTGCCAACAAAACTTAGATAACCAAGACGTGCTTAGTGCTTAAGTAGTGGTATGTCTTTCCATAATATTAATCACTTTTTAGTATATGATCCATTCATTGTATCTCACTCGTCCTCATTTATCTATTGTTAAATTGATAAGATGATCTATTATCATTTTATCATTTAATGAATTTTGAATTATATGGTTGACAAATTGGTGTTTACTCTTCATGTGAGAGGTATCATCTTAAATCTTCTTCTATGTCGTTCATTTACCGTTTACACTCTAATGTGTGTGATTGAAATATAAATGTGGTGTCTATGTAGTATATGTCTATTTTTGGTCGAGTTTGTCGCTCTAGTTCGCCCCACCTAACTTTTTTTGCTGGGTCCGCCATCGACTCGGCTCACGCCTTGCAAGCGCGACTGACATGGGGCCCCACTGACACGCG
This sequence comes from Rhipidocladum racemiflorum, assembly GCA_036346355.1. Taxonomy (NCBI): domain Eukaryota; kingdom Viridiplantae; phylum Streptophyta; class Magnoliopsida; order Poales; family Poaceae; genus Rhipidocladum; species Rhipidocladum racemiflorum. The sequence goes on from JAYEVF010000028.1 coordinate 1,697,495, forward strand.
GGCCACGCGTGTCAGAGACACGTACCCACACGCGGGCGCTGACCACGCTGACTGCGACGGTCGTCCTCCCGGCCACGTGGCGCGATCTGGACCGTTGATTTGAAAATCAACGGTTCCGATTGGATCCAATGCCGCACGTTTTGATTCAACGCGGCTAATCTGGGCCGTTCGATTCGAATCGGACGGTCCAGATTGGATCGGGTTTTCGCCTCACCGAGGGTGGAGTGGCATGTCCCGGCGTGCGACACGTGGCGCGCCCCATGCCGTTGGATCTAGATCCAACGGTTGGGATTGAATCTAAATCCGTAACGTGGATTCACTATGGGGTGACATGGACGAATGTGGGCCGTTGGATCTTGATCCAACGGTCCAGATCTAATCTGGTTTCTACGGGTCCCGGGGAAACGTGGTCTCACCTTGGCGGTCGGATCTTGATCGGACGGCTGTGCGGGCTCGAGGGTGTCGATGGCGCGCGGCGGCGGTGGCTTGGCCGGAGAGGAGGAAGACGTCCAACGCGCCGGCGTTTGCTGGCTTCTCCGGCGAAGTGGGTTCTCCCTTCGGATGCGCCTCGGCCTGGGGTCTCGGATCGGCTCACCGCGCGAGAGCGACGACGGCGACGGAATCGGAGTTAATCGCGCGGACGGCTCCTCCAACTACGGCGAAGCTCGTGGCGGCCGAACGGGCGGCGCTCAGGCGTGAAGGGTTAGGGGTACGGTGCGCACGGAGTCGACTTTCGATGGCGGCGGGCGGTATAAATAGTGGCCTCGCTTCCGTGGAAAAGCGCGAGACCGAGGCCCACACGCCGGGCGGCGGTGGAGTCCGGCGAGGACTCGGATTAGGTGACGTGGCTCACGCGGGCCGCTGGATCTCGATCCAACGGTTGCGGGTTTGGGCTCGTCCGCCGGCGACGTGGTTGGCTCGGTCGGACTCGGGATCGGGCGACGTGGTTCAACCTCAGCCGTTGGATCGTGATCCAACGGTTGCGACGTTAGGGTTTCGGCCGACTGGGTTCGGGTCGACCGGGTGACGCGGTCGGGTTCGGGTCGGACTCGAACTCGAGTCCAACTCGGGCTCGGTCACATGAACAGTAAAACCAACTCGGTTTTTCCAGCGATTAAATAATCAATTAATTCGTAGAAAATTCAAATAAATCCAGAAAAATAGCAAAATACTCAGAAAAATTCCAGAAAAATTCTAGAAAATATTTTAGGCCATTTGGGACTCAAATAAAATATCTCCAGCAAAATTTTATTTGCAACTTTGGATTCTTTAATTATTTAAAAAGGGGATAATTTCAAATCAAGTCCAAATAAATCCAAATAAATTCCAGAAAATTCCAAAAATTCACCAGAGTGTACAATAACATCTAATTTCATGAAAAGCAAAAATTGGGGTGTTACACCTGACACCGACATTGCTCTGGATTACAAATAAGGGTTAAACTTTCATGAAAAGAACTTGGACTTGGAAAGTTGGGTTGGGTTAAATAATGACGTTGATGGAAATGTGGATTAGGAAAGGAAAAGTGTTTACTTAATCCTGGAAAAGTTATTGATATAACCTTTACTTTTACTGCTTTCGAATCTACTTATGCTACTAGTTAAATGCTGTTTTACTGCAAATGTATCCGTTAGCCTTTCTTTTGTATTAAGCCATGCATGTAGAATATTAGTTTGCATTCTGTACATGACTTGCTGAGTACCATGTACTCACCCTTGCCACAATACAACATCAGTTGAAGGAGAAGCAACGCCAGCTTTGGAGGAAGAACTTCAGGAGGAGCCGTCTACCTGGGGAGCGAGCTTAGTCAGTTGCTTGTGGTATACTAGATGGCGCCATGTTGATGCTTTTATTCCGCTGCAATTTATTTCCTTAATAAATTTTCTCCCTGTGTGGCGTACTCTTGTAACTTGACCATAAGGTCGAGCAACCAGTTTGGTTATCTTAATTAAAGTATTATATTACTATCGATGTGTATGATTGTGATATTTACCGATGTTGAGACTGTGTGCACTAGCGTGATCCTGGACTAGTGTGGAACACACAGAGGGTCCGGATTTGCTAATTCGGGTCCCGACAACAGTACTAACCCACTCGGCATTTTCCAGCGATTTAATATTTGAAAATAATTCTAGTAATTCAAATAATTCAAGAAAAATAGCAAAATAATCTGAAAAATTGTGAAAAATACTTTGAGACATTTTGGACTCAAATAAAATTTTTCCAACAAAAATTTATTTGAAACTTTTATTTATTTAATTATTTCAAAAGGAAATAAATTCTAATTAAATCTAAATAAATTCTAGAAAATTCCAAAAATTCTCAAAATTGTAAAATTTCATTTAAATTCATGAAAAGAAAAAATTGGGGTGTTACAATGCTACTGCCGTTGTTTCACATTTCCAAATTTTCAGCTACTGTCTTGCATCTATAGTAAAGCAGTGCTATGTTGGGTGAGATCATTTCAGGTAATCATGCCGCAAGTATGTGATGATTTCGTTACTTTGTTTCTCCTTTTCAGAACATACTCACCGACGTTGCTTATTGATTTCTGCTGTAAACACAAATGTTTTGTATTAAATATTCTATGTAGCTCTCCATTGAGTCTAATTGCCTGATTTAGTTTGGGATTTGGGTAGGAAGTCAGATTTCTATATTTAGTGGTTACAGAATGTGCCTAATATGGAGATCAAGATTCTTCTCAGGCTTTACTGTAGCATCAACGAACATAACTCTGTTGCCTTCTCTTCTATAGCCCCATGGCTCTCTTGGTGAGTGCTAAGCTAATATGTCGCCATGTGAACGCCAAATACACACATACGTATATAGATAGGAAACAAAACTCCTGATGTACTTTTCAGACTTCTCTATCTTTTTTTGTGAAGACATCATTAAAAATGAATCATGGACATGCTAATAGTTTATCGATCCCTTTACTACTGATTTAAATATGTGCCTATGTAATTAGATGAAAGAAAAGTCTCATGGAATTTGCACCATAAAGAATTTTTACATATTAACTACCACTTTCTTTTATATCTATAAATGTTGCTGCTTATATTTCTAACTTCATTAAAGATGAACCGTGGATAAACTGATAATTTGTTTATTCTTTTACTGCTGACTATGTACCTAGGTAGCTAGATCAAAGAGAAATCTCTCACGGAATTTACACCAGAAAGAATTTTACAAATTTACTACCACATTGTTTTATCTTTGCAGGTGCTACTACTTATATTTCTAACATTCAGGATGGAGTTATATGCCACATAAAGTCCTATATAGGTCATGAAGAAATAAGCTTCGACAGCTATTCCTCATCTAACATTTAATATGCGGGTACTTATTTTTCAAAGATGCACATATTTTCTCTTATGGATTTTTATTTGTCTACTTTGCATATAATGCAAAAGGTTTACTCTAAACCTGAAAGAATAGGTTCCGGTAGCAATTACTCATCCGACATGTAGTTTATATATGCTTCCATTTCTAGAATACAGCTGATTTTCTGTTATCGCGGATTAACTATAGGGTTCATCAATGAAACTCTGAGATCCAGATGAACGGATTAAATTGGTTTGTCCATAAATAATTACTATTTTCTCTGCCACCCCTCCATTCAATTAAATGCTTGGTAAATATTATATTTTAGCTTTCCTTCATTTTTGTCCTCCAATTAAAGAGAATAACGTTTGCATTTCCTCTTAGTTACCATGGATAAGAAAATGCTATACTTAATAAAGAAAATTGTGATTGATATCGAACTGATGTTGATCTAATATATAATATCTGAAAAATACCTACATGAATAGCATATTTATAGCATTTACTACGATCACCCCGTAACCATTATTGCGTCTCTCTTGATTACGCTATTTAATTTTATTAGATTATTGTGTTTGTTATTCCTCAATTTCATGATGTATTTAAGATGAAAAGCTACCTCTAATTGCTCAGTGGCCTTTGTAACATACCTCTAATCATTTTTTCTACATTGATTAGTACTGTATTCGAATAAACCACATTAGTTTCGAGATGTATTAATGTTGCCTCAGTTATACATTTTCTATTAATTATTTCTACCATATGTGATTCTTCAATTATTTTTTGTTTGATTTTTGCCAAACGAACCATATTTTCAGCTGCGCAGTGTACCGTGCGTATCTTCCTAGATATACTTCAACCAGTAGTCTCCCACTCCAGCACGGTGCACTTTGTCCTACTCGAACACCAAGGCATTGAACTCGACAACGCCACCGATCGCCTCCGGCCATGGCATCAGGCTCACCCTGAGGCACCGCAGCTAGCTCCTCTCACCTCTCTGCTGAGTTCGCAGTTGATTTCTTATTGCGCAACTGATCATGGCCGCCTCTTCTTTGATTTCACTCAGGAGGTCACCGGAGTGATTGTCACGCCGGCGCCGGCGGGGCCGCAGCTGAAGCTCTACTCCTTCTGGCGCAGCTCAGCTCGCAGCGCGTCCGCATAGCCCTCAACTTCAAAGGTATCCGCCTTGACTTTTCACAGACTTGTACATGAGGGAATAGTCTTCTGCTTCAGAACTGAACGTAACAAAGACACAATTTGTTTGATGCATAAGGGTTGGAGTACGAGTATAAACCGGTGAATCTTCTCGCAAATGAGCAATCAGACCCAGGTACATAACTTCCATATACACGCCTTCATCATCAATGAAAAAAAATTGATTTAAATATCGTATAGCTCACAAAGCTTCAGGGCTGAACACAAGATTCATCGACATGTACGTATTTGGGGTATTGATGTTCAACGAAACGTGTTTCTGGCTGTAGAATTTGAGAAGTTAAATCCAATCAAGTATGTCCCGGCACTCGTCGATGGTGACGTGATTATCGCGGATTCCTTTGCAATCTTGCTGGTGAGACATGTGAAATCTTGCTGATCTGATTGTTAGTTCTCGTTAGTTTCAAGGTCTGAATGTCATAACAGCTATCATAAACTTCCTGCTCCATTTCTTGTGGTGGTAGTACCTTGAAGACAAGTACCCTCAGCATCCTCTGTTACCACATGACCCGGTTAAGAAGGCACTAAATATACAGGTACATTATTGATTGATGCCATCTAGAAAAATACATGACCATGAGATGTGTAATAATTTCAGCCAAATGTATCACAATCCTAGCTTAAATGAATGTTTGCCTGAAGGCAATTAAGCACTTTACATTGCTGATGAGCAAAGAAGGAATAAAGTTTGCCAGTGTCTATACATCTTGTGTATCTGAATGAAATCAATATAACCTTGTCGAGTTGCAGATTGCAAGCATAGTCGGCTCAAGCATTCAACCACTTCAAAACTATCCTGTCCTTGTGAGTTTGTTCACACTTCACAGGCACAACAAGTTTTTTTCTATTTGCACCATACGTATAGTTTCTTCCTTCATAATTAAAAGAATAAAAGAAATTTTGTTCTGACCCTTATTTGCAGAATTTTATTGAGAAGTTTGACTCACAGGAGACAATTAAGTGGACCCAACGTCAGATCAATAGGGGCTTCACAGGTTATGTACTCTCTCACCATTATTGTTGATTATGTGAAAATCTCAATAAAAATAAGAAAAAAATGAAAAGGTATAAATTGGAATTGCGATAGTTTAAATTCCTAGTATTCCATCTCAGTTTGCAGTGTTTTATTGAATTTCAGCTCTTGAGAAGTTGTTGAAAGGATGCACCACTAAATATGCCACTGGAGATGAAATCCAACTGGTCTGTACTCCAATCGACATGTCCCCCTTAATTTGTGCTTGATCTTAGTCATGTCATGTGCGGTATAACATACTTTCACTGTGTGGCTATTATTTTGCCCTGCAATTTTTTGTGTTGCTCACTTGTCTCTCTTGATCTGTGGATTGTTTACTTGCTGATACTCCACAATTCACAGGGAGACCTCTTTCTGGAACCCCAGGTGTACGGTGGTATTAAGCGCTTCGGGATTGATATGGTAAGCACCGATATCACATTATTGTCACGTTTTCTTGACATGAGCTGTAACATGTATTACACCTTAGGGTCTGTCATGCTTCAGCTACAACGGTGGTGCGCTTTCAGCGTTTCAGTAAGGGTGTTTTTGGTTGTTTGTACCAAATGGAATATGCATGGAATGGCTTAAGAAAAAAAGATATCCATATGTTTGGTTAGTGGAACTGTATTGTCTCATCCTTCATGGTAGGGTACAAATTTTGAGAAATATTCCTCTAGATACTAAACCATTTCATTAACCCAAAATAGTAGAACCATATAATAAGATCATCATATCTCATTCAACCTTATCTCACCAATCAATCAGACGTAAAATGTTCGGTAATATGTAACTCTTCACATGAAACTCTCTGCAGCTGGTGATAGAAGTACTAATGGGAGCTCCTTTTCTTTTCTTGTAGTCAAATTACCCTACCTTGGCAAGGCTCCATGAAGCTTACATGGAACACCCTGCGTTCCTAGCCGCGCTACCCGAGAAGCAACCAGATGCACCTTCCCCCTGAAGATCGATCGATCTACCTACCTACCTACCTACCTACCTACCTACCTATCTATCTATCTATCTATCTATCTATCTATCTATCTATCTATCTATCTATCTATCCTGCATGTATGTGCCCTACATGGAACACATCTGTTCTGTTCCTGCGCTTATCTGTCGCTGTAAAAATTACAGGCATGTAATGTTGACAAATATACGAATTCTGTGACTTTCCCTGAGTTTGGGCGCTGCTGTTGCAACTACTTGAGTTTGGGAATGCTTTGGCAAGACTGCTGTATTTTTCGTCATCGGTCAAATATTGGACTTGTCCGTCTTTGCTGTCCTGTAATCACTTGTACTGAAGTTCCTTAAGTACAATTTGTTGGCATCACCATACCACGACTCGTGATCACCCTTCCTTTCACTCTTTCGACTGGCAATCCCACCACCACCGCTCTAGTTCCTCTTGGCCAACTCGTCGTGCTCGTCTGCCCCTTCAACTGAACATACATGGAGCGGCATCCCCCCCCCCTCTTTATCTGATCGGTAATGATACCACCCGTACATCCGATAATTGTGTTTCACATCGGACGAATCGATACTCTACGCCGCATGCCTCCCCCTCCCCACTCCATCCGGTTCTTCTTCCCATATCTTGTTCTTCCCCATTACCCAACACCTCCCCACCTACACCTCAACTCCTCACTCCTTCCCCTATCCCCTCCGGTGGCTCGCCAGTTGAACTCCCGCCCCTCTCTCATGGGACCGCCTCCTTGAAGGCAAAATTAGAGATTGCACACCCGTTAGCATTGATTTGCATGAGTATATACTAGTAAGTTGCCCGTGCGTTGCAACGGATTTTCAAAAGATGACAATAGATCCTAAACCGTACAACAAACATTAATTTTCTAAAGAACAATGATGTTACAAGTATGCTCCGTTGAGCACTGAACAAACGCAATAAACAATTAAAAATGCAAAATTTAATATTATCCTTCTCCGTGGTACACTCCACAAACATTAACCCAGCCTCCCAGCTGTATATGCGCTCATCGATCATTACCAAGAGCAGAGTTCGTTTCCACCAATACTGCAAGTAATTGTTCTGACTTAACAACCATTTGTCCAAATCCCAACAATTGCAATAACTTGAATAACGCACAAAGAGAGTAGCTGACAGAGAATGAAATGATTAAAATTACAAGCACCGTATCACCACTATCTTATCCTTGTAGTGAGAGAACCATTCAATAGCCACAGCAAGCCGATTTCTGTGCCGTTGTTGCATCGGCTTCCCCGTCCGTTTTGATCTTGATAGTTCGATCCTGAAACCAAGAGATGATCAAGTAAGGCGCTATGCAGAAGAGAGTGCAAACATGTCAAACCAATGAGAAGGGTTGTATGTACCTCAGGCTTGGAATCAGTCTCTCAGAGTCTCTGTTTAATATCTCTTGCTATAGAAAAGAAAACCTGCTCAACATTCAGGTTTGTCTTGGCACTCTGCAGGAATAATAATATATAAAAAATTATGCATGGACAAGGAAGGCAAAAGTATGGACACCAATGTTTAGAAAAGTGCCGCATTAAGCAACATTAAATTTCACTGTTATGTAACAATAAAGGAATGCCAAAACAGAAGCTGTGAATTCTCACTAACCGTTTCAAAGAACGTGATCCCATATTCATCAGCAAGCGCTTGCCCCTTTGAAGTGGGCACAGCCTGCACGGAAGCAATTGAGCAGATAAGAGAGCTAAGATGACTCAACATGAATGAAGTAGTGGATGGGATTAAATTATACAAGGAACATTTCAGTTGGCTTGTTTGTTTTGGTTGTTTCAAAGAAAGGTGGAGCCGTGGAGTTTAAGGTAGGCAATCTGGTCATCTGCTTTTTCCGTAGAGAAGTTGTATATAGCATGATTAGTGAGACATGAAGCAACTTTGCTTGTTGCAGACCTAACAAACTCCTTACCATCTTTTTTTGCCCTGTAATCATATTCATATTGATGTCTGATAAAATGTGCTTCAACTACCCCAAGCTCACCAATTAATCAGCAAAATGTTGAGTAGCCTGAAATCATTGGTAATGACAAATATGACCCGTTAAGTATAAGCTCATCAGTTAAGCTAAGCACTAAGAATTCATGATGGCTCAATGTTTTGAGTTTTAAAATTATCAACTAAAATTTAAAGGAGGAAGAAGTGCTAATTAGGATTTGCATTCTGCAAACAATAGTAATAAGCACTATTAGAGAGCATACCTCTCAGCCGATGATTGAATGAAGGAAACTTTGTTCATGAAATAGCAACTCAAAGATTCATGAAACCAAGCTTCACTACGCCAAGAATATTAAAAATGGTAAGTCATGAAACAATAATTTTGTTGTCACACAAAAATTGATGGCGTAAAATAACAGAATGTGTCCATAGCAATGACAATCATTTTACGTAAATGTCTTTTGATCTCCTCGATCGCTCCATCCTAAAAACTTCAAATGGTAATACATGTCAAAAAATAAAAAAAATCTTGGTGGATTGCTTGTTCATGAGATGAGAAATTCGTGAAGTACTACATGACTACTATACAAACATTCAAGATGTTTAAGAAACACTAATGAAGGCATTATACACGTCAGCTGGATAACAACAGGGATTAGATAACATACATAGCCAGCAAGCAGTGCATAAACAAGAATAACTACACCATGTTCTGTTGCTCATCGAGATGCAATGATACATTTGCTCCATTTTGGAAAAGGAAAGCTAGTTTCATCTCTAAAAGCGCAAGATGGTTCTATCTTGCATTCTTGCCAACTGAATTCATGCATGGTATGACATGAAAAACAAGTAGAAAGCTCTAGCAGAACTATTCCTATCTGCCAAAAAATAATCCACCATCTGTACGCTAATTCAGATGTCTTACTTACGAGAGGTGCTTCTATGCTTTCCCTCCTAATACAAGTTGCACAAATCTTAAAGCAAACGAAGGGGTAAGTAATCCTCATCCACCCTTCATTCATGCTTTAATGTGTGTGCAACTTTAAAAGGGAAGAGCATAGAAGCACCTCTCCTTACTTATTCAATACCCAATGTAGAAACAGAGAAGCTAAGAAATTTTTTATTAAAAAAACAGGTACGAAATGTTTAGAAACAAAGGATTTCTTCACACTACACGTTAAACCATAATGATCCATTCAAGATATAGTTTTTATAATAAAACAATTTTGAAGTAAAAATCTACTCTGTTTACTAAAATTTGCTAGGCTACGACAGTTCTGTTGTCCATCAAATAAATATGTAATTCAGGATATGATTGCAAAATAGAATTTTAGCACTGTGTTGTCTATTAATGGACTCATCACCGAAAATCTCACCTGAATTCAACACCATGGAAGACGCAGCAACGGCCGCCGCGGACCTCACCATATCCAGGTTATCGACCGAGTTGTCCAGCATATCAACCGCCACCGCCTTTGCGCCGCCATGCGACGCCGCCGCCCTCTCAGCCTACCACCACCACACAAAGAACAAAATCAGATTGACCGCCCTAAAAATCTACAACATACAGACACATGCACGGCCATATGGCAACCTTCGCTGGGGCCATAGCGGTGGAGTGTCCTCTGCAGCCGACAGCAATCTTTCTCTTGAATAAGCACTTCAGCCAATAACTAATAAATCTAAGAACTCACTAAATATTTCACGAATGCCATGTTATTTCCTTCCTGGTCATAGCTCATCACAACAAAGCTCATATTAAAAGATTTGACCAGAAAATGAAGGCCAATTTGTCCAACATTACGTTGACCACACACACTTGCAAGCCAAACAAAAACCTAAACAAGCACTTGAAAACATACCCGACTATATCAAAGTGTTTCATACATTTCAGAAGTATACTGATTGGTAAGAAAGGAGCTTCGTTCTCATCGTAGAAGTTCATGCCAATGAAGTTTCCGCTAGAACCAATAAGGGGGCCACCAATACCAGCCTAGCACATAATTGCAATAACAATAAACAAGTGTGGCACTAAAGATTTCCAAATTCCCCATGTTATGGATATGGATCCAAGGGCATGAGATGCATTGTCCAACATAAACCAGCCACATGAAAGGATTAGCAACATAAACATGGCATACCACAATTTTAAGTGCTCAAATAAAGTTCCAGAAAAAAAGTGAAGAGAACAAACGGAGAGAAAAAGAATCAGACAGTGGAAATAAAAAACTCACGAGATATAACAGTTGGCATAGGATAGGAACGGGGATTTAGACTCATGCAGAACATGTGCGAGAGGTCTAGTGCAATAGGAATGAAAGGATTAGCAATGAATTTCATATGCAAGTTATAGGATGACGGGTGTTAAAATAAAACTAACCATATACTTTGGGCGGCGAATCTGAAAATGATAAGCCATGAATAGCATTAATACTACATTGCAAGTACTTGCACTATAATCCAAAAATCATTGGACACCTGAAATGTGATAGCACTTTGTTCACCTTCCAGCACAGAGTCAGAATGTGAGAGAGTCTTCTGCTTCTTACTTGTGCTTGCTCCTCCTACGCTTCCACATCTTCTATTCTTTCTCAACATCTTCTAAATCCTGTAGCAAAATAAAGTCCAAATCATGTAACCGTCCGCGACGGGGAGAAGAACAAACATATTAATCATGTAACCGGAAGCACTGGACTTGATCTGAGAGAGAGACAAGGGGGAAACCCTAGGGGAAGAAGCCGAGCACACACCTAGAAGCGGCATCGGAGATCGAGGGCGGTGGGGTCGTGAACCATCCGGAGGACGAGGGGGCGGCGGGTGCCCATCTCGACCTCGCGGACGTTGAAGCTGAAGCCAAGGAGGGCCTCCAGGAGGGAACTCTTCCCGTCCGATTGGCTGCCCACCGCCACGATCTCCGGGATCAGGAGCTTCTCCCCGAACGCCAACGCGCTCCCGCCACCTGCAGATGGTTGTACGCCTCGAACCGCGCCTTCGAGCCCGACACCGCCGTGACAGCCGCCATCGCTGCCGCGTCGACCACGGCCCGCCTGGTGGATGGGGACGGAGATGCCTTGGGACGCCGGGGAGGCATGGGGCTTGGACGGGGGGGGGGCGACGGAGAGGGAGGCGATGGAGATGCGGGGCGGTGGGGCGTGGAGAGGAAGGTAGCGTGGGGAGGGGACAGGTAAGTTACCAAGTTTTTCAAAATGATTGGAAGGGGGCACCATCAGTAGTCAGTAGATGGTAGAATGGACCACTGCCACCAACTGGTGCTTTAGAAGAGTAGAGATGGTACAAGGGTCAACTGAATTAGTTGGGATGCATACCAAAAACATAGCTAAAATAAACAGAGAAACCATCTTCTAATTAGTAGCGTGCTGATCTCCTAGCCAAACCGGCGTTGCTTGGCTAGACGTGACTCGCGCATTCATGTTACATGAATGTGTAATGTGCAAGGCTAACACTCCCCCCTCTCTCTCACAGCATGACTATGGTGAGCTCCGATCAAGCTGTTGCAGAGTGGTCCATTCATGCTCAAGGGAGGCCTTTCGCCATGGTTGGAGCTCATTCGAGGTCTCCCCTTTTTGAGAAGTGTCTGGAGCTCACTAGATTTGTTGTTGTCGTAGCGGCAACCTACTAGATCTAGAGGAGATGGGGGTGCAAATGATGAGTGGAAGACGCATTGGTTGAGGGTGCTATGGGCCGCATCTGCGCCATCTGCTCGCCAGTGATGGATCCGAGCATGCTAGGGATGGGGATGGTGGTGTGGGCTAGCCTTGTTCCCTTCCTCCTCTATGCTCATGTCTAAATGATAACATTGGTAAGTTGAGTTATTGTAGCAGTTGTTTTCAAATGTTACAGCACGAAACATCAAATGTTCCAGATATTCAATGGTTTTTTTTATTGTTGCAACAAGTTTTAATTTGAGAAGTACTTCTATACTCTCCCAGAAAAAATTGCACAAATCTAAAAGTACATGTACTAGTTAAGGCCAAGAGCAGATTAGTCACTCAAGATTATGAAGTGGGCCCATGGATCCGAAGCCCAATCTGAGGGCCCTAACCCAATGTCTCAACCTCCCCACGTTCCCCTTCTATCATAACCACTCGCCTCCTCCTCCACCCAACGTCCTCGCATCCTGCTCCACCTCCTCCACGCAACGTCCTCGCCTCCCCACAATCCTCTTTCTCGTCGTAACTACTCGTCTAACGCTCGGCCACCATCCGCCTCCCATCGCCGCATCCTCCCCCACCCTACCTGCATCGTCACTCCACTTCCCCCATGATCCCCTTCTCTCATTGCCACTACAACATGCACCTCCTCCACCCCGTCGTCGCTGCCACCTTTGCCCAAACTAGAGGTGCAAATTGGCTCTTTCTCCTCTACCACCTCATCGCCTCGCAGCGCACGAACTAGAGCCGCCCTAGCACTCCCACAGTGCAACAACTAGCTGCACTACAGTGAGGGAGAGCTATCCATCGATGGGAGGCCAGCGTTCATGTTCCAAATGTTCTCCATGTGCGTGCGCCGTTGGATCCCCTTAATCACCCTTGGAGTGTATGACAACATCCAATACTTCTATTGCCCCAGTCGCCTCTGTGCATGTACCTCTTGCCACACTAGAGCCGCCTGCCATTGGGGTCGCCGACTTAGAATCCTTAGTTGCAGTAGCCTCCTTCGATAGTAGCTTTTCCATTTGGTTGGTGGAATCACTTCTCTCCTCCCCTAATTGTTGAATGGCCAATGTGATGATACAAATGCTAGATTGGCCCCCTGTTATTGGTGCTTATCACCACACCATGCTCTGAATTCCTAAATAAGTAGTATGTGCATGTATTATTTACTTGAAATTATCTGTGATTCTTCGTTTGTTAGCTCACAGAATACGGTACGGAATTTGTTTTATAGGATGTTCTTTTTCAGCTATTTATGTGTGCAAGATGGTAATAGATTAATTTTTAAGAATCAAAACCTTTTTTATGATCCCTGATTATGGTTGGTTGGTTGACAATGGTGCTTTATAACTAGTCTCAGTTATATTGGGCCTTTTGAAGGACCATGTGGAGGTTCATCCATGTTTGTAATGAGTATTTGACTTTGTTTGAGCTAAGTTTGCTCAAATTTGAGTTTGGATTTGGATTGGATTTCTAAAATGAAGCAATTTGATTTCTTTCAGTCTTGAGCGGCACTACTAACGGTGATTGGGTGGTAGTGCCGGACGAGTAGCACTACCGGCTTTAAGGAGTAGTACTTCGGGCTGGTCGAAACTACCAATCGTATAACGGTGATAGTTATTTTCTAGAGAGGGGTGTATCTGGGAATTTTTGCTGACCGGCAATACCAACGGTCATGGGGCGGTAGTGCTGGTCGTGCGGTACTACCGGCCATATACTAGCGGTAGTACCGGCCTCGACTGCGAGGCACCCTGATTTTAATGCAAATTTTCTCTAATGAACGATTAATTGTATATTTTTATTGGGCAATGCTATGTGAAGGTTTTTCTTGTCTTTATTGAATGCAGGGTTTCAATTCGTGGTCATGGTGAGGTGAAGGATGGCCGGGACTAGGTGAGGAGCACCGGAGGTCTGGAAGGCTGGCGATCACTAGAGGATGGCCGAAAATGAAGCGGGTGCAACTCAAAAAAGTCAAGGGAACATTGTGGATGCTGGCTTGAAGCTATCAGGTCAAGAAACCCATTGGATCATGGGTTTTAGGAGATAGATTAGCGATCAAGTTAGCTTAGTAGATAAGACCCGGTTGTTAGTGGGTTTTGGGTTAGCCCAAGAGATAAGAGTGTGGGATCAAATCCTGGCTCTTGGACGGTAGCTTAGGCTTGAAGCACACCATCCAAGGGTTGAGGATGACTCTCTTACACTGTAAATAGAGGGGAGGGGGTTTGCTCTTCCCTATGCTTGTAAGAGGAATTCTTGTGTTGCTTTAAATGAAAGCTATGCCCACATGGTTGTGAGGCTTTGGAATTTCTCTTCTCCAAGCAATGCGAATTTAATTTTATGCAATTTACTTTCAACATTTAAATTATGCATTTACATTCTCGCATTTAAATTCCACAATTTAGATTTGCCTCCCCTCTTCTAATTGCTTGTGAATCTTCTTGCCGAAGATAAGAGATTGATTGGATGAATCTTCTTTGAGATTAAATCCCAATCCTTTAGGCAAACTCAAGCTCTACTTTGTGAGAAATTGATTTTTGTTCTATCATGGTGAATTCTTGGTAGGTCAGGTTTTGATGGTTGTCTTCGTGTTTTCTAACTTCTTTGTGACAAGTGGGAAGGTATCTAAGTCCGTCTTGATCATCAAAATTCCACGAGTAAGTCTAGATCAAAGATTTTGATTTTTCCTCTTCATAGTGCAATCTTCCTGTGATCCAAGAAAGGTCAAAACTTTGATGTCGATCTTATGGATTGATGGGTGGAATAAGTTCCTGACATCCTTGTGATCACATCTACTAAGTTGCATGCACTTTGGAACTATGGATTTGGAGTTACGTCGATTTTGGTTCAGAGTTCATCCTATTTTCCCGCTCTGTTCTTGAGCCCAATACTACAACCGTTTATGAGCAGTATTACTAGATATCCAACACTACTAGCCCTGCACCTACGGTAGTGCTGCTCTTTGCCAGATTTTGGGAGTTTTCTTTTTTTTCTTGTGTGTGTGTTTCTTGGTTGGTATCTTCTTGTCCAAGAGGTAGGGGAAATCTTATTTTGGGATCATTCCCATCTGATCGCCATTCCGATCTTTCAACTTTGTTTGTCTAACTTAATTGATTTGCTCACTTTGATTGATTGTCTTTGAAATTGTATATCCATAAGGAATGAAGACTTCATTTTTCTTTCACAAAATTAGTAGGAGTAGATTTGCTATTAAGTAATATTATGCTTGTTAGAACAATGAATCAAAAGGTGCTAGCGCTAGTTGCTAGGTGTCTATCTTGATGTGCTATATTTTGGTTATGATTGAAGTGTTTTTCTTTGAATACACATTTGTAACCACAATATGAGCATTCCATTATTTCTTGTCTTGTTTGTGTTGCTATCTTGGAGCACCTAGTGCACTGTTAATGTGTTGTCTTTTACCGGTAGCTGGTTCGATAACCCAAGAGATATAAAGAGCGTGTGACCACTACTGTATTCGATGCTAGAGGTAAAATTTTATTCCTTAGGTTGTCAATACTAAATTTTAATGAGGAAGAGATATGGAAAATTGCAACATGTTTATTTGATAGGATGGAAGAATTTATTAGCACGAGCGTTGAAGATGATAGTTAATATGGCGTTGGTTCTTCATATGACTCATTCACCGATAGTTTATCCAACTAAGAGGATGCCTTTGCACCAACTAAGAAACACAATTCTTCATTTGACCGATTATATCTATCCCCATCCTCTAAACGATCAAAGCTTGACAATCAGGTGTAGAACCGATGCTGGAGCCAATTATAAATTGCCAAATTTCTGACAAGTTTGACATCCTTTGTAATACTTAAAGCAATCTACCAAGATCATCACCAAAAATACCCTTTTGTGTCTTAGCAACTACTTCATTTTGTGAGCCGATTGGTGGGTTCCATAAATCCTTCATGTATCTCTCCCATTGCTACCTTGGCTTCTTACGTTCCAAGACACCTCGATAGCAGCCCTTGTAGTATCGATAATAAAGTGTACCATTGAGAAAAACATACTTGAAGGCCTGTCTTTTAATCTTCTTATCGGTGGGTCTTAATGGATCGGACAAATAATCGACTACCTTTGCACTCCAATCGCCTGTATTAGCACACATAACCTCCATATTTAGGATTGTTTTGTCCATTAGCTCATAGTTCTCTAAATGGCTGAACATTTTATAACCCAACACTTATTGTGCTAATAAGTTGGTCTTGCTATTCTTTTCACTAGGGGCATGAAAAATAGAGAAGGAACTGAATGAGCAAATTATATTGAGGAATTTTTTCAAGTATTTAACCAAGTTCTCATTATAGAAGTTATACTCCCTCTTTATTTGTTGAACTACCAATAAGGAGTCACCATAGGCCTCAACAGAGTTGACACCAATATTGTCAAGTAACTGTAGGCCTTTTAGTAATGACTCATATTCGCCTTGGTTATTCGAGCACCTGTAGTTTAGCTTGAATGCAAACTCAAAACTAAACCCTTTGGAGGATATTAATACTATGCTAATACCATCCCCTTGTCTGCATAGTGATCCATCAAAAAACAAATGCCAAGGTGCTATAGTGAGAAGAGCCGCCCAGATTGTCCTCGAGTTGTTGGATGAACAGTTGCTCCCGCCGGATTTGGATCCTAGCCACGCATCACCGGAGGTGATCCCGAAGCTAATACCCAAGCCCAATCGAGACAACTCTACAAACATCCAAACGACTCGACAACAACCCCGGTATTCCCCCGGTATGCGATCCGAAACTTCGCCAGATCCCCACATACCGGTTCCCAATGCCATATCAACATTCAATTCGCACAAAGGGGCATCGAGCCCCCAAGCTCACTACCAGAGACGCAAAAACGCGGAAGCATATGAACACACCACACGGCACAAAGAGGCCCAACAACAACAACCAACAAAAACGACCAAGCGAAAAGCAGACGATTTCCATTGCAGAAATAAAAGTGTGATTATACAACAAAAGTATTACCAACTATCCTACACAACAAAAGCAAAACACTCCAGGAGTGTCATGCCCTAACACTTTCAAGACACGCGATAATCGCGGCCTCTACTCGGTGCCCCGCCCGGTCACCGATAGGCAGTAGGGGCAAAACTCACACCCCGCTGGATCCTCACCTGAAAAACCATGAAAGCAGAAGCCTGAGTACAAAAGGTACTCGCAAGTCTTACCCGTGGTCCATATATGACCGACTCCAAAGATTATGCATTTGGATGTAGCAAGGAATAAGCTGAAAGTAGAAACGATTCTTGAAATGCTTAACATTTGTTGTTTAGTTACTTAAACTACTAAATTCTCAATTTTTTGTGTGGTCGTTAATGCACCTACCACTAGGTGAAGTTAACGATTAACAAACCACATCAATTAACCACATTCATTTCGAGCTCAAGCCCAACGGCGAACTTCAATTCAAGTTATTTACTACGTGTAACAGCAGTGACCAAGCGTGCTCATATCCGAGAGCGCGGCAATTCGAATCGTTTAATTAACCCTGCAGGGAAGCATTGATCACACGACATGTGCCACGAAGGAAACTCATGTCAACCCCCTCCCATCCATACTTACTCGCCGAAGTACCCTCATGGGTCCGAAAACCTAGCACCCTCTCGAGTAGCCCAAGCCCGGCTTGGCCACTCGAGAGCCGGCCTAGGCCTCGCCCTCATCATCACGCCCAACCGCATGAGGTCGTAGTCCTTCGAGTAAGCATGCGATAAAACAGGGCTTACCCTACCATAATCAGGCATGTGACCAACCAGTTGGTGCCCAGCCATGGTGCCACATCGGATCGGTCCTTAGCTGACTCAGGCGGGACTACCACATTTGGGTCTCCTTACCCAAATGCCCCAATTCTCCCGCCCGGTCTCCAATTATACCCTTTTTCCATAACATAACCATAAACAAGCAGTTCCATAGACTTTAATGTGTAAAACCTCAAGCAGTGGAACCATCCACTACTTGGCCCGAACCCGACTCCTAAGCACACTAAGCACGACACAATTAATACCCATAATCTAGCTCCAAGGGAGGTGTCTTCAAGTAACAATGAAAAGGGTACATGCAGTAAATAGGATCTAGCCTATCCCACACCTCAACTCCTAATGCAACACTTAACATCCAATAAGCAGTAAATTCACAAAAATAGATTTCACATAAGGTTCAAGATGCATAGGTGCTTGCCTTGTTCTTCTGCTTGCGGACCGACAGCAACTTGCCCCTCGGCAACTCCCTCAACCACGACGGTATCACCCTCCGTGGTTTCGTTTTCTACACGAATCATATGCAACAATAAGATGCATGCAATGCAATGAAAACAACTAGAATGAAAACCCCCGACGAAACGACGCCTTAAAGAACCAACGAGCGTAAGGACAGACCGGGTGAACCGGACGATCGGGTTTTATATCCGGACAGTCCGGATAGTCCGGACACTCCGGGTTGCCCATCCGGATACTCCAGACCTGGAGCATTCGGCACACACGACGTGAGGACGGGAGTCCTACCACTTTCTACGGCTTCACATCGACCCGATCCACGACTTTCCTACAACTTGCAAGCCGGGAGAAACCCCGAGCTAGCTCGAACCGCCAAGAAACGACGACATTCTACTAGCCCAACCAAGACTAGCTCCAAGCCAAGCAATGGCTTTGCTACCACCTGACCTATAACCTAGACAACCTACATTCCCAAAATCCAACCCCAAAACCAACCCAAGAACCACCACTTCCCAAAACCCTAGGACTCCAAAGTTCTTCCCCAAACTCTCAAACCCAAATCTAAGTCCCAAACCCACCATGGATGGCCTTAGAACCCAAGAAACCCACGAATCAACCCCCAAGAGAAAGACCTACCTCCAAAGGAAGATGGAGGAAAAACAACGCCGGGTAGAGGAAGGAGAACACCGGCTTGAGATCGAGCTAGGGGACGCCGGGGAGGAGCCACGGAGGTCACCGGCCGGTGGGAGCTCGCCGGAGTGGAGCTAGGGGTGGAGGAGAGGTGCTCCAAGGAGTGGAGTGTAAGATGATAAAAGGAGGAGTGGTGGAGAGGCTAAGAAAATGAACATGTATAGCCCCACCCCGACAAATCCGGATACTCCGGACGCTAACCCGGAGACTCCGGGTTAGGGCCCTCTGTAGAAAATTCCCGAACACCCCGGACACTCCGGACACTCCGGGTTGGGGTGCTCGGCCACTTCAACTCGGATACTCCGGACGTTTTGTCCGGACATTCCGGGTCTAATCTGGACACTCCGGATGTTTAATCCGGACACTCCGGATGTCCCAGAAAATTTAAAACTTGGGGCCTTGACATATAGACACTAGGTTAGTACCTGCATCAGTTCTATGTTCTGTTGTAAAATCAGCAACCACTTGTCCTTTGATGGATTTAGTCGATTCATAAATTAGGTCAAACTCAATAAGTGTGTAGGCCCATTTGCCGAGTCGACCTCTTAAAATCGGAGTCAAGAGCATATATTTTATTACATCAGTTTGGTAAACAACTTTACACGTTGATGCCAATATGTAATGCCTCAACTCTGAACAAGCAAAATATAAAGATAAGCAAAGTTTCTCCACAGAGGGGTACTTGGTCTCTGCATTAATTAGACATTAGCTTAAGTAGAATATAACCTACTTCCTTCCATTATTTTCTTGCATCAAAATGGCTCCAATTGTTACATCTTCAGCCAATATATAAAGTTTCAAAGGTACTCCCTTTTGTGGCGTATCCAAGACTAAAGGCTTAAACAAATATTCCTTTATACTTTTGAAGGCCTCCTGTTGATTGGCTCCCCATACAAATTCTTGACATTGTTTTAACTTTAGTATAAGGGTAAATGCACTGATTCAGCCAAACAAGTTAGAAATAAACTGCCTTAAATAGTTAATCTTGCTGATTAACTTTTGAAGATCATTTGTACATTCAGGAGGCATGGTATCAGATATATCTTTGACCCTTTGCTAGTTAACTTCAATTTCTCTTTCGTGAACCATAAACCCCAAAAATTGTCCAATCGATATTCCAAAAGCACACTTGTATGCATTCAACTTCAAACCATGTTCTCTCGTCTTCTTAAATACCCTTTCCAAATCGGCTAAATGTTGGTAATCTTCTCTGGATTTGACAATGACATCATTAATGTAGATTTCCACAATATGGGTGATTAACTCATGAAAAATGAGATTCATAGCACACTGATACGTTGCACCAGCATTTTTAAGCTGAATGTCATGACCACCCACTCGAACAAACCTAGGGCACCTAGGCACCAAGGCTATTTTGGGGTATCGGCTTCGGCCATGAATATTTGATTATAACTGGCATTCCCATCTAGAAAACTAATAACCCTATATCCAGATACAACATCGATAAGCACATCGGCTATAGGCATTGGATATTAGTTTTTAGGTGTGGCTTTGTTTAAATCTCTAAAGTCGACACACACCCTAAGTTTGCCGCTTTTCTTTATAACAGAATGATGTTGGAAACCCATTCAAGATATCAATAAGGCCTAATAAATTTTGCCTCCAACAATCGCCCAATTTTGTCTTTTATTTTCTCATATATGGCCTGATTAAATAGTCTAGGAGACTATTCAAATGGCCTATATCCCAACTTTATTAGCAACTAATGTTCAACTAATTATCGGCTTAAACCAGGCATCTCATGGTATTCTCATGCAAAACAACCTTTATAATTCCTTAAAAGAGTGACTAACCTTTCCTTGCATTCCATTGCTAACTTTGAGCTAACAGAAGTTGGAATTTTCCTATCGCCATCACCAATATCAACCTCATCCAACAAATATGTAGACATAATGTGGGGAACCATCCCCGTGACTCCGTTGATTCACCCAATTGCGCAACACACTCGAGTAAATCAAAGGAACCTCGGGCGTTCCGCATGTATGCCTGTGTTGGCCCCAGGAAAGTTAACCAACACATGCAACAATGCCCAACAATGTATCACAGCACATACACAATTAACGGAAGCATAAACATTTATATACATACCAAAAGTGGGACTGCTGTCCAAAACGACATATTTAGAGTTATTACATAAACATGGCAGCGGAAAACATAAAACAACAACAAAAGGCCAGCATGGTATGCCCCAAACCCTTAGGCAACCAAATGGAGGCAAGAACGTGCATCTAGTTACTAGCGTCGTCGATATCTGCCCGGTAAACATCCCCGGGTAGGACCTCGTCCTCACCTGCAGCAAGTGGACAAACTGATTGAGTACAAATAGTGTGCTCGCATAATAATATAAGTTGTATGCTGAGTTCTAGCTACATGTGGTTGCTACGTCACAAGAAAGGCACAATGTTAATTTCAGCATAAAACGATATTTGGGGTAAAAAGATAGACACGTATAGATTGAAACTTGCATTTAGCAAACCTTTTCAAAGTCTAATACATAGTATACATCATCATAAACATCTTCATCTCATGCCTCCAAGCATTCTCTGAACCATGAGTCCAACGCTCATGTTCGCTTACACCCACGGATACTCCAATATCCGTGAAGTTCCTTCCACGAGTACTCCAATACTCGCAAAGTTCTCCTCATGAGTACTCCAATACTCATGAGACTTGGTATCCCAGAGCATCCATTCTTACTCGGTCCATAATACTCACCCAGTGACTAACAACTTAAGAGATCGTCCTTGACCATGGACGCGGCTATTCGAATAGTTTAAACTCTGCAGAGGTACGACTTTACCCACACGACACACCACACTCGTAAGCCAAGCTATGAGCACAATTCCTTTGATGTGCCGGCCGAGGTAAACGTGACAAAACCATTTTTCAGTATGCATGGTAGTGTATTTAAACCACCCGGGTGACTGTGACCCTTGATCCCGCGTGCCCAGTGCTCTATGTATGTGGATCAAGGAGTACACTCGTTATTGAACATCCCTAACTCCACAAAGTTTGAGGGATTTCGAGGGACATTCCCCAACACTCCACAAAGTTCGAGGAACTCCCGCGGACCTTCCTTGACGCTCTACAAAGCTCAAGGAACTCTGAGTGCACGTGGTTTAAATACCCCTAGTCATACACAAGTACTTGGTTAAACCGGTCTCATAAATGGCGTGTGGTTCGCACGATAGTTACTTAAAGAAACGTCACCAGGATTTAATCTTTAAGGTCCTTAGCCAACATTGATACATAATAACCACAATTGAACCATCATCATCATAAACATTTTGATCTTTGCGACCGATGAACTAAGTCCATCTATCGTGGTTTCTAACGATGTTCTAAGCGTGACTAAGCAATTCACGAGAACCCATACATAATATTAAACCACCTAAGGCGACAACGGAATGTGAAAGTAACATGGCAAAGGTTGATATCATGTCAACATGGCATTAACTAGTCATTCTACCCCAACATAGACATATTTGAAAGTAGGCATGCAACTTGTAAAATAACCTCAAAGCATAATCACAATTAATAGGAGAAATTATGTTCAAGGAGTAAAGTAGTGCCTTGCTGCTCGGTTTGAGTTCGTAGACAACGTCGTACTCAGGAGTTTCTTCCGAAGCGTCAACACCTAGCGAGAAATCCAAATTTTAAATAAACACCAATTAAGAACCAAGCAATGAACAATGCTGAAATATGTTTAATCATGCATGAAATATTCATGATATGCCCTATTATTCATAATATGTAACTAGGAATTGGTTTGATTTGAGTTGAATTTTGAAATGAGACAAATTGGACTTTATCATCTACAGGCGGCAGTACCGGAGGTATAAGTGCGGTAGTGCCAGAAATGCGGTACTACTGGCCTTAACACGTCGGTAGCTAAATTCCAGAAGAGGGTGTTTTTGGTCCTCGCCGAGCGGTACCATCGGGTTTAGGAGCGGTAGTGCCGGAAATGCGGTACTACCAGCCCAATAGTGTCGGTAGTTATTTTCCGGAGGAGGGTGTTTTTGGGTCCTACGAGCGGTAGTACCGGTCATGTAAAGCAGTAGTGCTGAGTGGGCGGTACTACCGGCAATACAATCGGTAGTTATTTTACGTAAGCGGTGTTTCTGAATTTCTCGCATAAGCGGCAAGATCACGCGGCTAGCAGAGTGCCTTTGGATTTTGCGAGAAAACAGGATTTGGGTTTTATCTTGGGTTTCCGGATGGTGTTTGCATAATGTGCTCACATACTAATGGGAAATAGACTAAGATAGGGTCTTACCACAGCAAGAAGGCCTTAGTACTTGCGGTGGGGCTCGATTCAACGAAGAGCTCAAGAATACCGAATTGACGCCGGTCTTCGCTCGTCTCCTCCTATGCGCTCATTCGACAATGCCGGTGTTTCCTCGAGTCCACAACAGCTTGTCCACTCCTCCTCAAACTAGTGACATGGTGCACACCACCCGATCCAAAGTTTGATGATAGAGTCCATGAAGAAGAAGGAAATGGGTCTCAAATGGAGAAATTTCAGAACATGGAGATGAGTAAATCAATTAAAACTCACCCAATACTTGGTGCATCAAAAATCCATTTGGATAGATTTGAAGCTCTTGATCTTGGCTTCAAGTTGGTGTGACATGCACAAGCTCATACCAATCTTTGGATGGATTTTTGTGGCTTGAATGGAGGAGGGGAGGAAGTGTTCTTGCTCTCCTCCCTTGTGCAGATTTTCAGGTTGGGGAAGGGCAGAAAAATGGAGGTTTGAAGGAGATCCCAAGGTGGAGAATAGCCTTTTATATGGCTACCCTTCATTACTTACATGTGGGGTATGGTCCCACATGCCATAGAGAGGTAAGAAAGTAGGTATGGAGTAGGTAAAGTGAGAAAAGTAGAGTAGGTGTGTGCAGATTTTTCTCCCTCTCTCTTGCTAGTAGGGTCCACATGTCATAGGCTATGGGTGAAAGAAGCATGGGTATAAATGAGTAGCAGTTTTTAAATTTTCATGAACATTGTAAATTTATACTCATTTAACTAAAATGATGCTAGCATTTATAAAGTCTTAATTAAGTGTTAATCATGCCACTAATATGAATGATATGAGCATGCCATGCACAACTTAATTAACCAAATTAAATTTGGGCTGCCACACATAAAACCTTGGCCTAACTTTTCAGTCTCCTCAAAGCCTTCTATGGCATCATAGCTATCCGTTATTTGCCGATGGCTTTGCAATTTGTCGTGCAAAGCTTTCACTGCCGCTTTGGACATCGGCGTAGTATTTGATTTGTCCGATCAAATGTATTCGGCCTTACATTAACTAGGATGAGTCATGTCATTTTGATGTAGATGAAGTAGCAGTCATCAAGAGTTTTACCCGATATGCAGGATGCAGTCTTTGTAGTGCTTATCTTGAACTCATCAGGTAGAGAACACCATATTTTTTTGTAGAACAATTAACTATTTTTTACAAGAAAAGAATTAGTATGATGAGAAAAGAATGATCTATAGCTCATCTGCAAACTTTAATCAACCATTAGTATGATGAGAAATATTGAAATCATTAGTATGATGAGAAAAGAATGATTCCATTTACGATATCTTCATTTTTTTAATTTCGTCAGTTGAGGGTAATAAATGGCCTTTAGGTAGAAGTATTGTCGGGACCCCGAATTTGCAAATCCGGACCCTCTGTGTATTCAGCACTAGTCCAGGAACGCGCTAGTGCACACAGTCTTAACATCGGTAAATATCACAATCATACCATTCGATACTAGTAAAGTACTTTTATTTAAATAACCAAACTGGTTACTCGACCTTATGGTCAAGTCACAAATGCACACCTCGCAGGGCGAAACTCATTAAGAGAGAAATAGTAGCAGCGGAAAATCAAATAACTTCGTGGCGCCATCCAGTATACCACAGGCAATCGATCGGGCTCGCTTCCCTAAGTAGACGGATCCTCTGGGAGTTCCTCCTCCAAAGCTGGTGTAGTCTCCTCTTCAACTGGTGTTGTATTGTGGCAAGGGTGAGTACTTGGTACTCAGCAAGTCATGCACAGAATGCAGGCTAATATACTATATGCATGGCTTGGTACAAAGGAATAGCTTAAGGTATATTTGCGATGCAAGACATTTGACAAGTAACATAAGTAGATTCAAAAGCAGTAGAAACAAGTATAGCATAAATAACTTTTCAAGGAGTTTAATAAACATCTTTCCCATCCTAATCCATATTTCCATCAACATCATTATTAATCCAACCCAACCTTTCAATCCCAAGTTATCTTTGAGAAAAACTAACCGTTGACTGTAATTCCCGAGCGATGTCCAATACCGCGGACACGGCTATTCGAATAGATTCTATACTCTGCAGAGGTTATGCACTTTACCCACAAGATACAAATAAACACCACAAAGGCGAAGTTCCGTAATAAAGTCTTTCGGAAACCTCTAACAATACAAGTGGTCCTCCCTGTTATTGCACACTAACCCTTCCCTTAGCTAAGGCGAAGTTTAGGCCAATCAACCGTTAGATGGGTACTCAGCCTCAAATTTCCCGATGCACGCTCCCCGCATAACTTACACAAAGGGTGTAGTTGACCTCCCGAGGTCCCACAGTGCGTTATTAGCAACTTAGTCAACTAGGTTCGTCCCATTACAGACATGTGGTTGCACGTTAGACCCAGTTCAAAGGCTTGCAAGGTTAAGTCCTTAGGGTGACCAGGGCAAGACTACCCGAAGAACCAAATCAACATCCCCAAAGCCACAACTGCCCACTCCGATCATTCTTGCCACATGCCCCGGTCAAAAACTATTTATCAAACCCCAGTTGATTACCATGCACCACGTGCCATCAACATCACATGATACATTTCCAAAACAGGTTCAATATATCATTAAGTCAATATTAACATTTGTTTGTCCAAAATCATGTCATGAGCACGTAGCAGGTCTAAGCAGTTTACTACAACGGTCTAAAACCCATGTTCGCAAGTTAATAATGTCCAACTAGTAAACCACAACTAGGGTGACAAGGGGTCATGGCTCATATTTAAGTAATCAAGGTGTCATACAGCAAATTGGTATTTATCTAATTCCCCAAATTTAAATAAAGTATTTTCTAATTGAACTAGCATGCAATAGGTTAAATCAAAATAGATTTTCAAAATAGGATCAACATGGTCAAAGCACAACTTGCCTTCAAAAAGTACTTGTTCTTGGTCTTGAGTTGGATCCTGAGTCAATACTTCTCCTTCGAATCCTTCCGGCACTTCAACGTCTACTCGTAAAGCGTGTAAATAGAAAATACACAAATAAACAATAGGCAAAAAGTGTCCAAACATCCAAATAAAATCCATAAACAGAGAGAACATAATTTTATGAATTTTTAGAAACTGGAATCGTCAAATTTGGAGTTAAAACGCAAAAGTTATGATTATTTAAAGTTTAAATAATCAATTAAATAATTTTATAGAGAAAAACTTTAGTCCAAAAATTAAATAAAATTCATATTTAGGTAGATCTCAATTTTATACAAATTTAGAAATTTGAATCACTCAAATCGGAGTTGAAACGCAAAAGTTATAAGCGTTTGAAGTTTGAATCAAAATCTGAAATCATTATTTCGAATTAATAAATCATTTTCTTTTCGGAAATTAATTATTGGCGTCAGCCTGGACACGTGTCATCCTGTGATTGGTCCACAGTGACTCATCGACGCCAGCATCGAACGGCCTCCATGATGACGCCAAAGATGACGTCATCATGCCACGTGGCACCACTCAGGTGTCGCCACGTGTCCTGGCCCATGGATCGGGTCCACGCGGCACGGCCCACGGTGGATCGGCGCCGACGGCTTGCGCGGCCGACATGCGGGCCGCATGTCGGGCCGCCCACGTGGCGCCAGACGATGCGGCGCGCCTAGGCTACGTGGGCAAGATCGTGGTCCGCTCATTTGAAAATCAACGCCGCGATTAGATCCAGGGTTAACACGTTGAAAACTACTCGATGATCGTGGGGCCGCTCGATCTAGATCGGATGGTCCAGATCTAACCCTACGATAACACCGCTACGGCCTGAGGTGATCGTGGGGCCGCTGGATCTTGATCCAACGGTCCGGATCCAATCGGGTTTGGAAGCACGTGACTCACCGCTACCATTCGACGGAATCGGACGGCCCGTAAGCTTCGTGATCGGGTGATGGCGGCGCCGGGCGGGCTCGGCACGGAGACGCAGGACGGGCGACTCTTCCGCGGCGGGCGCTTCCGAGGGTCTCCGGCGAGGTGGATGGTGCGGTCCGATGCGCCTTGCTCGTGGCGGTTCCAGATCTGGGCTTCAACACGTCGGAGACGGTTTGATCGGGCATGCGGCGCATCGAACCTGCGGCGAAGCCCTAACCCTACTACGGCGAGCAATTCTCGACCAAGACGGCGCTCGCGGCGGTGGCTTGGGGAAAAAGGGGCGGCGTCAAACGATGATTCGGGGGCGGGTCCACGCCTTAAATCGCCTCGACGTGCGCGCAAATCGAACTCCTAACCATGTCCCGCTTGGTCACGGCGGAGCTCTCGGTGGGATTCGAATGGAGACGATGGCTGGGGACCGTCCACATGTCGCGATGAGCGGCTACGATTGCTCACGCGCGAACGGATCCGACCGGACTCGGGCTCGAGCCGGTGCGATCCAATCCGGACCGTTGGATCCCGATCCAACTGGCCGGATCGATGGGTTAGAGTGGGTTTGGTCGAGTCGATCGGCTCGGTCGGACTCGAGTCCGACTCGGGTTCCAACTTCGGTCGGATGAACAAGATTTCGACCCGAGTTGAATTTCCAGCGATTTAATATTTAAAATAATTCCCGATAATTCATTTAATTCATTAAAAATAGCAAAAGACTCAAAAATTCCTGTAAAATTCTGGAAAATATTTTAGGGTATTTGGGACTCAAATAAAATATTTCCAACAAAATTTTATTTGCAAAGTTTAATTCTTTAATTATTTCAAAATGGAATAAATTCAAATAAATTCCAAATAAATCCAAATAAATTCCAGAAAATTCCAAAATTCACCAAAGTGCCAAATCACACATGAATTTAAGAAAAGCAAAATTTTGGGGTGTTACAAACCTCCCCTTAATAGAATCTCGTCCCGAGATTCGTGGCTTACTACGAATAGGTTTGGAAACTCTTTCTTCAAATCCTCTTCGCGCTCCCAAGTCGCTTCGCTCTCTGCATGGTTGCTCCACTGCACTCTACAGAAACGGGTTGACTTGTTTCTAGTTTCTCGATCCATTGTGTCTAAAATCTTCACGGGATGCTCCTTATAAGTCAAATCCTCTTGCAACTCAATTGACTCTAGCGGTGTTCTGCTCCTCGTACTCGGAGACACTTCTTCAACTCGGGACACATGGAATACGCCATGTACTCCTCGCTAACGATCGTGGCAACTCCAATGATAGGCAACTTCGCCTCTGCGGCTCAAAATCTTAAATGGTCCGACATAACGGGGTGCGAGTTTCCCTTTGGCATGGAACCTCTTAACTCCCCTAAGAGGCGTAACTCTGAGGTATACAAAATCTTCCGGTTCAAAACTCAAGTCTCGGCGACGGTTGTCAAGATAACTCTTCTCGTCGTGATTGGGCTATCTTCAACCTTTCCCTAATCACGGCAATCGCTCTTCACCTTTTGAAGAATATCTCGCCCAAAGACACATCGTTCAATTGCCTCATTCCAATTCAATGGTGTCCGACAGGGTCGACCATACAAAGGCCTCAAAAGGTGACATCGTAAACTAGCCTGGTAACTATTGTTGTAACTGAACTCGGCATACGGCAAACTCTTATCCCAAGAGGTAGCATAAGCCAATGCACAAGCTCTTAACATATCCTCCAGAATCTGGTTGACTATTTCGGTCTGTCCATCCGTCTGTGGATGATAGGCTGTACTAAAGTTCAAACGGGTTCCCATGGCTTCATGCAACTTATTCCAGAACCTTGAGGTAAATTGGGTACCTCTATCCGATACGCTCCTCTTTGGCACACCGTGCAAACAGACGATCCTGATCATGTACAACTCTGCTAACTTATCTCCCGAGTAGGTGGACTTCACAGGGATAAAATGGGCTACTTTGGTCAAGCGATCCACTATAACCCATATGGAGTCATAACCTCCTTGAGTCTTAGGAAAACCGGTAATGAAATCCATTCCGATTTCCTCCCACTTCCACTCAGGTATTTTCAGCGGCTGTAGCAATCCTGCTGGTCTCTGATGCATTGCCTTGACTCTCTGGCATACGTCGCACAATGCGACATGCTCGGCAACTTCACGCTTCATACTCGGCCACCAGAATCTTTCCTTCAAATCCTGATACATTTTGGCGCTTCCAGGATGAATTGAATACTTGGAGTCATGGGCTTCCTCCAAAATCAGTTGCTTTAATTCCTTCTTGTTGGGCACGCAAATCCGATCCTTCATCCATAACGTGCCTTGCTCATCCAACTTGAAATCCTCTGCCTTGCCTTCCTCCTTGATGGACTTAATCCTGCGGATCTTGTCATCATCCTTCTGTCCTTCCCGGATCTGGTCCTCTAGGGTAGGCTTTACTTCTAATGCGGCCAAGAATCCGCTAGGTACCACCTCAATCTTCATTCTCTAAAAATCCTCACATAGCTCATCCTGACTTGTGGCTAGCAACATACTCACGGTATGGCTTTTCCGACTCAAGGCATCGGCAACTACGTTGGCCTTCCCGGGATGGTAATGGATTTCAACATTGTAGTCCTTGATCGACTCTAACCATCTCCTTTGCCTCATATTCAGATCTGACTGGGTGAATATGTACTTAAGGCTCTTATGATCCGTATACACTTCACATCTGTTTCCAATCAGATAGTGACGCCATATCTTCAAGGCATGCACTACGGCAGCTAACTCTAGGTCATGTGTCGGATAATTCTCCTCATGCGGCCTCAATCGCCTTGATGCATAAGCGGCGACCTTTCCATTCTCGACAAGACACATCCAAGTCCTTGGCGCACGCGTCACAATAAATATCAAAGCCTTGAGCAACATCCTAGAGAACTAACACCGGTGCCGATGTCAATCGCTTCTTCAGCTCCTGAAATCCTTTCTCACATTCTCGACGTCCATGCAAACTTCTTCTCCTTTTTCAAAGAATTGCGTAAGAGGTTTCGCAGCTTGTCGAAAGCCTTCAATGAAACGGCGGTAGTATCCTCGCCATTCCGAGGAAACTCCGGATCTGGGTCACGCCTCTACTGCCTCCCAATGTAACACAGCTTCTACCTTGCTTGGATCTACTGGCGACTCCTTCAAGGTCATTACATGTCCGAGGAATTCTACCTTGTCCTTCCAAAAATCACACTTGCTGAACTTGGCGAAGAGTTGCTGTTCCCTTAGCTTTTCCAAAACTCGCCTCAAGTGTTCGGCATGTTCATCCTTTGTCTTGGAGTAGATTAGGATATCGTCTATGAACACGACAACAAACTTGTCCAAATACTCCATGAACACCTTATTCATCATATTCATGAAATATGCTGGCGCATTCGTCAGACCAAAAGACATAATCAGAACTCGTAATGTCCATATCTTGACGAGAATGCAGTCTTCGGGATATCTTCTGATCGGATCTTCAACTGATGGTATCCCGATCTCAGATCAATCTTGGAGAAAACTCCGGCTCCTCTCAGCTGATCAAACAAATCATCAATCCTAGGTAGCGGGTACTTATTCTTCACGGTGACTTCATTGAGTGCACGGTAGTCGATGCACATCCTGAAACTCCCGTCCTTCTTCTTGACAAACAAAACTGGTGCTCCCCACGGCGATGAGCTCGGTCTGATAAATCCCTTTTCCATTAATTCTTCTAGCTGTTTCTTCATTTCTACCAACTCCTCGGTGGACATCCGATAGGGTCTCTTTGCTATCGGCGCTGTACCAGGTACAAGCTCTATCACAAACTCTATGTCCCTGTCTGGCGGCATACCAGGTAGATCGTCGGGAAAAACATCTGGGTACTCATTTACTACTAAGACATCCTCTATGCTGATTGCCTTGGTACTGTTAACCATCATCTGTCCATCTCTAACTGCAGTGGCTTGAAATTCCACTTTCTTTCCACAAGGGCTCTCAACTGAGATAGTCCTTCGTCCACAATCCAATACGGCATTGTGCTTGGATAACCAGTCCATTCCCAAAATAACGTCTAAGGTCTGGGTCTCCAAAATTATAAGGTTCGCTAGGAACTCTATTCCATCTATTAGTATTCTCACCCCGGAACATCCTACTTTCGTTCGGAGTTCGGAACCAGGGGTTTGAACTAAAAGCATGCACTTAAGTCTTGAAATTCCCAAATCATTTTTAGCAGCAAAGCCTTGCGAAACAAACGAATGCGAAGCTCCAGAGTCAAACAAAATCAAGCAGTGTATCGAGTTAACAAGTAACTTACCCAAGACGACGCCTCAGTAGCATTCTCGCAGTGCATCTGCGGTGACATGGTTGACTCACCTCTCACTACGGCCTGCAGGGTGTGGCTCTGGTGCCGGGCGCCTTAGCTGGGTGGTTCCTAGATTGAAGCGAATCGGGGTCACTCTGCTGTCTTCTTCTGACAATCGTTGGCAAAGTGTCTGGCTCGTTGCGATTGTAGCAGCGTCTCATCGTTTCCTTGCCGATCGCTCGAGCAGCGTTTCTAGCGGGTCTGGGTGCCGTAGTTCGATTGACGGGTCTTGCGTGCGTGACGGTGTCCTTGTTGCATTTTGTGGCTGAAATCAAGAACTGATTTGGTGCAACTCTCGACGCCGCTATGCGTTCCCTGGCGTGATCCTCGCTGTTGCATTCTCGCGCTTCTGTTCTCATCCAGATTCCTTGCGCTTGTCCTCAAGAATAAGCGCCTTATTCACCAATTCTTGGAAATCTGGGAAGGTGTGGGTGATCAATCCTACTTGCAATCCGAAGTTAAGTCCCTTCATGAAACGAGACTGCCTGGCTTTATCTGTCGATACATCCTCAAAGCGTAGCGTGCTAGCCGTGTGAACTTGTTCAGTAGTCGCCACCGATCGATTACCTTGCTTCGCTGCTCAACTCTTCCTTCTTAAGGTCCATGATTCCTTCAGCACGTGATACCGACGGAATGCGGCCGTGAACTCTTCCCAAGTGATATCTTGAGGGTTCTCTTGTGTGGCACAGAAATTCTCCCACCATTCTGGCGGTCGTTCCTTCCAACCGATGAGAAGCGTAGAGTACCTTCTCATTTCCTATGCATTGAGCTATGTGTAGCTTCCTCTCAATTGACCTTAACCAATCATCGGCCTCCAATGGATTGGCATTCCTGAGAAAGTGGGTGGGTGAGTCCTCATGAACTCGACAGCCTTGTATTCTGGCGTTGTCCCCGATTGGCTTGATTAGTGTGGCCTGAGCGAGGACGTGTTGCATTTGTTGCATCATAGCATGCATCAATCGAGTCTGAGCAAGAAGAAATGCTCCATATTTCTGCATCTCTACTGGCGGTGCTGGTGCTCCATCATTGGGGTTTTCTTCTGGGCGAGAACCACTTCCATTGCTTCCAAAGTTTCCGCGGGTGTTCACCATCTGTCGATTTGCTCTAAGTTTTAGAGATGAGGGGGAATCAAGAATAGACAAGTAATATGGAACTTATGCGGGGCGAAAGGTGTAACTTTAAGGTCCAATTTTATTAACTAATGATATTAATAACTTGGTATGGTTGCTTACAATGCCTAAGGGCCTTGCAACACATCGCACACTCAAAGAAACAAGGAAAATCCAAATCGAACTAACACCGGAGCCTATCGCCTAAAGGGTGACTTCTTTATCCTATGACGCGACTCGGCGAAGGAGTCTCACTATAGAACCTACGCCACTCATCGAAAACCTCCACGGCTTGGGTACGGATGTCGCGGCATAGGCGCGAAACGATTGCCATGTCCAAAGAATCGTGTCATCTGTGGTAGTCGAAGAAGCGTTGTCCTCATCGAGATCGACTCCTCCGGATCTGGTTCGTGTAGCTCGAGTAATCGCCTGCTCGTTACGGTCCGTATAAAGCCGTCTCTAACTCTCCAATCCTTTGCGTAAGGTGGGACACATACTCTTGAGCTTCCCGCCATCTGTTCTTTTCGCCGTGATCTCCTTGCGGGCCTTCTGTAGCTCTTTGCTTGTATCATCTAGTACATCCTCCTGGGCGACAACAAATCGTGCCAACTGTGTAACCATGGCATCCTCATCCTGAATCGCCTTTGGGTCAAGAAGGTTATCGCTGCGCGGATGATAACGGAACACCGTGCTCTCCAACTCTCTGGCGTAGATACGGGTAATGTGCCGCATTGCTCGCCGTGATACTTCTTGGATACCCATCTGCATTGTAGACCTCCTGGCGGTCAGGTGTATCGGGCGATTGCCTGGGCCCTTCCTCCTAGCAGGTACCTCAATCTTCACGTCACAAGCCTTGATCAATCCTGCTTGTCTGATCACTTCCACTTGGCATTGCGGCTTTTCAAAATCCCCGAGAGTTTGTAGCATATGCCAAAGTTCTGCGGCGTGACCAACCCCCAGATCAACGTAGTTGAAC
Organism: Rhipidocladum racemiflorum; assembly: GCA_036346355.1. NCBI lineage: Eukaryota > Viridiplantae > Streptophyta > Magnoliopsida > Poales > Poaceae > Rhipidocladum > Rhipidocladum racemiflorum. Next base: position 1,731,191 of record JAYEVF010000028.1, read on the forward strand.
TCTTCCTCCATCTGTCACAAGAGTGCTCACGTAAGAACTCGAAAATTTCAAATCGTGACAAGGTAAGGAAAAATTCAGCAAGAGGCAAGAAAAGAGAGAAGGGGATAAGTCGAGATGTCATTTCTTGTCTTGACAAACTTTTAGCTTTAGAAAATAGGTTTTATCCTCACTACGACCATTCTAGCTTAGGGTTGAGCCTACGGTCAGTATGGCTCTGATACCACCTCTGTCGGGACCCCGAATTTGCAAATCCGACCCTCTCAGGTATTCAGCACTAGTCCAGAACGCGCTTAGTGCACACAGTCTTAACATCGGTAAATATCACAATCATACCATTCGATACTAATAAAGTACTTTTATTTAAATAACTAAATCAGTTACTCGACCTTATGGTCAAGTCACAAATGCACACCTCGCAGGGCGAAACTCATTAAGAGAGAAATAGTAGCAGCGGAAAATCAAATAACTTCGTGGCGCCATCCAGTATACCACAGGCAACTGACTGGGCTCGCTTCCCTAAGTAGACGGATCCTCTGGGAGTTCCTCCTCCAAAGCTGGTGTAGTCTCCTCTTCAACTGGTGTTGTATTGTGGCAAGGGTGAGTACTTGGTACTCAGCAAGTCATGCACAGAATGCAGGCTAATATACTATATGCATGGCTTGGTACAAAGGAATAGCTTAAGGTATATTTGCAGTAAACAGCATTTGACAAGTAACATAAGTAGATTCAAAAGCAGTAGAAACAAGTATAGCATAAATAACTTTTCAAGGAGTTTAATAAACATCTTTCCCATCCTAATCCATATTTCCATCAACATCATTATTAATCCAACCCAACCTTTCAATCCCAAGTTATCTTTGAGAAAAACTAACCCTTGACTGTAATTCCCGAGCGATGTCCAATACCGCGGACACGGCTATTCGAATAGATTCTATACTCTGCAGAGGTTATGCACTTTACCCACAAGATACAGTCAAACACCACAAAGGCGAGTTCCCGTAACAAAGTCTTTCGGAAACCTCTAACAATACAAGTGGTCCTCCCCGGTTATTGCACACTAACCCTTCCCTTAGCTAAGGCGAAGTTTAGGCCAATCAACCGTTAGATGGGCACTGGCCTCACCCCGAGACGCTCCCCGCATAACTTACACAAAGGGTGTAGTTGACCTCCGAGGTCCCACAGTGCGTTATTAGCAACTTAGTCAACTAGGTCCGTCCCATTACTGCACATGTGGTTGCACGTTAGACCCAGTTCAAAGGCTTGCAAGGTTAAGTCCTTAGGGTGACCAGGGCAAGACTACCCGAAGAACCAAATCAACATCCCCAGTGCCACAACTGGCCCACCTGATCATTCTTGCCACATGCCCCGGTCAAAAACTATTTATCAAACCCCAGTTGATTACCATGCACCACGTGCCATCAACATCACATGATACCTTTCCAAAACAGGTTCAATATATCATTAAGTCAATATTAACATTTGTTTGTCCAAAATCATGTCATGAGCACGTAGCAGGTCTAAGCAGTTTACTACAACGGTCTAAAACCCATGTTGGCAAGTTAATAATGTCCAACTAGTAAACCACAACTAGGGTGACAAGGGGTCATGGCTCATATTTAAGTAATCAAGGTGTCATACAGCAAATTGGTATTTATCTAATTCCCCAAATTTAAATAAAGTATTTTCTAATTGAACTACCATGCAATAGGTTAAATCAAAATAGATTTTCAAAATAGGATCAACATGGTCAAAGCACAACTTGCCTTCAAAAAGTACTTGTTCTTGGTCTTGAGTTGGATCCTGAGTCAATACTTCTCCTTCGAATCCTTCCGGCACTTCAACGTCTACTCGTAAAGCGTGCAAATAGCAAATACACAAATAAACAATAGGCAAAAAGTGTCCAAACATCCAAATAAAATCCATAAACAGAGAGAACATAATTTTATGAATTTTTAGAAACTGGAATCGTCAAATTTGGAGTTAAAACGCAAAAGTTATGATTATTTAAAGTTTAAATAATCAATTAAATAATTTTACAGAGAAAAACTTTAGTCCAAAAATTAAATAAAATTCATATTTAGGTATACCTCAATTTTATACAAATTTAGAAATTTGAATCACTCAAATCGGAGTTGAAACACAAAAGTTATAAGCGTTTGAAGTTTGAATCAAAATCTGAAATCATTATTTCGAATTAATAAATCATTTTCTTTTCGAAATTAATTATTGCGTCGGCTGGACACGTGTCATCCTGTGATTGGTCCACGGTGACCTGCTGACGCCAAGATCGAACGGCCTCCATGATGACGTCGGCATGACGCCATCATGCCACGTGGCACCACTCGAGTCTTTGCCACGCGTGTCCGGCCCATGGATCGGGTCCACGGCGCACGGTCCACGGTGGATCGGGCGCCGCGGCTTGGTGCGGCCGACATGCGGGCCCGCATGTCGGGCCGCCCACGGCGCTTGCACGATGCGGCGCGCCTAGGTTACGTGGCAAGATCGTGTCCGCTCATTTGAAAATCAACGGCCGCGATTAGATCCGTGGTTAACACGCTGAAAACTACTCGATGATCGTGGGCCGCTCGATCTAGATCGGACGGTCCAGATCTAACCCTACGATAACACCGCTACGCCCCGAGGTGATCGTGGGCGTTGGATCTTGATCCAACGGTCCGTATCCAATCGGGTTTGGAAGCACGTGACTCACCGCTACCGCTCGATCGAATCGGACGGTCCGTAAGCTTCAGACTGTGATGGCGGCGCGGCGGGGCTCTGCTACGGAGACGAGGACGGCGACCTTTCGCGGCGGCGTTTCCGAGGTCTCCGCGAGGTGGATGGTGCGGTCCGATGCGCCTTGCTCGTGGCGGTTCCAGATCCGGGCTTCAACACGGCGGAGACGGCTTGACGGCGCGCGCGCGACGAACCTGCGAAGCCCTAACCCTACTACGGCGAGCAATTCCTCGGCCAAGACGGCGGCTCGGGCGGTGTGGCTTGGGGAAAAAGGGGCGGCGTCGAACGACGATTCTCGGGGACGGGTCCACGCCTTAAATACTGCCTCGACGTGCGCGCAAATCGGAACCCTAACTGCGGTCCCGCTTGGTCACGGCGGAGCTCTCCACCGGAATTCGGAACGGAGACGATGGCTGGGGACCGTCCACGTGTCGCGATGAGCGGCTACGATTGCTCACGCGCGAACGGATCCGACCGGACTCGGGCTCGAGCCGGTGCGGTCCAATCCGGACCGTTGGATCCCGATCCAACGGTCGGGATCGATTGGGTTAGGAGTGGGTTTGGTCGAGTCGACTGGCTCGGGTCGGACTCGAGTCCGACTCGGGTTCCGACTCGGTCGGATGAACAGTACTCGACCCGAGTTGAATTTCCAGCGATTTAATATTTAAAATAATTCCCAGTAATTCATTTAATTCATTAAAAATAGCAAAAGACTCAGAAAAATTCCAGAAAAATTCTGGAAAATATTTTAGGGTATTTGGGACTCAAATAAAATATTTCCAACAAAATTTTATTTGCAAAGTTTAATTCTTTAATTATTTCAAAATGGAATAAATTCAAATAAATTCCAAATAAATTCCAAAAAATTCCAAAAATTCACCAAAGTGCCAAATCACACATGAATTTAAGAAAAGCAAAATTTTGGGGTGTTACATGTATTAACTTCTCTTGTAATAATAGATCAAAGATGTGATAACACTTTGTTATGTCAAAGACATACTTGACTTATGACTGGTTTTTGGTCGGCTTAAGCCATGAACAAATTAAAGACTTCTTACTCCCCTTAACCCATTTGGCTATTTTTATTTCGGCGTCATCATTGTCAGATGAATCATTTGAGTCATATTCGATGAGATTGACATTAGTTTTCTCCTGGTCCTTATTATTTCTGAATTTATATTTAAAACCCTTGTTATTAGAGAAAAGGCCTTCTTGAGCTGATACTCGATGCAGGAGATGACTTAAATAGGTGAATTCCTGCCCACCGAATTTTTTCATCAATTGAGGCATCAATCCTTGGAAAGTTAAATCCGCTAACTGACTATCAGGCAAAGTAACACTAAAACACTAATTTCTAACCTCCCTAAACCTCTTAATATAATCACTTACTAATTTCTTGAAGTTTTATCAGACAGAACTTAAATATGAAATTCTAATTTCTAAACTTCCACGTAAAAGTACTCATGAATCGGCTTTTCAAATCGGCCTAAATATTGACCGAATTTGGGCTAATGTAGTAAACCGTAAAGGCTACCCTTGACAAAGATAATGGGAATAATTTTACCCTCAAACCATCAGTGGGTTGCCTCTCCACATTACGTAATAAAATGCCCAATATGTTCCAAGGTAGTAGTAGAATCGTCCCCAAACATTTTGCTAAATCAGGAACTTTGAAGCTATTAGGATATAGCTTCCGATAGCTAGTGACCCTTCCCTTTGGATGTATGCCAAATTGGTCTCGTAATATTGCGGTTATTTGATCGACCCAAGGGGCTGTATTAGCCGATGGTAGTTGTGGTGGTGGTGGTGCTTACCAACTACGATATTAGTTGGCATATTGCCTTGCAGGTGCTGGCTCAGCTTGGTACAACACCTGTGTTGGCTATGATTGGTAGGGATGTTCATAGACAATGTTTTGCCTCCTAGACATTGACTCTAGAAGAGGAACAAAAGGTTTTGTGTAGGTCATGACTCTGTATGGGGCTAGATTCCTCTACGAAATCAGCTTAGTATTGTCGGGACCTGAATTTGCAAATCCGGACCCTCTGTGTATTCAGCACTAGTCCAGGATCACGCTAGTGCACACAGTCTCAACATTGGTAAATATCACAATCATACTCAACGAAATAGAAAATACCTTAATTATAGTAACCAAACTGGTTGCTTAACCTTTAAGGTCAAGTTACAAAAGTACGCCTCGCAGGGCGAAAGTTTAATAAAAGAGAAATAATAGCAGCGGAAAAATAAGATAACTTCGTGGCGCCATCCAGTATACCACAGGCAACTGACTAGGCTCCCTCCCTAGTTAGACGGTTCCTCTTGGAGCTCCTCCTCCAAAGCTGGTGTAGACTCTTCTTCAACTGGTGTTGTTTTGCGGCAAGGGTGAGTACTTGGTACTCGACAAGTCATGCCTGAGAATGCAACTAATATACTACATGCATGGTCTATTACAAAGGAATAGCTCAGGGTATAATTGCAAGTGAAACAAAGATTTGACAAGTAACATAAGTAGATTCGAAAGCAGTAGATAGAAGTTTAAGATCAATAACTTTTCTAGAAGTTAAATAAACATCTTTTCCATTCCTAATCCACATTTCCATCAACATCAATATTAAACCAAACCAAGCCCTTTAAGTCCAAGTTATTTTCAAGAAAGTCTAACCCTTAACTGTAATTCCCGAGCAATGTCCAATGCCGCGGATACGGCTATTCGAATAGATTTTACACTCTGCAGAGGTTTTGCACTTTACCAACAAGATACAGCCAAACACCACAAAGGCGAGTGTCCGTAACAAAGTCTTTCGGAAACTTCTAACAGCACAAGTGGTCCTCTCCGGTGATTGCACACTAACCCTTCCCTTAGCGAAGACGAAGTTTAGGCCAATCCACCGTTAGATGGGTACCTGGCCGCAGCCCCGGTATGCTCCCCCGTACAACTACACAAAAGGTATAGTTGACACCCCGAAGTCCCACAGGTACGTTATTAGTGACTTAATCAACTAGGTCCGTCCCATTACAGACATGTGGTTGCACGTTTGACTCAGTTCAAAGGCTTGCAAGGTTAAGTCCTTAGGGTGACTAGGGCAAGACTACCCGAAGAACCAAAGCAACGCTCCCGGTGCCACAACTGGCCCACCCGATCATTCTTGCCACATGCCCCGGTCGAAAACTATTTATCAAACCCCAGTTGATTACCATGCACCACGTGCCATCAATAATCACAACACATGATACTTCTTCAAAACAAGTTCAATATCTCGTTAAGTCAATATTAGCATTTGATTGTCCAAAGCATTTCACGTGGCAAGGCTAAGCATACTACATCGGTCTAACTACCCATGTTGGCAATTTAATAATGTCCAGCTAATAATCCATAACTAGGGTGACAAGGGGTCATGGCACATATTTAATTAACCAATGTGTCATACGGCAATTTGGCATTTATCTAATTTCCCATACTTAAGTAAAGCATTTTATAATTTAAATTAGCATGCAATAATTTAAATCAAATTAATTTCAAAAGAATGGATCAATATGGTCAAAGCATAACTTGCCTTCAAAGAATACTTGATCTTGGTCCTGAGGTGGCTCCTGGGTCAACACTTCACCTTCGAAGCCTTCGGGCACTTCAACGTCTACTCGTAGCGCGTGCAAATGGCAATAAATGAATAAAACAATAGACAAAAAGTGTCCAAACATCTAATGAAGTCCATAAACAGAGAGAGCATAATTTTATGAATTTTTAGGAATTTGAATCGGCGAAATCAGAGTTAAAACGCAAAAGTTACAAGCGTTTAAAGTTTAAATAATCAATTAAATAATATTACAGAGAAAAACTTTGGTCCAAAAATTAAATAAAATTCACCATTAGGTAGATCTCAATTTTATGAAAATTTAGAAATTTGAATCACCCAAATCGGAGTTGAAATGCAAAAGTTATAAGCATTTGAAGTTTGAATCCATTTTTGAAATCAATAATTCAAATTAATAAATCATTTTCTTTTTCAGAAATTAATTATTGCGTCAGCATGACATGTGGACCAATCAGAGGCCACCACGTCGCCTCGGGTCCATGGACCCGGCGCATGGTTTGGCTCGGTCGCTGACACGCGGGCCCCACGTGACGTCACGGCTGACGTCAGCGGCGACCGGCGTGACCGCACTGACCGCGACGGTCAGTCTCCCAGCCACGTGGCTGGATCTCGGCCATTGATTTGAAAATCAACGGACCAGATCAGATCTGGCTTAACACGTTAAGGAAACTACACGGTCGATCTGGACCGTTCGATCTTGATCGGACGGTCAAGATCTAATCTAACGCTATAACGTGGGTTAACGCTAGCCGTACGATCTAGATCTAACGGCTTAGACCTATCCTAGCACGGTGCAGTTATGGCTACGTGGCACGATCTAAACCGTTGGATCTAGATCCAACGGTTGGAAATAGATCTAGAGGTTAACACGTGAGATTTAACCGGGGATGACGTGGACGAATTTGGGCCCTTGGATCTTGATCGGACGGTTGGTGGAGCTCGAGCGACGGCGATGGCGTGCGACGGAGCTGGCTTGCCGGAGACGAGGGCGACGACCATGGCAATGGCGTTGCAGGGCCCCTCCGGCGAAGTGGATGGTACTCCCCGACGCGGCTTGACCTTGCGGTTCCGGATCTGGACCCAACGGCGGCGGAGGACGACGCTTAACCGCGGCGGAACCCTAACGCAACTACGGCGAGCGATTGCGGCGCAACCACGGCGGCTTGAGCTCGAAGTGTTAGGGCTACGGGTGCGCAAGGAAACGGAGAACACGATGGCGGCGGCGGCGCATTAAATAGGCCCCCCGGCGTCCGTGAAAATCGTGGAAACCGAGGTCCACACGGCTGCGGCGGCAGAATCCGAAATGGATTCGGATTGGGTGACGTGGCTCAACGTGAGCCGTTGGATCTAGACCTAACGGGCACGGAGTTTGGGCTCGGGTCCAGCTCGGTGACTTGGCTGGCTCGGTCGGAGTCGGGCTCGGGTGACGTGGCGCGATCGTGGCCGTTGGATCTTGATCCAACGGTCACGCGGTTTAGGTTGGGTTGGACTCGGGTTCGGCTCGAACGTGGCTCGGGTCGGGCTCGAGTCTGACTCGGGTTTGGGCTCGGTCGGATGAACAGTAAAACCCGGTTTGGGTTTTTCCAGCGATTAAATAATCAAATTAATTCCCAGAAATTCATTTAATTCATTAAAAATAGCAAAACACTCAGAAAAATTCCAGAAAAATTCTAGAAAATATTTTGGAACATTTTGGACTCAAATAAAATATTTCCAACAAAATTTTATTTGCAAAATTAAATTCTTTAATTATTTCAAAAGGGAATAAATTTAAATAAATTCCAAATAAATCCAAATAAATTCCAGAAAATTCCAAATATTCTCAAAAGTGCCAAATTTCATTTAAATTCATGAAAAGCAAAAATTGGGGTGTTACAAGTATACTGTGGTCACATCGGGGATTCCATCGACCGTAAAACAGATTGTGGATATATGTAAAAGGGATTTGATGGTGGTAAGCTACCCTGGAAATCCAGCTTGGAACCATCGATATGTGCTTGATAATGGGGAACCCCGCTTGCGCTGGGATCACGTGGTAGGATTATGGTTGGTTGGGTCAGCATCAGAGTCAGGATTGGAGTTGATGGTTTAGGATCGGCTACTGACCCAGAATTCTACACTTTTGGTGCTATGGGATAGGCTTGCTAAGTCAGCAGCGTTTGCATAGGGTCAAGTAAAGTGCCTACCAATGCTAGTTCGTATGCCAAGGCTCTGACACTGTTGGCTATCATCAGCTTAAGCATTGTCACTGGAGTCGATGATTAGTTGCTCAATACATGGTGCACAGATTGGTTAATCATATTGAACAATTTAGCCTGTGCAGGCATGTATCAACTTCTAGCCTATCATCTGAAGCAATTTTAGCCTCTCTGTCATCAAAGAAACTCACGATCAATAGCATAGTCTTCTGAGTAACACTGCATCAAGTCTTTTGATAGTAATTTAACATCATCTCCTCGAGCGCAACCTTCCGATCTTCAATATCTTTCCGTTGTTCTGGCGTTAAACCATCCATTGTTGGGACGATATGGCATCAGAGGCCACATCAGATGGGGATGCAATTTTCATGAAGAAGCTATCGAGGTCCCACTGGGAGTGCCAAAAGTATGTTGGCACTGAAAAAGAGCCAATCAGCTTCAACACATGCGAACACCAGGTTCAAGAGGTTCGAGATGTGCCAGACGATTTAATCCTTCAATCGGTAGGGAAAAAAAGAATCTAAACAGCTAATATAGCCAATTAGACTATAAAAATATATTTTTCCCAAAAAGATGATGCATAACAACATCGATACAAAAACAAACCTAGGATAATTGGCGTAAGTCAATGATGATCAAAACGGCGAGGCACAACTTTATTGACCAAAAATGAAATATAAAGAGATTCTAAATCTAAAAGGCTACTTCTAGTCAACAGTAAATATGAGTATATGTGAAAAGTTGATTGATTGGATGATGATTCTGCAGCTGCCTCTCACCCCTTTTTTATAGTGCCTAGGTCGATCGTGTCCTTCTCCGACTCCTTCAAATCCATGATTCGTATCGACCTCAACTTTCGAAAGACAAATTCCATATTGAGTTGATATCAATTATGGTCCTTTATCCATACTTGAAATCCTATCTTTCTAAATCAGCCACTTTGCCAAATTCTGGTGTAAATAGGATCATTCACCCCTACAACAGTCCACGGGTGTAGTACTTGGTTCCTCGCAGCTCTCCGATGCGCAGGGGCCGAGCCAGTTAGCCAACCCTACCTTTCTTAGGTCTGTTTGTTTTTTGCTTTTGATTCTGGATTCTAACTCCAAAAACTAGATAAAAAACAAATGGACTAATTCTAGAATTCGATTCTCACAATCCAGCCCATTCATATACACTAGAATCCACAATCTACTTCATATGTGCTTTTGGATTCCAGCTTTTGGAGAATTAGCATCTCAATAACCACAATCTAGAATCAGCTTTTAGAGAATCCAAAGCAAAAACAAACAGACCCTTACTCCACCAGCACGGTTCGTCCAGCCATGAACACTTGAGGAGTTCCACCTGACCACTTAACGTATCTATCTGGACGTTTACAACATTGGCCAAAGATGGGACCACACAAGGTGTTGCACCTGAGAGGAACTACGGCTAGTGTGTTTTCACTTTATCCATTACTATACTCTTGTATGGACAACTTTGCTTACATGGCCTGTGTTCTAAATATTTCTTCATCATTTATCTTTTCATTGCATCATGTTAGCAATTTTTTACAAATAACTACCGCAAACCGTACTACTAACAATATGTCAGCGTATAAGCCAACAGACCCCTTCCGGCGAGGGGTATACTAAGTTCTAACCGGGGCTTTCGTGGAGACTGCTCAGGAAAGAGAGAATCAGGGGCGAAGTATGCAAGGAGACTCGGGCCTTTTGTCAGGTTCGGGCCCTCCTGAGAGTAATAGCCCTACTCCTGTCTTCTTGTATTTTCGGTGCCTTTGGAGAGAACTGGAAGATGAACAGCCACCCAAAGGAGCTCAGACCAGCCCACCCAGAGCGGAGAGTCTAGTCTGAGAAAAATGATCGAACCCCTCACTCCCATGCACCCCGGCTCCCTTTTATACTCGGGCTGGCGGGGGTGCATGGGAGGCTTACACAGCAAGCTATACTCATTACCCTACTCCATGGCATTAAAGGCTCCTGCAACACATTTAATGCCCTGGCACAGATATCCTCTCCCCCGTCCTTGGCGCGCTGCCCGCCGCCGCTCCATCAGGGTGGGAAATTGCACCCTGACATCGCTCGTCATTATGGCGCGTGTTGGGAACACGCGCCGCCATACTGTGGCCTTCATTACCCCCATTTAATGCGCACAACACGCATTAAATGTCTTTGACCTCTTGAATGGCCGCGCGGGCCATTAAGTGGCCTCGGGAACCGGGCGCCAGCGGCATGGCCTGACCGCCACTTGTCCGCTGGGCGACCACAAAGCTGACCGCCAGAGGCGTGGCCTGGTCGCCACCTTCCCGCTGGCGATCACTCAGCTGACCGCCAATGGCGTGGCTTAGTCCCCACCTTCCCACTGGCGATCACTCAGCTGACCGCCAACTGCGTGGCCTGGTCGCCACCTGCCTGCTAGCGATCACCGCTAGCCGCCAGCGATGTGGCCTGGCCGCCACCTGTTCGCTGGACGGTGACCTCTCCGACCGCTAGTGGCGTGGCCCGGATGCCACATGTCCGCTAGCGACGGCTTCTACTAAAGTGCAGTGGGCACCCTGGTGTAGAATACACCGACAGTAGCCCCCGGACCCACCTTGGAGCGCTCTTTTTACCTTTTTTCGTCTCCTGGGTGGGTCCAGAAAAAGTGCCCACGAAACGTTGCGGCTTTTTAAATGCCGCCGCCGTTTCCGGGCCCGAGGAGGATCGTGCGGCCGTCTTTGCCTCGTAACCGGCGCGGGTCTGAGGAGCATGGCCGCGCCTCTTCCGATTCTTTTGGGTTTCCCGCCAGCGAACCGCCGTGCCTCCTCGAGTATCCCGGCTTTCCAACTGCCACGCCTCCTCGGGTTCCCCGCTGAGGCGCTCCTTCATGCGTATAAATAAAGGTGCTCCGGGTGGAGGCGGTTCGTTCGCTTCTCAGTTTTTTGCTTGCTGCATACTGCTTCCTCGCTCTTATTCCTTGCAAACCGCCTCTCCGCCCCCACTTCTTTGCTCACATGGCGCCGCCAGCACCTCTGCTTCCTCTTTCAACTGTCGAGGAGGTCGACGCCGAGAGATGTTCCCAGTACGTCGCCGGCGGCACTGTCCGCACTCACGCTGGGACTGCAGCACCCGGCTGCCGCCCTAGCGAACTAGTTTTCTTTGGATGGGCGATGTTGGCAGGTCTTCTTACGCCCATCTCCGACTTCTACCTTGCCGTCCTCATCTTCTACTCCGTCCACAACCTTGACCTTCCTCCTAACTCCATCGTTCTTCTCGCTGTCTTTGCCCACTTCTGCGAGATGTTCGTGGGAGTGGCCCCTAACCTCCCCCTCTTCCGCTTCTTCTATTCCTTGCGCGCGGCCAAGGATCTTTCCACCATGACTGGCTCCTGCCACTTCCGCCTTCACGATGGCGCGATTTCCCGCTACATTCGCCGACCTCCGTTCCAACTGGAGGGCTTGGCGCAATGGGTGGCTCTACGTCGAAGACGACAGCGGCTTAGAGGTTCTGGAGATGCCGACTGGGCCAGCGGTCAGCATCCCTACCTGGGGAACTCATGTCGACGAGACGCGTGAGCTCCAGGTGATGCTGGCCCGCGTGGACCAGCTGCGAGCAGCGGGCCTGACGGGGGCCATGGTTCTACGGGACTACATCTCCTGAAGAATTAGTCCCCTGCGCCGCCGTGCTCGCCTCGCTTGGCAGTACACGGGCCCTGACGACATGACCCGTACAACTCCCGGAGGTAGGTTACTTTTCACTTTTCTCCCCTTGTTTTCCTCTTCTTTCTTTTAACTGCTACCGGACTGACGGCGCCTTCACTCCCTTTTCTCCTTTTTTCTAGCCGTGGGGAATTTATCCCCTGCCAAAATTGATGCGTGGTAGGCGCAGCTGGGAATCTTCGGCCCCGTCCCGCCCTTTCCAGCGGGCGCACTCTCGCTCTGCCAGGTAGAGCCCCGGGAGGGCGTGGCGATCACCCGCGCCATGCCCATCATGGACGCCATGGGGCCGGTGACCATGCCTCGCCAAACAGCGCTAACCATCCAGGGCCCTCCTCCAGCAGGCGGGGGGAGGGGGCAAGCGCCCTGCCGACGACGACGCCCCCGGCGACAGCCCCAGGCGGGTCCACGCCGCACCGGGGCGCGGCGACCACGACCGGAGCAGGTAGCTCTACGGCGGCCGTCGCTTCAACCTCGACCGGTGTCGCCCTGCCAACAGCTCCGCCCGGCTCGGTTCAGCCTCCGCCGCGGCGCAGCCGATCCGCCCTGCTGCCGCCACCGCAGGCGATCGCCTCCGCCGCGGTGCAGTCGATCCACCCCACCACTGCCGACGATTGGTTCCGCTGCAATGAGATTTTTGTGATTCGAGGGGCTCGTCGTGGTTCAGCCAGATGGTAACACAGATGCAAGGGCCAACTCTTTAGATGTGTTCGGGCTCGCGAGGAGATAATACCCTAGTCCTGTGTTCTTGGATATATGGGTGTGCTCTACCCTTTTTCCCCCTTTTCAGTGGTTGTTCCCTCCTCCCTTATATCTTGGGAGGAGCACGTTACAAGAGGGCGCCACTGGCCTGGGCCGTGGACTCATGAGTACGTTGTTTGTCTCTGTCACGAACCCAACTACGCCCGAGAGGATTTGGTCGTCTCTTTCCCGACCACTTTGCCCGATCCGCCAGTGGTCTGGTGGCTACAGTTGCAGAGTGCCAGTCGCAGTGCTTTACTTTAGGCGGGTTGTCCCGACGCTGGCGAAGCTTACGAGGAGGCGACCACCGCTTGGAGAAGAAGTCGGGCCATAGCTATGGGCTCTTCACGGCGCTTTCGAACTCTAGGCCCGATGCACCGTCCTGGCCCAGTTAGGAATGAGCTTCTCTGCGGGACCCTGGTCTCGGACATCCCACAGTAGCCCCCAAGTGCTTTAAGATCGGATTTCCCCTCTTGTCCTGTCAGAAAGATTTTTATGGGAAAAAAGATCATAAATGACTTGTTAATTGCCGGGATTGACGCCAATGTTTTCCCATCTCATGTCCGAGTAGCGCTTATGCTCGTTATCGATCCTCGCAGGGCATACAGAGGGATGGGTCATACCGTAGTTGGTTGGCTCGTGGCCGAGTGGTACCCGCACCCGTTTACGGTGTGCGGCAACTGGCTCGTAGAGCTCAATTGACCCTCGTGGGGCATACCATAGTTGGTTGGCTCGTGGCCGAGTGGTACCCGCACCCGTTTACAGGGTGCGGCAACTGGCTCGTAGAGCTCAATTGACCCTCGTGGGGCATACCATAGTTGGTTGGCTCGTGGCCGAGTGGTACCCGAACCCGTTTACGGTGTGCGGCAACTGGCTCGTAGAGCTTAATTGACCCTCGTGGGGCATACCATAGTTGGTTGGCTCGTGGCCGAGTGGTACCCGCACCCGTTTACGGTGTGCGGCAACTGGCTCGTATAGCTCAATTGACCCTCGTGGGGCATACCATAGTTGGTTGGCTTGTGGTCGAATGGTACCCGCACCCGTTTACGGTGTCGCGGCAAGCCCCTCAGAGCTCAATTGACCCTCGTGGGGCATACCATGGCCATTTAGAGCGGTGCGCGCCCGCTACGGTGCACGGCTTTAGGCTCTCATGGAGCGCATTCTCAAGGCCATCTTGATTAAATCCTCCCACGGTACCCGATCACGCCTGCATGGGCGTTGACTAGCCTTTGACCCCAAATTATGGGGTGTATCACTAGAGGATGTTCGGAGAGTGCCTAGTCCCAATCTTCCGTGGCGACTCGCCAGCCCGCCACTGGCGCACTCTATCCCAAACCTCGAGCCAGATTTGACACCTGGCTGTGGCTTGCGTGACTCAGCTCTTGGCCCAACGTGGGGCGTGCCCTTGATCTGGCTCAGAATTAAGCACGGGAGCCCTTGCTTTTTCCCACCGTGAGGCGAAAATTGAGACTCACTTCTTATAAACGGGGAAACCTGTCGGGACCCCGAATTTGCAAATCCGGACCCTCTGTGTATTCAGCACTAGTCCAGGAACGCGCTAGTGCACACAGTCTTAACATCGGTAAATATCACAATCATACCATTCGATATTATCAAAGTACTTTATTTAAATAACCAAACTGGTTACTCGACCTTATGGTCAAGTTACAAACGTATGCCTCGCAAGGCGAAACTTATTAAAAGAGAAATAATAGCAACGGAAAATCAAATAGCTTCGTGGCGCCATCCAAAGATACCACAGTAACCGATCGGGCTCGCTTCCCTAAGTAGACGGATCTTCTTGGAGTTCCTCCTCCAAAGTCGGGCGTAGTCTCCTCTTCAACCGATGTTGTGTTGAGGCAAGGGTGAGTACTTGGTACTCGACAAGTCATGCAATGAGAATGCAAGCTAATATACTATATGCATGGCTTGGTACAAAGGAATAGCTCAAGGTATATTTGCAGAAACAGCATTTGACAAGTAATATAAGTAGATTCAAAGCAAGAGAAATAAGTAAAGCATAAATAACTTTTCAAGAAGTTTAATAAACATTTTCCCCATCCTAAACCACATTTCCATCATCTTCATTATTAAACCAACCCAACCTTTCAAACCAAAGTTATTTTTGAGAAAATCTAACCCTTGACTGTAATTCCCGAGCGATGTCCAATACCGCGGACACGGCTATTCGAATAGATTCTATACTCTGCAGAGGTTATGCACTTTACCCACAAGATACAGTCAAACACCACAAAGGCGAGTTCCGTAACAAAGTCTTTCTAAACTTCTAACAATACAAGTGGTCCTCCCGGTTATTGCGCACTAACCCTTCCCTTAGCTAAGGCGAAGTCTAGGCCAATCAACTGCTAGATGGGTACTGGCCTCGGCCTCGATGCGCTCCCCCGCACAACTTACACAAAGGGTGTAGTTGACCTCCCGAGGTCCCACAGTGCGTTATTAGCGACTTAGTCAACTAGGTCCGTCCCATTACAGACATGTGGTTGCACGTTAGACCCAGTTCAAAGGCTTGCAAGGTTAAGTCCTTAGGGTGACCAGGGCAAGACTACCCGAAAAACCAAATCAACACTCCCAATGCCACAACTGGCCCACCTGATTACTCTTTGCCACATGCCCTTGGCCGAAAACTGCTTATCAAACCCGCTTGATTACCATGCACCACGTGCCACCAACATCACATGATACTTTTCCCAAAACAGGTTCAATATATCATTAAGTCAATATTAACATTTGATTGTCCAAAATCATGTCATGAGCACGTAGCAGGTCTAAGCAGTATACTACAACGGTCTAAACCCAGGTTGGCAATTTAATAATGTCCAACTAGTAATCCACAACTAGGGTGACAAGGGTCATGGCACATACTTAAATAATCAAGGTGTCATACAGCAAATTGGTATTTATCTAACCCCCATGTTTAAACAAAGTATTTTTCTAATTGAACTAGCATGCAATAGTTTAAATCAAAATAGATTTCGAAATAGGATCAACATGGTCAAAGCACAACTTGCCTTCAAAAAGTACTTGTTCTTGGTCTTGAGTTGGATCCTGAGTTAATACTTCTCCTTCGAATCCTTCCGGCACTTCAACGTCTACTCGTAAAGCGTGCAAATAGCAAATTCACAAATAAACAATAGGCAAAAAGTGTCCAAACATCCAAATAAAATCCATAAACAGAAAGAACATAATTTTATGGATTTTTAGAAACTGGAATCGTCAAATTTGGAGTTAAGACGCAAAAGTTATGATTATTTAAAGTTTAAATAATCAATTAAATAATTTTGCGGAGAAAACTTTAGTCCAAAAATTAATTAAAATTCATATTTAGGTAGGTCTCAATTTTATACAAATTTAGAAATTTGAATCAATCATATCGGAGTTGATACGCATAAGTTATAAGCGTTTGAAGTTTTGAAATTCAAATCAATTATTAAACCGATTTATTAAATAATTTTCTTTTGAAAAATCATTTATTGCGTCGGCGAGGACACGTGGCAGCCTCTCGATTGGTTGGTGACGTCGGTAGTCCATGGACTCGGTCCACGCCGGCTCGGGTCTACTGTGGACTCGGTCCACGACTCCACGCCTCGGACATGTGGGCCCATTCGTGACGTCATCGCCGACGTCGGCGGGCTCACCCGCGGTGTCGGCAATTGGGACCCACCGATGACGTCATGGGTGACGCCACGGTGCGATCGGCCGACACGCGCCCGCGTGTCGATGGCCCACGCGCGCCCGCGTGGCGGCGGTTCGGCTCCCTGGACACGTGGCACGATCGTGTCCGTTGATTTGAAATTCAACGGCCGTGATTAGATCCAGGGTTAACACGCTGAAACTACTCGATGATCGTGGGCCGTTCGATCTAGATCGGGACGGTCCAGATCTAATCCTATAATAACACTACTACGACGCGTGGCGATTGTGGGCGTTGGATCTTGATCCAACGGTCCAGATCTAATCGGGTTTGGAAC
This sequence comes from Rhipidocladum racemiflorum, assembly GCA_036346355.1. Taxonomy (NCBI): domain Eukaryota; kingdom Viridiplantae; phylum Streptophyta; class Magnoliopsida; order Poales; family Poaceae; genus Rhipidocladum; species Rhipidocladum racemiflorum. Next base: position 1,748,139 of record JAYEVF010000028.1, read on the forward strand.
ACGTGAACTCACCTCAACCGCCGCGATCAAGATCGGACGGTCCACAGAGCTCGCGAGGTCGATGGCGACGCAGCGGAGCAAGACCACCGGAGATGAGAACGGCAGCGAGCCCGACGGCGTTTTGGGGTTGCTCGGCGAGATGAGTCCACCCTTCGCGCGTCTCGCCACGGATTCCGGATCTGGGCTCCTTCGGCGGAAGACGACGGACGGCGGCGGAATCGGCGGTAAACCGCTGCGCGAACAGGGTTCCAACTCCGCGAGCTCAGACGGGCAAACGGCGGCGGCTCGGCGAGATGGCTTGGGGAACGGGTGCGCGCCGCGGATGAGGGCAACCTCGGGGACGTCTCACGCTTTAAATACGGCCTCGGCGTGCGTGCAATCGGAACCCTAGCCGTGTCCTCGCTCGGTCACGGCGGAGCTCTCCGGCTTCGAGTCGGGCGGAGACGACGACGCCGCGGCCGTCCACGTGGCACGATCGCCGGCCCACGATCGGCGTGGACGCGATCGGATCCGGGCCGGATACGGCTCGAACCGGTACGGGCGGATCTCAACCGTTGGATCTTGATCCAACGGTCGGGATCGCTTAGGGTTGGGAGCTGGTTTGGTCGAGTCAATCGCTCGGTCGGACTCGAGTCCGACTCGGGTTCCGACTCGGTCGGATGAACAGTACTCGACCCGAGTTGATTTTCCAACGATTTAATATTTAAAATAATTCCCAATAATTCATTTAATTCATTAAAAATAGCAAAAGACTCAGAAAAATTCCAGAAAAATTCTGGAAAATATTTTGGATCATTTTGGACTCAAATAAAATATTTCCAACAAAATTTTATTTGCAAAGTTTAATTCTTTAATTAATTCAAAATGGAATAAATTCAAATAAATTCCAAATAAAATCCAAATAAATTCCAGAAAATTCCAAAAATTCACCAAAGTGCCAAATCACACATGAATTTAAGAAAAGCAAAATTTTGGGGTGTTACAAACCTCCCCCCCTTAATAGAATCTCGTCCCCGAGATTCAGGGCTCACTACAGAATAGGTTTGGAAATTCCTTCCTCAAATCCTCTTCACGCTCCCAAGTCGCTTCGCTTTCTTCATGGGTGCTCCACTGAACTCTCTGAAGCAGGTTGACTTATTTCTGGTCTCTCGATCCATTGTGTCTAGAATCCTCACGGGATGCTCCTTATAAGTCAAATCCTCTTGCAACTCAATTGACTCTAGCGTTGTCTGTTCCTCAGGAACTCGGAGACACTTCTTTAACTGGGACACATGGAATACGTCATGCACTCCTGCCAACGACTGTGGCAACTCCAGCTGGTAAGCAACTTCACCTCTGCGACTCAAAATCTTAAATGGTCCAACATAACGGGGTGCAAGTTTCCCTTTGGCATGGAACCTCTTAACTCCCCTGAGAGGCGTAACTCTGAGGTATACAAAATCTTCTGGTTCAAAACTCAAATCCCTGCGACGGTTGTCAGCATAACTCTTTTGTCGAGATTGGGCGATCTTCAACCTTTCCCTAATCATGGCGACCGCTTCTTCACCTCTTGAAGAATATCAAGCCCAAAGACACGGCGCCACGGTCTCATTCCAATTCAATGGCGTTCGACAGGGTCGACCATACAGTGCCTCAAAAGGTGACATCTGTAAACTAGCCTGGTAACTATTGTTGTAACTGAACTCGGCATACGGCAAACTCTTATCCCAAGAAGTAGCATAAGCTAATGCACAAGCTCTCAACATATCCTCCAGAATCTGGTTGACTCTTTCGGTCTGTCCATCCGATGCGTGGATGATAAGTCAGATCTTGAAGTTCAAACGGGTTCCCATGGCTTCATGCAACTTATTCCGTAACCTTGAGGTAAATTGGGTACCTCTGTCTGATACAATCCTCTTTGGCACTCCGTGCAAACAGACAATCCTGATCATGTACAATTACGCTAATTTATCTCCGAGTAAGTGGTCTTCACGGGGATAAAATGGGCTACTTTAGTCAAGCGATCCACTATAACCCATATGGAGTCATAACCTCCTTGAGTCTTGACAAACCGTAATGAAATCCATTCTGATTTCCTCCCACTTCCACTCAGGTATTTTCAGCCGTGTAGCAATCCTGCTGGTCTCGATGCATTGCCTTGACTCTCGGCATACGTCTCACAATGCAACATTCTCAGCATCTTGACTTTTCATACTCGGACACCAGAATCTCTCCTTCAGATACTGATACATCTTGGCGCTTACAGGATGAATTGAGTACTTGGATTCATGGTCTTCTTCCAAAATAAGTTGCTTTAACTCCTTTTGTTAGGCACACAAATGCGATCCTTCATCCACAACGTGCCTTGCTCATCCAACTTGAAGTCCTCTGCCTTGCCTTCCTCCTTGATGGACTTAATCCTGCGGATCTTGTCATCATTCTTCTGTCCTTCTCGGATCTCGATCCTCTAAGGTAGGCTTTACTTCCAATGTGGCCAAGAATCCGCTAGGTACAACCTCAATCTTCATTTTACGAAAGTCCTCACATAACTCATCCTCGACTTGTGGCTAGCAACGTACTCACGGTATGGCTTTTCCGACTCAGAGCATCGGCTACTACGTTGGCCTTCCCGGGATGGTAATGGATTCCAACATTGTAGTCCTTGATTAACTCTAACCATCTCCTCTGCCTCATATTCAGATCCGACTGGGTGAATATGTACTTAAGGCTCTTATGATCCGTATATACTTCACATCTGTTTCCGATCAGATAGTGACGCCATATCTTCAAAGCATGCACTACGGCGGCTAACTCTAAGTCATGTGTCGGATAATTTTCCTCATGCGGCCTCAAGCGCCTTGATGCGTAAGTTTAATTTACCTTTCCATCCTGCATCGGCACACATCCAAGTCCTTGGCGCGATCGTCACAATAAATATCGAAGCTTTGAGCAACATCCGGTAGAACTAACACGGTCTTGATGTCAATCGCTTCTTCACTCCTGAAATCCTTTCTCACATTCAAGCGTCCATGCAAACTTCTTTTCCTTCTTTCAAAGATTGCGTAAGAGGTTTCGCAATTGTCGAGAAGCCTTCGATGAAACGGCGGTAGTATCCTGCCATTCCAAGGAAACTCGAATCACGGGTCACCGTCTTTGGTCGTTCCCAATGTAACACGCCTTCTACTTTGCTTGGATCTACTGGCGACTCCTTCTGCGGTCATTACATGTCCAAGAAACTCCACCTTGTCCTTCCAAAACTCACACTTGCTGAACTTGGCGAAAAGTTGCCGTTCCTCGACTTTTCCAAACCTCGCCTTAAGTGTTCGGCATGTTCACTCTCTGTCTTGGAGTAGATTAGGATATCGTCTATGAACACGACGACAAACTTGTCCAAATATTCCATGAACACCTTATTCATCATATTCATGAAATAATTTGGCGCATTAAATCGATCCAAAGGACATAACGTAAACTCGTAATGTCCATATCTTGACGAGAATGCGATCTTGAAATATCTTCCTGATCGGATCTTTAATCGATGGTATCCCGATCTCGAGATCAATCTTGGAGAAAACTCCGGCTCCTCTCACCGATCAAACAAATCATCAATCCTGGGTAGCGGATACTTATTCTTCACGGTGACTTCATTGAGTGCACGGTAGTCAATGCACATCCTGAAACTCCGTCCTTCTTCTTGACAACAAAGCGGTGCTCCCCATGGCGGCGAACTCGGTCGATAAATCCTTTCTCCATTAACTCTTCTAGCTGTTTCTTCATTTCTACCAACTCCTCGGTGGACATCCGATAGGGTCTCTTTGCTATCGGTCTTTGTACCAGTACAAGCTCTATCACAAACTCTATGTCCTGCCTCGGCGGCATACCGTAGATCTTCAGGAAAAACATCTAGGTACTCATTCACTCTTGAGACATCCTCTATGCCGATTGCTTTGGTATCGTTAACCATCAACTGTCCATCTCTAACGGCAGCTGGCTTGAAATTTCACTTTCTTTCCACAAGGGCTCTCAATCGAGATAGTCCTTCGTCCACAATCCAATACGACCTTGTGCTCGGATAACCAATCCATTCCCAATATGACGTCTAAGGTCCGGGTTTCTAGAATAATAAGGTTTGCTAGGAACTCTATTCCATCTATTAGTATTCTCACCCGGAACATCCTACTTTCGTTCGGAGTTCGGAACCAGGGTTTGAACTAAAAGCATGCACTTAAGTCTTGCAATCCTCAAATCATTTCTAGTAGCAAAGCCTTGCGAAACAAGCGAATCGCGAAGCTCGAGTCAAACAAAAGCGCTGCAGTCTTGAGTTAACAAGTAACTTACCCAAGACGACGTCCAGAGCATTCTCGCGGTGCATCTGCGGTGACATGGTTGACTCGGCCTCTCACCACGCGGTGCAGGGTGTGGCTCCTGCCGACGCCCTAGCTGGGGTGGTTCCTAGATTGAAGCGAATCGTCACTCCTGCTGTCTTCTTTGGACAACTGTTGGCAAAGTGTCTCGCTCGTTGCGCTTGTAGCAGCTGTCTCACTGTTCCTTGCCGATCGCTCGAGTAGCGTTTCTAGCGGGGGTGGGTGCAGTAGTTACGATTGGACAGGTCTTGGTCTTTGAGGATGGTGTCCTTGTTGCATTCGTGGTTGGAATCAAGAATTGATTTGGTGCGACTCTCGGTATTGCGTTCCTGGCGTGATCCTTGCTGTTGCATCCTGCGCTTCTGTTCTCATCCAGTTCCTTGCGCTTGTCCTCAAGAATCGCTGCCTTATTCACCAACTCTTGGAAATCTCGGGAAGGTGTGGGTGATCAATCCTACTTGCAATCCTGAGTTAAGTCCCTTCATAAAAGCGAGACTGCCTGGATTTATCTGCCGCTACATCCTCAGTGCGTAGCGTGCTAGCTGTGTGAACTTGTTCAGTAGTCGGCCACCGGGCTGATTACCTTGTTTCATGCTCTGAACTCCTCCTTCTTAAGGTCCATGATTCCTTCAGGCACGTGATCTGTCGGAATGCGGTGTGAACTCTTCCCAAGTGATATCTTGAGGGTTCTCTTGCGTGGGTACGAAGTTCTCCCACCATTCGGTTGTTCCTTCCAGCGATGAGAAGCGTAGAGTACCTTCTCATTTCCTATGCATTGAGCTATGTGTAGCTTCCTCTCGATTGATCTTAACCAATCATCGGCCTCCAATGGATTGGCATTCCCGGAGAAAGTGGGTGGGTGAGTTCTCATGAACTCGATAGTCTTGTATTCTGGCGTGGTCCCGATTAACTTGATTAGCCGTGGCTCGAAAGCAGTGGCGTGTTGCATTTGTTGCATCATAGCATGCATCAATCGAGTCTGGCAGCAAGAAAAGCTCCAAATTCTGCATATCCGGTGGCGGTCTGGTGCTCCATCATTGGGGTTTTCTCAAGCGAGAACCACTCCCATTGCTTCCAAAGTTTCCACGGGTGTTCACCATCTGCCGGTTTGCTCTAGGTTTAGAGATGAGAGGGAAACAAGAATAGACAAGTAATATGGAACTTATGCGGGCGAAAGGTGTAGCTTTAAGGTCCAACTTTATTATTAATAACTTGGTATGGCTGCTTACAATGCCTAAGGGCCTTGCAACACATCTTGCACACTCAAAGAAACAAAGCAAATCCAAATCGAACTAACTCACGGAGTCTAATGTCTAAAGGGTGACTCTTTATTCTATGACGCGACTCGGCGAAGGAGTCTCACTATAGAACCTATGCTCACTCATCGAGAAAACCTCCACGGCACGGTGCAGGTCTTTGTGGCATAGGCGTAACGATCGCCATGTCCAAAGAATCGTGTCCTCTGTGGTAGTCGAAGAAGCGATGTCCTCATCGAGATCGACTCCTCTGGATCTGGCTCGTAGCTCGAGTAATCGCTCGGTCCTGCAGTCCGTACAAGGTCATCTCCAACTCGTCAATCCTTCGTAGAAGGTGTGCCACATACTCTTGAGCTTCCCGCCATCTGTTCTTCTCTGTCGTGATTTCCTTGCGGGCCTTCAGAAGCTCCTTGCTTGTATTATCTAGTACATCCTCCTGGCGACAACAAATCATGCCAAGCGTGTAACCGTGGCATCCTCATCTGAATCGCCTTGGTCAAGAAGGTTATCGCTGCGCGGATGATAACGGAACACCGTACTCTCCAACTCTCTGGCGTAGATACGGGTAATGTGCCGCATTGCTCGTCGTGATACTTCTTGGATACCCATCTGCATTGTAGATCTCCTGGCAAGGTGTTGTATCGAGCGATTGCACTGGCCCTTTTTTCTAGCAGGTACCTCAATCTTCACGTCACAAGCCTTGATCAATCCCGCTTGTCTGATCACTTCCACTTGGTATTGGGGCTTCTCAAAATCTCCGAGAGTTTGTAGCATATGCCAAAGTTCCGCGGCGTAACCAACTCCCAGATCAACGTAGTTGAACTCTTCCTCCATCTGTCACAAGAGTGCTTTACGTAAGAACTCGGAATTTTTAAAGTGTGACAAGTAAGGGAAAATTTCAGCAAGAGACAAGAAAAGAGAGAAGGGGATAAGTCGAGATGTCATTTCTTGTCTTCACAAATTTTTTGCTTTAGAAAATAGGTTTTATCCTTACTACGACCATTCTAGCTAGGGTGGAGCCTACAGTCAAGTATGGCTCTGATACCACCTCTGTCGGGACCCCGAATTTGCAAATCCGGACCCTCTGTGTATTCAGCACTAGTCCAGGAACGCGCTAGTGCACACAGTCTTAACATCGGTAAATATCACAATCATACCATTCGATATTATCAAAGTACTTTATTTAAATAACCAAACTGGTTACTCGACCATATGGTCAAGTTACAAACGTATGCCTCGCAAGGCGAAACTTATTAAAAGAGAAATAATAGCAGCGGAAAATCAAATAGCTTCGTGGCGCCATCCAAGATACCACGAGGCAACCGGTGGGCTCGCTTCCCTAAGTAGACGGATCTTCTTAGAGTTCCTCCTCCAAAGCCGGGCGTAGTCTCCTCTTCAAGCGATGTTGTGTTGAGGCAAGGGTGAGTACTTGGTACTCGACCAAGTCATGCATGAGAATGCAAGCTAATATACTATATGCATGGCTTGGTACAAAGGAATAGCTCAAGGTATATTTGCGATGAAACAGACATTTGACAAGTAATATAAGTAGATTCAGCAAAGAGAAATAAGGAAAGCATAAATAACTTTTCAAGAAGTTTAATAAACATTTTCCCCATCCTAAACCACATGTCCATCATCTTCATTATTAAACCAACCCAACCTTTCAAACCAAAGTTATTTTTGAGAAAATCTAACCCTTATTTGTAATTCGGCGATGTCCAATACCGCGGACAAGGCTATTCGAATAGATTCTATACTCTGCAGAGGTTATGCACTTTACCCACAAGATACAGTCAAACACCACAAAAGCGAGTTCCGTAACAAAGTCTTTCGGAAACTTCTAACAATACAAGTGGTCCTCCCTGTTATTGCGCACTAACCCTTCCCTTAGCTAAGGCGAAGTCTAGGCCAATCAACCGTTAGATGGGTACCTGGCCTCGGCCGATGCGCTCCCGCACAACTTACACAAAGGGTGTAGTTGACCTCCTGAGGTCCCACAGTGCGTTATTAGTAACTTAGTCAACTAGGTCCGTCCCATTACAGACATGTGGTTGCCACGTTAGACCAGTTCAAAGGCTTGCAAGGTTAAGTCCTTAGGGTGACCAGGGCAAGACTACCCGAAAAACCAAATCAACACTCCCAATGCCACAACTGGCCCACTGATTACTCTTTGCCACATGCCCCTGGCCGAAATCGCTTATCAAACCCGCTTGATTACCATGCACCACGTGCCACCAACATCACATGATACTTTTCCCAAAACAGGTTCAATATATCATTAAGTCAATATTAACATTTGATTGTCCAAAATCATGTCATGAGCACGTGCGTGTCTAAGCGCATACTACAACGGTCTAAACCCAGGATGGCAATTTAATAATGTCCAACTAGTAATCCACAACTAGGGTGACAAGGGTCATGGCACATACTTAAATAATCAAGGTGTCATACAAAGAAATTGGTATTTATCTAACCCCCATGTTTAAACAAAGTATTTTTCTAATTGAACTAGCATGCAATAGTTTAAATCAAAATAGATTTCGAAATAGGATCAACATGGTCAAAGCACAACTTGCCTTCAAAAAGTACTTGTTCTTGGTCTTGAGTTGGATCCTGAGTTAATACTTCTCCTTTGAATCCTTCCGGCACTTCAACGTCTACTCGTAAAGCGTGCAAATAGCAAATTCACAAATAAACAATAGGCAAAAAGTGTCCAAACATCCAAATAAAATCCATAAACAGAAAGAACATAATTTTATGGATTTTTAGAAACTGGAATCGTCAAATTTGGAGTTAAGACGCAAAAGTTATGATTATTTAAAGTCTAAATAATCAATTAAATAATTTTGCAGAGAAAAACTTTAGTCCAAAAATTAATTAAAATTCATATTTAGGTAGGTCTCAATTTTATACAAATTTAGAAATTTGAATCACTCAAATCGGAGTTGAAACGCAAAAGTTATAAGCGTTTGAAGTTTTGAAATTCAAATCAATTATTAAACCGATTTATTAAATCATTTTCTTTTTCGAAAAATCATTTATTGCGTCAGCAGGGACACGTGGCAGCCTCTGATTGGTTGGCTGACGTCAGCCGGTCCATGGACTCGGTCCACGCTCGGCTCGGGTCTACCGTGGACTCGGTCCACGACTCCACGTCTCGCTGACATGTGGGCCCATTCGGGTGACGTCATCGGCCCGGCGTCGGCGAGGCTCGGCCCGCAGTCGGCGACACGTGGGACCCACCGATGATGTCATGGGTGGCGTCCGCGGTCGCGATCGGCCGACACGCGAGCCCCGCGTGTCGATGGTAACGCACGCGCCCGCGTGCGCGGCGGTTCGGCTCCCTGGACACGCGTGGCACGATCGTGTCCGTTGATTTGAAATTCAACGGCCGTGATTAGATCCAGGGTTAACACGCTGAAACTACTCGATGATCGTGGGCCGCTCGATCTAGATCGGACGGTCCGCATCTAATCCTATAATAACACTACTACGACGCGTGGCGATTGTGGCCGTTGGATCTTGATCCAACGGTCCGGATCTAATCGGGTTTGGAACACGTGAACTCACCTCAACCGCACGATCAAGATCGGACGGTCCACGCAGCTTCGCGAGGTCGATGGCGACGCGCGAGCAAGACCACCAGGAGATGAGAACGACGAGCGAGCCCGACGGCGTTTCGGGTTGCTCCGGCGAGATGAGTCCTCCCGCCGGTGCGTCTCGTCCGCGGATTCCGGATCTGGGCTCCTTCTCGGCGGAAGACGACGGACGGCGGAATCGGCGTAAACCGCCGTGCGAATGTGGTTCCAACTCCGGCGAGCTCAGATGCAGACGGCGGCGGCGGCTCGAGCGAGATGGCTTGGGAACGGGTGCGCACGGATGAGGGCAACCTCGGGGGCGTCTCACGCTTTAAATACGGCCTCGGCGTGCGTGCAAATCGGAACCCTAGCCGTGTCTGCTCGGTCACGGCGGAGCTCCGGCTTCGAGTCGGGCGGAGAGCAGCGACGCCGCGGCCGTCCATTAGCGCGATCAACGGCCCACGATCGGCGTGGGCGATCGGATCGGGCGGATCTGACTCGAGCCGTCTGAGCGGATCTCGGCCGTTGGATCTTGATCCAACAATCGGGATCGCTTAGGGTTGGGAGCTGGTTTGGTCGAGTCAATTGGCTCGGTCGGACTCGAGTCCGACTGTTCGACTTCGATCGGATGAACAGATACTCGACCGAGTTGATTTTCCAGCGATTTAATATTTAAAATAATTCCCAATAATTCATTTAATTCATTAAAAATAGCAAAAGACTCAGAAAAATTCCAGAAAAATTCTGGAAAATATTTTGGATCATTTTGGACTCAAATAAAATATTTCCAACAAAATTTTATTTGCAAAGTTTAATTCTTTAATTAATTCAAAATGGAATAAATTCAAATAAATTCCAAATAAAATCCAAATAAATTCCAGAAAATTCCAAAAATTCACCAAAGTGCCAAATCACACATGAATTTAAGAAAAGCAAAATTTTGGGGTGTTACAAAACCCTTGTTGAGGGAAAGACATCTTTGCCCCTTTATCGGCACAGTCGCGAGATCTCCAAAACTCCTCGGGCGATCTTGGTAGCTTAGGGTTTCCGGCCACGCCGTAACTTCTCCCCAGAGACCCCGCATCGCCAGGATGTCCTCTTCTTCGTCGCCGGAAGCGAGCACAGACCTGGCGGCCGCTGGATGGGAGGCCTCCGTGTCGACGGGGGCTCACCTGGAGGAGATGGTCGCCGGCGGCGTTCTTCCTCCTCTGGAATTGATTTCTGCTCAGCCGGCGGCAGGTGATGTAACACCCCAAAATTTTACTTTTCCTAAATTCATGTGTGATTTGGCACTTTGGTGAATTTTTGGAATTTTCTGGAATTTATTTGGATTTATTTGGAATTTATTTGAATTTATTCCATTTTGAAATAATTGAAGAATTTAATTTTGCAAATAAATTTTTGTTGGAAATATTTTATTTGAGTCCAAAATGATCCAAAGTATTTTCCAGAATTTTTCTCGAATTTTTCTGAGTCATTTGCTATTTTTAATGGATTAAATGAATTATCGGGAATTATTTTAAATATTAAATCGCTGGAAAATCAAACTCGGTCAAATCGTTTCATCCGATCGAGCCCGAGTCGACTTCGAGTTCGAGTCCGACCGAGCCACGTGACTCGACCAACCCACTCTAACTCCTAATCAATCCCAACCGTTGGATCAAGATCCAACGGCCGAGATCCGCCCGCACGGCTCGAGCCGTATCCGCCCGGATCCGATCGCGCTGCGGCGATCGTGGCCGTTGATCGTGCCACGGATCGGCCGAGAGTCGCCGTCTTCGCCGAGACCGAAGCCGGACTCGCCGCCGCGCCGCCGCCGTGTAGGATTAGGTTTCCGCCTAGGGTACGAACGCCGAGGCTATTTAAAGCGTGAGACGCCCCCGAGGTTGCCCTCATCCTTGCGCACTGCCTCTCCGAGCCATCTCGCCGAAAGCCGCCGTTGAGCCGCAATCGCCGCCGGAGTTGTCTCTTTCCTCCGCCAAGGTTTGCGCCGTTTTCCGTCGCCGTCGCCGTCTTCCGCCGAAGGAGCTCGATTCGGGATCCCCGCGACGAGACGCACCCGAAGGACCCTTCATCTCGCCGAGCAACCTAACGCCGTCGGGCTCGTCATCGTTCCGTCTCCGTGCCCAAGCCTCGTAGTGCCATCGCGGACTCATGAAGCTGTGGACCGCCGATCCAGATCGGACGGTTGAGGTGAGTTCACGTGTTATAAACCCGATTAGATCCGACCGCTGGATCAAGATCCAGCGGTTCACAATCGCCACGTCTTTGTAGCAAAGGCGATTATAGGATTAGATCTCGACCGTCCGATCTAAATCGAACGCCCACGATCAACGAGTAGTTTCAACGTGTTAACCCTGGATCTAATCCGCGCCGCTGAATTTCAAATCAACGGTCGTGATTGGCGCCACGTGTCGGGAAGTTGGACCGACGCGGTCGGCCCACGCCGCTGGCAGTGGCAGGGACGCCGACACGCGCCCGCGTGTCGAGGGCCCGCATGTCGCTGGCTGACCCGCCAAGCGCCGACGTCACCCATGACGCCGCAAAGGTCCCACCTGCCGACCGTGGCCGAGCCCCGCCGACGTCGGCCGATGACGCTACCCGAAAGTGGTCCCACATGTCGGGCCTCACGTGGAGTCGTGGATCGAGTCCACGGTGGACCCGAGCCGAGCGTGGACCGAGTCCATGGATCGGCCGACGCCACCGACCAATCGAGGCTGCCACGTGTCCATGCCGACGCAATAATTAATTTCCGAAAAAGAAAATGATTTATTAATTCGAAATATTGATTCAAATTTAGATTCAAACTTCAAACGCTTATAACTTTTATGCGTTTCAACTCCGATTTGAGTGATTCAAATTTCTAAATTTGTATAAAATTCAGATCTACTCAAATATGAATTTTATTTAATTTTTGGACTAAAGTTTTTCTCTGTAATATTATTTAATTGATTATTTAAACTTTAATAAATCATAACTTTTATGCGTTTAACTCCAAATTTGATTTATTCCAGTTTCTAAAAATCCGTAAAATTATGTTCTCTCTGTTTATGGATTTTATTTGGAGTTTTGGGATGTTTTTGCCTAGTGTTTATTTGTGTATTTGCTATTTGCACGCTTTACGAGTAGACGTTGAAGTGCCTGGAAGGATTCGAGGAGAAGTGTTGACTCAGATCCAACTCAAGACCAAGAGCAAGTACTTTTTGAAGGCAAGTTGTGCTTTGACCATATTGATCCTATTTCAAATCTATTTTGATTTAAACTATTGCATGCTAGTTCAATTAGAAAGATACTTTGTTTAAACATGGGGGTTAGATAAATACCAATTTGCTATATGACACCTTGATTACTTAAGTATGTGCCATGACCCTTTGTCACCCTAGTTGTGGTTTACTAGTTGGACATTATTAAATTGCCAACTTGGGTTTAGATAAATCGTAGTATCTTTGCTTAGACACCTTTACGTGCTCATGACATGATCTTGGATAATCAAATGCTAATATTGACTTAATGATATATTGAACCTGTTTTGGAAAAGTATCATGTGATGTTGTTGGCACGTGGTGCATGGTAATCAACTGGGGTTTGATAAACAGATTTTCGATCGGGGCATGTGGCAAGAGTAATCAGTGGGCCGGTTGTGGCATTGGGGATGTTGATTTGGTTTTTCGTAGTCTTGCCTGGTCACTCTAAGGACTTAACCTTGCAAGCCTTTGAACTGGGTCATACTTGCAACCACATGGTGGAATGGGACGGCCCTAGTTGATTAAGTCGCTAAGGACTCACTTGTGGAGCCTCAGGTGTCAATTACACCGTTTGTGTGATTGTGCGGGGAGCGTATCGTGGTCGTGGCCGATACCCATCTAACGGTGTGTTGGTCCCAGACTTCGCCTTGGCTAAGGGAAGGGATGGTGTAGAGCACGAACCTGAGAGGACCACTGTGTTGTTTGAGGCTTCCGAAAGGCTTTGTTCACGAACTCGCCTTTGTGGTGTTTGACTCAGTATCTTGTGGGTAAAGTGCATAACCTCTGCAGAGTGTAGAATCTATTTGAATAGCCGAGTCCACGTGATCTTTGGACAATGCTCGGGAATTACAATCAAGGGTTAGATTTTCTCAAAATAACTTGGATTTGAAAAGTTGGGTTGGTTTAGTAATGAAGTTGATGGAAATATGGTTTAGGATGGGGAAAATGTTTATTAAATTTCTTGAGAAGTTATTTATGCTTTACTTATTTCTACCGCTTTGAATCTACTTTTATTACTTGTCAAAAGTCATTTCTCGCAAATATACCTTGAGCTATTCCTTTGTACCAAGCCATGCATATAGTATATTAGCTTGCATTCTGCATGACTTGCTGAGTACCAAGTACTCACCCTTGCCTCAACACAATACCGCTTGAAGAGGAGATTACGCTTTGAGGAGGATTTCCAAGAAGACCCGTCTACTTAGGGATGCGAGCCCGGTCGATTGCACGTGGTATACCGGATGGCGCCACGAGTTATTTGATTTTCATTTCTTGTTATTTCTCTTTTAATAAGTTTCGCCTTGCGAGGCATATATTTGTAACTTGGCCATAAGGTCGAGTAACCCTTTGATTATTTAAATAAAGTACTTTGATAGTATCGTTTGGTATGATTGAGATATACACCGATGTTAAGACTGTGTGCACTAGCGCGTTCCTGGACTAGTGCTGAATACACAGAGGGTCCGAATTTGCAAATTCGGGTCCCGATGAGGTGGTATCGAGCCATACTTGACTGTAGGCTCAACCCTAAGCTAGAATGGTCGTAGTGAGGATAAAACCTATTTTCTAAAGCTAAAAATTTGTGAAGACAAGAAATGACATCTCGACTTATCCCCTTCTCTCTTTTCTTGTCTCTTGCTGAAATTTTCCCTTACCTTGTCACAATTTAGAAATTCCGAGTTCTTACGTAAAGCACCCTTGTGACAGATGGAGGAAGAGTTCAACTACGTTGATGCAGGAGTTAGTCACGCCGCGGAACTTTGGCATATGCTCTGGACTCTCGGAGATTTTGAGAAGCCCCAATACCAAGTGGAAGTGATCGGACAAGCGGGATTGATCAAGGCTTGTGACGTGAAGATTGAGGTACTGCTAGGAAAAGGGCCCAGGCAATCGCTCGATACACTTTACCGCCAGGAGATCTACAATGCAGATGGGTATCCAAGAAGTATCACGACGCCGCAATACGGCACATTACCCGTATCTACGCCGAGAGTTGGAGAGTACGGTGTTCCGTTACCATCCGCTGCGATAACCTTCTCGACCGAAGGAGATTCGAGGATGAGGATGCCACGGTTACACGATTGGCACGATTTGTCGTCGCCAGGAGGATGTACTAGATAATACAAGCAAGGAGCTACGAAGGCCCGCAAGGAGATCACGGCGAAGAAGAAACAGATGGCAGGAAGCTCAAGAGTATGTGGCACACCTTCTACGAAGGATTGACGAGTTGGAGATGACTTTGTACGGACGGACCCGAGCCAAGATTTCGAGCTACACGAGCCAGATCCAGGAGTCGATCTCGATGAGGACATCGCTTCTTCGACTACCACGGATGACACGATTCTTTGGACATGGCGATCGTTTACGCCTATGCCACAAAGACCGTGCACCCAGGCCGTGGAGGTTTTCTTGATGAGTGAGCATAGGTTCTATAGTGAGACTCCTTCGCCGAGTCGAGTCATAGAATAAAGAGTCACCCTTTAGGCGTTAGACTCGAGTTAGTTCGATTTGGATTTGCTTTGTTTGCTTTGAGTGTGCATTATGTGTTGCAAGGCCCTTAGGCATTGTAAGCAGCCATACCAAGTTATTAATAATAAAGTTGGACCTTAAAGTTACCCCTTTCGCCCGCATAAGTTCCATACTACTTGTCTATTCTTGTTTCCCTCTCATCTCTAAACCTAGAGCAAATCGACAGATGGTGAACACCGTGGGAACTTTGGAAGCAATGGGAGTGGTTCTCGCCACAGAAAACCCCAATGATAGAGCACCCGCACCGCTTGATTGATATGCAGAATTTTGGAGCCTTTCTTGCTGCCCAGACTCGGTTGATGCATGCTATGATGCAACAAATGCAGCACGTCCTTTGCTCAGGCCACTGCTAATCGAGTTAATCGGGGACCACGCTTGAGAATACAAAGTGTCGGAGTTCATGAGGACTCACCCACCCACTTTCTCTGGGAATGCCAATCCATTGGAGGCCGATGATTGGTTAAGATCAATTGAGAGGAAGCTACACATAGCTCAATGCATAGGGAATGAGAAGGTACTTTACGCTTCTCATCAGTTGGAAGGAACAATGCTTGAATGGTGGGAGAACTTCTGTGCCACGCAGAGAACCCTCAAGATATCACTTGGGAAGAGTTCACAAATTTGCATTAAGCGGTATCACGTGCCTGAAGGAATCATGGACCTTAAGAAGGAGGAGTTGAGCAGAAGCAAGGTAATCGGCCAGTGGCCGACTACGAACAAGTTCACACCAGCTAGCACGCTACGCACCTGAGGATGTAGCGACAGACAAATCCAGACAGTCTCGTTTTATGAAGGGACTTAACTCAGGATTGCAAGTAGGGTTGATCACCCACACCTTTCCAGATTTCCAAGAGTTGGTGAATAAGGCGCTTATTCTTGAGGACAAGCGCAAGGAACTGGATGAGAACGAGAAGCGCGAGGATGCAACAAAGAAGGATCACGTCGAGGAACGCATATACGCTGAGAGTTGCACCAAATCAATTCTTGATTCCAACCACGAATGCGACAAGGACACCATCCCGGCACCAAGACCTGCCAATCGTAACTACTGCACCCAGCCCCGCTTAGAAACGCTACCCCAGGCGATCGGCAAAGAAGGAACAGTGAGACGCTGCTACAATCGCAACGAGCCAGGACACTTTGCCAACAGCTTGTCCAAGGAAGACAGCAGGAGCGACCCGATTCGTTTCAACCTAGGAACCACCCGGCTAGGACGCCAAAGACCAGGAGCCACACCCAGGCCGTGGTGAGAGGCCGAGTCAACCATGTCACCGCAGATGCACCGCAGAATGCTACGAGACGTCGTCTTGGGTAAGTTACTTGTTAACTCAGTACACTGCAACGATTTTGTTTGACTCGAGCTTCGCATTCGCTTGTTTCGCAAGGCTTTGCTACTAGAAATGATTTAAGGATTGCAAGACTTAAGTGCATGCTTTTGGTTCAAACCCACAGTTCCGAACTCCGAGCGGAAGTAGGATGTTAAAGGTGAGAATACTAATAGATGGAATAGAGTTCCTAGCAAACCTTATGATTTTGGAGACCCAGACCTTAGACGTCATATTGGGAATGGATTGGTTATCCAAGCACAAAGCCGTATTGGATTGTGGACGAAGGACTATCTCAGTGGAGAGCCCGTGTGGGAAGAAAGTGGAATTTCAAGCCACTGCAGTTAGAGATGGACAGTTGATGGTTAACAGTACCAAGGCAATCAGCATAGAGGATGTCCCGGTAGTGAATGAGTACCCAGACGTTTTTCCCGAGGATCTACCTGGTATGCCGCCAGACAGGGACATAGAATTTGTAATAGAGCTTGTACCGGGTACAGCACCGATAGCAAAGAGACCCTATCGGATGTCTACCGAGGAGTTGGTAGAAATGAAGAAACAGCTGGAAGAGTTAATGGATAAAGGATTTATCAGACCAAGTTCGTCGCCGTGGGGAGCACCAGTTTTGTTTGTCAAGAAGAAGGACGGGAGTTTCAGGATGTGCATTGACTACCGTGCACTCAATGAAGTCACCGTGAAGAATAAGTATCCGCTACCCAGGATTGATGATTTGTTTGATCAGTTGAGAGGAGCGTGTGTTTTCTCCAAGATTGATCTCGAGATCGGGATACCATCGATTGAAGATCCGATCGAGGATATTCAAGATCGCATTCTCGTCAAGATATGGACATTACGAGTTTACTGATTATGTCCTTTGGGCTGACGAATGCGCCAGCTTATTTCATGAATATGATGAATAAGGTGTTCATGGAATATTTGGACAAGTTTGTCGTCGTGTTCATAGACGATATCCTAATCTACTCCAAGACAGAGGATGAGCATGCCGAACACTTAAGGCGAGTTTTGGAAAAGCTGAGGGAACAGCAACTTTTCGCCAAGTTCAGCAAGTGTGATTTTTGGAAGGACAAGGTGGAGTTTCTTGGACATGTAATGACCGCAGAAGGAGTCGCCGTGGATCCAAGCAAAGTAGAAGCTGTGTTACATTGGGAGCAGCCGAAGACTGTGACCCAGATTCGGAGTTTCCTTGGAATGGCAGGATACTACCGTCGTTTCATTGAAGGCTTCTCGACAATTGCGAAACCTCTTACGCAATTGCTGAAGAAGGAAAGGAAGTTTGCATGGACGCCAGAATGTGAGAAAGGATTTCAGGAGCTGAAGAAGCGATTGACGTCGGCCTGATGTTAGTTCTACCGGATGTTGCTCAAAGCTTCGATGTTTATTGTGACGCATCGCGCCAAGGACTTGGATGCGTCTTGATGCAGAATGGAAAGGTTGTCGCTTATGCATCAAGGCGATTGAGGCCGCATGAGGAAAATTATCCGACACATGACTTGGAGTTAGCTGCCGTAGTGCATGCTTTGAAGATATGGCGTTACTATCGATTGGAAAGCAGATGTGAAGTGTATACGGATCATAAGAGCCTTAAGTACATATTCACCCGGTCGGATCTGAATATGAGGCGAGAGGAGATGGTTAGAGTTGATCAAGGACTACAATGTTGGAATCCATTACCATCCGGGAAGGCCAGCGTAGTAGCCGATGCTCAGTCGGAAAAGCCATCACCGTGAGTACGTTGCTAGCCACAAGCCAGGATGAGTTATGTAAGGATTTTCAGAAAATGAAGATTGAGGTTGTACCTAGCGGATTCTTGGCGCATTGGAAGTAAAGCCTACCTTAGAGGATCGAGATTCGAGAAGGACAGAAGGATGATGACAAGATCCGCAGGATTAAGTCCATCAAGGAGGAAGGCAAGGCAGAGGACTTCAAGTTGGATGCGCAAGGCACGTTGTGGATGAAGGATCGCATTTGTGTGCCTAACAAGGAGGAGTTAAAGCGACTGATTTTGGAAGAAGCCCATGACTCCAAGTACTCAATTCACCACAGGCGCCAAGATGTATCGGGATCTCAAGGAGAGATTCGGTGGCGAGTATGAAACGTGAAGTTGCCGAGCATGTTGCATTGTGCGACGTATGCCGGAGAGTCAAGGCAATGCATCGAGAGACCAGCGGGATTGCTACAAATTGAAGATACCTCGAGTGGAAGTGGGAGGAAATCGGAATGGATTTCATTACCGGTTTGCCGAAGACTCAAGGGGTTATGACTCCATATGGGTTATAGTGGATCGCTTGACCAAAGTAGCCCATTTTATCCCGTGAAGACCACCTACTCGGGAGATAAGTTAGCGAGTTGTACCTGATCGGGATTGTTTGTTTGCACGAGTGCCAAAGAGGATTGTATCGGACGAGGTACCCAATTTACCTCAAGATTCTGGAATAAGTTGCATGAAGCCATGGGAACCCGTTTAAACTTCATACGACTTATCATCCCACAGGCGGATGGACAGGCCGAAAGAGTCAACCAGTCTGGAGGATATGTTGAGAGCTTGTGCATTGGCTTATGCTACCTCTTGGGATAAAAGTTTGCCGTATGCCGAGTTCGATTACAACAATAGTTATCGAGGCTAGTTCTGAGATGTCACCTTTTGAGGCCTTTGTATGGTCGACCTGTCGGACGCCATTGAATTGGAATGAGACCGTGGCCGTATCTTTGGGCCTGATATTCTTCAAGAAGCTGAAGAACAGTCGCCATGATTAGGGAAAGGTTGAAGATAGCCCAATCTCGGCCAGAAGAGTTATCTTGACAATCGTCGCCGAGATTTGAGTTTTGAACGAGAAGACTTTGTATACCTCAAAGTTCGCCTCTCGGGGAGTTAAGAGGTTCCATGCCAAAGGGAAACTTGCACCCGTTATGTTGGACCATTTAAGATTTTGAGCCACAGAGGCGAAGTTGCTTATCATTTGGAGTTGCCACGATCATTTGGCGGAGTACATGATGTATTCCATGTGTCCCGAGTTAAAGAAGTGTCTCAGAGTTCTGAGGAACAGACATCGCTAGAGTCAATTGAGTTGCAAGAGGACTTGACTTATAAGGAGCATCCCGTGAGGATTCTAGACACAATGGATCGAGAAACTAGAAACAAGTCAACCCGTTCTGTAGAGTTCGATTGGAGCAACCATGAAGAAAGTGAAGCGACTTGGGGCCTTGAAGAGGATTTGAAGAAAGAGTTTCCAAACCTATTCCTTTAGTAAGCCACGAATCTCGGGGACTAGATTCTATTAAGGGGAGGTTTGTAACACCCCAAAATTTTACTTTTCCTAAATTCATGTGTGATTTGGCACTTTGGTGAATTTTGGAATTTTTCTCGAATTTATTTGGATTTATTTGGAATTTATTTGAATTTATTCCATTTTGAAATAATTGAAGAATTTAATTTTGCAAATAAATTTTTGTTGGAAATATTTTATTTGAGTCCAAAATGATCCAAAGTATTTTCGAATTTTTTGGAATTTTTCTGAGTCATTTGCTATTTTTAATGAATTAAATGAATTACTGGGAATTATTTTAAATATTAAATCGCTGGAAAATCAAACTCGGGTCAAGTACTGTTCATCCGACCGAGCCCGAGTCAGACTCGAGTTCGAGTCCGACCCGAACCACGTGACTCGACCGAACCCACTCCTAACCCTAATGAATCCCAACCGTTGGATCAAGATCCAACGGCTGAGATCCGCCGTCAGAGTTCGAGCCGTATCCGGCCGGATCCGATCGCGCCGTCGCGATCGTGGCCGTTGATCGTGCCACGTGGGCGGCTGAGAGTCGCCGTCTTCGCGAGACCGAGCCGACTCATGCCGCCGCGCCCGCCGTGTAGGATTAGGTTTCCGTCTAGGGCACGAGCCGAGGCTATTTAAAGCGTGAGACGTCCCGAGGTTGCCCTCATCCTTGCGCACCGTTCCCAGAGCCATCTACGCCGAGCCGCCGCCGTTGAGCCGCAATCGCTCGCCGGAGTTGTCTCTTTCCTCCGCCAAGGTTTGCGCCGTTTTCCGTCGTCGTCCGTCGTCTTCCGCCGAGAAGGAGCTCAGATCTGGGATCCCCGCGACGAGACGCACCCGAAGGGACCCTTCATCTCGCCGGAGCAACCCCGGAACGCCGTCGGGCTCGTCATCGTTCCCGTCTCCGGTGCCCAAGCCTCGCCGTGCCATCGCCGGACTCCGCGAGCTCTGTGGACCGTCAGATCCAGATCGGACGGTTGAGGTGAGTTCACGTGTTATAAACCCGATTAGATCTGGACCGTTGGATCAAGATCCAACGGTTCACAATCGCCACGTGCTGTAGCAGTGCGATTATAGGATTAGATCTGGACCGTCCGATCTAAATCGAACGGCCCACGATCAACGAGTAGTTTCAACGTGTTAACCCTGGATCTAATCCGCGCCGTTGAATTTCAAATCAACGGTCGTGATTGCGCCACGTGTCGGGAAGTTGGACCGACGCGGCGGTCGGCCCACGCAGCAGCGTGCGTGTGGCCCGACACGCGAGGCAGCGTGTCGAGGGGCCCGCATGTCGATGGCTGACCCGCCAAGCGCCGACGTCACCCATGACGTCACGGTCCCACCTGTCCGACTGCGGTAAATTTGAGCCCCGACGTCGGCGATGACGTCACGAGTGGTCCCACATGTCGGGTCTCACGTGGAGTCGTGGGCCGAGTCCACGGTGGACCCGAGCCGAGCGTGGACCGAGTCCATGGACCGGTGACGTCAGCCGACCAATCGAGAGGCTGCCACGTGTCCATCTTTGGCGCAATAATTAATTTCGAAAAAAGAAAATGATTTATTAATTCGAAATATTGATTCAAATTTAGATTCAAACTTCAAACGCTTATAACTTTTGCGTTTCAACTCCGATTTGAGTGATTCAAATTTCTAAATTTGTATAAAATTCAGATCTACTCAAATATGAATTTTATTTAATTTTTGGACTAAAGTTTTTCTCTGTAATATTATTTAATTGATTATTTAAACTTTAATAAATCATAACTTTTGCGTTTTAACTCCAAATTGTGATTCCAGTTCCTAAAAATCCAGAAAATTATGTTCTCTCTGTTTATGGATTTTATTTGGAGTTTTGGGATGTTTTTGCCTAGTGTTTATTTGTGTATTTGCTATTTGCACGCTTTACGAGTAGACGTTGAAGTCTTGGGAAGGATTCGAGGAGAAGTGTTGACTCAGGATCCAACTCAAGACCAAGAGCAAGTACTTTTTGAAGGCAAGTTGTGCTTTGACCATATTGATCCTATTTCGAAATCTATTTTGATTTAAACTATTGCATGCTAGTTCAATTAGAAAGATACTTTGTTTAAACATGGGGGTTAGATAAATACCAATTTGCTATATGACACCTTGATTACTTAAGTATGTGCCATGACCCTTTGTCACCCTAGTTGTGGTTTACTAGTTGGACATTATTAAATTGCCAACTTGGGTTTAGATCGTCGTAGTATCTTTGCTTAGACACACTTACGTGCTCATGACATGATTTTGGATAATCAAATGCTAATATTGACTTAATGATATATTGAACCTGTTTTGGAAAAGTATCATGTGATGTTGTTGTACGTGGTGCATGGTAATCAAGCGGGGTTTGATAAACAGATTTCGACTGGGGCATGTGGCAAGAGTAATCAGGTGGGCCAGTTGTGGCATTGGGGATGTTGATTTGGTTTTTCGGGTAGTCTTGCCCTGGTCACTCTAAGGACTTAACCTTGCAAGCCTTTGAACTGGGTCATACTTGCAACCACATGGCTGGAATGGGACGGCCCTAGTTGATTAAGTCGCTAAGGACTCACTTGTGGAGCCTCAGGGTGTCAATTACACCGTTTGTGTGATTGTGCGGGGAGCGTGTCGTGGCTGTGGCGGATACCCATCTAACGGTGTGTTGGTCCCAGACTTCGCCTTGGCTAAGGGAAGGGATGGTGTAGAGCACGAACAGGAGAGGACCACTGTGTTGTTTGAGGCTTCCGAAAGGCTTTATTAAGGAACTTCGCCTTTGTGGTGTTTGACTGTATCTTGTGGGTAAAGTGCATAACCTCTGTGAGTGTAGAATCTATTTGAATAGCCGAGTCCACGATCTTGGACAATGCTCGGGAATTACAATCAAGGGTTAGATTTTACGAAAATAACTTGGATTTGAAAAGTTGGGTTGGTTTAGTAATGAAGTTGATGGAAATATGGTTTAGGATGGGGAAAATGTTTATTAAATTTCTTGAGAAGTTATTTATGCTTTACTTATTTCTCTTTGCTTTGAATCTACTTTTATTACTTGTCAAAAGTCATTTCTTGCAAATATACCTTGAGCTATTCCTTTGTACCAAGCCATGCATATAGTATATTAGCTTGCATTACATGCATGACTTCTTTGAGTACCAAGTACTCACCCTTGCCTCAACACAATACCAGTTGAAGAGGAGATTACGCCGATTTCGGAGGAGGATTTCCAAGAAGACCCGTCTACTTAGGGATGCGAGCCCGATCGATTTACTGTGGTATCTTTGGATGGCGCCACGAGTTATTTGATTTTCATTTGCTGTTATTTCTCTTTTAATAAGTTTCGCCTTGCGAGGCATATATTTGTAACTTGGCCATAAGGTCGAGTAACCCTTTGATTATTTAAATAAAGTACTTTGATAGTATCGTTTGGTATGATTGTGATATACACCGATGTTAAGACTGTGTGCACTAAGCGCGTTCTGGACTAGTGCTGAATACACAGAGGGTCGGATTTGCAAATTCGGGGTCCCGACAGAGGTGGTATCGAGCCATACTTGATTTGTAAGGCTCAACCCTAAGCTAGAATGGTCGTAGTGAGGATAAAACCTATTTTCTAAAGCTAAAAATTTGTGAAGACAAGAAATGACATCTCGACTTATCCCCTTCTCTCTTTTCTTGTCTCTTGCTGAAATTTTCCCTTACCTTGTCACAATTTAAAAATTCCGAGTTCTTACGTAAAGCACCCTTGTGACGAGATGGAGGAAGAGTTCAACTACGTTGATGCAGGAGTTAGTCACGCCGCGGAACTTTGGCATATGCTCTGAGACTCTCGGAGATTTTGAGAAGCCCCAATACCAAGTGGAAGTGATCGGACAAGCGGGATTGATCAAGGCTTGTGACGTGAAGATTGAGGTACTGCTAGGAAAAGGGCCAGGCAATCGCCCGATACACTTACCTTGCCAGAGATCTACAATGCAGATGGGTATCCAAGAAGTATCACGACGCCAGCATAATACGGCACATTACCCGTATCTACGCTGAGAGTTGGAGAGTGCGGTGTTCCGTTACCATCCGCGCAGCGATAACCTTCTCGACCGAAGGAGATTCGGGATGAGGATGCCACGGTTACACGGTTGGCACGATTTGTAAATCGCCCAGGAGGATGTACTAGATAATACAAGCAAGGAGCTCTGAAGGCCCGCAAGGAGATCACGACGAGAGAAGAACGAGATGGCGAGGAAGCTCAAGAGTATGTGGCACACCTTCTACGAAGGATTGACGAGTTGGAGATGACTTTGTACGGACCGGACCCGAGCCGATTACTCGAGCTACGAGCGAGATCCAGAGGAGTCGATCTCGATGAGGACACCGCTTCTTCGACTACCACGGATGACACGATTCTTTGGACATGGCGATCGTTACGCCTATGCCCACGACCCGTACTCCAGGCCGTGGAGGTTTTCTTGATGAGTGAGCATAGGTTCTATAGTGAGACTCCTTCGCCGAGTCGAGTCATAGAATAAAGAGTCACCCTTTAGGCGTTAGGACTCGAGTTAGTTCGATTTGGATTTGCTTTGTTTGTCGAGTGTGCATTATGTGTTGCAAGGCCCTTAGGCATTGTAAGCAGCCATACCAAGTTCTTAATAATAAAGTTCGACCTTAAAGTTACCCCTTTCGCCCCGCATAAGTTCCATACTACTGGTCTATTCTCGTTTCCCTCTCATCTCTAAACCTAGATCAAATCGACGGATGGTGAACACCCGTGGGAACTTTGGAAGCAATGGGAGTGGTTCTCGCCAGAAAACCCCAATGATAGAGCACCCGGCCACCGCCTTGATTGATATGCAGAATTTTGGAGCCTTTCTTGCTGCCCGGACTCGGTTGATGCATGCTATGATGCAACAAATGCAGCACGTCCTTTGCTCGAGGCCACGCTAATCGAGTTAATCGGGGACCACGCTTGAGAATACAAAGGTCAGCCGAGTTCATGAGGACTCACCCACCCACTTTCTCTGGAATGCCAATCCATTGGAGGCCGATGATTGGTTAAGATCAATTGAGAGGAAGCTACACATAGCTCAATGCATAGGGAATGAGAAGGTACTTTACGCTTCTCATCGGTTGGAAGGAACATTACCGAATGGTGGGAGAACTTACGTGCCACGCAGAGAACCCTCAAGATATCACTTGGGAAGAGTTCACACGGTGCATTCCGATATCACGTGCCTGAAGGAATCATGGACCTTAAGAAGGAGGAGTTCGAGCATCAAGCAAGGTAATCAGCCGATGGCCGACTACCTGAACAAGTTCACACACGGCTAGCACGCTACGCATTTGAGGATGTAGCGACAGACAAATCCAGGCAGTCTCGTTTTATGAAGGACTTAACTCAGGATTGCAAGTAGGGTTGATCACCCACACCTTTCAGATTTCCAAGAGTTGGTGAATAAGGCGCTTATTCTTGAGGACAAGCGCAAGGAACTGGATGAGAACGAGAGCGCAGATGCAACAAAGAAGGATCACGTCGAGGAAACGCCTTGGCGCTGAGAGTTGCACCAAATCAATTCTTGATTCCAACCACAGAATGCGACAAGGACACCATCCCGGCACCAAGACCTGCCAATCGAACTACTGCACCCCACTTCGCTAAACGCTACCCAGGCAAAGAAGGAACAGTGAGACGCTGCTACAAGCGCAACGAGCCAGGACACTTTGCCATGATTGTCCAAGGAAGACAGCGAGGCGACCCGATTCGTTTCAACCTAGGAACCACCCCGGCTAGGACGCCAGACCAGGAGCCACACCCAGGCCGTGGTGAGAGGCCGAGTCAACCATGTCACCGCAGATGCAACTGCGAGAATGCTACGGACGTCGTCTTGGGTAAGTTACTTGTTAACTCGATACACCTTGATTTTGTTTGACTCTGGAGCTTCGCATTCGTTTGTTTCGCAAGGCTTTGCTACTAGAAATGATTTAAGGATTGCAAGACTTAAGTGCATGCTTTTGGTTCAAACCCCTGGTTCCGAACTCCGAACGGAAGTAGGATGTTCCGGGGTGAGAATACTAATAGATGGAATAGAGTTCCTAGCAAACCTTATGATTTTGGAGACCCAGACCTTAGACGTCATATTGGGAATGGATTGGTTATCCAAGCACAAAGCCGTATTGGATTGTGGACGAAGGACTATCTCAGTGGAGAGCCTGTGTGGGAAGAAAGTGGAATTTCAAGCCACTGCAGTTAGAGATGGACAGTTGATGGTTAACAGTACCAAGGCAATCAGCATAGAGGATGTCCCGGTAGTGAATGAGTACCCAGACGTTTTTCCCGAGGATCTACCTGGTATGCCGCTTGAGGCAGGGGACATAGAATTTGTAATAGAGCTTGTAGGGTACAGCACCGATAGCAAAGAGACCCTATCGGATGTCTACCGAGGAGTTGGTAGAAATGAAGAAAGCAATTGGAAGAGTTAATGGATAAAGGATTTATCGAGACCAAGTTAAATCGCCGTGGGGAGCACCGGTTTTGTTTGTCAAGAAGAAGGGCGGGAGTTTCAGGATGTGCATTGACTACCGTGCACTCAATGAAGTCACCGTGAAGAATAAGTATCCGCTACCCGGGATTGATGATTTGTTTGATCGGTTGAGAGGAGCCGGAGTTTTCTCCAAGATTGATCTGAGATCGGGATACCATCGATTGAAGATCCGATCGAGAGGATATTCGAAGATCGCATTCTCGTCAAGATATGGACATTACGAGTTTCTGATTATGTCCTTTGGGCCGACGAATGCGCGACTTATTTCATGAATATGATGAATAAGGTGTTCATGGAATATTTGGACAAGTTTGTAAATGCGTGTTCATAGACGATATCCTAATCTACTCCAAGACAGAGGATGAGCATGCCGAACACTTAAGGCGAGTTTTGGAAAAGGCGAGGAACAGCAACTTTTCGCCAAGTTCAGCAAGTGTGATTTTTGGAAGGACAAGGTGGAGTTTCTTGGACATGTAATGACCGCATGAAGGAGTCGCCGTGGATCCAAGCAAAGTAGAAGGCGTGTTACATTGGGAGCGACCAAGACTGTGACCCAGTTCGAGTTTCCTTGGAATGGCAGGATACTACCGCCGTTTCATTGAAGGCTTCTCGACAATTGCGAAACCTCTTACGCAATTGCTGAAGAAGGAAAAGAAGTTTGCATGGGCCTTGAGAATGTGAGAAAGGATTTGAGGAGTCAAGAAGCGATTGACGTCGGCACCGGTGTTAGTTCTACGGATGTTGCTCAAAGCTTGATGTTTATTGTGACGCATCGCGCCAAGGACTTGGATGCGTCTTGTCTGCAGAATGGAAAGGTTGTCGCTTATGCATCAAAGCGATTGAGGCCGCATGAGGAAAATTATCCGACACATGACTTGGAGTTAGTCGCCGTAGTGCATGCTTTGAAGATATGGCGTTACTATCGATTGGAAAGCAGATGTGAAGTGTATACGGATCATAAGAGCCTTAAGTACATATTCACCCGATCGGATCTGAATATGAGGCGAGAGGAGATGGTTAGAGTTGATCAAGGACTACAATGTTGGAATCCATTACCATCCCGGGAAGGCCAACGTAGTAGCCGATGCTCTGAGTCGGAAAAGCCATACCGTGAGTACGTTGCTAGCCACAAGCCAGGATGAGTTATGTAAGGATTTTCAGAAAATGAAGATTGAGGTTGTACCTAGCGGATTCTTGGCCGCATTGGAAGTAAAGCCTACCTTAGAGGACCAGATCCGAGAAGGACAGAAGGATGATGACAAGATCCGCAGGATTAAGTCCATCAAGGAGGAAGGCAAGGCAGAGGACTTCAAGTTGGATGAGCAAGGCACGTTGTGGATGAATGATCGCATTTGTGTGCCTAACAAGGAGGAGTTAAAGCGACTGATTTTGGAAGAAGCCCATGACTCCAAGTACTCAATTCACCACAGGCGCCAAGATGTATCGGGATCTCAAGGAGAGATTCGGTGGCGAGTATGAAGCGTGAAGTTGCCGAGCATGTTGCATTGTGCGGCGTATGCCGGAGAGTCAAGGCAATGCATCGAGAGACCAGCAGGATTGCTACTCTGACCGAAGATACCTGAGTGGAAGTGGGAGGAAATCGGAATGGATTTCATTACCGGTTTGTCAAGACTCAAGGGGTTATGACTCCATATGGGTTATAGTGGATCGCTTGACCAAAGTAGCCCATTTTATCCCGTGAAGACCACCTACTCGGAGATAAGTTAGCGAGTTGTACCTGATCGGGATTGTTTGTTTGCACGGAGTGCCAAAGAGGATTGTATCGGACAGAGGTACCCAATTTACCTCAAGATTCGGAATAAGTTGCATGAAGCCATGGGAACCCGTTTAAACTTGATGTGACTTATCATCCACAGACGGATGGACAGACCGAAAGAGTCAACCAGTCTGGAGGATATGTTGAGAAGCTTGTGCATTGGCTTATGCTACCTCTTGGGATAAAAAGTTTGCCGTATGCCGAGTTCGATTACAACAATAGTTATCAGGCTAGTTCTGAGATGTCACCTTTTGAGGCCTTTGTATGGTCGACCCTGTCGGACGCCATTGAATTGGAATGAGACCGGCGGCGCCGTATCTTTGGGCCTGATATTCTTCAAGAAGTCAAGAACAGTCGCCATGATTAGGGAAAGGTTGAAGATAGCCCAATCTCGACAGAAGAGTTATCTTGACTATCGTCGCCTAGATTTGAGTTTTGAACCAGAAGACTTTGTATACCTC
Organism: Rhipidocladum racemiflorum; assembly: GCA_036346355.1. NCBI lineage: Eukaryota > Viridiplantae > Streptophyta > Magnoliopsida > Poales > Poaceae > Rhipidocladum > Rhipidocladum racemiflorum. Next base: position 1,776,473 of record JAYEVF010000028.1, read on the forward strand.
AAAGTTACGCCTCTCAGGGGAGTTAAGAGGTTCCATGCCAAAGGGAAACTTGCACCCCGTTATGTTGGACCATTTAAGATTTTGAGCCGCAGAGGCGAAGTTGCTTATCACCGAGTTGCCACGATCATTTGGCAGGAGTACATGATGTATTCCATGTGTCCCAGTTGAAGAAGTGCCTCCGAGTTCCTGAGGAACAGACATCGCTAGAGTCAATTGAGTTGCAAGAGGACTTGACTTATAAGGAGCATCCCGTGAGGATTCTAGACACAATGGATCGAGAAACTAGAAACAAGTCAACCCGTTTCTGTAGAGTTCAGTGGAGCAACCATGAAGAAAGTGAAGCGACTTGGGAGCCTTGAAGAGGATTTGAAGAAAGAGTTTCCAAACCTATTCCTTTAGTAAGCCCTGAATCTCGGGGACTAGATTCTATTAAGGGGGGGAGGTTTGTAACACCCCAAAATTTTACTTTTCCTAAATTCATGTGTGATTTGGCACTTTGGTGAATTTTTGGAATTTTCTGGAATTTATTTGGATTTATTTGGAATTTATTTGAATTTATTCCATTTTGAAATAATTGAAGAATTTAATTTTGCAAATAAATTTTTGTTGGAAATATTTTATTTGAGTCCAAAATGATCCAAAGTATTTTCCAGAATTTTTCCGAATTTTTCTGAGTCATTTGCTATTTTTAATGGATTAAATGAATTCTTGGGAATTATTTTAAATATTAAATCGCTGGAAAATCAAACTCGGGTCAAGTAATCTTGTTCATCCGACCAGGCCCGAGTCGACTCGAAGTTCGAGTCCGACCGAGCCACGTGACTCGACCGAACCCACTCCTAACCCTAATCAATCCCAACCGTTGGATCAAGATCCAACGGCTGAGATCCGCCCGTACCGGTTCGAGCCGTATCCGGCCCGGATCCGATCGCGCCGTGCGATCGTGGCCGTTGATCGTGCCACGTGGACGGCTGAGAGTCGTCGTCTTCGCCGAGACCGAAGCCGACTCGCCACGCGCCCGCCGCCGTGTAGGATTAGGTTTCCGTCTAGGGCACGAACGCCGAGGCTATTTAAAGCGTGAGACGTCCCCCGAGGTTGCCCTCATCCTTGCGCACCCGTTCCCCCGAGCCATCTCGCCTGAGCCGCCGCCGTTGAGCCGCAATCGCTCGCCGGAGTTGTCTCTTTCCTCCGCCAAGGTTTGCGCCGTTTTCCGTCGTCGTCCGTCGTCTTCCGCCGAGAAGGAGCTCAGATCTGGGATCCCCGCGACGAGACGCACCCGAAGGGACCCTTCATCTCGCCGGAGCAACCCCGGAACGCCGTCGGGCTCGTCATCGTTCCCGTCTCCGGTGCCCAAGCCTCGCCGTGCCATCGCCGGACTCCGCGAGCTCTGTGGACCGTCAGATCCAGATCGGACGGTTGAGGTGAGTTCACGTGTTATAAACCCGAGTAGATCTGGACCGTTGGATCAAGATCCAACGGTTCACAATCGCCACGTCTTTGTAGCAAAGGCGATTATAGGATTAGATCTGGACCGTCCGATCTAAATCGAACGGCCCACGATCAACGAGTAGTTTCAACGTGTTAACCCTGGATCTAATCCGCGCCGTTGAATTTCAAATCAACGGTCGTGATTGCGCCACGTGTCGGGAAGTTGGACCGACGCGGTCAGCGCCGTCCGCAGCGTGCGTGTGTGGCCCGACACGCGGGGCCCGCGTGTCGAAGGGCCCGCATGTCGCTGGTGACCCGCCAAGCGCCGACGTCACCCATGACGTCACAATGGGTCCCACACAGCCGACGCAGTGGTGAGCCCGTGACGTCGGCGATGACGTCACGAGTGGTCCCACATGTCGGTCTCACGTGGAGTCGTGGGCCGAGTCCACGGTGGACCCGAGCCGAGCGTGGACCGAGTCCATGGACCATTGGCGTCACCGACCAATCGAGGCTGCCACGTGTCCATGCCGACGCAATAATTAATTTCGAAAAAGAAAATGATTTATTAATTCGAAATATTGATTCAAATTTAGATTCAAACTTCAAACGCTTATAACTTTTGCGTTTCAACTCCGATTTGAGTGATTCAAATTTCTAAATTTGTATAAAATTCAGATCTACTCAAATATGAATTTTATTTAATTTTTGGACTAAAGTTTTTCTCTGTAATATTATTTAATTGATTATTTAAACTTTAATAAATCATAACTTTTGCGTTTTAACTCCAAATTTGATTTATTCCAGTTTCTAAAAATCCAGAAAATTATGTTCTCTCTGTTTATGGATTTTATTTGGAGTTTTGGGATGTTTTTGCCTAGTGTTTATTTGTGTATTTGCTATTTGCACGCTTTACGAGTAGACGTTGAAGTCTTGGGAAGGATTCGAGGGAGAAGTGTTGACTCAGGATCCAACTCAAGACCAAGAGCAAGTACTTTTTGAAGGCAAGTTGTGCTTTGACCATATTGATCCTATTTCGAAATCTATTTTGATTTAAACTATTGCATGCTAGTTCAATTAGAAAGATACTTTGTTTAAACATGGGGGTTAGATAAATACCAATTTGCTATATGACACCTTGATTACTTAAGTATGTGCCATGACCCTTTGTCACCCTAGTTGTGGTTTACTAGTTGGACATTATTAAATTGCCAACTTGGGTTTAGATCGTCGTAGTATGCTGCTTAGACCTGCTACGTGCTCATGACATGATTTTGGATAATCAAATGCTAATATTGACTTAATGATATATTGAACCTGTTTTGGAAAAGTATCATGTGATGTTGTTGGCACGTGGTGCATGGTAATCAACTGGGGTTTGATAAACAGATTTTCGACTGGGGCATGTGGCAAGAGTAATCAGGTGGGCCAGTTGTGGCATTGGGGATGTTGATTTGGTTTTTCGGGTAGTCTTGCCCTGGTCACTCTAAGGACTTAACCTTGCAAGCCTTTGAACTGGGTCATACTTGCAACCACATGGCTGGAATGGGACGGCCCTAGTTGATTAAGTCGCTAAGGACTCACTTGTGGAGCCTCAGGGTGTCAATTACACCGTTTGTGTGATTGTGCGGGGAGCGTATCGTGGTCGTGGCCGGATACCCATCTAATCGGTGTGTTGGTCCCAGACTTCGCCTTGGCTAAGGGAAGGGATGGTGTAGAGCACGAACCGGAGAGGACCACTGTGTTGTTTGAGGCTTCCAGAAGGCTTTATTCTGAGAACTTCGCCTTTGTGGTGTTTGATCAGTATCTTGTGGGTAAAGTGCATAACCTCTGCAGAGTGTAGAATCTATTTGAATAGCCGAGTCCACGATCTTGGACAATGCTCGGGAATTACTGATCAAGGGTTAGATTTTACGAAAATAACTTGGATTTGAAAAGTTGGGTTGGTTTAGTAATGAAGTTGATGGAAATATGGTTTAGGATGGGGAAAATGTTTATTAAATTTCTTGAGAAGTTATTTATGCTTTACTTATTTCTCTTTGCTTTCGAATCTACTTTTATTACTTGTCAAAAGTCATTTCTTCGCAAATATACCTTGAGCTATTCCTTTGTACCAAGCCATGCATATAGTATATTAGCTTGCATTACGTGCATGACTTCTTGAGTACCAAGTACTCACCCTTGCCTCAACACAATACCCGGTTGAAGAGGAGATTACGCCGATTCGGAGGAGGATTTCCAAGAAGACCCGTCTACTTAGGGATGCGAGCCCGATCGGTTGCTGTGGTATCTTGGATGGCGCCAACGAGTTATTTGATTTTCATTGCTGTTATTTCTCTTTTAATAAGTTTCGCCTTGCGAGGCATATATTTGTAACTTGGCCATAAGGTCGAGTAACCCTTTGATTATTTAAATAAAGTACTTTGATAGTATCGTTTGGTATGATTGTGATATACACCGATGTTAAGACTGTGTGCACTAGCGCGTTCCTGGACTAGTGCTGAATACACAGAGGGTCCGGATTTGCAAATTCGGGGTCCCGACAGAGGAACCCTACCCTACTCCTCGAGCCAATAAAATTGTAGTCTTCGAGTCCTTCTTCTGGCGGGGGTTTAGTGTTCCGTGGAGCGCCTTCTTTCGGGGGCTTCTTCATTTTTATGGGATTGAATTGATCAAGCTGAACCCCAGCTCCATTCTTCAAATCGCCATATTTGTTCAACTCTGTGAGGCGTATCTTGGAATCCGTCCTCACTTCAATTTGTTTCGCTCCCTCTTCCTGCTCAAACCCCATCCAAATCGAAATTCTCCCAGTGCCATTGGGGGAGCTGGGTTCCAATCGCGAGAGGGCCTGAAGAGGCATTACTTCTCTATCCCCTTCAAAACCTCCCTCAAAGGTTGGAAGCGGGAATGGTTCTATTGCGCCAACGCAGACCCCTTCCTCGCTCCTTTCACCGGCCGCGCCCCTGTAATCCTCCAATGCTGGAGTGATCCCCCGTGGGGGCCTGGATTGGATCAAGTCACTGAACTTCTGGCGCTGATCAATGATCTGAAAAACCGGGGCTTGACCGGCATCGGGGTCGCCGTCAGCTTTGCTAAGCGCCGGGTGCAGCCCTTGAAGGAACGGATCCATTTGGGTTTCCGGTATGGTGGGACTCAGGATCCCACACGGGAGTCGAATACGCCGCTGCCAAGAGACGTCCTGGGGGCGCGGTTGATAGATTTCTTCGCTCCGGGCGCCGAGATAACCAATAGAGGTTGTCTGGGCAAGTTCTCGGTGAAGAGGGCTCCTCCTCGTGTGAGTATTCCTCACCTTCGAGACGTCGCTTGGTTGTTTTCGTCTGATTTGAGGTTCTGATGATATGTGATTGTTCACTTTTCAGGAGCGTGAAGCCTTCATTTTTGATGCTCCGGTTGTCGGCGTCTCTCGGCTGAGGAATGTTCCGAGCAAGCGTCCGACGGATTCTTCGGCTGAGGGGCCGGAGTCTTCTAAGAGGGAAAAACATTGGTGGATGAGGTTCCTGTCCTTCTTCTACCGGGCCGATTGTCTTTATTAGCCCCGGGGAGGAAGGTTCAGGAGCTCCATCCTCCGAGCCAGCACATGCCCCGAATGTTGGCGTAGACTTAGGCTCTCCTCCGGGTGGTGCTGGGATCCGTGGTTCAGGAGCTCCGTCTTCTGAGCCAGCACCTGCCCCGGATGTGGGTGCAGACTTAGGCTCTCCTCCGGGTGGTGCTGGGGTCCGTAGGAAGCCAGGGATGAAATTCAAGAAGTCCAAAAGGTTTGTTACCCCTTGACTCTTGTTCTTGTCTCTTTGCATGTGTGCCAACATACTATCTCCTTGGTGAGTCAGGGCTCCCTCCACGGACGTTCCGGTGGAGGCATCTTCTGAGAGGGAGGCTCCAGGGTTGGCTTCTCCTGGGAGGGCTGCCACATGTATTTGCCTCACCGGCCGAAGGATGCGCCGGCGAGAGAGACGCTGTTCAAGCTCTTTGGGCTGTTCGGAGGTCCTAATCGTGAAGACCCTGCCGGTCCGTCAGCCCCCGAAGTGGAGGAGATTCATCGAGAACCCCCTCCGCTCGGTCCTCTCCCGGAGCCACTGACTCGAACAATGTGGTGGGGAAAGGATTCCGATTGGGATGGAATGGAGGAGGATGAAAAGGCGGAGGTAGCGGCCCGAATGGAGCTGTATGAGCTCACGGTGAGGTGTAGCCGGTGGTTCGGGTGAGTCCTTCGATCTACCTCCTTAATATATCTTTGAAGCGCCGACTCCTCGCCGTGGTCCAGCTGTGATGCCCGAGGATATGGGAACCGCTCAGAAAAAGGTCGGACTTCTTAGGAAGGTGTTGCCTAAGCTCAAGGACAACCAAAAGTACGAGGACGAGCTAGCAAGCTCAGTAGGATGCAATGGAAGGAAGTCCATGAACTTGAGGCTCAATGCATGGGCCTCCGCGAGGAAAAGTCGGAGCTTGAGTGGTCACTGCAAGGTATGAACCTCCACGGGCCTGGGGCAGGTGCTTTCTTCTTGAACGGCCAGAAACGTGTCTGACTTTCCGTGCTTTCGAGCGTGACTCGACAATCGCCGAGCTCGAGAGGCAATTTGGAGGATTCAAAAAGTTAAAACCTTGAAACTCGGGCTAGCTTGGAGAAGACACAACGAGAACTGGAGGGTAAACTTCTCAATTCGAATTAGACGTGCTTCGGGCCGGGTGCGCTTTCTGGTGACAGCTTGGCTTTGGTGCAGAATACAAGGAGAAGGTGACCGCTGCCGAACGAAGCCGCACCGAGCTCCGCGTTGCCTGCGAGCCGGTCCTGCACCTTCTGCGTATCGAGGGAGCTGAACCGAGCCAGGGCGACGATGCCGTTCCGCTTCTCTCGGGAGGAGTTGACAGGATCAAGGCTTACGCAATGGAGTCGGCGACCATGAGTGCTAATCAGGCGTTGGTAGTGGTCAAATCTCATTATCCGAGAGTTGACCTTGAAGCTGTTAAAGAGGGTTTTGCCTGTGACGAAGACATGACCAACGCGCTCCTTGAAGAGGTTTCCGGTACATCACAGGCTTTGCTGGAGAATCTTGAATTCTGAATTTAATGTGAATCTTCGTGCCGAATGCTGACCCCCCTTGTTTGAGGCGTTGCTCGGTATTTTCATATGACTAGTCTCATTTGCACTTTACCGGGTTGGATAGCGCTTGGGATAACGCTTGTCGCCCTCGTGGCTGAGTGATTCAGCCCCCGAGCGCCAGGACTTACGTCGTCGCCTTCTCGTCCCAGGCACACTTTTCCGAGTGGCTGGTGGCCAGCCCTCGAGCGTCGGGACTTAGGTCGTAGCCTTCTGGCTGAGTGGTTCAGCCCCCAAGCTTACGTCGTTACCTTCTCACCCCAGGCGCGCTTTTTCGAGTGGCTAGTGTCCAGCCCTCGAGCGTCGAGACTTAGGTCGTAGCCTTCTGGCTGAGTGGTTCATCCCCCAAGCTTACGTCGTTGCCTTCTCGCCCCAGGCGCGCTTTTCCGAGTGGCTGGTGTCTAGCCCCCGACTTCTCGCTTAATTGGGCCAAATGAGCGGGAAGGCTAAATCAAGTTGAACCAAGTTGAACTAAACCTGACACGTGTCTGGCGAAATATCTCTTCATTCTGTTCAACGTGTCGATCTTCTTTGGTATTTGCGTAGCCGCCTTGTTTTTTGTGCCTCATTGATTATTGGGGGGCGCGTTTGAATGCCCATGGAGGCGCTTCGATTTCTGGAGCTGGGGTTGGCCTATAAATAGGGTGTCACCGCTGATAGAGCGATCATCCCTTTCTTAAGCTTCTCCCCTTCCCTCTTGAAGATCTTCTGAACTGCCAGTCGAAATGTTAGCTTTCTTTCGCCACCGTTTCCATGACATGTACAGTGATCCTGAAGACGCAGAGCTGTGGCTAAACTTTGACTTTGCGGTGATGGAGCGGGAGGAGGAGAAGGCGGATGCCAGGGATATCCGCGCCTTTGCCACGATTGGCGGTGCGGTCTTTGGAAGAAGAGGTGGCGGACGTCATCAAGGACATGCTGGGGCGCGAGCGCCACGACGCCGCGGCTGTTGAGGGACTTCTTCTGTTGAGGCCCTCGCTTTGGGTGGTCGCGGACTTGATCCGCGAGGCCCTGGGCCGCGCGCGTCGCAATTAGCTCTCTGCGCCCGGTCTCCTTGCACCTAGCTCCCTGCAGCACCTGGCTCCCTGCCCTCTTTTTTTTTAGCGCGAGAAAAAAAAAGAAAAAAGGATTAGCAATGTAAATTAATGATACTATAAAATAAAACATGGGATGGGAGCCGTTTATATAGTTCTGTGTTTGATCATTTTTCTGTAGACTATTTGCTCTAATCAATAGCTTCAGCCTCTATAGCAAGGTGTTGGAGGGTTGAATTTCTACCGATTAGGGACTAGTGATTCGGATTTCTGTGTCCAGAAGTGTTTATGGAACTACAGACCATCGTTCTAGAGCGGTTAGTGCCTTTTTCTGGCTTCGTCTTTCCTTCTTCGTGCGCTGATACAAACGTTCGGATCTTGCCGCTTGTCGCGGCCTTACCTCGAACATGCGTTTCCGCAAAATTTATATCGGCACAATTTTGGATTAGACGTTACGTTAGCAGGGTGATAACCACTCGGGATTGACTTGGTGACAGTATAGTGAGATAGATCAAAGAACTAGATAGTCGACAAATTCACTTAATGCATGGGAGCTGGATACATAGCTTAAGCGTAGAAGCGACGTAGCTGTTCGGCGTTCCAAGTGTTCGCCAAGACTGCGCCGTCTTCGCGCCTAAGCCGATAGGCTCCCGGGCGGACTACCTCCTCGATGATGTAAGGTCCTTCCCAGGTTGGGGAGAGCTTATGCTCACTTTTTTGATTCCTCCTGAGGACCAAATCCCCCTTGGAGAAGGTACGACTTAGAACATTGCGGGAGTGGTAGCGCCGAAGACCCTGGAGGTATCTGGCCAACTGGATTGCTGCAACATTTCTGGCTTCCTCGAGTTGATCAAGCTCCACCAATCGGCTTTCCTCCGACTCGGCTTCTTTATAATTCCGGACCCTCAGGGATCCGAATTCCACTTCCGTTGGCAAAACCGCCTCAGAGCCGTAGACCACGAAGAAGAGAGATTGTCCAGTCGCTCTGCTGGGGGTGGTTCTGAGGCCCCAGAGCACTGATGGCAATTCTCTCACCCATCGCGTGGCGTATGGTTTGAGGCGATCGAAAATCCTGGTCTTCAGTCCCTGAAGGACCAAACCATTGTCCCGCTCGACTTGCCCATTGCTTCTTGGATGACCCACCGACGCGAAGCAGATTTTTATTCCCATGTCGTCGCACCACTCTTGGAATTCTTCACCACGGAATTGCGTGCCATTATCCGTGATGATGCGGTTAGGCACGCCAAATCTGACTACGATATCTCGGAAGAATTCCTTGGCCTTAGCCGCGTGATAAATGGCGGCGGTTTGGCTTCGATCCACTTGGTGAATTTGTCGATGGCCACGAAGAGGTAGGAGAAGCCACCCTGGGCCTTTTTGAGGGGTCCGACTAAGTCGAGCCCCCAGACTGCGAAAGGCCAGGAGATAGGGATGGTTTGCGGTTCTGTTTGGCGGATGTATCTGCCGGCGTCGGAAGCGGCAACCTTCACACGTGCGAACGATTTCTTTGGCATCTGTTACCGCCGTGGGCCAGAAGAAGCCTTGCCGGTATGCCTTGCCAATCAGAGCACTCGACGCGGCGTGGTGGCCACACGCTCCCGAGTGGATTTCCTTGAGCAACTCTCTTCCCACTTGCTCCGGGATGCATCGCCTGAGGACACCAGAGGCGCTCCTTCGAAAGAGCTCTTCTCCGATAACCACGTAGGACTTGGCTTGTCGTGAAACACGCTCAGCTAGAGTGGCATTTTTGGGAAGCTCACCTCTCAAGAGATAATCCACATACGGGGTTGTCCAGTCGGGGTTGGTAACTAGGACTTCTGCCCCGGGGATCTTGCTCAGCTCTTGTGGCTTGATCGCCGTGGGCTCATAAAGTTCCTGGGTGAACACGCCACTTGGGACCTCCGCCCGAGTGGCGCCCATCTTCGCCAACTCGTCCGCCACTTCGTTGTTACGGCGCAGGACGTGAACTAACTCCAATCCATCGAACTTGTTCTCCAATTCTCGGACTTGCTGAAAGTATGCCGCCATAGTCTGATCGACACAGGACCAGTCCTTCTGAACTTGGCTAACCACTAACTGGGAGTCTCCGCGAACCGCCAGTCGCCGGATACCGAGCGATATGGCGATGCGGAGCCCATGAACGAGGGCTTCATATTCTGCGGCGTTGTTCGAGGCCGGGAAATGGATGCGAAGAACATACTTGAGCTGATCTCCCTTGGGTGAAATAAGCATAATTCCGGCTCCCGCGCCGCTGAGCATGAGAGACCCATCGATGTACATCATCCAATACTCCAGCTCTCGCTCGACAAGGGGGGTCTGTAGCTCAGTCCACTCGGACGTGAAGTCGGCCAGGGCCTGCGACTTGATGGCGGTGCGCGGCTTGAACGAAATATCAAAGGCTCCAAGCTCGGCCGCCCATTTCGAAATTCTCCCAGTAGCTTCCCGATTATGGAGAATATCTCCTATCGGGAAGGAGGTTACTACCGAAATATGATGCCCCTGGAAGTAATGCTTCAATTTCCGCGACGTGACCAGCACGGCGTAGAGCAACTTTTGTACTTGAGGGTACCTTATCTTGGATTCGCCCAACACTTCGCTGACGAAGTAGACCGGGCCCTGCACCCCGTAGCGGTGCCCTGGCTCCTCCCGCTCCACGACTATCGCGGCGCTGACCACATGGGTCGTTGCCGCTACGTAAAGTAGGAGAAGCTCCTCTAGCATCGGTGAAACAAGGATCGGTGGGGTGGAGAGGAACGCCTTGAGGTCCTTGAAAGCTTGTTGCGCCTCCGCCGTCCATTCAAACCGATCCTGCTTCTTGAGGAGTTTGAAGAAGGGCATCCCTCGGGTTCCCAGCCGAGAGATGAACCTACCAAGCGCGACCATGCAACCAGTGAGCTTCTGGACGTCCTTCTGGCTGGAGGGGGGGTGCCATCCTCATGATGGCGCCGATTTTTTCCGGATTCGCCTCGATCCCGCGATGAGAGACAATGAACCCGAGTAGTTTCTCGGAGGCGACCCCGAAGACACATTTTTCAAGGTTTAGTTTCATCCGGAACGCTCTTAGGCTATCGAACGTCTCGGCGAGATCAGAGGTAAGGTTGCTTCTCTATTGTGTCTTGACCACTACGTCGTCCACGTAGGCCTCCACGTTGCGTCCGAGCTGATTGTGAAAACACCGCTGTATCGTGCGTTGATAAGTTGCACCAGCGTTTTTCAACCCAAACGGCATCGTGACGTCGCAATATGCTCCGAACAGAGTGATGAACGATGTCTTCTCACAGTCTTCGACTCGAAGCTGGATTTGGTGATAGCCCGAATAGGCGTCTAGGAAGCTAAGGAGTTCGCACCCGGTGGTGGAGTCTACCACTTGGTCGATACGGGGCAACCCGAAAGGATCCTTTGGGCATGCTTTGTTGAGGTCGGTGTAATCAACGCACATGCGCCAACTTTTATTCTTTTGCCAGGCGAGTCAGGTTTGCCAACCAGTTGGGGTGATACACTTCTTTGATGAAGCCTGCGGCTAATAGTTTCGTGATCTCCTCCTCGATGGCATCTCGGCGATCTTGAAGCGAATCGCCGCAACCTCTGCTTGACAGGCTTGGCCGCTTGGTCCACGTTTAGTGCATGCTCGATCACCTCCCTGGGAACTCCAGGCATATCAAACGGCTTCCAAGCAAAGACGTCCTTGTTTGCCCGGAGGAAGGTGATGAGCGCGTCCTCCTATTTTTCTCTGAGCCCTATCCCGATCTTGGCTGTTTGGGCCGAGTCGGACGGGTCGAGGGTGATCATTTTGACGCCTTCTTCGGGATTCAACCCGGGCTTCGGCGCCTTCCGAGTCGGGATGCTTGCTCCCTCGGAAGATTGGGCCATTAGCCGGATTCGTTCGCGATCAGCTTGCGCTCCCAACGACTTGGCCATCTCGCAGTTCTCCCTGTCATAGGAAAAAGACTGCTTGACATCACCACGCAGCGTGATAATGCCATTCGGCCCTGGCATTTTTAATGCCAGATACGCGTAATGGGGCACCGCCATGAATTTGGCTAGCGCTGGCCTCCCCAAGATGGCGTGATATGCAGTAGCGAAATCAGCCACCTCGAAGCTGAGGTTCTCGGTTCGGTAGTTCTCTCTCATGCCGAAAGTGACCGGCAGAGTGATTTGGCCGAGTGGTGTCGCCGACGTCCCGGGAATCACCCCATGGAACGGAGACGACCCACATTTCAGTTCCGACCTGGAGATTCCCATATCGTCGAGAGTTTTGATGAAGAGGACGTTGAGGCCGCTCCCCCCGTCAATTAGCACCCTTTTGAGCTTGACGCCACGAACAATTGGCCCCAAGACGAGGGGATACCTGCTGGGAAACGGGACTCGGTCAGGGTGATCCGAGCGGTCGAAAGTGATCGCAACTTCAGACCACCGTACGTATCGGGGGGTCTCCGGCGCAAGCGCGTTCATGTCCCGGGCGGTAAGTTTTTGCTTCCGCTTGGACTCATACACTGCCGAGCCCCCGAAGATATAATTGAGCTCCAGCTCGGCTTCTTGATAGTCTTCCTCGACTTCAAGAGAAGGTTGCTTTCCGACCGCTTCGCTCGGCCCCTGGCCGAGCTGCTTCTTGGTCTCCCGGGCAAATCTTTTCAGGGTGAAGCAATCCTTGGTGGCGTGTCTTCCTTTTGGGTGGAAGGGACAAAGCGAGTTCATCACTTTGTCGTACCCGTCGGTCTTAGGGGCGCGCGTTTGGCCCCGTTCGGCGGTCGCCACTAGGTCTTGGCCCTTGCACTTCTTTTCCTTTCGCCTGGAGGAGTCAGGGTGATCCCCTCTCTCGTCATGGCGTTCGGCCAAGGCTTCGGAGGTCGACACATAGCGATCCGCTAAGGCGAACAACTCGCGGACCGAAGTTGGAGTCTTCCGGGACATCTTCTTAATGAGGTCGGGGTCGCTGACCCCCTTCTGGAAGGCGGCGATCACGACCGCGTCGGTGACATCCCGAATCAGGTCTTCCCCGTGCATGAAGCGCTTGACGAACTCCCGCAGGGACTCATTCTTCTTTTGGTGTAGCTGGTACAAATCCCAAGAGTGCCGGGCGCCATACGTACCTTGGAAATTTGAGATGAGCTGCTCACACAGATCTCCCCAAGAATGAATAGAATTCGCTGGGAGCCCGGTGAGCCACGCTTGGGCCTGGGGCGAGAGAGTGACTGGCAGGTAATTAGCCATCACGTTCTGATCTCCCCCTGTGGCCCTGACCGCTAGTGCGTATACCTGCAGTCAGGCTTCCTGGTCCCTGTCGTCGTCGAATTTGGTGATGCCTTTGGGGTTAAACCCGTCAGGCCAAACCACTCGACGCAGGTGGGGGGTGAACGCGCGAACCCCGTCGATGACCTCGTCGCGCCGCGCAGATGGTGAGCGAGGCGGGGGAGAGAGAGCCCGACGAGCGCCCCGATGCGCCAGGAGTACGCCAAAGCGCTCGTACTCGTCGGCGTGCTGGCGCTGCTCGTCTCTTTCCTGATCACGCCGTCACACATTGAGGTCAGAGCGGAGGTCTCGATTGAGGCTGTGGCGCAGGTCTTCATCGCGGTGAGGAACGCGATGCCCCCGGTGGGGGGTTTCTCGATTGGGCCGACTGCTGGCCGTTTGAGTTCCGATCGGAGCGTGTGAACGCGCCCTCGCCGGTTGGTCGGTCTGAGCTTGTTGCTGGATTGCTGCCGCCGTCACCATGGTTTTTACTTGGGCCACAATCGGTGCAGCCGGATTACCGACCTCCAGCATCGGGCTCAAGGTGTCCAGGAGTGTTTTGGACGCAACGATATTCTGCTGTGGTGTATGGAAAACAGCTTGGTCTCCCATTTTGACCTGCAGAATGTCTTCATTGATGTCGCGGGCGCGACCCTGAAGGGCTTGTACCTGTGCGTCGAGCTCCAGCTTGCGCCCGGCGTCATGCTCGGCAGCCTCGAAGTCGCCGTGGCGCTGCTGCGATTCCGCACGTGAGCAACCGATCACGCAGACTCGGCAGAAGCTCCAGCAGCTCTCCAAGCTTTCTTTCGACCCCGCCGACGAACTGAAAGAGCCTGCCGGGGATAGCTCAAGGCGATCGGCGGTTCTGAGTGGCTTGGCAGCGAGGACCCCCACCACCTGGAACTCGGCGCCTGATGCGCCCACTGCCTGAGGGAACTGGGGTTTTAACCCCCCGCTTGGTGTTTGCGAGCACGGGACGGCGGGACTTCCCGATCCAGGCAGTGGTCGCAATGATGACTCCCCGAGGGTCTCCTCGTGCGGCGAGGCGTCCGCCTCGAGGAGAGAGAGACTCCTGAGGTCATCAGCGATGAAGGTCAGGCTTCCAAAATGGAAAACCTGATCTGGGGGGAAAACTGTAGGGATTCTGCTTGTGGTTGCCATTGAGCTTGACGGAGACCTTCGCACACTCCCCCTACCTGCGCGCCAACTATCGACGATTGGTTTCGCCGGCAATGAGATTTTTGTGATTCGAGAGGGGGGGCTCGTGCGTGGTTCAGGCTAGATGGTAACACAGGATGCAAGGGCCAACTCTTTAGACAGGTTCGAGCTCTCGCGGAGGAGATAATACCCTAGTCCTGTGTTCTTGGATATATGGGTGTGTTCTTCCCTTTTCCCCCCCTTTTCCAGGGTTGTTCCCTCCTCCCTTATATACTGGGGAGGGGCACGTTACAAGAGGGCACCACCTGGCCCTAGGCCAGGTGGACTCATGAGTACGTTCTTTGTCTGTGTCTGCCGAACCCAACTACGTCCAGAGGATTTGGTCGTCTCTTTCCCGACCCGCACCTGCCGATCCGCCAGGGTATGGTGGCTGCAGGCTGCAGGCGCTAGGTCGCAGGCTTTACTTTAGGCGGGGTTGTCCTGACACGGCGCGAAGCTTCGTCGAGGAGGCGACCAGCTGCCTTGGAGAAGAAGTCGGGCCGTAGCTATGGGCTCTTCACGGCGCTTTCGAACTCTAGGCCCGATGCACCGTCCTGGCCCAGTTAGGAATGAGCTTCTCTGCGGGACCCCGGTCTCGGACATCCCACAACCACCGGCGCCAGCACAGGGCGATCCGCCCCCGCCATCGGCTCCGGCGTAGGGTGATCCGCCCCCGCCGCCGGCACCGGTGCAGGGTGATCCACCCCCGCCGCCGGCGAGGGTCGCTCCATCGGGACCGGCGCCGCGCGGGGGGATAACCCTCATTCCGGGTACGCCCCGGTTCAGGAGGCCTTCTGACGGGTACACACAAAAACACGTAGCAAGCTTATCAGGTTCATGTAATTTGAGAGACTTACCCCCTTCTTCTTTTTTCTTCAGGGCATCTTCTTCGAGGGCTTCCGTAGGGGTCGACCAGGGCACTGCTGCAGCCGCGGCCGCGCCGGCTGCGGTGATCGAACACCAAGGCGGCCCTGGCGACCACCCGGTGCCCGCCGCCGGGGCGGACGTCTTACCGCCCGGTGGCGGGCTGGGCCTGCCGGCCACTCCGGAGGCCCTCGGCGCCCCAATCACCTCGGTGGACGCGGACACTCTGTTGGCCGCCCTTGGCGAGCTACACTCCAGCGTGAGCGGCCACCTCGCGGTGAGCAGGGAGAGGCTGAGGGAGGCTATCGCGGAGATCGCCCGCCTCCGGGCAGAGGTGCAGGACTGGCGCGGCCGGTCGGAGAGGTTGGAGCAGGACCTGCAGCGGGAGAGGGAGCAAGGTGCCCTCCGCGTTGAAGCAATCACCTGAGAGCGCGACGAGGAGAAGGGTGAGCGGCTCCGCGTGGAAGCTAAGGCCACCTCCATGTTGCACCCGGCCTTCGACCGGATGGTGGCCAGCCTGGCGCCACTGGGGTTGGAGCAGCCGGGCCCGATTGAGCAGACGACCTGGCACTATGCCTTCTGCATGGACCAAATCGCCGACTTCCTCACCTTCCTGCCTGGCGCCCTAGCCACCCGGTCCAGCCAAGAAGGGCGGGCAATCGCGGCGGCCACGGCGTCGTACGTGCTTGCTTGCTGCGCCAGCCGGGATGCTAACTTCGATCCCCTGGTCGCCATCCAGGGGGTGGAAGGAGATTGGGTCCGCGCCGAGGCGCAGGTCAGCAGCGCCGCCGAAAGGGTAGCCGATCAGCTCGAGATGGTCAACCCGGCTTTGGAAGCGATGGCCGAGGATGTTGCCCTCGAGCTGGACGTCGCCCCGGTGGAGGACCAGGAGGCCGCGGCGGATGAAGACTGAGGGACTTTTCTTTTTCTTTTGCCGTTGTTTTGCCTTCCCTTGTAGCGGACTTCTGCAAGTTAGGATCTATATTTATAAAAATGTGTATTTCCCTTTCGCACGCCTTACGTTTGGACGCCTGTTTGTGCTTCCACCGTGCTGGCTCTGAGTGAACAAAAAGGCAACGACGCATGCTAAAGGTTAGTTAGAGTGCAGGGCCCGGATCCCTCGTGCTAGAAAGCCGCTGTACCAGGGCATTAGGACTCTGTGAGATTAGTTACCCTTGCGGTCTCTTAGGGCCAAACACTTGGTGAGGTGTGGCAGGGTAGTAGGCCTTCGGAGATGGTGTTTGAGTCGCCGGTTTTCACGGGGGCACCCTGAGCGTCATGACCGTATTGAAAACCGTGCCAAACCAACCGTCCGACCACCCATCCCTGCACGCCACGCTCATCCAGTGGGCCAATATTTACCGTCGAGAACTCAGAGAGCCTTAATGTACTGAGGGCGAGTGCGCGGACACGGCCCATCGGGGCGCAAACCAAAAGAGAACAAAGGCAATAAGCGCTTTGAATAGAGACTAGACATTGAACAAAACAGAGGCTCCCCCCGACCAGCCTATGGGGAGGAAGACTCAACTTAGCTGGTCGAGGTGTAGAACTCTGTACTTATAGCCTTTTTAGGGGTAGAACTTGCGCAGAAGTTCTATGTTCTGGGAGTTCACCAACTCCTCTCCGTCCTCAGTGGCCAGCCTGACCGCCCCAGGATGAGAGACTGAGACCACCTTAAAGGGGCCCTCCCACTGGGGAGACAGTTTATGCAACCCGGCATGCGTCTGGATTCTGCGCAAGACCAGGTCGCCCACTGCCAGTGTTGTCTCGTTAACCCGGGTGGCGTGGTACCGCCTGAGATTCTGCTGGTACCGGGCAGCGCACACGGCTACGCGGTCTCGTACTTCTTCTAGGAGATTGACATCCTCCCGACGCAGATCCTCCTGGACTTCCTCGGTGAATGCCGCCACGCGTGGTGACCCTAAGGCCAACTCTGACGGTAGGACCGCCTCCGCACCATAGACTAGGAAGAAGGGAGTTTCTCCGGTGGCCCGGCTGGGAGTGGTACGAAGCGACCACAGCACCGCCGGGAGCTCTTCAGTCCATCGGGCTCCACGCTTGTGGAGTCGATCAAACGCCCGGGTCTTGAGGCCCTTCAGCACCAGCGCATTGGCCCGCTCGACTTGGCCGTTGCTTCTCGGGTGAGCCACCGAGGCAAAACAAACTTTGGTGCCCATTTCTTCACAGAAGCCCAAGAAGGTAGCGCTGGTGAACTACGCGCCGTTATCGGTGATGATGCGGTTGGCGACCCCAAAGCGGGCGAAGATGCCTTGTATGAACTTGATTGCAGCAGCGGCGGTGATCGTCCTTACCGCTTCGGCTTCCACCCACTTGGTAAACTTGTTGATGGCGACAAACAGATGGGTGTAGCCCCCTGTGGCCCGCGGGAACGGGCCCAGGATATCCAGCCCCCAGACAACGAAGGGCCATGAGAGCGGGATGGTTTGCAGAGCCTGGGCTAGTCGGTGGATTTGCTTGGCGTGGAACTGGCACGCCTCGCACTTCCTCACCAGCTCGTAAGCATCCTGGAGGGCGGTTGGCCAATAGAACCCTTGGCGGAAAGCTTTCCCGACATCGTTCGACTTGAAACATGGCTCCCGCACACGCCTCCATGGATATCAGAGAGCAAAGTTCTCCCCTCTTTCCGAGTGATGCACTTCAGAAGAATTCCATTTTTACCCTGGCGGTAAAGGTCCCCGCCCACCAGGGTATAGCACTTGGCCTTTCGTGCTGTCTTCTCTGCTGACACATCATCGTCGGGGTACACTTCATCCCGCAGGTATGCCAGGATCAGGTCCATCCATGTGCCTTCCCGGTCAAGTGTGGTGACCACGGGGTGGCCGTCCGGGTACTCCGCCTGGCCGAGCATTTCCCCCGGTACCGCTTCCCCTTCTGGAGCAAGGGTGAGCGACATCACCATCGTCCCCACCGGAAACGGGGGTTGTGATGGACGGTTGCGGAAGCCTTTCTTCAAAGACTCCGACCGGAACGGGAGATCTTGTTGAGGCGAGCTGAGCGAGCTCGTCCACCAAGTAGTTGTCGCGCCGGGGGATATGGGTATATCCTAGCCCATCGAAATGTCGCTCCATTTTTTTGACCTCCGCCAATTACTCGGCCATGACAGGATCAGAGCAGGAGAACTCCTTTCTTGCCCGGTTGACGACTAGCAAGGAGTCGCCCTTGACTTGCAGATGCCGGACTCCGATGGCCGTGGTGGCACGAAGTCCCGCTAGCAAGCCTTCGTACTCAGCAACGTTGTTGGTGGCCTTGAAGTCCAGGACGACCGTGTACTTGAGGAGGTCCCCGGTTGGGGAAACCAGGAGGACCCCAGCCCCCGCACCCTCGTACCTGAAGGAGCCATCGATGTAGAGTGTCCAGGGGGAGGGCGCGGGCGTTTCTTCGACTTCAGGCTCGGCAGGAGTCCACTCGACAATGAACTCCGCCAGCCTTTGACTTTTGATCGTCGTGCGAGGGGAAAACTTAAGACCGAACTCCCCCAGCTCTACAGACCACTTGGCGATGTGGCCTTCGGCTTCGCGGTTGTGGAGAATCTCGCGCAAGGGATAGGCGGACACCACCGTGATCTCTCTTCCTTGGAAATAATGCCGCAGCTTCCTAGACGCCACCAATACAGTGTACACCATCTTCTGAGCCTATGGGTATCTTATCTCGGCATCGTGCAGTACCTTGCTAACGTAGTAAACTGGCCGCTGGACCCCTTCATGCTCTGCCACCAGTGCCGCGCTCACAAGCCGCTGGCCGCTCGTCTGGCGATGGCGGCTCGCCCGCGGCTTCGGCGACGATCTGAGGAGGAGAGGTATTGCTTCTTCTTGAATGCTTGCTGCGCTTACGCGATCCACTCGAAGGAGTTAGTCTTCTTCAGCAGCTTGAAGAAGGGGAGACTCTTTTCTCCCAGCCTGGCGATAAACCAGCCGAGAGAGGCCAGGCGACCAGCCAGGCACTGAACTTGCTTGAGCCTTGTGGGTGGTTGCATGCGCTCGATGGCCGTGATTTTTTCCGGATTAACCTCGATTCCACGGTTGGAAACAAGGAATCCGAGCAACTTTCCGGACGACACACCAAACACACACTTCTCAGGATTCAACTTCAGACAATACAGCCGTAGGTGGGAGAAAGTCTCTTCTAAATCTTCGACGAGCCCATCAGACTTTTTGGTCTTCACTACCAAATCATCAACATACACTTTGAGATTTCTCCCAATCTGCTATCGAAATATAGTATGCATGGCGCGCTGGTAGGTAGAGCCCGCATTCTTCAACCCAAAAGGCATGCAGACATAGCAGTATACGCCTAGGGGGGGTCACAAAGGCGGTCTTCTCTTCGTCTTCCTGCGCCATGCTGATCTGGTGGTAGCCGGAGTAGGCGTCTAGGAAGCAAAAGATCACGTACCCTGCGGTGGAATCGACGACAAGGTCTATCCGCGGTAGGGGATACGGATCCTTAGGGCAGGCTTTGTTGAGGTCGGTGAAGTCAACGCACATCCGCCACATTCCGTTCGATTTCTTGACGAGCACAGGGTTGGCCAGCCACTCGGGATAGGCGGCCTCCCGCACAATCTTAAACTGCGGCGACTTTTCTACCTCAACCCGAATGGCATCTTGCCGCTCGTGCCTGCCTCGGACTTTCTGCTGGGTGGGTGCACTCTAGGAGCGTCGCCAATCGGTGCTCGATAACCTCCCTAGGGACCCCGGTCATTTCTGATGGTTCCCAAGCGAACACATCCAGGTTAGACCGGAGGAAGGTGACAAGCGCATCTTCCTATTTGGTGCTGAGGTTGGCACCAATCTTCACGACCTTCCCAGAGCCGTCCTCGCCCACGAGGACCGTCTTCACCTCACCCGAGAAACCGGGTGAGGCGCGGGCCTTGACCGGGGGGAGCTCCGGGTAGTCTTCCTCACCTCGAGCCGTGCAGGTGGTGCCGGCCAGTCCTCGCACCTGCTTGAGGCGCAGGGGCTTCCACCGATCCACCTTCACGGTGTCGCACCCCAGGCCCGGATCTTCATCATCATGTAGGCGTAATGTGTGGCCGCCATGAACTTAACCAGAGCTGGCCGGCCAAGCAACGCGTTGTAGGGGAGGTCGAAGTCTGCGATCTCGAAGTTGATCTTTTCTGTCCGAAAGTTTTCCACGCTTCCGAACGTAACATAAAGTCGGACCTGACCCAGAGGTGTCAATCCCACCCCAGGGGCGACTCCGTAGAAGAGAGGGGCTGGGCGCAGCTCCTCATAAGGGATCTGGAGCGCATTGAATGCCCCTACGGACATGAGGTTGATGGAGCTCCCTCCATCGACAAGCACCCGCCCGAGTCTCGTATTCCGGACCGTGGGAGAAACCACGATCGGGAGATGGCCCGGGCCTGCGGTGCTCTCCGGGTGGTCGGCCTGGCTGAAAGTGATCGGCTCCCCTGACCATTTCAGCAGCCTGCTCGCCCCGGGAGTTGGTACGGTGGCGCACACCTCTCTCACTTCTCGCTTGTACTGCGAGTTCGAAGAGTAGGTGGTGGAGCCACCATGGATGAAGGCCACCGTATGCTCCGCTTGCTGAAAGGCCAGCGAAGCGGGGTCCTCGTCCGCGTCATCGCGGTCGTCTTCACGGCGCTTCTTAAGCCGCTGCTCCACCAGCATGGACACGACTTGACAATCCGCCATGTCATGTCCATTGGTCCTGTGGATGGGGCAGTAAGGTCTGCCTTCGTCGTCTTCTTGGCGGGGGTACCGGCAATCCCCGCGATCACCTCACGGGCCCCGGCGATCACCCCTCCTGTCTCGGCGGTCGCGCTTCTGGGGCTTGTCCTCTGGTTCGGTGGCAAGGACCTCTCCGGCGCCTACCTCCTTGCGCTTCTTCTTCTTCTTATGGTCGGAAGCTTTCGAGGTTCCCGCCTCGTCGTGACCGGACGGCCCTGCCGTGCGCTCCCAGGCCTCCGCTGCCCGGGCGCACTTATGCGCCAGGGGGAACAGCTCGGAGGTAGTGGAAATGGTGAGGGTAGCCATCTTCTCCCGCATCTTTTGATCTCGGACCCCCCTCCGAAAGGCGATAATCACCGACTGCTCGGAGATCCGGGGGATCGTGTTCCGGCAGTGGCTGAACCACCGAATAAACTCCCTCAGGGACTCCCCTTCGCCTGCTCCAGGCGTGAAGGTCATCCTCCACGCTGGTTGAGCGTAGGAGCCACGAAAGTTGGCGGCGAAGATGTCGCACAATTCCTCCCACGAGTGCACTGAGCCTCGAGGAGGTTCGGCCCAGAGGCGGGCGGAGCCCGTCAGCGATGTCGGGAGGTAGTTGGCCATGATCTTCTCAGACCCTCCCGCGGTGCGCACCACCGTGGTGTAAATCTGCAGGAACTCCTCCAGGTTGGTGGTGCCGTCGTACTTCTCGATGGACGCGGGGCGAAATCTCTCCGGCCACGTAGCTTGGCGTAGGCGGAGGGAGAACGCCTGGAACCCAATGTTATAGGGGGAGCAGCGCCGTTCGCCCGCCCCTCGACCCCGAGACGGGGTCGAGGAGTGCGAGTCTGCGTTCTCCCTGGAACCAGGGGGAGAGGTTTCCCCCCGGCCGCTAGACATCGGGTGGCCCACGCGGTGCTGCACATTTGCATGGTGCCCCCTAAGGACGTCGCGCAAGTCACCGTCGCGCTGGGACTTCCTTTCGTCTAGGCGGGCCCTCAGATCCCCATGGTCCCCTGCCGCCTTGGGGGAACCACGGGAAGAAGTGGGAGCGCGTGCACGTCCCCCTGTGTTTGAGGGGGCTGCAACCGGTGCACCCTTTCCTTTGTGCCGGCCCTCACGACTGGAACAAACTGTAGCCGTGCGGCTAGAGGCTTGCGCGTCGGCCATGCGCACGCCCTGTCGCCCAACATCGGAAGCCCCCGGTCGATTTGCCGCCTCTACCTGCTGTTGGGCGGCATCCACCAGGCGGGCGATGTCCCGCAGCCATGGAACGGCCGGGGTTTCGCCCTCTAGCGCAACCGGGGGATGATCAAGAAGCGGTGAGCCTCATGAAGATTCTTGGCCGGGTGTCGTCTCCCATCGGAGGCCGCCAGGACGGTGAGCCCTTAGCGCGAAGCACCATGCGTCCCTCCCAGGTGGAGGGACCGGAGGGTCCACGGCATACAGGCGAGAAATCGGGGCCGACGGCCTGCTCTCCTCGGAAAGGCATCATGCTTGGAGCCCAAAGTCACCATGCTCGTAACCGTTCAAGCTTCTTGCAAACTTCGCAAGAGGATGGAAGAAGGGAGAACAATCCAACCACTGAGCCCCCTACCTGGCGCGCCACTATCAGCGTATGAGCCAACAGACCCCTTCCGACGAGGGGTATACTAAGTTCTAACCGAGGCTTTCGTGGAGACTGCTTGGGAAAGAGAGAATCGGAGGCGAAGTATGCAAGGAGACTCTGGCATTTTGTCAGGTTCGGGCCCTCCTAAGAGTAATAGCCCTACTCCTGTCTTCTTGTATTTTCGGTGCCTTTGGAGAGAACTGGAAGATGAACAGCCACCCAAAGGAGCTCAGACCAGCCCACCCAGAGCGGAGAGTCTAGTCTGAGAAAAATGATCGAACCCCTCACTCCCATGCACCCCGGCTCCCTTTTATACTCGGGCTGGCGGGGGCGCATGGGAGGCTTACACATCAAGCTATACTCATTACCCTACTCCATGGCATTAAAGGCTCCTGCAACACATTTAATGCCCTGGCGCAGACATCCTCTCCCCCGTCCTTGAGCGTCGCGCCTGCCGGCTTCACCTGCTCCACTGGGGTGGGAAATTGCACCCTGACATCGCTCGTCATTATGGCGCGCATTGGGAACACGCGCCACCATACTGTGGCCTTCATTACCCCCATTTAATGCGCACGACACGAATTAAATGTCTTTGACCTCTCGAATGGCCGCGCGGGCCATTAAGTGGCCTCGAGAACCAGGCGCCAGCGGCATGGCCTAACCGCCACCTTTCCGCTGGGCGACCACGAAGCTGACCGCTAGAGGCGTGGCCTGGTCGCCACCTTCCCGCTGGCGATCACTCAGCTGACCGCCAGAGGCGTGGCCTGGTCGCCACCTTCACCGGGCGATCACTTTCGATGAACCGCCAAAGGCGTAACTGGTCGCCACCTTCCGCCGTGATCACTCAGCTGACCGCCAATGGCGTGGCCTGGTCGCCACCTTCCCGCTGGCGATCACTGAGTTGACCGCCAACGGCGTGGCCTGGTCGCCACCTGCCTGCTGGCGATCACCGCTAGCCGCCAGCGACGTGGCCTGGCCGCCACTGCTCATTTGGGCGGTGACCTCTCCGACCGCTAGTGGCGTGGCCCGGATGCCACATGTCCGCTAGCGGCGGCTTCTACTAAAGTGCAGTGGGCACCCTGGTGTAGAATACACCGACACAATACATTGCCACCCACTTTATCAGACCGAAGTGACAATACACTACTGCTGTTTTATCAGACCGAATTGACAACACAATCGCACCTACTTTATCGCATCGAATCGACTAAAGATCGCACTGTTTTATCAAACCAATTTGACAACATACTACCTACTGCTTTATTAGCCCAAGTTGACAACACATTGGCACCTATTTTTTCAGACTGAATTAACAACACATTGCCACCTGCTGTATTAGACTGACTTGACAACACACAGCCACAGCTCCCACCACCCTCACATAATATTCACGACGCACCTGTAACAAAAAAAACTACCTTTAAAAATGGTGGCCACTACATGACCACAACCAACACTTCACTAGGCCAACCTCTACAGCCAACACTCCATCCGTAGCACCGCCACACCCAACACTCGTCTACACCACTAGGGTTGACGATGTCAGACTATGCCGCAATTGTTTGAAAGTGAAAGTGGGTTGCCAGGAAGGTAGGAATCTACCCAATTTTTTCTTGCAAGGATGCACCTGCGCCACCAGAGTTTTCACACCCAAACAGTGACTACGGTACTCCAGTGTGGATCATGCAATCCAGACATTTAGACACCGTGGGCCGGGCTTACTACATGTGCAAGGAGCTCATGGTAAGCTAGTGACACATATGTACATTCCGCATTGCATGTTGCATTTTTTGTAAATCTAACTTCTTCCATGCATAATCCTAGGAAGATGATAGTTGCTACCTCTTCGAATGGATTGATGTGCCAGACAAGTACGATAGTGCATTCATTGAGCGCAAAATTTGGCTGCATTACCTAGTTGTGCCTGAGCACTTCATCAGTTGGAAACCTTCGCTTGCGACTATAGAAGATAAAGGAAAGGTCCTGGCCTACCGCCCCGATGAAGCGTTGTAACACCACAAAATTTTGCTTTTCTTAAATTCATGTGTAATTTGGCACTTTGGTGAATTTTTGGAATTTTCTGGAATTTATTTGGATTTAATTGGAATTTATTTGAATTTATTCCCTTTTGAAATAATTAAAGAATTTGATTTTGCAAATAAAATTTTGTTGAAAATATTTTATTTGAGTCCCAAATGCCCTAAAATATTTTCCAGAATTTTTCTGGAATTTTTCTGAGTCTTTTGCTATTTTTAATGATTTAATTGAATTTCTGAGAATTTAATTGGATTAATTAAATCGAGTTGGTTTCACTGTTCATCCGACCGAGCCCGAGTCAGACTCGAGTCCGAGTCCGACCCGAACCCGACCACGCCCGTGGTTGAGCCGAACCCACTCGGCCGAAACCCTACGCGCGTGACCGTTGGATCAAGATCCAACGGCCACGATTGAGCCACGTCGCCGGACCCGAGCCCGACCGAGCCAGCCAGCTCACCGAACCGGACCCGAGTTCAAACCCGCACAACTGTTGGATCGAGATCCAACGGTTCACGTTGTGCCACGTCGCCCTCTCCGTGTCGCCGTCGGACTCCGCCGCCGCGTCGGAGTGGACCCTCGATTTCGCGCGTTTCCGCAGGCAGCCGAGGGCCCTATTTAATCGGCCGTCTTTCGTGTCGTGACCTAGACTTCCGTGCACACCCGTAGCCCTAGACAACGTCGCCCGAGCCGCCGTGGTTGCGCCGCAATCGCTCGCCGGAGTTGATTGTATGTTCCGCCACGGTTTTCCGTTGTTTCCGCCGCCGTCTGCCATCCTCTGCCGCCGTTGAGGTCAGATCCGGAACCGCAAGAGCCAGCCGCGTTGGAGGGAACCTTCCACTTCACCGGAGCACACCCGCAACGCCTGTAAGACCCTACAAATCTAAACTGTCGTACAAGAAAATTTCGACAGCATCTCTCCTAAAATTAGGACAAAACGGAAGCGACAACAAAATTCATAATAACCATTATAAACAGGAATAACATAAAAGCATCAATACTAGAGATAACAAGTCTAAATCAACCAGAAAACAAACATAAACGTAAAACAGCTTCAAAGAGGACATCAACAGGTCTATGATTAATAAAATTTCAGCAAGCTAATGAATTATTAAATGCACTAGTCCATGTGATTCGTGATGACCCCGGAGGGTTGATTGTGCTACTAAGCCCACCCTTCAAGCTTACGACTCGCGAGAACTACCTGAAAACAACAAAATAACAAGGGGTGAGATTGGGTAATCTCAGAAAGAGGAACAACTTCTAACGAATAACACAGCCACAAGAAACTAGCATACCAAATTACTCATGTACAATAACACATTATATATTCCACACAACCTAATTAAAATGCATATGATTGTGCACATGCTTTTTCCATGATCCTCCTCACCGTGCCCTTTCTCAGAACACACGGTGTTGTACTGCACGGCCAAGATCGCCAAGGCGTCGACAAACTTCCAATGCATGATTATGCAGTTAATGCTTCATGCATAAATACATTCATAACCTCCCACTCTGAATTCACATGCTTGCATACCATCAAATAACATGGATAGAATGCGAACATCATTGAGATAGAATATCTCCACAATTCATCTTGCAAACAACATCTTTCTTCATTCTTACTCATGATTCAAAAGCCAAACAACCACATCACAATGCAGGATAGGATATTGTAATCTCATAAACAAGTAGTTAAACCATGTAGGTGTGCTGCAATTAAGGTTTATATTGAAGACGAAACAAATAGCGAGTCATAGTTTAGCAAGACCTCTACTTCCACTTGCCTTTACCAACGTGGATGACGAACCTAGTTGCGTCCAGAAGGGGCACCACCTGTACAAGTATTATTTCAGTACATAGCGACATCACAAATGATCACACAACTCGAACACACGCTTCCTAATCCCTGCTCCTTCTTAAGCGCCAAAAACCCCAATCTGTCCGGGTCAAACAGCAGCACCCTCTCTTCACAATTTCGTATCTTTTTTTATACAGATCATAAAAATACAAAAAAATTACAGTAGCTAGATATTGACGAGATCTACAACTTTCATGAAGATCACAAATTTCAATTCTACTATTAAATATGCCTAAACAAACGTCCAACATAGTGGACAAAATCTGTTTCCAGATTCTGTCCGTCATCTTGCAACAGCGATAACTCTCAGACCGACGCCCCACAAATTCTGAAAAAATTACAGAAGCTATATCTCGACGTTATCTACAACTTTCTAGTTATATGTTTTTGCAGGAAAAATCGTCTATGCCACGTACAACGCGAAACAATCCGCGCTGCACAATCTCCCCTTCCAAAAACAGCACCACGTGAACATCTACCCTTCTCCCCCATCAAGATCCATCTAAATCACTCACCACCAGATCTAATACACTCCTAATCCCTAGGTAGAACAGGGGTAAAATATTGGGAATTTTACCTTGAGTTCTCCCTTGAGAACTCCACTTAAAAACGCCGACGATTCCCCGAAACGGAAATCTGCTCGTCCTCCACGCCTCCACGGATCCTCTTCTCGCTTGCTCCTTCAAGTTTCGCGGTGGATCTTGAGTCACCACGCAAGGAGGAAGAGGAGGGGTGGTGTGGCTGCTAGAGGAGGAAGGGGCGCCTAGGGCTTTTGGGGGTGACACCCTTTATATGGTGGGCCGCCCACTAGGGGAAAAGAGAGAGAGGTGGAGGGATTCGCAGCCCAGGCCAGGTTTTCCTCGGCCCACTGCTTCTAGCCCGACAACTCCAAATTTAATATTAATACGCGGATAAACTTCAATTATTTCATCCCCGACAAATCCTTCATTCCTCTCCCGAAACAAAACCAGGAAAAGGAACCCTAGAATCGCCTCCGACGCTCTAAGGCATCACATTCTCCCTCCTTAAAAGGATTAGTCCCGAATCTACTCCTCTTTGCTACGGAACCTTAAAAAAGAAGGCAAAATGGTAATCAACACTTTACCTTCAGCATCCTCAAAGAGTGTAGGATACTTCTTCCGCATCCGGTCCTCAAGTTCCCAAGTTGCATCCCGCTTTCAGACTAATTGGTCCACAAATCTTTCATTTGACACTAACACGAACTATTCCCCTATTAAATAAAGGACACCTATTAGGTGAATCTGCATCGATCTGGAATCTCAACTCCCACTTCTCTCTTCAACCCGATCGCGAAACTCCGCATTCCAATCTCAACTCCTCTACCACGCTCGTCGCATTCTGGACGACGCGAACCATGTGAGACACAACACTCTAGGTAAGTCTCTAAATCAACCCAAACACAAACTCCTATCTCCTACAAGTGATTGATCTTTTACAAAAAGAACCAATATCCACCCTTACCAACGACAGAGATAGCCTACTTTACAACTAGGGTCCGTAAATCCGCAGAAACAATAACAACCGAACACAATCACTACGGTTGACACAAACTCGCTCGAACCCAGCGACAAAAGTTCCAAAAATTAATGTAATTACCTGCAACTTCCAAGTTGTCCACTACTAAATTAAGCAACCCCACCGAGGAACACATCAATGAAAACAATTCTCCAAAAAAGGTTTGAATTGAGTCATACACAACCTTCCTTTACTCTTCACTTTTAAACTACTTACGATCAGCGACCCACACTAGTTTTCCCTTGTAAGAAGGTTTCGCCTTCACATTCTTCCACCCAGGACCAGGGCAAGGAGTACAATCCTTGAATATACTCAACCATAACATAAACATTCATTTTCTTACCCCCAAGCTTGAACGTAAAAGAAATCTTAATTCTCACTAACACAACGAACGACAATCACCACCTTTAAACCGAAGGGCTGAAATTCACATACACGGGAACTCAACTTGGAAGAGGAACTCCATAGAACCAAAACCACCAAAAAATTTTCTTCGGGAGAAGCTCTATTCAAAAGAGAAACACCGCGAAAGTCTTCTCGCAAATGCATTTCACTTTTACCAAAACAAATCATCTCACTTTTATTCAAGGCCAAGCCATTCGTAAAAAGAAACCGATCAAGGAATTAAATGCTTCCACACAACCACTCATCTCTTTTCCTTAAAAAGGAACCAAACTCACTTCCCCACAGAAAAATTGTTTCAACCACGAATATCATTCATGTCACAACCAGAAGAATCGTCTCTTAAACAAAACTGTCAAACACCTCACACCACAACACAACTCTAGCCCAAAATAGAAATACAAATATTTCCAGATCATGAAGTTCCAAATCTTACATTGGATTAGCTACTTCTTTTGATCAACAATGCAACCGATAACTCGACCTTGAAAACTACGGACAAAGTCAAAGCATACATCCTTGAGCATAAATGTCGCATTCATAACATAAGCTAGTTTTCTTATCAAAGATGAATGAATGACGATATTTAATAGAATAACATTCCAAAATCTCCACAAATTACTTCAAGGTTAATCATTCTTTATCCTTGTTTTAAGCCTCGAAATTAACCCACATTTGGCGTAATCATTCTAAGTTTAGGGAAACTCAAACATCTTGCACAAAGAATACTTTGACCGAAAGTATTCAACCCAAATATCAAACAAACAAACCAATCCATATGAATTTTTTAAACATAAGTTCAGCATAACTCCCGCCATCTATAGCATTCCACTACCCTTACCATTTAGATTTCAATATTCCCTATTTACTCATTGAGAAGGCCCATCAGGATTTAACAACAACTACACATCAAATTCTTACTCTTATTACCTTTTCCACAATTATAAATAAAGTTCACAGTGCTTATCAAAAACACATCCAACCAACACTACCTCATCAAGATCCCCACGGAGCAGCCTAACCTATATCATCATATTCTAAATTTGAAAGGCGGTGCTTCAACAAGTCTTTCAAAGATGATGAACCTATAAATTCCATACCACATAATGCGTCAACATCTCGACAATGGAAATTTATTCACCTAAAAGATGACTCAACAAGTAAATATTATCTCAACAAGGCACCAATCGTAAATAGAAGTTTAAAACATACATTTATTAAGGACAAAATCACGCGTCATGCTAACTATCCCTGGTTCACTCCATCACAACATGTTACAATTTCCACCATTTTAACAAAGGTTTTCAACAATTAATCTAATCGATTACCACCACTACTAAGTCATCAATATCAATAATTGGCATAATTGTAAAACAACAACATTGCTTTTAGTTACCCTATCCATAGGCTATGACAAATCATTACTACACAACATACTCCAACTATGTAAAATAGATTGAATAATTTAAGCCATCCAAAGCTCTTATAATAACAACGCTAAATTAAATTTAATTTTTTTAGCTACCCTATACACGGGTTATAGCAAAATTGCCACTCCAAGACATACTCCTTTTTTTTTTTTAAAGTGAATCGAATAGGTGAAATCATCACAAAGCTCTTACGGCAATGGCAAAAACTTATGTCTTCCCAATTGATATCGATACTAGCATTATTGGAACGCATATTCGCATACTTCCGAATCTACTAATAGTTTGCAACGTCATAAATATCAACTCTAATCAATTTCCAAGTTAACGTCACTAGCCAACACGATTAAATTAGAACATCTTTAAACAACCAAAGATGGTTTCTTTAACAATATCGGTAGTCCACCATTACAATTAAATTGTTCTACCGACCTTATATTAAAATGTCTCTAAATAACCCACTAATTTTCTATTACCTTCACAAGAGTTTACATCATCGTAATGTTCTAACTACGCATCAAGATTTAAAGCTTTAAACATTGTCCATGGTCAAGGGCACATTAAAATAATGCAATAAATCCTAAGCATGCACATTAACACATTCAATCATTATTGCTATAGAGCAATCTACAATACTAGAAGTTTATTTAATCTCAAGCTAAAGATAACAATTACATTTTAATTGATTCAACTCTTGCAAATTAACTTAGAAGTACATCATTCCATAAACCACATTGTTACATACTACGAACACGGACATAAAATTTCTAAACACCGTCATGGGTCACCTACCCTTGACAAACAGGAGGCAATCCCAAACATTAAAAACAAACACAGCTTCTTGATCAAGAACAAACACCGATAAAAATTTCTTCTTTTCGTGCAAGGAAGAAAAGCAAAATCCAAACATAAATGCAAGAGAGCTCGACCCTCAAATGTCCAATCATAGTAGCCAAAACTCTTCAAGAAATCCAAAACCTACACTTTCCACAAAGGAAGACGGATGCAAAAGGGAAAACCAAATGTCCAACTAAAATTCTCCGATAAAGATTCAAACTTAGCTCCATCCAAATTGATCTCGCAACAGAGAAACTCCAACCCCTTTTTTAAAAAAAAATCGGAAACAACAACCACGTAAATTTCCTCCCAACGACGGTCCATCACAATAAATCAGTGCCAAAGCAAAATTGTGACCAAAAGACGCCGTTAACGTAGAACTCTTCTTCTGTGTCTTCACTCAAAGGAGACAAAACCACAAACCGCCAAAAGGACAAATCAGTTGAGTGCTCAAAACTAAGCATTTTCCTCGCCTTGAACCAACCACATACCTAAAACCAACCAAAACCGATCACAAGACGGTAAAGAACATCCGAAGGAATCCATCACCAACCTCTTCTATTTGACTCCAGTCACTACCCGATCTACGCAGACACGGATAAGTACTCTTTCCCTACAGGGTTTAATAGTTCTTCGGTGGTGACTCTACCCTACCACACACCACAAACCACAGCCTCACTACAAACAAAAGGTGACCAAACCCTTCGGCACCACAACCACACTTTTTTATCACAAATGAAGCAACTCCATCAAATCTATCATAAATATAGCATTATACATCATCGAAGTAGCATTCAACAACAAAGCTTAAATTCAACCTTTAAGCATAAGGCAACGATACCCATACCCTTTCCTATCAGGCATCCATGTGTGTCAAATTTTAAATTAGTGATTCCACTTACACAAGTTTTAATGTTGCTATCCTATGACAAAATTTTAGTTAAAACCTAGGCCATGTTTCTAAGTTATTCCACATCACATTTTAGTTGTATCCTATAGTATGACACTAAAAATAGACATTCCAAGGACTTACAAATTTCATTTCTGATACCAAGCTGTAACACCCTACAAATCTAAACTGTCGTACAAGAAAATTTCCGACAAAGATCTCTCCTAAAATAAGGACAAAAAGAAAGCGACAACAAAATAAATAATAACAATAATAAACAGGAATAACATAAAACAATCAAAAATATAGATAAAAAGACTAAATAAAACATAAAACAAACATAAACGTAAAACAGCTCCAAAGAGGACATCAACAGGTCTATGATTAATAAAATTTCAGCAAGCTAATGAATTATTAAATGCACTAGTCCATGTGATTCGTGATGACCCCGGAGGGTTGATTGTGCTACTAAGCCCACCCTTCAAGCTTACGACTCGCGAGAACTACCTGAAAACAACAAAATAACAAGGGGTGAGATTGGGTAATCTCAGCAAGCGGAACAACTTCTAACGAATAACACAGCCACAGCAAAACTAGCATACCAAATTCCTCATGTACAATACCACATTATAGAGTCCACACAACCTCAGTAAAATGCATATGATTGTGCACATTCTTATGCCATGATCCTCCTCACCGTGCACTTTCTCAAGAACACACGGTGTTGTATCGGATCGGCCACAAGACGCGCGTCGACAAACTTCCAATGCATGATTATGCAGTTAATGCTTCATGCATAAATACATTCATAACTTCCCACTCTGAATTCACATGCTTGCATACCATCAAATAACATGGATAGAATGCGAACATCATTGAGATAGAATATCTCCACAATTCATCTTGCAAACAACATCTTTCTTCATTCTTACTCATGATTCAAAAGCCAAACAACCACATCACAATGCAGGATAGGATATTGTAATCTCATAAACAAGTAGTTAAACCATGTAGGTGTGCTGCAATTAAGGTTTATATTGAAGACGAAACAAATAGCGAGTCATAGTTTAGCAAGACCTCTACTTCCACTTGCCTTTACCAACGTGGATGACGAACCTAGTTGCGTCCAGAAGGGGCACCACCTGTACAAGTATTATTTCAATACATAGCGACATCACAAATGATCACACAACTCGAACACACGCTTCCTAATCCCCATTCCCTTCTTAAGCGCCAAAAACCCCAATCTGTCCGGGTCAAACTGCAGCACCCTCTCTTCACAATTTCGTATCTTTTTTTATACAGATCATAAAAATACAAAAAAATTACAGTAGCTAGATATTGACGAGATCTATAACTTTCATGAAGATCAAAAATTTTAATTCTACTATTAAATATGCCTAAACAAACGTCCAACACAGTGGACAAAATCTGTTTCCAGATTCTGTCCATCATCTTGCAACAGAGATAACTCTCAGACCGACGCCCCAAAAATTCTGAAACAATTACAGAAGCTAGATCTCGACGTTATCTACAACTTTCTAGTTATAGGTTTTTGCAGGAAAAATCGTCTATGCCACGTACAACGCGAAACACTCCGCGCTGCACAATCTCCCCTTCCAAAAACAGCACCACGTGAACATCTACCCTTCTCCCCCATCAAGATCCATCTAAATCACTCACCACCAGATCTAATACACTCCTAATCCCTAGGTAGAACAGGGGTAAAAGATTGGGAATTTTACCTTGAGTTCTCCCTTGAGAACCCACGAAAAACGCGCGACGATTCCCGAAACAGAAATCTGCTCGTCCTCCACGCCTCCACGGATCCTCTTCTCGCTTGCTCCTTCGTATTTCGCGGTGGATCTTGAGTCACCACGCAAGGGGAGGAAGAGGAGGGGTGGTGTGGCTGCTAGGGGAGGAAGGGGGGCGCCCTAGGGCTTTTGGGGGGGGGTGAAACCACTTTTATATGGTGGATAGGCACACTAGGGGAAAAGAGAGAGAGGTGGGGAGGGATTCGCAGCCTGTGCCCAGTTTTCCTCGGCCAGTTGTTTCTAGCCCGATAACTCCAAATTTAATATTAATACGCTGGATAAACTTCAATTATTTCATCCCCCGACAAATCCTTCATTCCTCTCCCGAAACAAAACCAGGAAAAGGAACCCTAGAATCGCTCTGACGCTCTAAGGCATCACAACGCCGCTGCTATCGTCGTCGTCTCCATCTCCGGCCAGCAAGCACCACCGTGGACATCGCCGTGACCTCGAAGCTTTTCAACCGTCGGATCTCCATCGCACGGACCAGATCGCGCCACGTCACCCGCCGGTGAGATCCACGTGCTAAACCCCTTATCCAATCACCGGTAGATTAGATCTAGATAAATGCGGTTAGCGTTAAGCCGCGTTATACAGTTAGATTGATCCCAACCGCTGGATCTAGATCCAACGGTCCAGATTAACTGCGTTAACTTAAGCGGCGTGAAACCGAATCCAATCCGAGCCGCCGGATTTCAAATCAACGGCCGGATTGCGCCACGTAGCGGAAGCTTGATCAGCGCGGTCGTACGCCGTGGCGTGGGTCACCGACACGCCGCCCAGCGTGTCGGCTGGCAGCCGCGCACTCATGGCGTCCACGTTAGCGTCATGGCGGACTCGCACGTCAGCGGCCACCCCAGCCGTGCGGTGACGCTAGCAATGACGTCACCAGTAGGTCCCACCTCGCCGACCAACAGTGAGCCCATTACCGTCGGCCAAGAATGACGTCACCCCAGTGGGTCCCACCTGTCAGTCTCATGGGGAGCCGTGGACCGGGTCCACGGTAGACCCAAGCCAAACCATGGACCACGTCCATGAACCGGCTGACGTCAGCAGACCAATCAGAGGCTGCCACGTGTCCTCACTGATGCAATAATTAATTTCCGAAAAAGAAAATGATTTATTAATTCGAAATAATGATTTCAGATTTTGTTTCAAACTTCAGACGCTTATAGCTTTCGTGTTTTAACTCAGTGATTCAAATTTCTAAATTTGTATAAAATTGAGATCTACCTAATGATGAATTTTATTTAATTTTTGGACTAAAGTTGTTCTCTGTAATATTAGTTAAATTGATTATTTAAACTTCAAAATGCTATAACTTTCACATTTAAACTCCGAATTTGACGATTCCAGTTTCTAAAAATTCCTAAAATTATGTTCTATCTGTTTATGAACTTTATTTGGATGTTTGGATAATTTTTGTCTACTGTTTTATTCGTTTGTTGCTATTTGCACGCGTTACGAGTAGACGTTGAAGTGCCGGAAGGATTCGAAGGAGAAGTTTTGACCCAGGAGCCAGCTCAGGACCAAGAGCAAGTACTTTTTGAAGGCAAGTTATGCTTTGACCATGTTGATCCCATTTTAAAACCTATTTTGATACAAATTATTGCATGCTAGTTTAAATTAGAAAATGCTTTACTTAATTATGGGTAATTTGATAAATGCCTAATTGCTGTATGACACCTTGGTTAATTAAATATGTGCCATGACCCCTTGTCACCCTAGTTGGGGTTTACTAGTTGGACACTACTAAAATTGCCAACATGGGTTTTAGACCGTTGTAGTATATTGCTTAGACACCTTTCGTGCTCATGACATGATTTTGGACAATCAAATGTTAATATTGACCTAATGATATATTGAACCTGTTTTGGAAAGGTATCATGTGATGTTGATGGCACGTGGTGCATGGTAATCAACTGGGCATTGATAAATAGCTTTTGATCGGGGCATGTGGCAAGAATGATCAGGTGGGCCAGTTGTGGCACCGGGAACGTTGGTTTGGTTCTTCGGGTAGTCTTGCCCTGGTCACCCTAAGGACTTAACCTTGCAAGCCTTTGAACTGGGTCAAACGTGCAACCACATGTCTGTAATGGGACGGACCTTGTTGATTAAGTTGCTAATAACGTACCTGTGGGACCTCAGGATGTCAACTACACCCTTTGTGTAAGTTGAACGGGGGAGCATACCGGGGCTGCGGCCAGGTACCCATCTAACGGTTGGTTGGCCTAAACTTCGCCTTAGCTAAGGGAAGGGTTAGTGTGCAACAACCGGAGAGGACCACTTGTATTGTCGAAGGTTTCCGAAAGACTTTGTTACGGGAACTCGCCTTTGTGGTGTTTGACTGTATCTTGTGGGTAAAGTGCATAACCTCTGCAGAGTGAAAAATCTATTCGAATAGCCGTGTCAGCGGTATTGGACATCGCTCGGGAATTACAAATCAAGGGTTAGACTTTCTTGAAAATAACTTGGACTTGAAAGGTTGGGTTTGGTTAAATAATGATGTTGATGGAAATGTGGTTTAGGAATGGGAAGGATGTTGATTAAACTCTTGGAAAGGTTATTTATGTTATACTTGTTTCTCTTTGCTTTGAATCTACTTAATGCTACATGTTAAATGCTTTGTTTCTTTGCCAAATACACCTTGAGCTACTCCTTTGTACCAAGCCATGCATGTAGTATATTAGTTGCATTCTATGCATGACTTGCTGAGTACCAAAGTACTCACCCTTGCCACAATACAACACCAGTTGAAGAAGAATCTACACCAGCTTTGGAGGAGGAGCTTCCAGAGGAACCGTCTACTTAGGGAGCGAGCCCAGTCAGTTGCCTGTGGTATCTTTGGATGGCGCCACGAGTTATCTTATTTTTCGCTGCTATTATTTCTCTCTTAATAAGTTTCGCCCTGCGAGTCATATATTTGTAACTTGACCATAAGGTCGAGCAACCAGTTTGACTAGTTAATTAAAGTACTTTATTAGTATCGAGTGGTATGATTGTGATATTTACTGATGTTAAGACAAAGGTGCACTAGCGCGTTCCTGGACTAGTGCTGAATACACAGAGGGTCCGGATTTGCAGATTCGGGTCCCGACAAGCGTGCTTCTGGGAGCCCTTTGATAAGCTTAGGGTACATAGAAAGAAGCTGAAGGAGCAGGCCAATGCAGCTCACTTCCAAGAGAAGCCTAAGATCGCCCTAGAGGACTATTATTAGGTGTATGTCTATGATAGAAATTGGAAGAAAGCCTAGGCCCTAAGCCTCATGAATTCAAAGGGGAGGCACCAATGGATCCTTTCGTGTAGGGTCTATGACAGCGACCATGACTTCTTTCTAATTCAAAAAGGGCCTCCGCCAATAACGTAGAAGCCATCCCTCCCATTTTCAATTCCAAAAGATGCACATGTATCTTAGATGTAGTTTATGTTCATGGTTCGTCCGTGTCGCTATCTGTACCTACAAGTAGCAATACGAACATAGGCATCGAATTGAACTATATACACCATGTAACCCACATCTATATTACGTAAATGCTATGTCTGTTTCCTTTGCTTTTTGAACATTAAACTATCCACTTTTATTATATATGCCTATAATGATTTCCACGTCAAGCGACAAAAAGCTATTTTATTTAACATGTTGTTAACAAATCAAGTCTCCGTCGTACTAGCATGAACTTCTCTGTTGCCTGTTGAGATGAACTTCTTTGTCGCCAAACTCTTCGGGGTAGAGTTTCTGTTGTAAGTTGGTATTAAATGCCTTGGTTAGACAGTGATGGCGATAGAAAGCCTACATGGAGACCACATCAGCATGTCACCATTTAAATTGGTGATAGGTGTATACTTCTGTATTTTTTTGATGTATTATGTGTGTAACTTTTGGTATTATTTTAAAAAATTATTCAGTACTATCTGTAGATGATGTGAAAAAGATAAATTTAAACCACAATTGCATATACTATTATAAGTAGGGATGGCAATCTTACCCGATTATTCGTGTACCCACTGTAAAAACCCTAATAGAGGTGGGTATGTTCCTCTTTTGTTGCCCACGGTATGTTTATGGGGGCCAAGCTGTCAAGACCGAATCTACAAATCCGACCCTCTGTGTATTCAGCACTAGTCCAGAACGCAGCTAGTGCACCACAGTCTCAACATTAGTAAATATCACAATCATACCACTCGATACTAATAAAGTACTTTAATTAGATAATCAAGCGGTTGCTTGACCTTAAGGTCAAGTTACAATATATCGCCTGCAGGCTTAAACTTATTAAAAGAGAAATAATAGCAGCGGAAAAATAAGATAACATCGTGGCGCCATCCAGTATACCACAGGCAACTGACTGGGCTCGCTCCCTAGTTAGACGGTTCCTCTGGGAGCTCCTCCTCCAAAGCTGGTATAGATTCTTCTTCAACTAGCGTTGTATTGCGGCAAGGATGAGTACTTGGTACTCAGCAAGTCATGCACAGAATGCTAGCTAATATACTATATGCATGGCTTGATACAAAGGAATAGCTCAAGGTTTATTTGCAGTAAACAGCATTTAACAAGTATCATAAGTAGATTCGAAAGCAGCAGAACGAGTAAAGCATCAATAACTTTTCTATGAGCTAAATAAACGTCTTTCCCACTCCTAATCCACATTTCCATCAACATCATTATTAACCAAACCCAACCTTTCAAGTCCAAGTTATTTTCAAGAAAATCTAACCCTTCACTGTAATTCCTGAGCGATGTCCAATGCCGCGGACACGGCTATTCGAATAGATTTTACACTCTACAGAGGTTATGCACTTTACCCATAGGATACAGCCAAACACCACAAAGGCGAGTTTCCGTAACAAAGTCTTTCGGAAACTTCTAACAGTACAAGTGGTCCTCCCCGGTGATTGCACACTAACCCTTCCCTTAGCGAAGGCGAAGTTTAGGCCAATCCACCGTTAGATGGGTACCTGGCCGCAGCCCCGGTACGCTCCCCCGTACAACTACACAAAGGATGTAGTTGACATTCTAAGGTCCCACAGGTACGTTATTAGCAACTTAATCAACTAGGTCTGTCCCAATACAGACATGTGGTTGCACGCTTGACTCAATTCAAAGGCTTGGAAGGTTTAGTCCTTAGGGTGATCAGGGCAAGACTACCCGAAGAACCAAAACAACGTTCCCGGTGCCACAACTGGCCCACCCGATCATTCTTGCCACATGCCCCGGTCGAAAACTATTTATCAAACCCCAGTTGATTACCATGCACCACGTGCCATCAACATCACAACACATGATGCCTTTCCAAAGCAGGTTCAATATATCATTAAGTCAATATTAACATTTGATTGTCCAAAATCATGTCGTGAGCACGTAGCAGGTCTAAGCAATATACTACAACGATCTAAATTCCCATGTTTGCGATTTAGTAATGTCCAACTATTTAATCCTCAACTAGGGTGACAAAGGGGTCATGGCACATATTTAATTAACCATGGTGTCATACAACAATTTGGCATTTATCTATTTCCCCGGAATTTAAATAAAGTATTTTCTAATTAAACTAGCATGCAATAGTTAAAACCAAATTAATTTGAAAATGGGATCAACATGGTCAAAGCACAACTTGCCTTCAAAGAGTACTTGTTCTTGGTCCTGAGCTGGCTCCTGGGTCAACACTTCACCTTCGAAGCCCTCGGGCACTTCAACGTCTACTCGTAAAGCGTGCAAATAGCAAATAATAAATAAACAGTAGACAAAAAGTGTCCAAGCATCCAAATAAAGTTCATAAACAGAGATAGCATAAATTTATGAATTTTTAGAAACTGGAATCGTCAAATTTGGAGTTCAAATGCAAAAGTTACAAGCATTTAAAGTTTAAATAATCAATTAAATAATATTACAGAGAAAAACTTTAGTCCAAAAATTAAATAAAATTCATCATTAGGTAGATCTCAATTTTATACAAATTTAGAAATTTGAATCACACAAATCGGAGTTAAAATGCAAAAGTTATAAGCGTTTGAAGTTTGAAACAAATTCTGAAATCAATTATTCGAATTAATAAATCATTTTCTTTTTGGAAATTCATTTATTTCGTCAGCAGTGACACGTGGACCAACCAGGAGCTGCCACGTCGCCTCGGGTCCATGGACCCGGCGCACGGTTTGGTTCGGTCCACCGTGGACTCGGTCCACGGCTTGTGTCGCTGACAGGTGGGACCCATCGGGTGACGTCATCGCTGACGTCAGCGTGGCTTGGCCACAGCGCTGACAGGCGGGCCCCACCGGTGATGTCATGGGTGACGTCACCCCCCACGGCCGATAGCCAGCGACACGCGGGCCCGTGTCGTCAGACGTCGCGTCTGCGCGCCGACCGATCGGCCTCGCCTGGCCACGTGGCTAGATCTCGGCCGTTGATTTGAAAATCAACGGCCCAGATTGGATCTGGCTTAACGCGTTAAGAAACTTCTCGGCTGATCTGGATCGTTCGATCTTGATCGGACGGTCAAGATCCAATCTAAGGAACACAACGCGGGTTAACGCTAACCGTTTGATCTAGATCTAACGGCTGAGAATGGATCTAGTACTGTGCGATTAAGGCTACATGGCACAATCTACGCCGTTGGATCTAAATCCAACGGCTGGAAATAGATCTGGGGATTTCAACGTGGAACTCACCGAGGGGTGACGTGGCGTGATCTGGGCCCTTGGATCTGGATCGGACGGCTGGGGAAGTTCGCGGCGCGATGGCGTCTTGGCGGCGGAACTCCGGTGCCGGTGATTTAAGAGCGGCGACCACGGCAACGGCGCTTGGGCGCAATTTCGGCGAAGTGAGAGGTCCCCTCCAATGCGTCTCTTCCTTGCGGTTGCGGCTCTGGACTCAACGGCGGCGGAGGACGACGGACGACGGCGGAATCGACAAACGAACGCGGCGGGACGGGCTTCTAACTCCGGCGAGATCGCGCGGGCGAACGGCGGCGGCTCAGGCAACGTGACTTAGGGTTACGGGTGCGCACGGGAAAGGGGATCCCGACACGGGTGGCAGCGCATTAAATAGCCCCTCGACGTCCGTGATATGCGCGGAAAACGAGGACCAACGCACGGGCGGCGGCGGAGTCCGGCGGCAACACGGAGAGGGTGACGTGGCTCAACGAGAGCCGTTGGATCACGATCCAACAGTCGCGTGAGTTGGACTTGGGTCCGACTCGGTGAGCGGGCTGGCTCAGTCAGGCTCGGGTCAGGGCGACGTGGCGCGATCATGGCCGTTGGATCAAGATCCAACGGTCACGCGGTTAGGGTTCAGCCGAGCGGGTTCAGCTCGATCACGTGGCTCGAGTCGGACTCGAACTCAAGTCTGACTCGGACTCGGTCGGGTGAACAGTACAAACCCACTCGCATTTCCAGCGATTAAATAATTCAATTAATTCCCAGAAATTTATTTAATTCATTAAAAATAGCAAAAACTCAGAAAAATTCCAGAAAAATTCTGGAAAATATTTTGGAACATTTTGGACTCAAATAAAATATTTACAACAAAATTTTATTTGCAAAGTCAAATTCTTTAATTATTTCAAAAGGGGATAAATTCAAATAAATTCCAAATAAATCCAAATAAATGCACACGCTCTTAACATATCCTCCAAAATCTGATTAACTCTTTCCGTTTGCCCATCCGTCTGCGGATGATACGCTGTACTGAAGTTCAAACGGGTTCCCATGGCTTCATGCAGTTTATTCTAGAACCTCAAGGTAAACTGGGTACCTCTGTCCGATACAATCTTCTTCGGCACTCCATGCAAACAGACGATCCTGGTCATGTATAACTCCGCTAATTTATCTCCCGAATAAGTGGTCTTCACAGGAATAAAATGGGCGACTTTAGTCAAGCAGTCCACTATAACCCATATGGAATCATATCCTCCTTGAGTCTTGGGTAAACCGGTAATGAAATCCATTCCGATTTCTTCCCACTTCCACTCAGGTATCTTCAATGGCTGTAGCAATCCTGCTGGTCTCTGATGCATTGCCTTG
The DNA here is from genome assembly GCA_036346355.1 of Rhipidocladum racemiflorum. Classification (NCBI taxonomy): domain Eukaryota; kingdom Viridiplantae; phylum Streptophyta; class Magnoliopsida; order Poales; family Poaceae; genus Rhipidocladum; species Rhipidocladum racemiflorum. The sequence goes on from JAYEVF010000028.1 coordinate 1,817,456, forward strand.
ACTCTCTGACATATGTCGCACAATGCAACATGCTCGGCAACTTCACGCTTCATGCTTGGCCACCAGAATATTTCTTTCAAATCCTGGTACATCTTGGCACTTCCCGGATGAATTGAATACTTGGAGTCATGGGCTTCTTCCAAAATCAATTGCTTCACTCATACAGTTTGGCACCTGATTCGATCCTGCATCCATAATGTGCCTTGTTCGTCCAGTCTGAAGTCTTTTGCCTTACCTTCATCCATCTTAGACTTGATCCCGCGAATCTTGTCATCATCCTTCTGTCCTTCTCGAATCTGATCTTCCAGGGTAGGCTTTACTTCTAATGTGGCCAAGAATCCTTCTGGTACGACTTCAATCTGCATTTTCTGAAAATCCTCACATAGCTCATCCTGACTCGTGGTCACAACATGTTCACGCAGATGGCTTTTCCGACTCAGAGCATCGCCTACCACGTTGGCCTTTCCGGGATGGTAGTGGATTCCAACATTATAATCCTTGATCAACTGTAACCATCTTCTCTGCCTCATGTTCAGGTCTGATTGGGTGAAGATGTACTTCAGACTCTTATGAGTCTGTGTATACTTCACACTGTTCTCGATCAAATAGTGACGCCATAACTTCAAAGCATGCACTACGGCCTAGCTCTAGGTCATGTGTTGGATAATTCTCATCATGTGGCCTCAAGCGTCTTGATGCATAAGCGACGACCTTTCCGCTCCAGATCAAATCGGCACACATCCCAGTCCTTGACGCGACGCATCACAATAAATATCAAAGCTTTGATTGACGTCCGGTAGAACCAACACCGGCGCTGATGTCAATCGCTTCTTCAACTCTTGAAAACCTTTTTCGCACTCTGGCGTCCATGCAAACTTCTTCTCCTTTTTCAACAATTGCGTAAGAGGTTTCGCAATGGTCGAAAAGCCTTCAATGAAACGGCGGTAGTAACCTGCCATACCAAGAAAACTCTGGATCTGGGTCACGGTCTTCAGCTGTTCCCATTGTAACACAGCTTCTACCTTGCTTGGATCAACGGCGACTCCTTCTGCGGTCATTACATGTCCGAGGAACTCCACCTTATCCTTCCAAAAGTCACACTTGCTGAACTTGCTGAACTTGGCGAAAAGTTGCTGTTCCCTTAGCTTTTCCAAAACTCGCCTCAAGTGTTCTGCATGTTCATCCTCTGTCTTGGAGTAGATTAAGATATCATCTATGAACACAACAACAAACTTGTCCAAATATTCCATGAACACCTTATTCATCATATTCATGAAATATGCTGGCGCATTCGTCAGACCAAAAGACATAACTGTAAACTCGTAATGTCCATATCTTGATGAGAATGCGGTCTTCGGGATATCTTCTGATCGGATCTTCAGCTGGTGGTATTCCGATCTCAGATCAATCTTGGAGAAAACTCCGGCTCCTCTCAGCTGATCAAACAGATCATCGATCCTGGGTAGCGGATACTTATTCTTCACGGTGACTTCATTGAGTGCACGGTAATCAATGCACATCCTGAAACTTCCGTCCTTCTTCTTGACAAACAAAACTGGTGCTCCCCACGGCAACGAACTCGGTCTGATAAATCCTTTCTCCATCAGCTCTTCAAGTTGCTTCTTCATTTCTAACAACTCTTCGGTGGACATCCGGTAAGGTCTCTTTGCTATCGGCGCTGTACCAGGTACAAGCTCTATCACAAACTCTATGTCTCTGTCTGGCGGCATACCAGGTAAATCTTTGGGAAAAACATCTGGGTACTCATCCACTACTGAGACATCTTCTATGCTGATTGCCTTGGCGTTGTTAACCATCAACTGTCCATCTCTAACGGCGGTAGCTTGAAATTCCACTTTCCTTCCACACGGGCTTTCAACTGAGATAATCCTTCGTCCACAATCCAAAACGGCCTGGTGCTGGGATAACCAATCCATTCCCAAAATAACCTCTAAGGTCTGGGTTTCCAACATAATAAGGTTCGCTAGGAACTCTATCCGATCTATTAATATTCTCACCCCAGAACATCCTACTTTAGTTCGGAGTTCGGAACAAGGGGTTTGAACTAAAAGCATGCATTTAAGTCTTGCAATCTCCAAATCATTTTTAGCAGCAAAGCCTTGAGAAACAAACGAATGCGAAGCTCTAGAATCAAACAAAACTGTTGCAGGTACTGAGTTAACAAGTAACTTACCCCGTACAACGTCCGTGGCATTCTGCAGTGCATCTGTGGTGACATGGTTGACTCGGCCTCTCACCACGGTCTAGGGTGCTGCTCCTGGCTATGCTGTCCCTCGGTTGGCTCCTAGTGCAGGTGTCCTAGCTGGTGTAGATCCCAAGTTGAAGCGAACTGGGGTCACTCCTGCTATCTTCTTAGGGCAACTGTTGGCAAAGTGTCCTGGTTCGTTGCAGTTGTAGCAGCGTCTCACTGTCCCCTGTTGACTGCCTGAAGCGGCGTTTCTGGTTGGGGCTGGGGTCTAATAGTTCTGATTGACGGGTCTTGGTGCTGGTGACGGTGTCCTTGTTGCATTCTGTGGCTAGAATCTGAAAAACTGATTTGGCGCAACCCTCAAACGTTGTTGTGCTCCCTGACGCGATCCCTGATGTTGCATCATTCGCTTCCTGTTGTCGTCCAGTTCCTTGCGCTTGTCTTCAAGAATAAGCGCTTTATTCACCAACTCTTGGAAATCTGGAAAGGTGTGGGTGATCAGTCCCACCTGTAGTCCTGAGTTAAGTCCCTTCATAAAGCGAGACTATTTGGTTTTATCTGTCGCTACATCCTCAGGTGCGTAGCGTGCAAGCTGTGTGAACTTGTTCAGGTATTCGGCTACCGGCTGATTACCTTGCTTCAGTGCTCTGAACTCCTCCTTCTTGAGGTCCATGATTCCTTCCAGCACATGATACTGACGAAACGCAGCTGTAAACTCCTCCCAAGTGATGTCTTGGGGGTTCTCTTGCGTGGCACAGAAGTTCTCCCACCATTCGGCGGCTTTCCCTTCCAACTGATGAGAAGCGTAGAGTACCTTCTCATTTCCCATGCATTGAGCAATGTGTAGCTTCTTCTCTATTGACCTTAACCAATCATCAGCCTCCAACGGATTGGCATTCCTGGAGAAAGTGGGTGGGTGAATCCTCATGAACTCTGACAGTCTTGTATTCTGGCGTTGTCCCTGATTGACTTGATTAGCGGTGGCCTGAGCAGTGACATGTTGCATCTGTTGCATCATAGCATGCATCAACTGAGTCTGAGCAGCAAGAAAAGCTCCAAAATTATGCATGTCAACTGGCGGTGCTAGGTGGGGTGCAGGTGCTCCATCATTGGGGTTTCCAGCTGGGCGAGAACCACTTCCATTGCCTCCAAGGTTTCCGCAGGTGTTCACCATCTGTCGATTGTTCCAAGGTTTCAGAGATAAGGGGGAACAAGAATAGACAAGTAATAGGGAAACTTATGCGGGGAAAAGGTGTAACTCAAAATCCAACTTTATTATTAATAATAATAACTTGGTATGGTTGCTTACAATGCCTAAGGGCTTGCAACACATACTGCACACTCAGCAAACAATGAAAATCCAACGCCTCTAAGGGTGAATCTTATTCTATAACGCGACTTGACGAAGGAGTCTCAACCTTAACGCCTAAGCTCACTCGTCGAGAAAACCTAAACTGCCTCCTCGCGGCGGGTGCGGCGGCATAGGCGCGAAACAATCACCATGCCCCACAACTGTAACTGTGGTTGACGACGCGGCGTCTTCCTCTGGCTCTGGATCTGGCTGCTGCTGTGGCTGTGGCGCGAGTGCAGGTGGCGCCTCTTCTGGGTTCTCCTCTGGCTCCGGAGCGTCCAACTCCAACACTGGATCGGGACCCTGGCCATACAGTGTGGTCTCCAGCTCTGCGATCCTTTCCGCGGCATGAGCGAAGTACTCACGAGCATTCTCCAAGTGCTTCTTCTCTTCCTCAACCTGTTCGCGAGCCTTCTTCAACTCCTGAATCAGGTCATCGATCAGCTCCTCCTGAGCGGCGACGAATCTGGCTAAGTGAGTGATGGTAGCATCCTCATCTTCTATCGTCTTCCATTGAGCTCTGCTGTCTCGGCGTGTGTGGTGACGGAACACTGTGCCTTCCAGCTCCCTGGAGTAAGTGCGAGCGATCTGCTGCATTGCTCGACGCGACACCTCCTGGATTCCCATCTCAAAGGTAGACCTCCTGGCGGTGAAGTGGAAAGGGCGGCTGAACTTCGTCTTCTCTCGGGCATACACCGTGATCCGGACGTCCCATCCTATGACCAGTCCTGCCTGCATGAGTGTAGTCCCTCGGTAGAGCGGCCTCTCAAAACCTCCAAGAAACTGAAGCATATGCCACAACTCGGCAGCATAGCCTCCTTCACGCTCGGCGTAGTTGTTCTTCATCATCATCTGTCAAAGGATACTTGCGTAAGAATGCAACATTTTAAATTCAATGTGGAAGACGAAAAGAACTCAGCAAAGGGTATGAACAAGGAAGAAAAGGGGTAAGTCGAGAATTCATTCGTTATCTTGACAAATTTTATCTTTAGAAAATAGGTTTTATCCTCCCTATGACCATTCTAGCTATGGGTGAGCCTACAGTCAGTATGGCTCTGATACCACCTCTGTCGGGACCCGAATCTGCAAATCCGGACCCTCTATGTATTCATCACTAGTCCAGGAACGCGCTAGTGCACACAGTCTCAATGTTGGTAAATATCACAATCATACCACTCGATACTAATAAAGTACTTTAATTAGATAATCAAACTGGTTGCTTGACCTTAAGGTCAAGTTACAAATATACGCCTCGCAGGGCGAAACTTATTAAAAGAGAAATAATAGCAGCGGAAAATAAGGTAACATCGTGGCGCCATCCAGTATACCACAGTAACCGACCGGGCTCGCTCCCTAGTTAGACGGTTCCTCTGGGAGCTCCTCCTCCAAAGCTGGTGTAGACTCTTCTTCAACTGGTGTTGTATGGCGGCAAGGGTGAGTACTTGGTACTCAGCAAGTCATGCACTGAATGCAAGCTAATATACTATATGCATGGCTTGATACAAAGGAATAGCTCAAGGTTTATTTGCAGTAAACAGCATTTAACAAGTATCATAAGTAGATTCGAAAGCAGTAGAATGAGTAAAGCATCAATAACTTTTCTAGGAGCTAAATAAACGTCTTTCCCACTCCTAATCCACATTTCCATCAACATCATTATTAACCAAACCCAACCTTTCAAGTCCAAGTTATTTTCAAGAAAATCTAACCCTTGACTGTAATTCCCGAGCGATGTCCAATGCCGCGGACACGGCTATTCGAATAGATTTTACACTCTGCAGAGGTTATGCACTTTACCCACAGGATACAGCCAAACACTACAAAGGCGAGTTTCCGTAACAAAGTCTTTCGGAAACTTCTAACAGTAGAAGTGGTCCTCCCCGGTGATTGCACACTAACCCTTCCCTTAGCGAAGGCGAAGTTTAGGCCAATCCACCGTTAGATGGGTACCTGGCCGCAGCTTCCGACGCTCCCCGTACAACTACACAAAGGATGTAGTTGACATCCTGAGGTCCCACAGGTACGTTATTAGCAACTTAATCAACTAGGTCTGTCCCAATACAGACATGTGGTTGCACGCTTGACTCAGTTCAAAGGCTTGCAAGGTTAAGTCCTTAGGTTGACCAGGGCAAGACTACCCGAAGAACCAAAACAACGTTCCCGGTGCCACAACTGGCCCACCCGATCATTCTTGCCACATGCCCCGGTCGAAAAATATTTATCAAACCCCAGTTTATTACCATGCACCACGTGCCATCAACATCACAACACATGATGTCTTTCCAAAGCAGGTTCAATATATCATTAAGTCAATATTAACATTTGATTGTCCAAAATCATGTCGTGAGCACGTAGCAGGTCTAAGCAATATACTTCAACGATCTAAATTCCCATGTTGGCGATTTAGTAATGTCCAACTATTTAATCCTCAACTAGGGTGACAAAGGGGTCGTGGCACATATTTAATTAACCAAGGTGTCATACAACAATTTGGCATTTATCTATTTCCCCGGAATTTAAATAAAGTATTTTCTAATTAAACTAGCATGCAATAGTTAAAACCAAATTAATTTGAAAATGGGATCAACATGGTCAAAGCACAACTTGCCTTCAAAGAGTATTTGTTCTTGGTCCTGAGTTGGCTCCTGGGTCAACACTTCACCTTCGAAGCCCTCGGGCACTTCAACGTCTACTCGTAAAGCGTGCAAATAGCAAATAATAAATAAACAGTAGACAAAAAGTGTCCAAACATCCAAATAAAGTTCATAAACAGAGAGAGCATAAATTTATGAATTTTTAGAAACTGGAATCTTCAAATTCAGAGTTCAAATGCAAAAGTTACAAGCATTTAAAGTTTAAATAATCAATTAAATAATATTAGAGAGAAAAACTTTAGTCCAAAAATTAAATAAAATTCATCATTAGGTAGATCTCAATTTTATACAAATTTAGAAATTTGAATCACTAAAATCGGAGTTAAAATGCAAAAGTTATAAGCGTTTGAAGTTTGAAACAAATTCTGAAATCAATTATTCGAATTAATAAATCATTTTCTTTTTGGAAATTCATTTATTGCGTCAGCAGTGACACGTGGACCAACCAGGAGCCGCCACATCGCCTCGAGTCCATGGACCCGGCGCACGATTTGGATCGGTCCACCGTGGACTCGGTCCACGGCTTGTGTCGCTCACAGGTGGGACCCATCGGGTGACGTCATCGCTGACGTCAGCGTGGCTTAAGCCAACCCGGTGAGCCACCGGTGACGTCATGGGTGACGTCATCGCGACGGCTGGGGACCAGCGACACGCGGGCCCGGCGTGTCGGCGTCGCCGCTGCAGCGTCCGACCACGGCGATCGACCTCCCGGCCACGTGGCTAGATCTCGGCCATTGATTTGAAAATCAACAGCCCAGATTGGATCTGGCTTAACGCGTTAAGAAACTTCTCGGCTGATCTGGACCATTCGATCTTGATTGGACGGTCAAGATCCAATCTAAGGAACACAACGCGGGTTAACGCTAACCGTTTGATCTAGATCTAACGGCTGAGAATGGATCTAGTACTGTGCGATTAAGGCTACGTGGCACAATCTACGCCGTTGGATCTAAATCCAACGGTTGGAAATAGATCTGGGGATTTCAACGTGGAACTCACCAAGGGGTGACATGGCGTGATCTGGGCCCTTGGATCTAGATCGGACGGCTGGGGAAGTTCGCGAGGCGGCGATGGCGTGCGGCGGAGCTCCGGCTGCCGGTGACGAAGACGACGACCACGGCAATGGCGCTTGGGCGCAATTTCGGCGAAGTGAGCGGTCCCATCCAACGCGTCTCTTCCTTGCGGTTCCGGCTCTGGGCTCAACGGTGGCGGAATCGGCAAACGAACGCGACGGGACGGGCTTCCAAATCCGGCGAGCTCGCGTGGGCGAACGGCGGTGGCTCAGGCAACGTGACTTAGGGTTACGGGTGCGCACGGGAAAGGGGGTCCCGACACGGGTGGCGGCGCATTAAATTGCCCCTCGACGTCCGTGATATGCGCGGAAAATGAGGACCAACGCACGGGCGGCGGCGTAGTCCGACGGCAACACGGAGAGGGTGACGTGGCTCAACGAGAGTCGTTAGATCACGATCCAACGGTCACGTGAGTTGGACTCGGGTTGGACTCGGTGAGCGGGCTGGCTCGGTCGGGCTCGGGTCCGGGCGATGTGGCGCGATCTTGGCCGTTGGATCAAGATCCAACGGTCACGCGGTTAGGGTTCAGCCGAGCGGGTTCAGCTCGATCACGTGGCTCGGGTCGGACTCGAACTCGAGTCTGAATCGGACTCGGTCGGGTGAACAGTACAAACCCACTCGCATTTCCAGCGATTAAATAATTCAATTAATTCTCAGAAATTCATTTAATTCATTAAAAATAGCAAAAGACTCAGAAAAATTCCAAAAAAATTCTGGAAAATATTTTGGCACATTTTGGACTCAAATAAAATATTTCCAACAAAATTTTATTTGCAAAGTCAAATTCTTTAATTATTTCAAAAGGGGATAAATTCAAATAAATTCCAAATAAATTCCAGAAAATTCCAAAAATTCACCAAAGTGCCAAATCACACTTAAATTTAAGAAAAGCAAAATTTTTGGGTGTTACACAAACTTTACCCGATGGGTAAACGAGTATGGGTATGGGGGAGCTCCACCCGTACCCGTTCTACTCGATTACCCACCACCTTCTACTGACATGTGGGCCACAATAGACATTAGTGATGCCATGATGGGCGATTTGTAATGTGTATGATGATTGATGAATTTTTTCTATTTTAATTATTGAACTTGATGTAGGGGAACGCGGTATGCTACACTAGCACAAATTAAAATTTCTACCGCAAACCAGAAAAGCTACTCGCAAGAAGGGGATCATAGATCTATTACCAATAAACGCCGTTAGCCATGAATCCTTCGCACGTCGTTGTAGTGGATCGTCCTCGCCGCGGATCGTCCTCGCCACGGATCGTCCTCGCCGTGGATCGTCCTTGCCGTGGATCGTCCTCGCCACGGATCGTCCTCGCTGCGGATCGTCCTCTCCACGCCGCCTTGATAGCGAGCGTCTACCACAAGATCCACACATCCGGGGATGGAACGCCGTGCGTCGGTGTGCAAGCACCAGGTCGCTCGGCAGGGGCAACGAGAGGAGGTGGCTAGGGTTTTTGGAGAAACACCTCTAAGGCGCACCCTTTTCTTTGTTCGGGTCCCTACGACCGGAACAAACAGTAGCCGGGCGGCTAGAGGCTTGTGCGTCAGCCACGCGCACGCCCTGTCGCCCGGCATCGGAAGCCCCCAGCTGATTTGCCGCCTCTACTTACTGTTGGGCGGCATCCACCAGACGGGCGATGTCCCGCAACCATGGAGCGGCTGGGGTTCCGCCCTCTAGCGCCGAGGTGATTGAGAAGCAAACGGCGGCCTGAAGGTTCCGCGGTTGCAGTGTCGCTCTCCCATCGAGAAACCAGGGCGGACAGTGGGCCCCTAACACCAAGGCACCGCTGGCCCCTGTGGGCAGACGGACCGAGGGACCGACGCTCTGGCGAAGCGTCGGGGCCGCCGCGGCGCAGCTCTCCTCGAGTAGACCGTCATGCTTGGAGCCGGAAGTTGCCATACTCGCAACTGTCGACGCTTCTTGCATACTTCGCAAGAAGATGAAATAAGGGAGAACAATCCAACCACTGAGCCCCCTACCTGGCGCGCCACTGTCAGCGTGTTAGCCAACAGACCCCGTCCGGTGAGGGGTGTAGTAAGTTCTAATCGGGGCTTTCGTGGAGATTGCTTGATCAATGGAGAACCGGGGGCGAAGCATGCAAGGAGACCGGCGATTTGTCAGGTTCGGGCCCTCCTCAGAGTAATAACCCTACTCCTGTGTTCATGTATTCTGATGTGCCCGGGTGGAGCTGGAAGATAAACAGCTACCCAGAACGACCTAGCTCAGCTCACCCGTAATGGAGAGTCTAGCCTGAGAAATATATCGAACACCTTCCCCCATGCACCCCAACTCCCTTTTATACTCGGGCTGGCGGGGGCGCATGGGAGGCTTACACAGCAAGCCATCTCATTACCCTACTCTCTAGCATTAAATGCCCCTGCGACACATTTAATAACCTGGTGCAGACATCCTCTCCCCCCGCCCTTGAGCGCCGCGCCTGCCGGCTTCGCCCTCTCCGTCGGGGTGGGGAAGTGCACCCTGACGTCACTCGCCATTATGGTGCACGTTGGGAACACGCGCCGCCATACTGTGGCCTTCATTAGCCAAATTTAATGCGCACGATATGCATTAAATGTCTTTAACCGCTCGACCGGCCGCGTGGGTCATTAAATGTCCTCGGGAACTGGTCGCCACCCTCCAGTTGGCGATCACACAGCTGACCTCCAGGGGCGTGGCCAGGTCACCACCTTCCTACCGGCTATCACACCGCTGACCGCCAGGGGTGTGGCCTGGTCGCCACCTTCCTGCCGGCGGTCACTCAGCTGACCGCCAGGGGCGTGGCCTGGTCGCCACCTTCCTGCTGGCGGTCACTCAGCTGACCGTCGGGGACGTGGCCTGGTCGCCACCTCCCCCGGCGACCACTCAGCTGGCCGCCGGGGGCGTGGCCTGGATGCCAAGTGTCCGGCGGTGGCTGCTTTTATTTAAGTGCAGTGGGCACCCTGGTGTGAAATACACCGACAGAGGTGGCTAGGGTTTCTGGCGAAACACCTCTAAACCGCACGAAAGTGTGTATTGCGCCCAGCCTCCTCCCCTCCTTATATAGCCACGAGGTGAAACCCTAGGCAGTCAGGGCCCATCTACGCGCTAAGCCCACGAGGTCCATTAATTACGGATCCAATCTGAATTAATGTGTCCCAACCCATTAAGTGTGTGACCCTGTAGGTTCATGCGCATTTGGACATGGATTCGGAAAACCCCTTTTCTAATCCAATAGTCGGTAGCGGCTCCTTGCAGAGCATGCCAACTCCCAAACGCATATGATTAAAGTACTGATGTAATAATCCCTTTGTTAAACTATATGAAGATCGAACTCAAAGGCGAAGCATGTCATCTTTTGACAGTTCAATCCATCTCGTATCAGTGATATATTAATAAGTTGTGATTGACTTCTCAATCACAAAGCATGGCCATGCACTTCCTTAATCATATCACACGAGTGGCCTAAACATATATCTCCGTAACATTGGAGTGGCAAATTCCATCTTGATCGCTCACTTCCTCTACATGTTTCGTAGTAAACATGAAAGCTACCTTATAACTATCCAGTTAGGAAATAGTGTTTGATAACCCCTAGGTAAACTATTACACATGTTGGGAATATGACAATCTCAGGTCTAAGGATCATACATCTACTATGTATGAGATACACTGATGACACATAAGAATGTAACATTCTCGCAGTGTCCCATTGTGGGTCTATCTAACACATGTTCTTCAACATGCGTCCACAATGTATTGATGATATCTCCATATCCCATGATCTATGGAACATGAGCATCGAACAATACATGTACTGATCTATTCATCGTTGTCCTATACGATGATAACCGATCAGAGATATTTATCGAATTATACCAATAAGTAAAGAGCTTCATAAACAAGTCACACACTTGTTGATCAAAAAAATGATATACATTCATTGGACCAATAATCATATTATTATTCATAAAACATAGTCATGTTACAATCATCCATATGATTGCCTCAAGGGCATAACACTAACAATCTCCCACTTGCACTTGAGTCAATCAATTAAGTATCTAATACCAATAGACCTCGTGTGTGCCTCATGCTTAGGCTGTGGTAGTGGCTTTGTCAACGGATCAGCCACATTGGCTTCCGTATGTACTTTGCATATCTTCACGTCACCTCTATCCACAATTTCGCGAATAAGGTGAAAGTGTAGGACCGAGTAGGCAACTAGAGGGGGGGTGAATAGATGCCGAATAAAATTCAACGATTTCTTTCAGAAAATTAAAGACCCCTAAATAGCGGAAGAATATCTAAAATCGTAGAGATCAAAACCCTAGATTAATTAGCGAAACAAACCGAACATAAATCAAAACTAGTTCTAACAAAAGAAGAACATATTTTCTAATCAAGAATCAAAGCAAAAAGGATAAAAGAATTGCATAACCTTTTCTTCTTTATTCCAAAGCCATCTTCCACATGATGACACAAAAATCTTCTTATCTCCAAAGATTAAAAAAAACTAAAACACTAAATAGAGCACACAAGCTCTTCTTGCACCTTGTGCCTCTTGTTCTTTGGTTGGGATTGGATTGATGGATTCTAAGCCCCTAGAGTCACCCAAAAATCTGTCCAAAATCTGTTTGGACTTAGGAATCCTTTTTCTATTCTTCCTGCCGTCTTCACGCAGACTCGGATTGCTGGCTTGGCTGGATTCTTCGGACACGGTGAAGAACTGCTGCTTCGGCTGCTTACTCGGACACAAAAAAACCTGCCGATTCAGATTCAAACAAATCTTCCAATGCTATCCTGGCTTCTGCCGACTTGATTCAAAGAAAAATCGGACATGGCAATTAACTGACTTGGTCAGCCTTCATTGCACGCCGGCTTGCTATGCAACACGGCAGTGCACACACACGCAAAGCATTAAATGCACACACGCACTCACAGCACACTCACGCCACGCACACACACACACATCACGGCGATGCACTCACGCCAATACACACACACACTAATGCACACACACTACATGCATTATGCATTCTCACACACACATGCATGCAACACATTAAATGCATTCACGTAACACATGCATTTGTATGCATGCACACACACACACAATGCATGCATCAAAAATTCGTATACACGCGTACGGCCACCTGCCACTACGCTGCAACGATCTCGACCTCACGTGCACTGTTCTCTAGCCCGAACATCTCGCATGATATCCTCGACCCTCACGACCTCAGTTCCTCCCTGAACCTAGTCTCGGTCCCGTCACTGACCATATTCGTCTTCGAGCAACACCTGCACTTGAACAAAAACACAAAAACAATTCCGAGCCCAAGTCCGCGACTTGACTCACATTTAACCATGCAACCACTCACAGGAGTGCATTGCACTAAATATTCTAAGAACACGATTTCAAAACACGAACCAAAACCTTTGCAAAAATCAAAAAGCTTTTCAAATAATCAAACTGATTTCAGATCTTTTCAAATAAAGAAACCAAAAAATAAATCTTGTCGAAATATCAAACTGGTTTCAAATCTTTTTCAAATACTCATCATCAAAATCAAATGGATCAAAAATAACGATCCTTCCGAAAGCATCGGAGTATATGTTTGGACTTCTGATGTGATCCAGGCTCTTTTGCTTGTGCAATGGCACCACTATTATCGCAATAGATGTCCATTGGACTAGAGGCACTAGCGACCACACCAAGCTTCGAGATAAACTTCTTTATCCATACAGCTTCTTTTGCGGCATCCGAAGCCGCAATGTACTCCGCTTCTGTCGTAGAGTCAGCCACCGTACTTTGCTTGGAACTCTTACAGCTTACTGCTCTTCCATTTAGTGTAAACACAAAACCAGATTGTAATCGAAAATCATCTTTGTCAGTTTGGAAGCTTGCATCGGTGTAACCTTTTATAACCAGTTCTTCCTCACCTCCAAAGACTAGGAGCATACCCTTAGTTCTTCTCAAGTACTTTAGGATGTTTTTCACGGCTATCCAATGACCATCACCGGGATCCGCTTGGTATCTACTTGTGACACTTAGAGCATATGAGACATCTGGGCGCGTACAGATCATGGCATACATGATAGATCCAAGAGCCAAAGCATATGGAATCTTGTTCATCCTGTCTCGCTCATCAGTTGTCGAAGGACACTGATTCTTGCTTAGAATGATGCCATGTGACATTGGCATGAAACCTCTCTTAGATTCATGCATATTGAACCTTTTCAATACTTTGTCAATGTACGTTTCCTGGCTTAATCCAATCTGTAGGATCGAAGTATACGAATATAGCAATCAGAGGGGGGGTGAATGATTGTGCGGAAGCTAAAACCAAATTCTTGACCTATTAAAAGTTCACCCCAAAACAGAACCAAATAATTGCCTCGTTTTCGACAAAAACAGAATGACAGAGGTTTGGTAAAATGAGAATTCCCGGAGATCCAACCGTCGAAACGATCTGAAATTTGGACACAAGAAACTAGATTCCAATATGAATCGAACCCAAAAAGAATCAGCTCGATCGGACTTACGGATCAAAAGTTATGAGCTTCGCAAGCTTGCTGATCCAGAACTTGACGAGAATCAATCTAATCAAAACTTCAAGATTAAACAAGAACGACAAAAGATTGATCAACTAGACTTTGAGAAACACTAGATCAATATCCTAGAGAGGTTTTTGATGGATCAAATCAAGATAAAACTTGAAGAACAAAAACCAATCTAGAACTAGAACAAGCATGCAAACAAGAACCAAACCAGAAAATACTGTAGCGACGTGGTTACTGTAGCACGCAAAAATCTTGGAAGAATTGATCTTTATTTCTTGTCTAAAATACTCTCATCAAAAGAGTACAAACCCTAAAACCAAGCTCAAAGCTTGATGCGCTCAGCTCTACTTGATGCCTTTCAACAGGAGACCCCCCACCTATTTAAAGCACCAACCCACAAGGAGTTACGAATACGATTCCTATTCCTAGAAGGAATCCGTGATCCAACTCAACTCTACTTGGCCCAACCAGGCCGAGTACAACTCTTGCACGCCAGTATGGCAACCCTACCATACTCACGTGACTAACACTTTGCACGCGTATGGCCACCTGCCATACTCACGTGACTAACACTTTGCACGCGAATGACCTCCTGCCATTCTCACGTGGATCGACCATTCTTCATGTGCACCATTCTCTTAGCCCGAGCGCCCCGCATGACATCCTTGACCACCAAGACCTCGGTTCCTCCTGAACCTAGTCCCGAACCTCAGTTCCTCCACGAACCTAGTTCCGGTCCGTCATCGACCACGTTCACCTTCGAGCAATACCGCACATGAACAAACCACAAACGATTCCGAGCACAAGTCCGCGACTTGACTCAACATTAGTCCATGCAAATACTCACACGAGCATTGCATAAAGTCCACTTGAAAACAAGCATCATGAAATTCTCACAAATTTCATAATCTCAAATTCAAACCAGAATTCAATTCCAAAATTGCTCAAAACCCTAATCGAAAGCAAAAAACCATTCACGCCCGGACCAAAAATCCGGTCCGCGCAAACGTGAAAAACAGTCAAAAATCCACCTTGCTTGTGGAGGGAGAGTCATCGTACATGCGAAACTTACTGGTTTTGGAAGTTTCAGTCCAGCTCAAAAACGTTTGAAAACACGTTCACGGCGGACCAAAGAAAAGCGGTCCGTGCATACAGGAAGCTCTTGTTTCTTGAAAGTTTGGTCCGGCACAAAAGAGAACTTCACTGTTTCTTGTCAAATTATCGAACTCATGCACAAAACACATTTTCCAAGTTCAAATCTTAGCCAATTTTTCAGCACATGATTTCACAATCTCCCCCTTGATGAAAACATTGGCAACACCAATTAGAATTGAACATTTGGCATTCACTTTACAAAAGATTTTGAAATCCAAAGAATCAATGACCAAAAAGAGAAAAAACACAGAATTCCCCCTTTGACCAAAATGCAAAACAAAATCTCCCCCTGAGAAGGAAAATGTGTGTGAATGTGCAATGTGCCCAAAAATTTCAAAATTCTCCAAACTTCTCCCAAAATTCTCAAATTTCCAAACACAACTCCCCTTTTTTCTTCTCCCCTTTTCCTTAAACTTTTCAATGATTCCCAAATTTCTCCCCCTTTGACAATGGATTCATCAAGAGTACAAAAGAGAGAATTTGTTCAAAATTTTTCTTGTAGCAATGATTTCACAAGAAGAAACAAGGGAGTGCCAAGATAGGAAAAGATGAGCTCATTCGATCATATAACCTTATATATCACATAACATGCAAAATACATGATCTTGATGTGATTTTAGCAAGTTAGGGAATGACATGCATCTCAACCTCAATTCAGTCAACTATAGCCAAGTACTAAGCAAAACCTTTAGTAGAAAAACAAAGGCTCAAAGTTGAAGCAACTAACAAATCAGGGCGAGCAAGTAGTTTCAACTCCAATCTAGTAGACCAATTTAATCTTTAAACGATGAACAGCATGTGGCATGCTTGAAGCATACTTCTTTTATTTCTTTGGAGTGGCATGCTTGAAGCATACATCTTGTCTTTTGAGGGAATGGCATGCTTGAAGCATACATCTTATCTTTTAGGGAAAGCATCCTGAAGCACATAACTTGAGGTTTTTGCTTTTAACAACCCTGTTTTTTAACTGATTCCCTTTTCCTTTATTTTTTGATTGTAAACATGCAAGGAGATTAAAAGGTCTTTTGAAAGAGTAAAGCTGAAAACACACTTGCTTCATAGCCCAAATTTGTCAAGAAGATTCAATATCAAGCTTAAAAGAGTGAGATATCACGAGTATTTAACTATAGGCAATCAAACCAAGGAATTCCGCAATGTCATTTTTAGTTCAAGTGGAACAATTTAGATTATCATATATTAGCACAATTACACAATATATAAAGAAATATGATAAAATGAGCTCATAAAGTGAAAGAACTTGGCAAAGAAACTCCCCCTCAAAACAAACCCATTGGATGAACAATCCCATGTTCTCCCCGAATAAAAGCAAAACGAGAAGAAGACAAGGGTTTTGAAAATGTCTGCCAATTGATGTTCAAGATCCACATGGTGAAGCACAATATTTTATTTTTCAACATGATCTCTAAGAAAGTGAAATCCAATATCAAATGCTCAAGAAAGAGGATTACTCAAGAGGTGGCACGAACCAAATCAATTCAACATCTTCCAAAGTCAACATCAGAATAAGCTCTTAAACTAATACATAAGGAAGCAAAAGCCAAATGCCAAAATCTTGAGTACCATGGAGATACCTGAAAATTCACTTGACCGTTTGTTGATGTGAAGCACGTGGGAAGAGTCTCTCATGTAAACCTCCAATTATCTCATACTCAATAGCATCATAATCTTTATGAACAAAGACACTCTCCTTGATCATATTCACGTGTACCTTCATCATTTGGACTAGTGCCTTTTGCGAAAACAGAGGTGGAAGAAGCATCTTCAAAAGATAACACTTTTAGCACGAGATGCATGAGTAAAGGAGGAGAACCAATTCTTATCATCGGACATGTGGCGTGAACATCCGGAATCCACTAGCCATATGTTCTCCTTCCTCAGCGTGAGAAGCCTACATAGAAGCGAAAGTGTCGAGGTCTCGATGCATCAAGTTAGAAATAAGATGTTTAGGAATCCAAGATCTTGAGACACACGACGCACAACAATAGGCATAACACGAGCATTCTTATGCACAAAGATAGATTTGTCTTTTCCGTGTTCTTACCAACAAAGGTGTTTGCATCACCCTAGGCACATAATGAGAAACAAAGCGTGTCTTTCTGAAATTAGACCTAGCCTTAGTTTTTCTTTCTTTTGTTGTTTGGCTAGTCTAAAGAAAAAATCTACTAAATGTCAATATCTACAACAATGAGTGCAAGTGTACTTAACATGATGTTTTGCTTTAAAAGTAGAAGCAACATATGCATTCATCATAGTAGAAGATAAAAGGACATCAGATTTGAAGACAATTTTCTAAGGCTCATTTGAAATCTCAAGATTGACATTGCAAGGAGCATAAATAACAGAGCGAGGTTTAGTTTCATATGAAGCATGAAGATCAAAACCTAAACCTTTCTTGTTTGAGCTAACCTTAGATTGATCCAAAATCATGTTCAACTTTTTCTTGCCATTAGTGAATCGTTCCAAAGAACTTTGCAAATAATCAACTTTCTTGGCAAGAGTTAAACAATTATTGCAAAGATTATCAACCTTCTCTTTCTGTTTACGACAAGTAGAGCATGAAAGAACCTCATGTGTAAGCAGATTATCAGTCAATTGAGAAATCCTAGCATTTGCATCTTTCAATTTTAATTCAAGAGTTAAGCATTTAGAACAAGAAGTTAAACCATGCAAATCATCAGTGGAACAGCTAGCATGTTTAACATGTTTATCATTTTTCTCATTTAGATGCAACAGAAGAGCATGTTCTTTCCTAAGCAAAGTAAGCTCATTGTAAATTAAGTCACATGATTTGCAAGCATCATCATCGAGGAATCAAGGTTTTAAGTCTAGCAATTTCAGCATTCAATGACTCACAACAAAATCATGTTTCTTAATTTTCTTATCACGTTTATCAAGCAATTTACCAAGGCGAGCAACAAAGCAATAGCTAATTCATCGTAAGAAGGATCTACCTCATTGAAGTCATTTGTCATGATCGCCTCGGTGAAAGCCGCCGCTGCTTTTGGCCATGAGACACAACCCCGTCAACTCATGCTTGCTTGGAGTTGCATCATCCTCGCTGCTCTCCGAATTCACATCGCTCAAATTGACTTGTTCAAGAGCGGAAAGAACTCGATGGACAACTTTGCGGTTGATGAAGTTCTTCTTCTTTCTATCACTTGGAGAGAACTTCTTCTTCTCTTTTCTTACATCGTTGTCCTTCTCCTCCCTTGATGCTTTACTTGCAAGTTTTGGGACAGTTTGGACGAATATGGTCGAGATCACCACACTCATAGCATCTTGGAGGATCACCACCACCTCTCTTTCTCTTTATCACATTTTGCAAGGCTTTGTTAAAGCGAGAAGAGAGTAGTGATAAGTCTTCTTCGGGAATTGCTCAACTGCTCATCGGTTAGTGAAGACAAGAAGGATAGAGCAAAACTTGAAGCAGCACCATTATGAGATATGCTAGATTGAGATGTCAAAGCAATTGATTTATGATCATTCTTTCTAGCAAGAACATCTAATTCATGAGTTTTCAACTTAGAATACGTAACATCTAATGTAAGTGAACTCATGATAGTAGATTCTCTAATGGATGTAACTTTCATCTCCCAAATAGACATGTCTAATGCACCAAGCAATTGTCTAGCATTAGCAGCATCATCAAAGCTAACTCCAACAAAGACGAAGATTACTAAGAATTTTATTGAAGCGTGCAAAGAAGTCATCTAGCGACTCACCGGTTTCATCTCAAATCGCATGTATTCTTTTTTGTAAAGATCTTGACGAACCTCTTTAATAGTGTTAGAACCCTCATGGTAATCACAAAGAGATTTCCATACCTCATATGCGGATCGAAGATGAATCACACGATCGAAGTCGCTACGTCCCAAGCCTTGGATGATCAAGTTGCGTGCCTTGCTGTTTGCTTCAACATGTGTGCGATTGGTGTCGTTGACGTTGTCGCTTGCGAGACTTCATATGGCTTGTAGACCTTCTCCCAAATTGCGAATCCCTGAGCTTGGATGAACGCCTCCATCTTGGCCTTCCAAAACTGAAAATCAACACCATTGAACACACAAGGTTTTGTCGAATAATGATCCATTGATCTAATCACCGATTAAGATAGATTAGAAAAACCTTGCTCGATACCACTTGTAGGATCGAAGTATACGAATATAGCAATCAGAGGGGGGGTGAATGATTGTGCGGAAGCTAAAACCAAATTCTTGACCTATTAAAAGTTCACCCCAAAACAGAACCAAATAATTGCCTCGTTTTCGACAAAAACAGAATGACAGAGGTTTGGTAAAATGAGAATTCGGAGATCCAACCGTCGAAACGATCTGAAATTTGGACACAAGAAACTAGATTCCAATATGAATCGAACCCAAAAGAATCAGCTCGATCGGACTTACGGATCAAAGTTATGAGCTTCGCAAGCTTGCTGATCCAGAACTTGACGAGAATCAATCTAATCAAAACTTCAAGATTAAACAAGAACGACAAAAGATTGATCAACTAGACTTTGAGAAACACTAGATCAATATCCTAGAGAGGTTTTTGATGGATCAAATCAAGATAAAACTTGAAGAACAAAAACCAATCTAGAACTAGAACAAGCATGCAAACAAGAACCAAAACAGAAAAATACAGTAGCGACGTGGTTATCAGAGCACGCAAAAATCTTGGAAGAATTGATCTTTATTTCTTGTCTAAAATACTCTCATCAAAAGAGTACAAACCCTAAAACCAAGCTCAAAGCTTGATGCGCTCAGCTCTACTTGATGCCTTTCAACAGGAGACCCCCCACCTATTTAAAGCACCAACCCACAAGGAGTTTTGAATACGATTCCTATTCCTAGAAGGAATCAGTGATCCAACTCAACTCTACTTGGCCCAACCAGGCCGAGTACAACTCTTGCACGCCGTATGGCAACCCTACCATACTCACGTGACTAACACTTTGCACGCCAGATGGCCACCTGCCATACTCACGTGACTAACACTTTGCACGCGAATGACCTCCTGCCATTCTCACGTGGATCGACCATTCTTCATGTGCACCATTCTCTTAGCCCGAACGTCCCCGCATGACATCCTTGACCACCAAGACCTCGGTTCCTCCTCGAACCTAGTCCCGAACCTCGGTTCCTCCACGAACCTAGTTCCGGGTCCGTCATCGACCACGTTCACCTTCGAGCAATACCGCACATGAACAAACCACAAACGATTCCGAGCACAAGTCCGCGACTTGACTCAACATTAGTCCATGCAAATACTCACACGAGCATTGCATAAAGTCCACTTGAAAACAAGCATCATGAAATTCTCACAAATTTCATAATCTCAAATTCAAACCAGAATTCAATTCCAAAATTGCTCAAAACCCTAATCGAGCAAAAAACCATTCACGCCGGACCAAAAATCCGGTCCGGCGCAACCGTGAAAACAACAGTCAAAAATCCACCTTGCTTGTGGAGGAGAGTGCTCGTACATGCGAAACTTACTGGTTTTGGAAGTTTCAGTCCAGCTCAAAAACGCTTGAAAACACGTTCACGGCGGACCAAAGAAAAGCGGTCCGTGCAGATAAGGGAAGCTCTTGTTTCTTGAAAGTTTGGTCCTAAGACACAAAGAGAACTTCACTGTTTCTTGTCAAATTATCGAACTCATGCACAAAACACATTTTCCAAGTTCAAATCTTAGCCAATTTTTCAGCACATGATTTCACACAATCAACCTTTTTGATCTATCTCTATAGATCTTTATGCCCAAGATATAACATGCTTCTCCCAAGTCCTTCATTGAGAAACTCCTTTTCAATGAAGTCTTAACGTCTTCAAGCATAGGAATATCATTCCCGATCAATAATATGTCATCCACATACAAGATCAAAAACACAAGTGCGCTCCCACTAGCCTTCTTGTAAACACAAGGCTCTTCTTCATTTTTGATAAAGCCAAATCCTTTGACCACTTCATCAAAATGAATGTTCCAACTCCGAGATGCTTGCTTTAACCCATAAATGCATCTCTGAAGCTTGCTTATCTTTTTAGCATTTTTAGGATCAACAAAACCCTTAGGTTGTATCATGTATACATCCTCAGATAGATTTCCATTAAGGAAAGCTGTCTTGACGTCCATCTGCCATATTTCATAATCAAAATATGCAGCAATTGCTAAAATGATCCGGACAGACTTGAGCATGGCTACCGGTGAAAAGGTTTCATCATAGTCAATTCCTTGAACTTGTTTGAAACCCTTTGCCACCAACCGTGCCTTATAGATTTGAACATTTCCATCTACGTCTGTCTTCTTCTTGAAAATCCATTTGCATTCTATGGTTTTTACACCATCAGGAGGATCGACCAAGTTCCAAACTTGATTGTCATGCATGGATTGAATTTCGGATCTCATGGCTCCAAGCCATTTTTCGGAGTTTGGGTCCATCATCGCTTCTTTGTAAGTCGTGGGCTCATATTTTTCCAATAATAATATGTCATGTCCATATCTTATGGGTTCATGATGCGGCCTCCCCGACCTACGTAGGGCTGGTGTCTCTTCCACAGGTTGTACAACACTTTGTACATCTTGTGAAGGTTCAGTGGTAGCTTGAACAAATTCATGCGATTCTCGAATTTCATCAAGATGCACATCACTCCCACTGATTTCTTTGGAAAGAAACTCTTTTTCCAAAAAGACACCATTTCGAGCAACAAAAACTTTGTTCTCGTTTCTTTTATAAAAGTAATATCCTTTTGTTTCTTTAGGATACCCCACAAAGAAGCATTTTTCTGATTTAGGTGCGAGTTTATCTGATTGCAAACGTTTTACATAAGCATCGCATCCCCATATCTTGAGAAATGACAATATGGGACTTCTCCCGGTCCATATCTCATATGGTGTCTTCTCAATGGATTTTGATGGGACCCTATTTAATGTGAACGCAGCTATCTCTAGAGTGAACCCCCAGAAGGATAATGGCATATCTGTTTGGCTCATCATTGACCGAACCATATCCAATAAAGTTCGATTCCGTCGTTCGGATACGCCATTCCATTGAGGTGTTCCTGGCGGAGTAAGTTGTGGAACGATTCCACATTGCTTTAGATGATCACCAAACTCTTGGCTCAAGTATTCGCCACCACAATCTGATCGTAAGTGTTTTATTGATTTGCCAAGTTGATTTTGTACTTCGTTCTGAAACTCTTTAAACCTTTCAAAGGTTTCAGACTTATGCCTCATTAAATAGATATATCCATATCTACTAAAGTCATCAAGAAAGTTACAAAGCATCGAAACCCACCTCTAGCAATCGAGCTCATTGGTCCACATACATCCAGATGTACTAGGGCCAACAATTCACTCGCCTCTCACTAAAACCTCGTGAAAGGGGTTTTGTCATCTTGCCAAGTAAACAAGACTCACATGTTTCAAATGATTCAAAATCAAATGAGGTGAGAAGTCCATCACCATGGAGCTTCTTCATGCGCTTCTCATTTATGTGACCCAAGCGACAATGCCATAAAAAGGTAGGGTTTAAATCATTTGGTCGAGGCCTTTTGACATTAATGTTATAGACATGTTTTTCTTTGAGTTCAAGGACGTATAACCCATCCACCATGGGATAACGACCATAATACATATCATTCAAAAATATTGAACAAACAAAGTTATTTATTCTGAATTCATAACCTTCATGTTCCAAACAGGAAGATGAAATAATGTTTCTACTCATAGATGGAACAAAATAACAATTATTAAGTTCTAAAACTAATCCTGAAGGAAAATGCAATGTGTAGGTGCCAACGGCAAGACCAGTAACACTTGCTTTATTCCCCACGCGAATATCCACTTCTCCCTTTGCCAAGTCTTTACTCTTTGTCAGCCCCTGCATCGAATTGCAAATGTGAGCAACCGATCCGGTATCATATACCCAAGAGCTGGAATAAGAAGTAGCAAGATTAATTTCTATAACATTAATACCTGAAGTGGAAGTCACACTCCCATTCCTTTTGTCTGCCAGGTACTTCTCGCAGTTCCGTTTCCAATGTCCTGACTTCTTGCAATAGAAGCACTGGGTTTCGGGTTGAGGGCTGACTTTGAGCTTCTGAAGCTTAGTTTTGAGGCTCGTGATCTCATCTTGAGCCTTGCCCTTGCCCTTTCCCTTTCCCCAAGCCTTGGCTTTCTTCTTTTTGAAGGCAGTTGTCTTCTGAACCATCATCACATGATTGTGTTTCTTCTTAATGCTTTCTTCGGCAGCCTTGAGCATCCCATGTAGCTCGGTCAGGCTCTTCTCCTTGCTATTCATATGAAAATTCATAATGAATGGCTCAAAGCTCTGAGGCAGAGACTGGAGAATTACGTCTGTAGCTAGACCAATGCTAAGGGGAAAGTCAAGCTTTTCCAATCTCCCAATGTAGCCAATCATCTTGATTACATGTGGGCTGACCGGACTGCCTTCACCACCACAAGCAAACAGAAGCTTTGAGATACCATACCTCTCAGCCCTTGCTTGATTCCCAAACATGCCCTTCAAGCCCACAATCATATTGTAAGCATCCTGGTCCTCATATTGCTTTTGCAGCTCAGAGTCCATGGTGACAAGCATGAGATAGCTGACCTCTACAGAGGCATTAACATATTTTTCATAGTCAGCCTTCAAATTCCGAGGAGCATTTTCGGCTGGTTCATCAGGAATAGGACTCTCTAGAACATATTCTTTCTTTTCATGTTTGAGAACAATTCTCAAGTTGCGATACCAATCCACAAAATTTGTTCCATTTAGTTTTTCTCTTTCCAAAACCGATCTCAAAGCAAAACCAGGTGCAGCAGTAGGAGCAGGAGGAGGTGCCATTGAACTACAACAAAAACATGCAAAGTTTCTAAGCATTATGTTTCTATAATACTTTTATTAAACATTTTAACAAAAGAAACTCCTATCATGTGCCCCCTTTATGGACACATGGTGAGTAATCAAGATCCATATTCATCAAACACAAGTGAGCTTTGGCATCACTGCTAGAAATCTAATGACATAGGTAAGCAACATCTTTGCTAATTACATCTTATGTAACTCTTGTTGGTTGAGCATGAAAACAAGTAATGAATGCCTCCGTCAACTTGAGTCATGGCCAGGTCAACTCGCCCCTAGGGCTCACATGAGGGAGGGAGCACTTCCTGTTTCCGGGTGCCAATTAAGAAACCTAGCCTCATGTGTGTTTTCCTAGACACCAATCGTCTTGTATCCGTTCCTTCATTATCAAATCATATTCCAACCACTTATGTCCTTAAGCCCAAAACTGTTTTGATAGCTTAGTTAAATCAACCATTGTTATGCGCGATGTGTCCAACACATCCCTATCATCTATTAAGATAGTCATTGATATACTACTTTGGCAGTCATATCAATAATGATCTAAATTCTTGATAGGTGCAACAATTGGATGGACAAGTGTGATTTAAAATTTTAACTATAGGGATGAACAATATCTACTATGAACATGGCATCACATGCAATGAGCATAAAGAAAATAGCAAGGATTAAACACACATCCACACATAATCAAATTAAGATGTGAAATAGTATGGCCCTTAGCATTAGGATCTCCATCATCATGCTTGATTGTTCACCTTGCCATCATGCTTGATGCCACCATCTTCATCATTGTAGATGCAACTCCTTACAACTTTGATAATGAATATTACATGAGGGTTTGAAACATCACAATTCGTCACGCAGGTCGTTATACATTTTAGATTGAAATAGCCTTATGGCTTGACACTAAGACGCAGCCATGTAAATATTACATGCATCACATACACATAGGCCATACTATTTCACACAACATCCTGCAAAACGAGTTAAACAAAATAGATTCTCTGACAATGAGGTTCCAGAGCAACGCTCATGGGGTTCCAGCGGCAGCGCCGCATCGGGTCGAGGCGGCGCCCAAGGCGGGGTTCAAGGGGCAGCGCCCAAGGCGAGATGGCTCTGATACCACTGTAGGGGAACGCGGTATGCTACACTAGCACAAATTAAAATTTCTACCGCGAACCAGAAAAGCTACTCGCAAGAAGGGGATCATAGATCTATTACCACTAGACGCGCAGTTGCGGAATCCTTCGCACGTCGTTGTAGTGGATCGTTCTTGGTGTGGATCGTCCTCGCCGCGGATCGTCCTCGCCACGGATCGTCCTCTCCACGCCACAGTAGCAGCAACGTCACCACAGCAGTCCACACGTCCGAGGATGGAATGCCGTGCGTCGGTGTGAAAGCACCAGGTCGCTCGGCAGGGGCAATGAGAGGAGGTTGTCAGCGTGTTAGCCAACAGACCCTGTCCGGTGAGGGGTGTAGTAAGTTCTAATCGGGGCTTTCGTGGAGATTGCTTGATCAATGGAGAACCGGGGGCGAAGCATGCAAGGAGACCGGCGATTTGTCAAGTTCGGGCCCTCCTCAGAGTAATAACCCTACTCCTGTGTTCATGTATTCTGATGTGCCCGGGTGGAGCTGGAAGATAAACAGCTACCCAGAGCGACCTAGCTCAGCTCACCCGTAATGGAGAGTCTAGCCTGAGAAATATATCGAACCCCTTCCCCCATGCACCCCAACTCCCTTTTATACTCGGGCTGGCGGGGGCGCATGGGAGGCTTACACAGCAAGCCATCTCATTACCCTACTCTCTAGCATTAAATGCCCCTGCGACACATTTAATGCCCTGGTGCAGACATCCTCTCCCCCCGCCCTTGAGCGCCGCGCCTGCCGGCTTCGCCCGCTCCGTCGGGGTGGGGAAGTGCACCCTGACGTCACTCGCCATTATGGCGCACGTTGGGAACACGCGCCGCCATACTGTGGCCTTCATTAGCCTCATTTAATGCGCACGATATGCATTAAATGTCTTTGACCTCTCGACCGGCCGCGCGGGTCATTAAATGTCCTCGGGAACTGGTCGCCACCCTCCCACTGGCGATCACACAGCTGACCGCCAGGGGCTTGGCCCGGTCGCCACCTTCCTGCCGGCGATCACACCGCTGACCGCTAGGGGCGAGGCCTGGTCGCCACCTTCCTGCCGGCGATCATCACTCAGCTGACCGCCAGGGGCATGGCCTGGTCACCACCTTCCTGCTGGCGGTCACTCAGCTGACCGTCGGGAACGTGGCCTGGTCGCCACCTCCCCCGGCGACCACTCAGCTGGCCGCCGGGGGCATGGCCTGGATGCCACGTGTCCGGCGGTGGCTGCTTTTACTAAAGTGCAGTGGGCACCCTGGTGTGAAATACACCGACAGTAGCCCCCGGACCCACGTCGGAGCATTCTTTTCATCTTCTTTCGTCTCCTGGGTGGGTCCAAAAAAGTGGCCACGAAACGGTGTGGCTTTTTAAATGCCGCCGCCATTTCTGGGCCCGAGGAGGATCGTGGAGCCGTTTTTGCCTCGTAACCGGCGCGGGTCTGGGGGGGCATGGCCGCTCTTTTTTCGATTCTCCTGGGTTTCCCGCCAGCGAACCGCCACGCCCCCTCGACTATCCCGCCTTTCCAACTGCCACGCCTCCTCGGGTTTCCCATTGAGGCGCTCCTGCGCACATATAAACGAAGGCACTGGCTGCGTGCTTCTTCTTCACCCTAGCTTCTTGCGAACCATCTCCCTGCCTCCGCTCTCGGCTCAGTGCTCCTTTGCTCGCATGGCACCGCCAACACCTCTGCTTCCTCCCTCAACCGTCGAGGATGTCGACGCTGAGAGATGTGCCCAGTACGTTGCTGGCGGCACCATCCGTACTCGCCAGACTACCGCTGGCCGCCCGGGCGAACTGATTTTCTTTGGCTGGGCAATGCTGGCGGGCCTTCTCCCGCCCATCTCTGACTTTTACCTCGCCGTCCTCAACTTCTACTCCATCCACAATCTTCATCTTCCTCCTAATTCCATCGTTCTCCTCGCTGTCTTTGCTTATTTCTGCGAGATTTTCGTGGGAGTAGCCCCTAATCTCCCCCTCTTTCGCTTCTTCTATTCCCTGCGCGGCCAAGGACCTTTCCACCGTGACTGGCTCCTGCCACTTCCGCCTTCGCGATGGCGCAGCCTCCCGCTACATTCCGCTAGACCTCTGCTCCAACTGGAGGGATTGGCGCAATGGATGGCGCTACGTTGAAGACGACAGCGGCTTGGAGGTCCTGGAGATGCCGACTGGGCCAGCGGTCGGCACCCCCACCTGGGGAGCTCACGTCGATGAGACGCCCGAGCTTCAGGTGATGCTGGCCCGTTGTCGGGACCCGAATTCGCAAATCCGGACCCTCTGTGTATTCAGCACTAGTCCAGGAACGCGCTAGTGCACACAGTCTTAACATCGGTAAATATCACAATCATACCACTCGATACTAATAAAGTACTTTAATTAAATAGTCAAACTGGTTACTCGACCTTATGGTCAAGTTACAATTATATGCCTCGCAAGGCGAAACTTATTAAGAGAGAAATAGTAGCAGCGGAAAAATAAGATAACATCGTGGCGCCATCCAAGATAATGACATGCAACCGACCGGGCTCGCTCCTAAGTAGACGGTTCCTCTTGGAGCTCCTCCTCCAAAGCCGGTGTAGTCTCCTCTTCAACTGGTGTTGTATTGTGGCAAGGGTGAGTACTTGGTACTCGGCAAGTCATGCAATGTAATGCAACTAATATACTACATGCATGGCTTAATACAAAGGAATAGCTCAGGGTATATTTGGCAAGAAACAAAGATTTGACAAATATCATAAGTAGATTCGGAAGCAAAGAGTAACAAGTAAAGCATAGATAACTTTTCAAGGAGTTTAATAATCATCTTTCCCATCCTAGTCCACATTTCCATTAACGTTATTTGTAAACCAAACCCAACCTTCCAAGTCCAAGTTATTTTCATGAAAATCTAACCCTTGACTGTAATTCCCGAGCGATGTCCAATACCGCGGACACGGCTATTCGAATAGATTCTACACTCTGCAGAGGTTATGCACTTTACCCACAAGATACAATCAAACACCACAAAGGCGAAGTTCCCAGTAACAAAGTCTTTCGGAAACTTCTAACAATACAAGTGGTCCTCCCTGCTATTGCACACTAACCCTTCCCTTAGCTAAGGCGAAGTTTAGGCCAATCAACTGTTAGATGGGTACTGCCTCACCGATGACGCTCCCGCACAACTTACACAAAGGGTGTAGTTGACCTCCTGAGGTCCCACAGTGCACGTTATTAGCAACTTAATCAACTAGGTCCGTCCCATTACAGACATGTGGTTGCACGCTTGACTCAGTTCAAAGGCTTGCAAGGTTAAGTCCTTAGGGTGACCAGGTGTAACACCCCAAAATTTTGCTTTTCTTAAATTCATGTGTGATTTGGCACTTTGGTGAATTTTTGGAATTTTCTGGAATTTATTTGGAATTTATTTGAATTTATTTGAATTTATTCCATTTTGAAATAATTAAAGAATTTAATTTTGCAAATAAAATTTTGTTGGAAATATTTTATTGGAGTCCAAAATGATCCAAAATATTTTCCGTAATTTTTCCGAATTTTTCTCGAAGTCATTTGCTATTTTTAATGAATTAAATGAATTATCGGAAATTATTTTAAATATTAAATCGCTGGAAAATCAACTCGGTCGAGTATCGTTCATCCGATCGAAGTCGAACCGAAGTCGGACTCGAGTCCGACCCAGCCGCTTGACTCGACCAAACCAGCTCCCAACCCTAATCGATCCCAACCGTTGGATCAAGATCCAACGGCTGAGATCCGCCCGTACCGGTTCGAGCTGAATCCGGCCCGGATCCGATCGCGCCCGTCGATCGTGGGCTGCTGATCGTGTAATGCGGATCGGCCGAAAGCGCCGTTGCCTCCGCCGAGTCCGAGCCGGATCACACGCCGCGCCCGCCGCCGTGAAGAACTAGGTTTCCGTGTTCCGCGCGAACGCCGAGGCTCTTTAAAGCGTGAGACGTTCCCCGAGGTTGCCCTCATCCTTGCGCACCCGTTCCCCCGAGCCATCTCGCTCGTTGCCGCCGCTTGGCCGCACGAGCTCGCCGGAGTTGGAAGTCTGCTCCGCCGCGGCAACGCCGATATTGCCGCCCGTCGTCGTCCTCCGCCGTCATCAAGCCCAGATCCGGATTCCCCAAGACGAGACGCTGCTCGAGTACCTCACCTCGCCGGAGAAGCCCCGAAGCGCCGTTGGACTCGTCGTCGTCTTCATCTCCGGTGGCCTCTGCTCCGCCGCGTCGCCATCGCCGTTCGCGAGCTCTGTCAACCGTCCGATCCAGATCGCACGGCTAGGATCTCGCCACGTCACCCCGCCGGTGAGATCACGCTTCGAACTCCAGATCCAATCCCGACCGCTGATCCAACGATCCAAATCAATCGTTAACCTAAACGTGTCAACACTAGATTCAATCCGCGCCGTTTATTTTCAAATCAACGGTCGATATCGAGCCCCGCGGCCGGGAAGTTGGACCGACGCGGTGGCCAGACGCTGACGCCGACACGCTGGCCGCGTGTCGTGCCGGCCGGCCGAACCATTACCCATGACGCCACGCCGACGCCATGGCGAACCGCATGTCGGGCCGCTGTCTCACCGGCGCCGACAAGCCGTGACGACGCCAGCTGGTCCCACTCGCCAGTGGTGGCCGAGCCTCGCCGACGCCGCAATGACGTCACCCGAGTGGACCCACATGTCAGTGACACGTTGAGTCGTGGACCGAGTCCACGGTGGACCCGAGCCGAGCGTGGACCGAGTCCATGGACCGGCTGACATCAGCAGACCAATCAGAGGCTGCCACGTGTCCCATCTTTGGCGCAATAATTAATTTCCGAAAAAGAAAATGATTTATTAATTCAAAATATTGATTCAAATTTAGATTCAAACTTCAAACGCTTATAACTTTTGCGTTTCAACTCCGATTTGAGTGATTCAAATTTCTAAATTTGTATAAAATTGAGATCTACCTAAATATGAATTTTATTTAATTTTTGGACTAAAGTTTTTCTCTGCAAAATTATTTAATTGATTATTTAAACTTTAAATAATCATAACTTTTGCATTTTAACTCCGATTTGAACGATTCCAGTTCCTAAAAATCCAGAAAAATATGTTCTCTCTGTTTATGGATTTTATTTGGAGTTTTGGGATGTTTTTGCCTATTGTTTATTTGTGTGTTGCTATTTGCACGCTTTACGAGTAGACGTTGAAGTCTTGGGAAGGATTCGAAGGAGAAGTGTTGACTCAGATCCAACTCAAGACCAAGAACAAGTACTCTTTGAAGGCAAGTTGTGCTTTGACCATGTTGATCCTATTTCGAAATCTATTTTGATTTAAACTATTGCATGCTAGTTCAATTAGAAAATACTTTATTTAAATATGGGGGTTAGATAAATACCAATTTGCTGTATGACACCTTGATTATTTAAGTATGTGCCATGACCCTTGTCACCCTAGTTGTGGTTTACTAGTTGGACATTATTAAATTGCCAACATGGGTTTTAGACCGTTGTAGTATATGGCTTGGACTGCTACGTGCTCATGACATGATTTTCGACAATCAAATGTTAATATTGACTTAATGATATATTGAACCTGTTTTGGAAAGGTATCATGTGATGTTGATAGCACGTGGTCTTTGGGTAATCAACTCGGGTTTTGATAAATAGTTTTCGACCAGGGGCATGTGGCAAGAATAATCAGATGGGCGGTGTGGCAATCGGGATGTTGATTTGGTTCTTCGGGTAGTCTTGCCCTGGTCACTCTAAGGACTTAACCTTGCAAGCCTTTGAACTGGGTCATACTTGCAACCACATGGCCGGAATGGGACGGCCCTAGTTGACTAAGTCGCTAAGGACTCACTTGTGGGGCCTCAGGGTGTCAATTACACCGTTTGTGTGATTGTACGGGGGAGCGTATCGTGGCTGTGGACAGATACCCATCTAACGGTGTGTTGGTCCCATACTTCGCCTTGGTTAAGGGAAGGGATGGTGTAGAGCACGAACCGAAGAGGACCACCTGTGTTGTTTGAGGCTTCCGAAAGGCTTTGTTACGGGAACTCGCCTTTGTGGTGTTTGACTGTATCTTGTGGGTAAAGTGCATAACCTCTGCAGAGTGTAGAATCTGTTCGAATAGCCGAGTCCACGGTACTGGACAATGCTCGGGGATTACAGTCAAGGGTTAGATTTTCTGAAAATAACTTGGATTTGAAAAGTTGGTTTGGAGTAATAACGAGGTTGATGAAAATGTGGATTAGGATGGGAAGAAAATGTTTACTAAACTTCTTGAAAAGTTATTTATGCTTTACTTATTTCTACTGCTTTCGAATCTACTTATATTACTTTTCAAATGCTGTTTACTGCAAATATACCTTGAGCTATTCCTTTGTACCAAGCCATGCATGTAGTATATTAGCTTGCATTCTGCATGACTTGTCGAGTACCAAGTACTCACCCTTGCCTCAACACAACATCGCTTGAAGAGGAGACTACGCCAAACTTTGGAGGAGGAACTCCAAGAGGATCCGTCTACTTAGGAAGCGAGCCCGATCGATTGCCTATGGTATCTTTGGATGGCGCCACGAAGTTATCTTATTTTCCGCTGCTATTATGTTTCTTTTAATAAGTTTCGCCCTGCGAGGCGTATATTTGTAATTTGGCCATAAGGTCAAATAACCAGTTTGACTATTTAAATAAAGTACTTTATTGGTATCGAGTGGTATGATTGTGATATTTACCGATGTTAAGACTGTGTGCACTAGCGCGTTCCTGGACTAGTGCTGAATACACAGAGGGTCCGGATTTGCAAATTCGGGGTCCCGACAGAGGTGGTATCAGAGCCAGGTTGACTGTAGGCTCAACCCTAAGCTAGAATGGTCGTAGTGAGGATAAAACCTATTTTCTAAAGCTAAAAATTTGTGAAGACAAGAAACGACATCTCGACTTATCCCCTTCTCTCTTTTCTTGTCTCTTGCTGAAATTTTCCCTTACCTTGTCACAATTTAAAAATTCCGAGTTCTTACGTGAGCATCTTGTGACAGATGGAGGAAGAGTTCAACTACGTTGATCTGGGAGTTGGTCACGCCGCGGAACTTTGGCATATGCTACAGACTCTCGAAGATTTTGAGAAGCCCCAATACCAAGTGGAAGTGACCAGACAAGCAGGATTGATCAAGGCTTGTGACGTGAAGATTGAGGTACCTGCTAGGAAAAAGGGCCAGTGCAATCGCCTCGATACACCTTGACCGCCAGGAGATCAACAATGCAGATGGGTATCCAAGAAGTATCACGACGAGCAATGCGGCACATTACCCGTATCTACGCCAGAGAGTTGGAGAGCACAGTGTTCCGGTATCATCCGCGCAGCGATAACCTTCTTGACCCGAAGGCGATTCAGGATGAGGACGCCACTTGTTACACGCTTGGCACGATTTGTCGTCGCCAGAGGATGTACTAGATAACACAAGCAAGGAGCTGCTGAAGGCCCGCAAGGAGATCACGGCAGAGAAGAACAGATGGCGGGAAGCTCAAGAGTATGTGGCACACCTTCTACGAAGAATTGACGAGTTGGAGATGACCTTGTACGGACCGGACTCCAGAGCCAAGATTTGAGCTACACGAGCCAGATCCGGAGGAGTCGATCTCGATGAGGACATCGCTTCTTCGACTACCACAGAGGACACGATTCTTTGGACATGGCGATCGTTTACGCCTATGCCACAAAGACCCGCACCCGTGCCGTGGAGGTTTCCTCGATGAGTGAGCGTAGGTTCTATAGTGAGACTCCTTCGCCGAGTCGCGTCATAGAATAAAGAGTCACCCTTTAGGCGTTAAACTCCAGAGTTAGTTCGATTTGGATGTGCTTTGTTTGCTGAGTGTGCAGTATGTGTTGCAAGGCCCTTAGGCATTGTAAGCGACCATACCAAGTTATTAATAATAAAGTTGGACCTTAAAGCTACACCTTTCGCCCCGCATAAGTTCCATACTACTTGTCTATTCTTGTTTCCCTCTCATCTCTAAAAAGCCTAGAGCAAATCGACAGATGGTGAACACCCGCGGAAACCATGGAGGCAATGGAAGTGGTTCTCGCCCAATAGAAAACCCCAATGATGGAGCACCAAGACCGCCAAGTGGACATGCACTTTGAGCTTTTCTTGCTGCCCAGACTCGCTTGATGCATGCTATGATGCAACAGATGCAACACGTCACCGCCAGGCCATCGCTAATCAAGTTAATCAGGGACCACGCCGTAATACAAGGTCGCCGAATTCATGAGAACTCACCCACCCACTTTCTCTGGGAATGCCAATCCATTGGAGGCCGATGATTGGTTAAGATCAATCGAGAGGAAGCTACACATAGCTCAATGCATAGGAAATGAGAAGGTACTCTACGCTTCTCATCACCGGAAGGAACAAATTACGAATGGTGGGAGAACTTCTGTGCCACGCAAGAGAACCCCCAAGATATCACTTGGGAAGAGTTCACAGCTGCATTCCGTCAGTATCATGTGCCCGAAGGAATCATGGATCTCAAGAAGGAGGAGTTCAGAGCACTGAAGCAAGGTAATCAGCCAGTGGCCGACTACCTGAATAAGTTCACGCAACTTGCACGCTACGCACCTGAGGATGTAGCGACAGATAAAGCCAAACAGTCTCGCTTCATGAAGGGACTTAACTCAGGATTGCAGGTGGGATTGATCACCCACACCTTCCCAGATTTCCAAGAGTTGGTGAACAAGGCACTTATTCTTGAGGACAAGCGCAAGGAACTGATGAGAACAGAAGCGCAGATGCAACAAAGAAGGATCACGCCAGGGAACGCATAGCGGCGCCGAGAGTTGCACCAAATCAATTCTTGATTCCAACCACGAGTGCACCTAACACCATCCCCAAAGACCAAGACCAGTGAATCAGAACTATCAAACCCCAGCCCCAGCCAGAAATGCCGCCTCGAGCACAAGAAGGAACAGTGAGACGCTGCTACAATCGCAACGAGCCAGGACACTTTGCCAACAGCTTGTCCAAAGAAGACAAGCAGGAGCGACCCGATCCGCTTCAACCTAGGAACCACCCCAGCTAGGACGCCAAAGACTGTGAGTCACACCTCGCATCGTGGTGAGAGGCCGAGTCAACCATGTCACCGCGGATGCACTTCGTAATGCTACGAGGCGTCGACCGGGTAAGTTACTTGTTAACTCGATTACTGCGGCAGCTTTGTTTGATTCTGGAGCTTCGCATTCGTTTGTTTCGCAAGGCTTTGCTGCTAAAAATGATTTGAGGATTGCAAGACTTAAGTGCATGCTTTTAGTTCAAACCCCTGGTTCCGAACTCCGAACAAAAGTAGGATGTTCCGGGGTGAGAATACTAATAGATGGAACAGAGTTCCTAGCAAACCTTATAATTTTGGAGACCCAGACCTTAGACGTTATATTGGGAATGGATTGGTTATCCAAGCACAAGGCCGTATTGGATTGTGGACGAAGGACTATCTCAGTTGAGAGCCCGTGTGGGAAGAAAGTGGAATTTCAAGCCACCGCAGTTAGAGATGGACAGTTGATGGTTAACAGTACCAAGGCAATCAGCATAGAGGATGTCTCCGTAGTGAATGAGTACCCCGATGTTTTTCCGGAAGATTTACCTGGTATGCCGCCAGACAGGGACATAGAGTTTGTAATAGAGCTTGTACCGGGTACAGCACCGATAGCAAAGAGACCCTATCGGATGTCCACCGAGGAGTTGGTAGAGATGAAGAAACAGCTAGAGGAGTTAATGGAGAAAGGATTCCAAGAACTGAAAACGAGATTGACATCAGCACCGGTGTTAGTTCTACCGGATGTTGCTAAAAGCTTCGATATTTATTGTGACGCATCGCGCCAAGGACTTGGCTGTGTGTTGATGCAGAACGGAAAGGTCGTCGCTTATGCATCAAGGCAGTTGAGGCCGCATGAGGAAAATTATCCGACACATGACCTAGAGTTAGCTGCCGTAGTGCATGCCTTGAAGATATGGCGTCACTATCTGATCGGAAACAGATGTGAAATGTACACGGATCATAAGAGCCTTAAGTACATATTCACCCAGTCGGATCTGAATATGAGGCAGAGGAGATGGTTAGAGTTAATCAAGGACTACAATGTTGGAATCCATTACCATCCTGGGAAGGCCAACGTAGTAGCCGATGCCCTAAGTCGGAAAAGCCATACCATGAATATGTTGATAGCCATGAATCAGGATGAGCTATGCCAGGAATTTCAGAGAATGAAGATTGAGGTGGTACCCAATGGATTCTTGGCCGCATTGGAAGTGAAACCTACTCTGAAGGATCAGATCCGAGAAGGACAGAAGGATGATGACAAGATCCGTAGGATTAAGTCCAAAATGGAGGAAGGCAAGGCAAAGGATTTCAAGCTAGATGGGCAGAGCACGTTATGGATGAAGGATCGGATTTGCGTGCCGAATAAGAAGGAATTAAAGCAACTGATTCTGGAGGAAGCCCATGACTCCAAGTACTCGATTCATCCTGGAAGCGCCAAGATGTATCAGGATCTGAAGGAGAGATTCTGGTGGCCGAGTATGAAACGTGAAGTTGCCGAGCATGTTGCATTGTGCGACGTATGCCAGAGAGTCAAAGCAATGCATCAGAGACCAGCAGGATTGCTACAACCGCTGAAAATACCTGAGTGGATGTTGGAGTAAATCGTATTGGATTTCATTACCGGTTTGCCGAAGACTCAAGGTGGTTATGACTCCATTTGGGTTATAAGCGGATCGCTTGACTAAAGTAGCCCATTTTATCCCCGTGAAGACCACTTACTCGGAGATAAATTAGCGTAATTGTACATGATCAGATTGTCTGCTTTGCACGGAGTGCCAAAGAGGATTGTATCGACGAAGGTACCCAATTTACCTCAAGGTTCCGAATAAGTTGCATGAAGCCATGGGAACCCGCTTGAACTTCAAGATGTACCTTATCATCCACGTACGGATGGACAGACCGAAAGAGTCAACCAGATTCGGAGGATATGCTAAGAGCGTGTGCATTAGCCTATGCTACTTCTTGGGATAAGAGTTTACCGTATGCCGAAGTTCGGCCACAACAATAGTTATCGAGGCTAGTTTACAGATGTCACCTTTTGAGGCCTTTGTATGGTCGACCCTGTCGGACGCCATTGAAATGGAATGAGACCGGCGAGCGCCGTGTCTTTGGGCCTGATATTCTTCAAGAGGCTGAAGAGCAGATCGCCATGATTAGGGAAAGGTTGAAGATAGCCCAATCACGACAGAAGAGTTATGCTGACAATCGTCGCCGAGACTTGAGTTTTGAACCAGAAGACTTTGTTTACCTCAGAGTTACGCCTCTCAGGGGAGTTAAGAGGTTCCATGCCAAAGGGAAACTCGCACCCCGTTATGTTGGACCATTTAAGATTTTGAGTCGCAGAGGTGAAGTTGCTTATCAGCTGGAGTTGCCACAGTCGTTGGCAGGAGTGCATGACGTATTCCATGTGTCCCAGTTGAAGAAGTGCCTCCGAGTTCCTGAGGAACAGACGTCGCTAGAGTTAATTGAGTTGCAAGAGGATTTGACTTATAAGGAGCATCCCGTGAGGATTCTAGACACAACGGATCGAGAAACTAGAAAGAAGTCAACCCGTTTCTGTAGAGTTCAGTGGAGCAACCATGAAGAAAGCGAAGCGACTTGGGAGCGCGAAGAGGATTTGAAGAAAGAGTTTCCAAACCTATTCTTTAATAAGCCCTGAATCTCGGGGACGAGATTCTATTAAGGGGGGGAGGTTTGTAACACCCCAAAATTTTGCTTTTCTTAAATTCATGTGTGATTTGGCACTTTGGTGAGTTTTTGGAATTTTCTGGAATTTATTTGGATTTATTTGGAATTTATTTGAATTTATTCCATTTTGAAATAATTAAAGAATTTAATTTTGCAAATAAAATTTTGTTGGAAATATTTTATTTGAGTCCAAAATGATCCAAAATATTTTCCGAATTTTTCTCGAATTTTTACGAGTCATTTGCTATTTTTAATGAATTAAATGAATTATCGAAATTATTTTAAATATTAAATCATTTGGAAAATCAACTCGGTCGAAATCTGTTCATCCGATCGAAGTCGAACCGAAGTCGGACTCGAGTCAGGCGAGCGATTGACTCGACCAAACCAGCTCCCAACCCTAATCGATCCCAACCGTTGGATCAAGATCCAACGGTGAGATCCGCCGCGTCACCGGTTGAAATGAATCCGGCCGGATCCGATCGCGCCTTGCGTCATGATCGTGGCCGGTTAATCGTGCCACGTGGGCCGAAGCGTCGTTGCTCTCCGCCCGGTCCGAAAGCCGGACTCCGCCGCCGCGCCGTGAAGAACTAGGTTTCCGTGTTCCGCGAACGCCGAGGCTATTTAAAGCGTGAGACGTCCCGAGGTTGCCCTCATCCTTGCGCACTGTTCCCGAGCCATCTCGCCGAAAGCCGCCGTTTGGCCGCACGAGCTCGCCGGAGTTGGAAGTCTGTTCCGCCGCGGTTAAACGCCGATATTGCCGCCGTCCGTCGTCCTCCGCCGTCATCAAGCCCAGATCCGGATTCCCCAAGACGAGACGCGTTCGGGAGTACCCCTCACCTCGCCGGAGAAGCCCCGAAGCGCCGTTGGACTCGTCGTCGTCTTCATCTCCGGTGGCCACTGCTCCGCCGCGTCGCCATCGCCGTTCGCGAGCTCTGTCAGCCGTCCGATCCAGATCGCACGGCTAGGATCTCGCCACGTCACCCCGCCGGTGAGATCACGCTTCGAACTCCAGATCCAATCCCGACCGTTGGATCTAGATCCAACGGTCCGAAATCAATGCGTTAACCTAAACGTGTCAACACTAGATCCAATCCGCGCCGTTGATTTTCAAATCAACGGCCGAGATCGAGCCACGCGTCCGGGAAGTTGGACCGACGCGTCGGCCAGACGCTGCTGCGTGACGCCGACATCGCCCGCGTGTCGGCCGGCCGGCCAACCACACCATGACGCCACGCCGACGCCATGGCGGGCCCGCATGTCACGGCCGGCCGTTCAGAGCGCCGACGCCGCGACGACGCCAGCTGGTCCCACCTGCCGCCACTGCGGTGAGCCCGCCGACGCCAAGAATGACGTCACCCGAGTGGACCCACATGTCAGTGACACGTTGAGTCGTGGACCGAGTCCACGGTGGACCCGAGCCGAGCGTGGACCGAGTCCATGGACCGGCTGACATCAGCAGACCAATCAGAGGCTGCCACGTGTCCATGCTGACGCAATAATTAATTTCCGAAAAAGAAAATGATTTATTAATTCAAAATATTGATTCAAATTTAGATTCAAACTTCAAACGCTTATAACTTTTGCGTTTCAACTCCGATTTGAGTGATTCAAATTTCTAAATTTGTATAAAATTGAGATCTACCTAAATATGAATTTTATTTAATTTTTGGACTAAAGTTTTTCTCTGCAAAATTATTTAATTGATTATTTAAACTTTAAATAATCATAACTTTTGCATTTTAACTCCGATTTGAACGATTCCAGTTCCTAAAAATCCAGAAAATTATGTTCTCTCTGTTTATGGATTTTATTTGGAGTTTTGGGATGTTTTTGCCTATTGTTTATTTGTGTGTTGCTATTTGCACGCTTTACGAGTAGACGTTGAAGTGCCGGAAGGATTCGAAGGAGAAGTGTTGACTCAGGATCCAACTCAAGACCAAGAACAAGTACTCTTTGAAGGCAAGTTGTGCTTTGACCATGTTGATCCTATTTCGAAATCTATTTTGATTTAAACTATTGCATGCTAGTTCAATTAGAAAATACTTTATTTAAATATGGGGGTTAGATAAATACCAATTTGCTGTATGACACCTTGATTATTTAAGTATGTGCCATGACCCTTGTCACCCTAGTTGTGGTTTACTAGTTGGACATTATTAAATTGCCAACATGGGTTTTAGACCGTTGTAGTATATGGCTTGGACCTGCTACGTGCTCATGACATGATTTCGGACAATCAAATGTTAATATTGACTTAATGATATATTGAACCTGTTTTGGAAAGGTATCATGTGATGTTGATAGCACGTGGTGCTGGGTAATCAACTGGGGTTTTGATAAATAGTTTTCGACCGGGGCATGTGGCAAGAATAATCAGGTGGGCCAGTGTGGCACTGGGGATGTTGATTTGGTTCTTCGGGTAGTCTTGCCCTGGTCACTCTAAGGACTTAACCTTGCAAGCCTTTGAACTGGGTCATACTTGCAACCACATGGTCGAATGGGACGGCCCCTAGTTGACTAAGTCGCTAAGGACTCACTTGTGGGGCCTCAGGGTGTCAATTACACCGCTTGTGTGATTGTGCGGGGAGCGTGTCGTGGGCGTGGCCAGATACCCATCTAACGGTGTGTTGGTCCCATACTTCGCCTTGGTTAAGGGAAGGGATGGTGTAGAAACCTGAACCTGAGAGGACCACTGTGTTGTTTGAGGCTTCCGAAAGGCTTTATTCTGAACTCGCCTTTGTGGTGTTTGATCAGTATCTTGTGGGTAAAGTGCATAACCTCTGCAGAGTGTAGAATCTTTTCGAATAGCCGAGTCCACAGATCTTGGACAATGCTCGGGGATTACAGTCAAGGGTTAGATT
The DNA here is from genome assembly GCA_036346355.1 of Rhipidocladum racemiflorum. Taxonomy (NCBI): domain Eukaryota; kingdom Viridiplantae; phylum Streptophyta; class Magnoliopsida; order Poales; family Poaceae; genus Rhipidocladum; species Rhipidocladum racemiflorum. Next base: position 1,857,093 of record JAYEVF010000028.1, read on the forward strand.
TTCTGAAAATAACTTGGATTTGAAAAGTTTGTTTGGAGTAATAACGAGGTTGATGAAAATGTGGATTAGGATGGGAAGAAAATGTTTACTAAACTTCTTGAAAAGTTATTTATGCTTTACTTATTTCTACTGCTTTCGAATCTACTTATATTACTTTTCAAATGTTGTTTACTGCAAATATACCTTGAGCTATTCCTTTGTACCAAGCCATGCATGTAGTATATTAGCTTGCATTCTGTGCATGACTTGCTGAGTACCAAGTACTCACCCTTGCCTCAACACAACATCAGTTGAAGAGGAGACTACGCCAGCTTTGGAGGAGGAACTCCAAGAGGATCCGTCTACTTAGGGAAGCGAGCCCAGTCAGTTGCCTGTGGTATACTGGATGGCGCCACGAAGTTATCTTATTTTCCGCTGCTATTATGTTTCTTTTAATAAGTTTCGCCCTGCGAGGCGTATATTTGTAATTTGGCCATAAGGTCAAATAACCAGTTTGACTATTTAAATAAAGTACTTTATTGGTATCGAGTGGTATGATTGTGATATTTACCGATGTTAAGACTGTGTGCACTAGCGCGTTCCTGGACTAGTGCTGAATACACAGAGGGTCCGGATTTGCAAATTCGGGGTCCCGACAGAGGGCAAGACTACCCGAAGAACCAAATCAACATCCCCAGTGCCACAACTGGCCCACCTGATCATTCTTGCCACATGCCCCGGTCGAAAAACTATTTATCAAACCCCAGTTGATTACCATGCACCACGTGCCATCAACATCACATGATACCTTTCCAAAACAGGTTCAACATATCATTAAGTCAATATTAACTTTTGATTGTCCAAAATCATGTCATGAGCACATAGCAGGTCTAAGCAGTATACTACAATGGTCTAAAACCCATATTTAAATAAAGTATTTTCTAATTGAACTAGCATGCAATAGGTTAAATCAAAATATGTTTCAAAATAGGATCAACATGGTCAAAGCACAACTTGCCTTCAAAAAGTACTTGTTCTTGGTCTTGAGTTGGCTCCTGAGTCAATACTTCTCCTTCGAATCCTTCCGGCACTTCAACGTCTACTCGTAAAGCGTGCAAATAGCAATACCCAAATAAACAATAGGCAAAAAGTGTCCAAATATCCAAATAAAGTCCATAAACAGATAGAACATAATTTTATGAATTTTTAGAAACTGGAATCGTCAAATTCGGAGTTAAAATGCAAAAGTAATAGCATTTTGAAGTTTAAATAATCAATTAAATAATTTTACAGAGAAAAACTTTAGTCCAAAAATTAAATAAAATTCATATTTAGGTAGATCTCAATTTTATACAAATTTAGAAATTTGAATCACTCAAATCGGAGTTGAAACGCAAAAGTTATAAGCGTTTGAAGTTTGAATCAAAATCTGAGATCATTATTTCGAATTAATAAATCATTTTCTTTTTCGGAAATTAATTATTGCGTCAGCGAAGACACGTGTCAGCCTCTGATTGGTCTGCTGACGTCAGCCGGTCCATGGACTTGGTCCACGCTCGGCTCGGGTCTACTGATGGACTCGGTCCACGACTCCACGTGTCGGCCGACAGTGGGACCACTCGAGGTGACGTCACTGGCGACGTCGGCGGGGCTCACCACGGTCTTGGCAGTGGGACCCATCGACATCATTCTTGGCGACGGCGCTCGGTAGGGCATTTCTTGACATGCGGGCCCGCCATGACGTCAGTGTGACGTCATGGTGCAGGGTGGCTGGGCCGCTGACATGCGGGCCCCGCGTGTCAGCGTCCTGCTGCCAGCGTGGGCCAGCCCGGCGCGGTCAGCCTTCCTGGACGCGTGGCGCAATCTCGGTCGTTGATTTGAAAATCAACGGCCCAGATTAGATCTGGCTCTCACGCGTTTGGGTTAACGCGTTTGATCTGGACCGTTGGATCTAGATCGGACGGTCAAGATTGGATCTGGGGGTTTTGGACGGAATCTCACCGTGAGATGACGTGGCGCAATTTGGGACGTTGGATCTGGATCGGACGGCTGAGGGAGCTCGAAGTCCGGCGATGGCTCACGACTGCGCTGGCTTGCCGGCGTTGGGGACGACGACCACGGCAACGGCGCTTCGGGCGTGCTCCGGCGATGTGAGAGGTCTCCTCCGACACGGCTTGACCTCCTGCTCGGATTCGACCTCAACGGCGGCGAGGACGACGAAGACGGCGCAATCGCGAAAACTACTTAACGCTACGGCAACTCCGGCGAGCGATTGCGGCTAGACGGCGGCGGCTCAGGCGACGTTGTCTAGGGCTACGGGTGCGCACGGAAGTCGGCGTCATGGCACGGGTGGCGGCGCATTAAATAGGGCCCTCGGCGTCCGTGAAACGCACGGAAACCGAGGTCCTCTCCGTTGCGGCGGCGGAGTCCGGCGGCGTCTCGGATTGGGTGACGTGGCACGCGCACAGCCGTTGGATCGAGATCCAACGGTGCGTGAGTTTGGGTTCGGGTCGGACTCGGGTGAGCTGGCTGGCTCGGTCGGGCTCGGGCTCGGTGACGTGGCCCAATCGTGGCCGTTGGATCTTGATCCAACGGTCACACGGGTTTGGGTTCTGTCACATCCTCTTTTTGGCTTTCTGGAGAAAAACCTAATTTAAATAAAGTAAATTCAAAAGTTGGAGTTTCTTTGGTGTTTATAATAACCTGGCATCCTTTCCCCTTCGAAATCGGGAATTAATTCCCTCCCGGGCGAAAAATCGGATTTTCCAGTACCACCGGTACCCGAAAATTCACCCGAGTCCAAAAGTGCTCCAAAAATCTCCAAACCACTTCTAAAATGTTCCAAATATTCCGAAATGATTTTAGGAATCATTCCCCGGATTTTTGGACCTCCGTTCCTATTTTATCTCGCGCGGCTTTTGTTTAATGCCTGCGATCCGCGCTCGAATATCCAATTCCACAAAAATCATCCAAATTCAACCAAACCACTTCCATTGAGTTCCAAATATTCTAAAATGGCTCTAGGAATTTTTCCGGAATTTTTAGGCCATTTTTCCTAATTTTTCTCTAGGGTGGCACGTTTACGTAAAAGAGAGCCAATAGGAAAGTGACACGTGGCAGCCACTATTCATCATCTTCAACCTCTTGCCATGCATGAACTTTGGAGCTCCAAGCAAGCAAAAATGGTGGAAGCTCTCTTTAAATCCATCTAGCTCCTCTAATACAACTCCAAATCGTGAACGGCCGGATCCGTTGGACTCACAACGGACTCCTCTTCCTATCCATGGGGATAATACCCCCGAAATCTCGCTAATTTTTGAACGGTTGCGTGGAAACCGAAACCGACTCTTTTGGAGATTGCGCGACCGTTCCTAGTCCGTTCCGCGTGATTCCACCTCTCATCTCTCCGTATAAGAGTCCTCTTTCCGTTGGTGTAACCCTCCTTTAGCCTCTCAAACCCAATCGGCCGCAAGATCAAGAAAACCGACGAACTCTTGTGTTCTTCGCGTTCTTCGTGTTCTTGCTCATATCTTCCACTCCGGTGGATCTTTCTTCCTCCCGTTCGTTTCTTTGTGTTAGCATGGAAGTCTAGATCCTAATCCATCCATCAATTTTAGGGTTCATCAAGTTTCCTCGACGAATTTCGCGTTTTGGAGCTTTCGGCCGAACCGCCGTTCATCGTCGATTTCTCCAATTCCGGTGAGTTTAGGTTCAATTCCTTCATCCTAGATGATGCTAAGGAGGTCCTCTAGAGGTTCTAGCTTTTTGTTTGGATCGATTCCATGCAAAATTGAGCTCAAAATTCGGTTTTTGGGGAAGTCTTGTTCTCTGTTTTTGTTTTGGAAGAGCTCTGTGCGTGCGTGCTTGTGTGGGCTCGCCGGCCGGCCAGCCGCCACCCCGCCCGCCGGCCAGCGCCGTGCCCTCGCCGCCGCCGCCTGGCCGCCGCCGCGCCCGGCCGGCCGTGCCCTTACAGCGCCGTAGCGCCAGCGGCGCCACTGCGTCCCTCCGTCGCCGGCTGCCACCGGTTAGCTTCGCCCGCCCGCCGGCGCTGGCCGCCCATTGCGCCTCGGCCGCGCCGCTCGTCATTTGCTGCGTCTGGCCAGCGCCAGGCTGGCTACAGCCGGCCAACGCCGCCGCCCGCCGCCACGGCCGGCGACTGCCCGCCGTCGCCCCCTGGCCACCCCCTCCTCGGCCCTTGAGCTTCATCCCCATTCATGGCCATGGAGTCCAAGGTTGAAGACAACCTTTTCCCAATGACATGTAGGGTCCCTTGGTCATAGACACAAGACCATTCAAAGGAGACCAAGTCAAAGTCAGCCAGACCAAACGTTGACTCGGTCAAAGCGAATATTAGGAATATTCGGTTTTTCGATTTATTCGAATTCAAACTTCTAAGCTCATAACTTTCTCATCCGAACTCCGTTTGACCTCATTCAAATTTCTAAATTCATCTAAAATCAAGACCTTCCTGCCAGTACTAATTTTTTTAATTTTTGGATTTTATTTATTTTCTGTTATTTATTTATTGCCTCGTTTTGCGTGTAGTCGACGATCCCGCCACATCACGATTTCGCCGAGCCTTCCGAAGTTCGACACCGCCACAAGAATCAAGGCAAGTCTCCTTGATGCACTTTGCTCCTATGTTTGCGAAACGATTTAAAACTGTTTATAAAGTTGCATGGCTATGTTTAATTAAATATGTCAAATATAAGAGCTAGTTATTCCAAACTTGTTGATTCCTCCATGACATTGTTAATCATATCCATTGTAACTCTAGAACATTGTTTATACCATGCCTATGTTTATATGGTATCCGTTGCTATGTAGTACGGTAGAATTGCTTAGGACCTTTTCCGATAAAACAACCCAGGGGTGGGATTATTCAAAAAGAATGTTATTAAATGTGATTTGAAGGTTATTATTATGGTTTTGGTCCTGTTTTCTAAAATAAAAAGAAAAGGAAAATGATTTTGACTTGGGCGGCCTGGAATGTCGGGTGGAAGCGGATCAAGTCTTGATCCTTTTGTGCAAAGTACCGCCCCAAGTCATATAAGGACCGACGCTTATGATTGCCATTTTAAGCATAACCGTACTACCACATGTCTATAATGGTACGACCTGGCTCACTAATTTGTAGAAGCCTAGTTTAGACTCACCACTCGGTTGTTGTGTGAGAGCCGGACGGAGGCATTGTTGTGGATGTTGTTTTGCTCACACGGCGCAAGAGGGGCTTCAGACTTGGGTGGAGGGAACCCTAACGGCGGTGAAACCTCACGGGTGGGTCTAACTAGGTAGATACATTGTAACGGCCTTGTCAAGATATCCTGTAGGCACACCTAAGGAAGTGTGTTAATTGCATGGCAACAAGGGTATATCTTGTCTTGTGGGTAAAGTTGTACACCTCTGCAGAGTATAAACTATTCGAATAGCCGTGCCTACGGTCAAAGGCAAAGCAAGAAATGCTTTCATATTGGTAGACTTTGTTTTTGATTTTAAAACCAAAAAGTGTTTTGTTTTGGGGTTCGGGAGTGGTTAGAACTCTCGAATGTTGTTTGGCGGAAAGAGCCAACCCAGGTGGATAGAACCTGTTTACATTTGACGGATGGAGTCACATGATTAACTTTGATCCTTTAAACTGTTGGCGGATAGAGCCTTTATGTTAGTGATGGTGGTTAGAACCTCACTACAATAATAAATAATTCAGTGTGACGTCATGGTGCAGGGTGGCTGGGCCGCTGACATGCGGGCCCCGCGTGTCAGCGTCACACGCACGCGCGCGTGGACGGCGCTGACCGCGCGGTCAGCCTTCCCGGACGCGTGGCGCAATCTCGGCCGTTGATTTGAAAATCAACGGCCCAGATTAGATCTGGCTCTCACGCGTTTGGGTTAACGCGTTTGATCTGGACCGTTGGATCTAGATCGGACGGTCAAGATTGGATCTGGTGGTTTTGGACGGAATCTCACCGTGAGATGACGTGGCGCAATCTGAGACGTTGGATCTGGATCGGACGGCTGAGGGAGCTCGAAGTCCGGCGATGGCTCACGGCGGCGCTGGCTTGCCGGGATTGGGGACGACGACCACGGCAACGGCGCTTCGGGCGTGCTCCGGCGAGGTGAGAGGTCCCTTCCGACGCGGCTTGACCTCCCGGTTCCGGATCTGACCTCAACGGCGGCGGAGGAATGAGTAAAGCAGATTCGAAAGCAGTAGAATGAGTAAAGCATCAATAATTTTTCCAGGAGTTAACAAACATCTTCCCCACTCCTAATCCACATTTCCATCAACAACATTATTAACCAAACCCAACCTTTCAAGTCCAAGTTATTTTCAAGAAAGTCTAACCCCTGACTGTAATTCCCGAGCGATGTCCAATACCGTGGACAAGGCTATTCGAATAGATTTTACACTCTGCAGAGGTTATGCACTTTACCCACAAGATACAGTCAAACACCACAAAGGCGAGTGTCCAGTATGAGTCCTTCTAAACTTCTAACAAGACAAGTGGTCCTCCCGGTGATTGCACACTAACCCTTCCCTTAGCGAAGGCGAAGTTTAGGCCAATCCACCGTTAGATGGGTACCTGGCCGCAGCCCCGGTACGCTCCCCCGTACAACTACACAAAAGATATAGTTGACACCCAGAGGTCCCACAAGTACGTCATTAGTGACTTAATCAACTATGTCCGTCCATTCTGAGACATGTGGTTGCACGTTTGACTCGATTCAAAGGCTTGCAAGGTTAAGTCCTTAGGGTGACCAGGCAAGACTACCCGAAGAACCAAAACAACGCTCTCGGTGCCACAACCTGCCCACCCGATCATTCTTGCCACATGCCCCGATCGAAAACTATTTATCAAACTCCCGCTTGATTACCATGCACCACGTGCCGTCAACATCACAACACATGATACCTTTCCAAAGCAGGTTCAATATATCATTAAGTCAATATTAACATTTTGATTCTCCAAAATCATGTCATGAGCACGTAGCAGGTCTAAGCAATATACTACAACGATCTAAATTCCCATGTTGGCAAATTAATAATGTCCAACTATTTAATCCTCAACTAGGGTGACAAGGGATCATGGCACATATTTAATTAACCAAGGTGTCATACAGCAATTTGGCATTTATCTAATTTCCCGTAATTAAAATAAAGTATTTTCTAATTAAACTAGCATGCATTAGTTTAAATCGAATTAATTTGAAATTGGGATCAACATGGTCAAAGCACAACTTGCCTTCAAAGAGTACTTGGTCTTGGTCCTTAGCTGGCTCCTGGGTCAACACTTTACCTTCGAAGCCTTCGGGCACTTCAACGTCTACTCGTAAAGCGTGCAAATAGCAATAAATAAATGAACAGAAGACAAAAAGTGTCCAAACATCCAAATAAAGTTCACAAACAGATAGAGCATAATTTTATGAATTTTTAGAAACTGGAATCGTCAAATTCGGAGTTTAAATGCAAAAGTTACAACCATTTAGAGTTTCAATAATCAATTAAATAATATTACAGAGAAAAACTTTTGTCCAAAAATTAAATAAAATTTATCATTAGGTAGATCTCAATTTTATACAAATTTAGAAATTTGAATCACTCAAATCGGAGTTGAAACGCAAAAGTTATAAGCGTTTGAAGTTTGAAACAAATTCTGAAATCAATATTTCGAATTAATAAATCATTTTCTTTTTTCGGAAATTCATTTATTGCGTCAGTATGACACGTGGACCAATCAGGAGCCGCCACGTCGCCTCGGGTCCATGGACCCGGCGCACGGTTGGGCTCGGTCCACCGTGGACCCGGTCCACGGCTCATGTCCCTGACATGTGGGCCCTGCCGGTGACGTCAGCATGACGTCAGCACATGGCTCAGCCGAGTGGGCTGACAGGCGGGCCCCACCGTGACATCGGGCCGTGGACGTCATGGTGCGGTTTGGCTCGATCGGCCGACACGCGGGCCAGCGTGGCGTCACGGGCCGACGTCGGCCACGGGCGTGGCTGGCCCGACCGCGACGGTCAGTCTCCTCGCCACGTGGCGTGATCTCGGCCGTTGATTTGAAAATCAACGGCCCAGATTAGATCTGGCTTAACGCAGTAGAAAACTACTCGGCTAATCTGGACCGTTCGATCTTGATCGGACGGTAAAGATCCAATCTAAGGAAAACAATGCGGCGGAATCCGAAAGGGATTCGGATTGGGTGATGTAACATCCCAAAATTTGGGTTTTCAAAAATTTTGGTTTAGTTTAGCTTCCCAAAAAATTTTCGTTGTTTTTCTCGCGTTTATAAAGCTTGATTTTAATTTTCTAAAAGCTAAAACAATTTAATTTGATTATTATAAACCTCAAATAAAATTTATTTTATTTTATTTGGATTCCTTGTGCTTCAAGAAGTTTTCCTGTAATTTTTGAGATTTTTCGGAGCTCGTTTGCTATTTATTGGATTTATTCGGAATCGAATTGTATTAGGACCTTTTATTGAATTTAATTAATTATTTGGAAAAGTTTATATAAATTTTTGTGGAAAATATTTTATTTGAGTTGGAAATGTCTCAAAATATTTTCTTGAATTTTTCTATAATTTTTCGCTATTTTTATTGCCCTAAATGATTTGATTGAATTTATGGAATTATTTTAATTGGAAAATGTTGGAAAATCCGACTTCTCGCTGGGCCTCATCTCCTTCCTCTCTCCTCCCGCTGCCCACGCCGCCACTCCGGCCCACGCCCGTCTGCCGCCTCCTCCACGCCGCCCACCCAACTCCTCTCCCGAGCCCCATGGGTCGCCGTGGGCCAAGCAAGCCAGTGCCGGCCCACTCGCCCACCCTCCGCAGGCGCCAAGAGGCCGGCCCAGCTGCACAGCCACATGTCCTAATGGGACGGACCTAGTTGATTAAGTTGCTAATAACTTACTTGTGGTACCTCGGGGTGTCAACTACACCGTTTGTGTAGATTGAAGGGGGAGCGTACCAGGGCTGCGGCATGGTACCCATCCAACGGTATGTCGGTCCCATACTTCGCCTTAGCTAAGGGAAGGGATGGTGTAGGGCAAAAACCGGAGAGGTCCACTTGTGTAGTTAGAGGCTTCCGAAAGACTTTGTTATGATCGCTCATTCGCATACTCTTGTATGGCGATTCACGGCTGACGTGGTGAGTTGATTGTATCTTGTGGGTAAAGTGTATAACCTCTGCAGAGTGTAAAACCTATTCGAATAGCCGAGTCCACGGTACTGGACAATGCTCGGGGATTACAGTCAAGGGTTAGATTTTCTTAAAAGTAAACTTGGGTTTGGAGGCAGTTTGCTTGTGAAAAAGTGATAATTGGTTAAGGATGTGGAATGGTTTACTTTTGAAACAACTGTGAAGTTATTACTATTATTATCTGTTTTACCGCTTTACAATCTATTATGAATATTTGTGAATGCTGTTTATTGCAAAATAACCCCTTCAGCCTGTCATTTGGAATAAGCCATGCATATAGCTATTAGACTTGCATTCTGTGCATGACTTGCTGAGTGCTTTATGTACTCACCCCTTGCAAACAAACAATCACCAGTGAGCAAAAGTCTACATCATCGAAGAAGAAGAAGTTCCGTGAGAAGGCGATTATCTAGGAGTCGAACCTCGCCGCTTGCTTGTGGCGTATTGATGGGATTCACCGATGTTCTTCGTTCCGCTGCTGCTTATTTGGAATTGAAGCCGTCAAGGCCTCACAAATGTAAGGTTGACCTTAAGGTCGTTCAATAGTTTATATTCTATTATTGTGTTTCTTTTACTATTCAGGTTTGTATGATTGTTATATTAATATATGTTGAGACTGTGTGCTCTAGCGTGATCCTGGACTAGTTCTGCCTAGACAGATGGTCAGGATTTGCAAATTCGTGTCCCGACAGAGGTGGTATCGAGCCAGGTTGGATCAGAGGTCTTGACCTTAGATAGATTGGCCGTCTTTAGGAGCTTCAAAATTATTTTCTAAAGAGAAAATTTAACTTGAAAGAATAATAAGTTCTTGACTTATCTTATTCTTCTATTCTTTCCCTTTTGCTGAAATTTCTATCCTTCCCTTCGATTTAAATGGAAATCTTACCTTAGTCATTACGAATAGTTAACTATGTTTCACACTTAAGGAGAAATCTTTGGATGTCGCCGTCAACCCTGAATATCGTGAAGTAAGAAATCATCGAGCTCGAAGAGAAGTGGATCGATGAAGTGTTCTAGAAGCTTGAAGAACCAATGCTTAGTAGTAAGTTGAGACTCATGTGTGAGAGTCGCGTCTCTTAAGATAGGAGTGTTACCCCTTTTAGACGCTAGATTATTGTGTGCTTAGGAACTTGGTCCTTCATTGATTCTTTGAGTGTGCAGTATGTGTTGCAAAGCTTTTAGGCTTGGATAAGAAACCATACCAAGTTCTTAATAATGTTTGTATAAGTTCTTGGGTTAAACCTGCTCCCCTGCACTAGGATTCTTGAACCTCATCTATGCTTTTCCCTCTTACCCAAAACCCCGGAGTGGACAAAAGATGGAAAGGACCAACTACAGCAGTAACTTTGAGGCAGTTCAAGTCAGTTCAGTTGCTACTACCTGTGTCAGTGTTAAAGCAGACTGTGACCAACAGCTGTCCCCTGCACCAATCGTGACAATTCGACACTTGGATCAGTTTGTAACCACCCGTGTTGGATGGATCAGCCACTCTCAAAGACGGAGAAATATGTCTTCGTGTCGTAGAAGAGAAGCTTGCTTTGTGCAAAGTGAAGATGAAGAGAAGGTTCCCTATGCTACTTGCTAGTTAAAGGGAGATGCATTAGTCTGGAGGAAAGGTTTTTACGCCACCTCGGAAGATGGACATATTATCACTTGATGTGAATTTGCCACTGCCCTTCGTCAGTTTGTTGCGTTGTCAGATGATAGTGTGACTACCGTGAGTTCAGAGAAGAGTACAACCCCTGCACCTGATGTTGTACCGAGATGTTGTTCTTTGAAGTGTTGTCAACCAAACAAATCAGAAGACCGTGCATGCATCCGATGTGGAGAAATAGGACACACTGTTGATGGACATGCAATCAATTGTTCCAGCTGTGAAGGAAGCCATTTACCCGGAGAATGTCCTATGTGCAACATCACATGCTATCTTTGCGAAGGCCGTGATCACTGCCCATCTCAATGTTCCCTGGATTCAGTAGTAACCGTTGTGACTCGGCATCAGCGAGAGAATTTTCGAGCTGTCATTGCTCAAGAGTTAGTAAAAAGAGAAGGATTGTCATCCGCACCAGCTGTGCCACGTGAAGAAATGAAGAAGAAGCATGTCAACCCTATCCATCTACCTCAGGAAATCAGTAGTACTTGGTCACCATGGAATTGTTCTTGTGTGATAAATGAGGTCATTGGCCTAAAGAATGCCCCATCAACCCGACACGATGACCCAAACATTCATGTTACAACTGTGAAAGTGAGTGGTAAGACTATGGAAGCAACTTGCTTAAGGAGTCAGTTGAAGCAAGAAGAATTGATTAACAAGACCTTGACCTAGAAGATGAGTGCAAGGAATTGGAAGACCACCGCAAGCATCAGAAGTCTAGCCAAGGAGGACCACTGCAACAGCAAACAAGGAGTGCCTCTCAACAAATCAGCTGCCATACTACTCAGATTTTGTTCGAGACACCTTCACCTGTGCTTCACCCTGATAGTTAGAGTTTCCATAACATCAACCTAGTGAAAAGTTCTCAAGGAAGCAGCCTGGTTTCTAGAGTCTGCTTTGCCTACCGTCAGCCAGGATATTTTTCTAATCACTGCCCTCAAAAGAAAGTGATCACCGCTGATCGCATCGATCTCAACTCTACCCTACCAAGATTAGTACCATGTTAGGAGAAAGCCAACGGATGTCAGTCAAGTGTTGCTTCAGATGCAATGAGCCGGGACACTTTGATAATAGTTGTCCTAGGAGAAAAGATATTTTATCTGCCCACTTCAATCCTAGTCCTTCACCTACCGAGACACTTACGTCAGAAAGTGAATTGTGAAGGAGTATTCAGTTGATACAGAGTTTCACCAATCTTTGAAGAATCAAGCCGAGCAAAGATAGTGCCAGACCAACCGGAATGCTATCCAAGTCCTGTTAAAGACCGCGTAATTACATATAAGCTTTGTTGTCAGATACAGCTTGTCCAATTTCTAGAAGAAGCGGAAAATCAAATGTTCAGGAACAGAAGCAAGCGTGCCTATCAATGGAGTTGCCAGAAGCGTCAGTAGAAGTGCGTGAGATGTTCAAGATTTCCCGACAAAGTTAGTATCAAGATCTTCTGCAAAAGAAGTGCCTTGTGCCCGAAAAGCAGACACAGTTGGAGTCAGTGGACTTGTAAGAGGATCTCATCAGCAAGGAGCAGCCTGCAAAATTTTGGATGTTACTGCCGCTTGTTCGTTGCGACCCTCGTCCAAAGGTGTAGTTGCTTGGAAGTTCGAGGAAGCTCAAGAGTTGAGTCCCCCTGAACCTAATTCTATAGTCAGCCCTGAATCTCGGGGACGAGATTCTGTTAAGGGGGGGAGATTTGTAACATCCCAAAATTTGGGTTTTCAAAAATTTTGGTTTAGTTTAGCTTCCCAAAAAATTTTCGTTGTTTTTCTCGCGTTTATAAAGCTTGATTTTAATTTTCTAAAAGCTAAAACAATTTAATTTGATTATTATAAACCTCAAATAAAATTTATTTTATTTTATTTGGATTCCTTGTGCTTCAAGAAGTTTTCCTGTAATTTTTGAGATTTTTCGGAGCTCGTTTGCTATTTATTGGATTTATTCGGAATCGAATTGTATTAGGACCTTTTATTGAATTTAATTAATTATTTGGAAAAGTTTATATAAATTTTTGTTGAAAATATTTTATTTGAGTTGGAAATGTCTCAAAATATTTTCTGGAATTTTTCTATAATTTTCTGCTATTTTTATTGCCCTAAATGATTTGATTGAATTTATGGAATTATTTTAATTGGAAAATGTTGGAAAATCCGAATTTCTGCTTGGGCCTCATCTCCTTCCTCTCTCCTCCCGCCGGCCCACGCCGCCACCCGGGACCACGCCCCGCGCGCCAGTCGCCTCCACGCCGCCCACTCAGCTCTCTTCGCCATGCTGGCCAATCGCCATTGGCCAAGCAAGCCGTGCCGCCCACTCGCCCCCTCACAAGGCGCGCCAAAAGCCGCCCAGCCCGCTGCGCCAGCCAGCCCTGATTGCCCCACGCTGCCATGTGTCGCCTCCGCTTGCGCCACATCACCCCCAGTCCGAGCCACGCACGGTAAGTGTTCGGTTTAATGCTCAAACCGACCCAAACACCTCCAAACGCGTCCAAACTTGATTTTTCTTGATCTAGCCTCTTACCCAAACATATATAAGTGCTCCTAGACCCTCCCACGCGGCCCTAACCACAGATCAATCATCCAAATCGACCGAGCCGCCGCGAGAAGCTCCGGACGTCGCCCAACGACGGCCGAACTTTGGAGCCGCGTCCCGGGTAACTCGTCGACTCTTTTCGAGATCTGTCTTCTCCGTGGTGTGCCACAAGGTACCATCTACTTGCTGTCCAAAATTCAGCCAATTTGGTCCACGGGATCAAAAGTTACGGCCGTTTCAATCTCGAATCTTGCCGAGGCCATAACTCCCTCAATTTTTCGAGTTTGACGGTGAAATTTTTTGTGTAGACTCCTGGGGATGTCCTCTACAGGATGCACATCTTGCCCCAAGGTTTTTCCCTCTGGATTTGGCGCAGAAAAATAAATTCTCCGTTTAGACTGCGTTCCAGACAGCGGCAAACTTCCTCGCGCGGTCCCCGCTGTTCCAGAAGGTATTTCTTCGAGCCACCTACGTCACGGTGTGCCTCTTGGTCCCATCTAGCTCTCGGTCAAATTTCGTTAAGTTCCGATCATTATTCTAGAAGTTATGGCCGTCCAAAGTTTTGATCTGAAACCCGTTAATCGCCAGTTTGTGATTAATCCGGAAGGGCGCCGCAAAATCCGCCTATACCGTTGAGATCGTCTCGCCGTTCTCACGCAGTAGACATTCTCCCTTTGCCATCCCATCCTCCGAATTTTTTATATATATTTAGGCCGCCGTTTGCCGTCGCGCCGCTTTCGCTTTGACGCCGGCTATTTTGGTTCGCTCGGCCGTGTTGTCGCGTCGGTGGATCATCTTGTACTGTTTTGGTCCATCTTTAGGGTCCAAGCGGTCTCCGTTTGCCGAAGCCCGGCGGCCGCCTTAAACCGTCGTCTTTTCGGCCTAAACCGCTGCCGGTTCGCGCACCGGTTAACCATCCTTGGTAGCGTTCTACCGCGGCCATGTCGTTGCATCGACGGTCGCTACTTCGCTTCATGAAGTCTCCTATCATTGTTTGACCGTCGTCGTTAACGTTCCTCCGTTAACGTTTTTCCGTTAACGCTCCACCGTTAACGTTTCCCCGTTAACGTTTTCCCGTTAACGTTCCTCCCTTAACGTTTCATCGTTAACGTTTTGCCGTTAACGTTCCACCGTTTACGCTCCGTCGTTAACGCTCCACCGTTAACATTCCGTCGTTAGCCTTCCACCGTTAACGTTTCGTCGTTAACGTTCCATCGTTAACGTTTCATCGTTAACGATTGGCTCTCTTTGCTTCGTTGTCATCGCATGCGTGCATTCTTGCACAAACCCTAGTGCGATGCCTTTATCTGTTCTATCATCATGACGTGAGCCTAGTCTCATCGTCATATCATCTTTAAAGCCGAATCAAAACCCTGACCTAAGACCGGTTCGATGGACTAAGTTCATCGTGAGCCGCGTTGTTATCTTTGCAATCTTTTCCGTTGTTTCAATCGTGGTAAGACACTTGTCTTGTCTTATCCCTGAAAACCTAATCTGCCATTAATCGAGAATTCCTTCGTGGACTTGGTCGATAGACCAATGGCCATGTGTCATACCTTTGTGCCCAATCTAGTCTATCAGTCTTCTTCTCTTTTGTTTGACTGTGTCCGTTCGGTCAACAAAAGTCAACTTCGAGAATCAGTTTAGTTCACTGAGAACTAACATATCCTTATGGACCCGATCTATAGATCGAGAGCCCATATGTCGCTATCTGTCCAATCAAGATAATAACTTCGGAAGAAATATTCTTCGGAATATTATTCTTTCTTTCCCAGTTATTAATCTTTCCCTTTTCGGTGTTTTTCCGAAAGCCCGTCCTTTCTTGTCCAATCTTTGATCCAATCCTTTCAAGTTCCTAATTTTATCCAAGCCGTTGTGCCCAATGTTGTTCGTTCTTAATTTGGAGTTTATTTGAATCGTCTTTTGAGTTTTGTCGTACTTGTGTTTCTTTAATCGTTAGACGTGTCGTCCGGAAGTCGTTCGAGCGAGCTGAGGATCGAGAAAGTGGAAGTTGAAGATCGAGGATCAAGGATCAAGGATAAAGAGTAAAAGACAATAAAGTTTGCAAGGGCCAGGCAAGTTGTGCTTTGACCATGTTGATCCTATTTTGAAACCTATTTTGATTTAACCTATTGCATGCTAGTTCAATTAGAAAAATACTTTATCTAAATATGGGAGATTAGATAAATACCAATTTGCTGTATGACACCTTGATTATTTAAGTATGTGCCATGACCCCTTGTCACCCTAGTTGTGGTTTACTAGTTGGACATTATTAAATTGCCAACATGGGTTTTAGACCGTTGTAGTATACTGCTTAGACACCTTTCGTGCTCATGACATGATTTTGGACAATCAAATGTTAATATTGACTTAATGATATATTGAACCTGTTTTGGAAAGGTATCATGTGATATTGATGGCACGTGGTGCATGGTAATCAACTGGGGTTTGATAAATAGTTTTTCGACCGGGGCATGTGGCAAGAATGATCAGGTGGGCCAGTTGTGGCACTGGGGATGTTGATTTGGTTCTTCGGGTGGTCTTGCCCTGGTCATTCTAAGGACTTAACCTTGCAAGCCTTTGAACTGAGTCAAACGTACAACCACATGTCCGGAATGGGACGGACCTAGTTGATTAAGTTGCTAATAACTTACTTGTGGTACCTCGGGGTGTCAACTACACCGTTTGTGTAGATTGAAGGGGCGTGCAGGGCTGCGGCATGGTACCCATCCAATGGTATGTCGGTCCCATACTTCGCCTTAGCTAAGGGAAGGGATGGTGTAGGGCAAAAACCGGAGAGGTCCACTTGTGTAGTTAGAGGCTTCTGAAAGACTTTGTTATGATCGCTCATTCGCATACTCTTGTATGGCGATTCACGGCTGACGTGGTGAGTTGATTGTATCTTGTGGGTAAAGTGTATAACCTCTGCAAAGTGTAAAACCTATTCGAATAGCCGAGTCCACGGTACTGGACAATGCTCGGGGATTACAGTCAAGGGTTAGATTTTCTTAAAAGTAAACTTGGGTTTGGAGGCAGTTTGCTTGTGAAAAAGTGATAATTGGTTAAGGATGTGGAATGGTTTACTTTTGAAACAACTGTGAAGTTATTACTATTATTATCTGTTTTACCGCTTTACAATCTATTATGAATATTTGTGAATGCTGTTTATTGCAAAATAACCCCTTCAGCCTGTCATTTGGAATAAGCCATGCATATAGCTATTAGACTTGCATTACAGGCATGACTTGCTGAGTGCTTTATGTACTCACCCCTTGCAAACAAACAATCACCAGTGAGCAAAAGTCTACATCATCGAAGAAGAAGAAGTTCCGTGAGAAGGCGATTATCTAGGAGTCGAACCCTGTCAGTTGCCTGTGGCGTATTGATGGGATTCACCGATGTTCTTCGTTCCACTGCTGCTTATTTGGAGTTGAAGCCGTCAAGGCCTCACAAATGTAAGGTTGACCTTAAGGTCGTTCAATAGTTTATATTCTATTATTGAGTTACTTTTACTATTCCAGTGTATGATTGTGATATTCATCTATGTTGAGATTGTGTGCACTAGCGTGATCCTGGACTAGTCTTTGAATACACAGAGGGTCCGGATTTGCAAATTCGGGTCCCGACAGTGGCGTGGCTAAGCGTCGGTAGTTGGATCAAGATCCAGCAGTGCAGGGGTTTAGCGCTGGTCGACTCGGCGGTGGCTGGCTCGGTCGGGCTCAGTTCGGTCGACATGGCTCAATCGTGGCCGTTGGATCAGATCCAACGGTCCACGAGGTTTGGGTTCTACAGCGGGTTCGGCAAAGCTTGGTGGCTCGGGTCGGACTCAGTCCGACTCGGACTCGGAGTCGATCGGATGAAACAAGACAAACCGGTTAGGTTTTCCAGCGATTAAATAATCCAATTAATTTCTCAGAAATTCATTTAATTCATTAAAAATAGCAAAAAACTCAGAAAAATTCTGGAAAATATTTTGGATCATTTTGGACTCAAAGAAAATATTTCCAACTAATTTTTATTTGCAAAGTTAAATTCTTTAATTATTTCAAAAGGGGATAAATTCAAATAAATTCCAAATAAATTCCAAAAAATTCTAAAAATTCACCAAAGTGTCAAATCTCACCTGAATTTAAGAAAAGCAAATTTTTGGGGTGTTACAAACTAACACGACTCTTCGTCCACAATCTAACAAAGCCTTGTGTTTACACAGCCAATCCATCCCCAATATAACATCTAGGGTCTGGGTATCCAATACAATAAGGTTCGCTAGGAACTCTACCCCATTGATTAGTAACTTTACCCCTAAACATCCTACTTTAGTTCGGAGTTCTAATCCTGGGGATTGAACTAAAAGCATGCACTTGAGGTTCACAATTTCCAAATCATTCTTAGCAGCAAAACCTCAAGAAACAAACGAATGTGAAGCTCTAAAATTGAACAAAACTGTTGCAGGTACTGAGTTAACTAGGAACTTACCCAGTATGACGTCTATTGCATTCTAAACTCCATCGACGGTGATATGATTAACTCAGCCTCTCACCGTTGTCTGAGGTGCGGCTCCAACTTGAGCAGTTCCCCGGTTCCCTCCTGGTGCAGGCATCCTTGCAGGCGTGGTTCCCAAGTTGAAGCGAACTAGCGTAACACCTCCTCTCTTAGGGCAAGTATTGGTGAAGTGCCCTGGCTCGTTGCAGTTGTAACAACGTATCCCTGCCATCTGTCGATTTCCTCTAGTCGAATTACCAGCGTTGGCAAATGTCTGCGAACTCTGGCCCACTGGACGCGGTGCAGGCGATGGTGTCTTGAAAGTGTTCTTGGACTGGAATCTGAACAACTGATTCAATGCAACCCTTAGCCTTTGCACTCCCTGGTGAGTTCCCTGTTGTGTCATTCGGCACTTCCGGTTATTGTCCAGCTCTTTGCGCTTGTCCTCCAGAATGAGAGCCTTATTCACCAGCTCTTGAAAATCAGGGAAGGTGTGGGTAATCAGTCCCACCTGTAGTCCTGAGTTCAGTCCTTTTATAAAGCGAGACTGTCTTTCCTTATTAGTCGCTGTGTCTTCAGGTGTGTACCGAGCTAGCTGACTAAATTTATTCAGATAGTTAGCCACAAACTGACTGCCTTGTTTCAGCGCCCTGAATTCCTTCTTCTTTAATTCCATAATTCCCTCGGGCACATGGTGCTGACAGAAGGCAGTAGTGAACTCCTCCTAGGTGATCTCCTATGGGTTTTCCTATGAGGCTCAGTAATTCTCCCATCATTCAGCTGCAGTCACTTCCAGGTGATGAGATGCATAAAGCACTCTCTCATTCCCAGTGCACTAGGTGATGTGCAGATTTCTCTCGATGGACCTCAGCCAGTCATCTGCCTCCAGTGGATTGGCATTCCCAGATAATGTAGGAGGATGGGTCCTCATAAACTCAGATAGCTTGGAATACGGCCGCTGTCCCTAATTAGCTTGATTAGCATGGTTGGCCTGATTAGCAGCGGTTTGAGCGGTGACTTGCTGCATCTGCTACATCATGGCATGCATCAGCTGTGTCATTTGGGTTCTCAGTGGGGCGAGAACTACTTCCACTTCCTCCGTTGTTGCCACAAGTGTTCACCATCTGTTGATTACTCCAAGGTTTAGAGATAAGAGAGAAACAAGAATAGACAAATAGTAGAGAAACTTATGCCGGGGTAATGTATGTAACTTAAAATCCAACTCTTTATTAATTATTTAATAATAACTTGGTATGGTTGCTCACAATGCCTAAGGGCTTTGCAACACATATTGCACACTCAGCAATCATGACAATCCAAATTAAGCTAACACACTGGAGTCTAACACCTAAAGGGGTGACTCTTATTAATCTAAGATGCGACTCGACACCTGAGTCTCAACTCAATGTGACCAGCCTGGATGGGGACCTCCTGGTGGATACACTGGTGGGTGTGGCGGCATCGTGTGAACTGATCTCCATGGCCTCGGACTGCAGTGGTCGACAAAGGCACATACTCTGCCTCCTGCTCCAGCTGCGGCTCTGGCTCTGGCTCGGGTGCAGGTTGCTCCTCCTTGGGGTCCTCCTCGTGTAACTCTAGCATGGCCTCCGGCTCTCCGCCATACAGGGCCTCCTCAAGCTCCCTGATTCTCTATGCTGCCCAGACTCTGACATCCTACATACTCAGCTCTGCAGCCTCCAAAGCAGTGTAGGCATCATCCAACTCCTTCACAGTATGGTCCATCACCGCATCTTGCGCGACAGCAAACCGTGCCAGGTGCACGACCATAGCATCGCTCTCTAGGTCTATTGGAGCACTAGCGGCTCCTCTGTGCGGGTGAAGACGAAAGATGGACTCTTGCAACTCATCGGCGTAGGCGGCGGACATCCCCCTCAAGGCAAGCCGTGCTATCTCCTGGATGCCAGCCTCAAAAGTAGCCCTCCTCACTGTGATGTTGATGGGGCGACTCGCCTTCGTGTTCTCCCAAGCATATACCGTGATCTTAGTGACCATGCCGTGGGCCTTCCCATTCATGATTCAAGTGCTGGCCCGGTAGATCGACCGGTCAAATCCTCCCAGCACCTAGAGCATCCTCCACAGCTCCACAACGTAGCCCCCCTCGAACTCACCATAGGTATGAATCCTCTTCATATGCCAAAAGACACTCTCATAAGAACGCAGCATTTAAAATAAAGTAAGGACAAGAAGAATTCAGCAAGGGGTATGAAACAAGAGAGAGGGGATAAGTCAAGAGTTCATTCAACATCTTGGCAAATTTTTACTTTAGAAAATAATTTTATCCTCTCTAGCGACCATTCTAACTAATGGTAAGTTCTATAGTCAGTACGGCTCTGATACCACCTCTGTCGGAACCTGAATGTGAAAACCCGGACCCCCGCTGTATTCCACACTAGTCCAGAATCACGCTAGTGCACTGAAAGTGCATCTAGGCCCCTCATTTTATTTTGGTGATTAATGATGACACAATTAAAGTGATCTAATGCTTCAACTAAGATTAATGCAGTTATCGAGATCACATCAAGCTCGGAATAAGATTGGACGGTCCTAAGCGCGTCAAATTTTGAGAAAATGGCATCAAGACGAAGACTTGTAATTTTCATATTTGTTTTGAGTCTTAAGGATAGCCGTACTATTAAGAGGATGCGACGGAAAATCGGTTTTAGGATGTGCATGTGCTCAAGGTCAAAACTTGCATACAAACTAGCACTCAAACACTCGCATTTTCCTTAATCTGGAAATCAAACCGAGTCAGTGAACTCGGAGAGTCCGGACCTTATGTCCGGAGTGTCCGGATTCAATCCGGAGTATCCGGACAATATGTCCGGAGTCTCCGGGTTGGACCCCTCGGTCACTTTGGTTCCAGATTGTCCGGAGTATCCGAACATTGTGTCCGGAGTCTCCGGATAACCCGGAGTCTCTGGGTTATTTGTTCGGACACTCCGGCCTGTACAAAAACGAGAGTAACGGCTAGTTTTTCAACTGACTATTTAAAGCCCCCATTCTCTCCCAACGGCTAGGAACTGGATTGAGCTCATTCATTGCAGCATTCAAGCCACTCCTAACCTCTTCCAAGCATTCAATAGAGCTCATACTTCCTCCCACCATTAGATTTGGTTGTTGATCCATTTTGGTGAGGAGAGGAAGAAGTAATGTGCTAGGTGCATTCATTTCAAGTCTTTGAGCACTAGTTCATCCTCCAAGCGATTCTTCGTGGTGTTATTACTCTTGGAGGTTGAAGGTCTCCTAGACGGCTAGGAGTCACCGGGAGCTACCAACGCGTGTGGTGAGCCCCGGTCGTTTGTGAAGGCGAGTCTCGCCTCCGAAAGGAAAGAGACAAGAAGTGAAGCCGGCGAGTGCATTTGTGCAACACCGGGAGGAAAGCGGGTTGAAAGAGACCCCGGCTCAAGTGCAACCGAGCCACCTCAACGGAGACGTAGGGTTCCCTTCAAGAACCCGAACTTCGGTGAAAATTCATGTCCCTCCCTTTCACTTTTACTTCCTAGTCTTGCTTGTTTGGATTTGTCTTTGTAAAGCTAGATCTAGCTCTTTGCTTAGCTTTAATTCAAATCCTTACTAGCATTTGTTCTAGGTTGCTCTTGCTATCTATTTCTAGTGATTTATTGTGCTTGCTAGAGTAGTCTTAGTCGCGCTCTCGAGCCAGCTAACCCGGAGTATCCGGATATAATACCGGACACTCCGGACAAGCCGGAGACTCCGGACCAAATATCCGGAGACTCCGGATTGACCAGTTCGGCCAGTTTTAATTCCGCTGCAATTTTTTAATTCGCCTATTCACCCCCCCTCTAGGCGACATCGTTGGTCCTTTCAATTGGTATCAGAGCCAAATCTCATTTATTTTGGCTTAACCGCTTGGAGAATCAAAGATGTCGGAAATAGAGAAAGTTACCGAAACCCATGCCTAAGACAAGGCCACGGGTTCCGGTGTAGGGGTTGCAATTCCTTTAGATTATTCCTCTTTTGGAGTCTCAAACTCCTCATCTTATGTTTCCGTCTCGTCCGGACGAGCGCCTCATTTCGATGGCACTCGCTATGCGGCATGGAAACACAAGATGAAGATGCATTTGAGATCACTTCATCCTTGCATTTGGAAGATTGTTGAAACAGGTTTCAAGCCCGCAAATCCCAACAATCTCACCTCCGAAGAAGACAAAGCTCAATGCTTCAACGACTTGGCCGTCAATGCCTTGTTCAATGCCTTGAGCGACTCCGAGTTCAACCGAGTTGATGGCCTTGATAATGCCAAGGACATTTGGGAAAGGTTAATGGTAACTCATGAAGGAGTGTCAAGTGTTCGTGAATCGAAGATAGAGCTCATCATTGGAGAATTGAGCCAATTCAATCTAGAAGAAGGAGAATCTTACACAAAGATGTTTGATCGCTTGATGTTGCTAGTAAATCAAGCCAAAGGACTTGGAAGCACCGAGCTCACCGACAAAGCTATTGTCAAGATCATCCTCCGAGTGATCACCCCCACCAACCGCAACCTTGTGCAACTCATCCGCGACCGGCCAAACTTCGACACCCTCACTCCTCATGATGTGATTGGCCGGTTGATGACGGATGAGATGATGGTCAAAGAAGCGGAGGTAGTGGAAGAGCTCAAGTCCGGCAAGAAGAAGGGCATCGCTTTGAAGGCCGTCAAAGTGGCTCAAGAAGTGGAAGAAAGCTCAAGCGATGAAGAAGAATCAAATGGGCCACTCACAAATGAAGACATGGCCCTTCTTGTTAGAAGATTCAACAAGTTCTTGAAGAAGAAAGGATACAAGCCGGGAAGCCATTCCAGGAGTTTCGGCAACAAGTCAAGAGGAAGGCACTCTTCAAGAAAGTGCTATGAGTGTGGGGAACCCGGTCACTTCATTGCCGAGTGCCCACATAAAGAAAAGAAGGAAGAGAAGCCGTACAAGAAAGACAAGTACCGCAAGAAGGACAAGGACAAGAGCAAGAAGTACAAGGGCAAGGGTCACGCATACATCGGCAAGGAGTGGAACTCCGACTCCGACTCCGAGTCCGAGTCGAACTCCGACAATGAAGGAGTACTTGCCACCGTCGCCATCGCTACTCCACCGACAAAGTCGAAGAGCCTCTTCGACAACTTGAGCGACGGAGATGAAGATGCTCCAATGTGCCTTATGGCAAAGAGGCACAAGGTATCATCTAAGAGCACTATTCATTCCATTGTTGATTATAGCTTAGATGATTGCGATGATGCTAGTGATGAGGAAGAAGTAGCATTTAAGTCTATGGATGATTTTGATGTTAAAAAATTAGACTTGCTACTTAAGGATATTGAAAGATTGGAGGAGGTTGTTGAGCAAAAGGAAGCTATTCTCGAAGCTCAAGAAGATCTCCTTATTTTTGAAAAGGAGAAGAACCTTGAGCTAGAGAAAAGCTTAGCCTTTGAAAAGAAGAAAAATGAGGACTTGGTCAAAAGCTCAAATTTGACCAAAAATGAAGCACTTAGTCTTGAGATCACCAATGCTTCACTCTTAGAGCAACTTGCAAAAGCAAAGGATGCGTGCAAGGCTCTTGAAGTGAAGCTTGTTGATCTCTCGAATAAAGCTTCTACCTCAACCAACAATTCCAATATTTCATTATCCTCAACGAGCAACGGTTGCGCTAGCTGCTATAATGTTGATGTTGCTACTTGTGCTACTAACCGTGAGACTTTGAAAGTCTTGGCTCATGAAAATGAGAAGCTTAAGGGGATGCTTGAAGATGGACTTCAAAAGTCCTACAAGGCAAGCAAGGGTTTAGAGGAGTATCTCGGTAAGCACCAAGGTAATCCTAAGAGGCAAGGGCTTGGGTATGTTCCGCCAAAGGGCAAAAAGAGCAACATTGTTGTTGCTCCTTTAAGCAAGCCTATCCACTTTGTGAAAGGCGAAGGAACATCCAAGCACAAGGCTCACTCCGAGTTCTTTGCTTCATATGTTCTTAAGAAGACTAACCTTGGTCGTGTAGTTGCTTGTCATATTGGGCGTAAGCCAAAGAATGCTCCTATTGTTCGCACCATTTGGGTCCCAAAATCTCTAGTTACTAATGTGCGTGGACCTAACCAAGTTTGGGTACCAAAGAGCAAAAACTAAATATGTTTTTGTAGGCCTATATCTCCGGTGGATTTTGGATAGCGATTGCACGCATCATATGACCGAAGAAAAGGCAATGTTCGCACACTTGGATGAAAATGGATCAAATAGCGAAAGTATTGTCTTTGGAGACAATGGAAAAGGAGAAATAATTGGTTTGGGTAAAATCTCTATCTCTAATGATTTCCATTTAAGTAATGTTTTACTTGTCGAATCATTAAGCTACAATTTGTTGTCCGTTGCACAATTGTGTGAAGCGGGCTACAATTGTTTGTTTAATGAAAAGGGTGTGGAAGTCATTAAGAGGCTTGATGGTTCAATAGCCTTTAAAGGGCGTTTGAAGGGTAAGCTCTATCTCGTAGACTTCAATACGGATAGACTTAATCTTGAAACGTGTTTAATGGCTAAATCTAGTATGGGTTGGCTATGGCATCGCCGACTAGCCCATGTCGGTATGAGGAACCTTCACAAACTCATTAAAGGCAACCACATTCTTGGACTAACTAATGTTGTCTTTGAGAAAGATAGGGTTTGTAGCGCTTGTCAAGCGGGCAAGCAAGTTGGTGCCTCCCATCCCGCCAAGAATGTGATGATGACCTCAAGACCGTTGGAAATGGTCCACATGGATTTATTTGGTCCCGTAGCTTACAAAAGCATCGGGGGAAGTAAGTATGGTTTAGTTATTGTTGATGACTTTTCTCGATTCACTTGGGTGTTTTTCCTACATGACAAAAGTGAAGTCCAAGTATCACTAAAGAAGTTCATGAGAAGAGCTCAAAATGAGTTTGAAGTGAAGATCAAGAGAATTCGGAGCGACAACGGCACCGAGTTCAAGAACATTGGCGTGGAGGAATTTCTCGATGATGAAGGAATCAAGCACGAATTCTCGGCTCCCTATTCTCCTCAACAAAATGGGGTGGCCGAGAGGAAGAATCGAACCCTCATCGAGATGGCGCGGACGATGCTTGACGAGTACAAGGTTTCCGATAGCTTTTGGGCGGAAGCCATCAATACCGCATGCCACAGCTCCAACCGCCTCTACCTCCACAAGATCTTGAAGAAGACGGCGTCTGAATTGCTCACCCAAGAAGAAACCAAATGTCTCCTACTTTCGAGTCGTTGGGAGTAAATGCTATATCCTTAACAAAAAGGCTAAGTCTTCTAAATTTGCTCCTAAAGTAGATGAAGGTTTCTTACTTGGTTATGGAACTAATGCTTACGCGTACCGAGTTTTCAACAATACCACCGGTGTCGTTAAAATCTCGTGTGACGTGACTTTTGATGAGACTAACGGTTCTCAAGTAGAACAAGTTGATCATGGCGTGATTGACAGGGAAGAACCACCATGTGAAGCTGTCGGGACCCCGAATTTGCAAATCCGGACCCTCTGTGTATTCAGCACTAGTCCAGGAACGCGCTAGTGCACACAGTCTTAACATCGGTAAATATCACAATCATACCATTCGATATTATCAAAGTACTTTATTTAAATAACCAAACTGGTTACTCGACCTTATGGTCAAGTTACAAATGTATGCCTCGCAAGGCGAAACTTATTAAAAGAGAAATAATAGCAGCGGAAAATCAAATAGCTTCGTGGCGCCATCCAGTATACCACAGGCAATCGATCGGGCTCGCTTCCCTAAGTAGACGGATCCTCTTGGAGTTCCTCCTCCAAAGCTGGCGTAGTCTCCTCTTCAACTGATGTTGTGTTGAGGCAAGGGTGAGTACTTGGTACTCAGCAAGTCATGCATAATGCAAGCTAATATACTATATGCATGGCTTGGTACAAAGGAATAGCTCAAGGTATATTTGCAAAGAACAAGACATTTGACAAGTAATATAAGTAGATTCAAAGCGGTAGAAATAAGTAAAGCATAAATAACTTTTCAAGAAGTTTAATAAACATTTTCCCCATCCTAAACCACATTTCCATCATCTTCATTATTAAACCAACCCAACCTTTCAAACCAAAGTTATTTTTAAGAAAATCTAACCCTTGATCAGTAATTCCGACGATGTCCAATACCGGACACGGCTATTCGAATAGATTCTAAACTCTGCAGAGGTTATGCACTTTACCCACAAGATACAATAAACACCACAAAGGCGAGTTCCCGTAACAAAGTCTTTCGGAAACCTCTAACAATACAAGTGGTCCTCTCCTGCTATTAAGACTAACCCTTCCCTTCGCTAAGGCGAAGTCTAGGCCAATCAACCGTTAGATGGGTACCTGGCCTCGGCCCCTGCGACGCCCCGCACAACTTACACAAAGGGTGTAGTTGACCTCCGAGGTCCCACAGTGCGTTATTAGCAACTTAGTCAACTAGGTCCGTCCCATTACAGGACATGTGGTTGCACGTTAGACCCAGCAAAGGCTTGCAAGGTTAAGTCCTTAGGGTGACCAGGGCAAGACTACCCGAAGAACCAAATCATCATTCCCAACGCCACAACCGGCCCACCTGATTACTCTTTGCCACATGCCCCTGGCCGAAATCGTTTATCAAACCCCGCTTGATTACCATGCACCACGTGCCATCAACATCACATGATACTTTTCCAAAACAGGTTCAATATATCATTAAGTCAATATTAACATTTAATTATCCAAAATCATGTTATGAGCACGTAGCGTGCTCTAAGCGATACTACAACGGTCTAAACCTAGGTTGGCAATTTAATAATGTCCAACTAGTAATCCACAACTAGGGTGACAAGGGTCATGGCACATACTTAAATAATCAAGGTGTCATACAAAGAAATTGGTACTTATCTAACCCCATGTTTAAACCAAGTATTTTTCTAATTAAACTAGCATTCAATAGTTTAAATCAAAATAGATTTAGAAAGAGGATCAACTTGTTCAAAGCACAACTTGCCTTCAAAAAGTACTGGTTATTGATCTTGAGTTGGATCCTGAGTTAATACTTCTCCTTGAATCCTTAGGCACTTCAACGTCTACTCGTAAAGCGTGCAAATAGCAAATTCACAAATAAACAATAGGCAAAAAGTGTCCAAACATCCAAATAAAATCCATAAACAGAGAGAACATAATTTTATGGATTTTTAGAAACTGGAATCACAAATTTGGAGTTAAGACGCAAAAGTTATGATTATTTAAAGTTTAAATAATCAATTAAATAATTTTGCAGAGAAAAACTTTAGTCCAAAAATTAAATAAAATTTATATTTAGGTAGATCTCAATTTTATACAAATTTAGAAATTTGAATCACTCAAATCGGAGTTGAAACGCAAAAGTTATAAGCGTTTGAAATTTGAAACAAAATCTGAAATCATTATTTCGATTTAATAAATCATTTTCTTTTTTTTTTTGGAAATTAATTATTGCGTCAGCATGGACACGTGGCAGCCTCTGATTGGTTGGCTGACGTCAGCCGGTCCATGGACTCGGTCCACGCGCGGCGTGGGTCTACCGGGGACTCGGTCCACGACTCCACGCCTCTCGACATGTGGGCCCATTCGGTGACGCGTCATCGCCGACGTCGTGAGGCTCGGCCACGGTCGGCGACAGTGGGACCTCGACACGCGGGCCCAGCGTGTCGGCGTCTACACGCCAGCGCGTGGGCGGCGCCGACGCGGCGATCGAGCTTCCCGACACGTGGCGCAATCTCGGCCGTTGATTTGAAATTCGGCGGTACCGCGATTAGATCCAGGGTTAACACGTTGAAACTACTCGATGATCGTGGGCCGCTCGATCTAGATCGGACGGTCCGGATCTAATCCTATAATAACACTACTACGGCACGTGGCGATCGTGGGGCCGTTGGATCTTGATCCAACGGTCCAGATCTGACTCGGTTTGGAACACGTGAACTCACCTCAACCGCACGATCAAGATCGGACGGTCCACGAGCTCGCGAGGTCGATGGCGACGCCCGGAGCAAGACCACCGGAGATGAGAACGACGACGGGCCCGACGGCGTTTCGGGTTGCTCGGCGAGATGAGTCCTCCCTTCGTGCGTCTCGTCACGCGAGGGATTCCGGATCTGGGCTCCTTCTCGGCGGAAGACGACGGACGGCGGCGAATCGGCGGTAAACCATCACGCAATGGTTCCAACTCCGCGAGCTCAGACGGCAAACGGCGGCGGCTCAGGCGAGATGGCTTGGGGAACGGGTGCGCACGGATGAGGGCAACCTCGGGACGTCTCACGCTTTAAATACGGCCTCGGCGTGCGTGCAATCGGAACCCTAGCCGTGTCTGCTTTCGGTCACGGCGGAGCTCTCGGCTGAGTCGGAGCGAGACGACGACGCCACGACCGCCCACGTGGCACGATCAACGGCCACGATCGCGTGGACGCGATCGGATCCGGGCGGATACGGCTCGAATCCAGACGGCGGATCTCACCGTTGGATCTTGAACCAACGGTCGGGATCGCTTAGGGTTGGGAGCTGGTTTGGTCGAGTCAAGCGGCTCGTCGGACTCGAGTCCGACTCGGGTTCCGACTTCGATCGGATGAACAAGATTTCGACCCAGTTCTTTTCCAAATGATTTGATATTTAAAATAATTCCCAATAATTCATTTAATTCATTAAAAATAGCAAAAGACTCGTAAAAATTCGAAAAATTCTGGAAAATATTTTGGATCATTTTGGACTCAAATAAAATATTTCCAACAAAATTTTATTTGCAAAGTTTAATTCTTTAATTAATTCAAAATGGAATAAATTCAAATAAATTCCAAATAAATCCAAATAAATTCCAGAAAATTCCAAAAATTCACCAAAGTGCCAAATCACACATGAATTTAAGAAAAGCAAAATTTTGGGGTGTTACAAACCTCCCCCCCTTAATAGAATCTCGTCCCCGAGATTCAGGGCTCACTACAGAATAGGTTTGGAAATTCCTTCCTCAAATCCTCTTCACGCTCCCAAGTCGCTTCGCTTTCTTCATGGTTGCTCCACTGAACTCTACAGAAACGGGTTGACTTATTTCTGGTCTCTCGATCCATTGTGTCCAGAATCCTCACGGGATGCTCCTTATAAGTCAAATCCTCTTGCAACTCAATTAACTCTAGCGACGTCTGCTCTCAGAACTCGGAGACACTTCTTCAACTGGGACACATGGAATACATCATGCACTCCTGCCAACGACTGTGGCAACTCCAGCTGGTAAGCAACTTCACCTCTGCGACTCAAAATCTTAAATGGTCCAACATAACGGGGTGCAAGTTTCCCTTTGGCATGGAACCTCTTAACTCCCCTGAGAGGCGTAACTCTGAGGTAAACAAAGTCTTCTGGTTCAAAACTCAAGTCTCGCGATGATTGTCAAGATAACTCTTCCGGCCGAGATTGGGCTATCTTCAACCTTTCCCTAATCATAGCGATCCGCTCTTGACCTCTTGAAGAATATCAGGCCCAAAGACACGGCGCCACGGTCTCATTCCAATTCAATGGCGTCCGAGTGGTCGACCATACAAAGGCCTCAAAAGGTGACATCTCAGAACTAGCCTCGATAACTATTGTTGTAATCGAACTCGGCATACGGTAAACTCTTATCCCAAGAAGTAGCATAAGCTAATGCACAAGCTCTCAACATATCCTCCAGACCTGGTTGACTCTTTCTGGTCTGTCCATCCGTGCGTGGATGATAAGTCAGCATCTTGAAGTTCAAGCGGGTTCCCATGGCTTCATGCAACTTATTCCGAACCTTGAGGTAAATTGGGTACCTCTGTCCGATACAATCCTCTTTGGCACTCCGGCAAAGCAGACAATCTGATCATGTACAATTACGCTAATTTATCTCCGAGTAAGTGGTCTTCACGGGGATAAAATGGGCTACTTTAGTCAAGCGATCCACTATAACCCATATGGAGTCATAACCTCCTTGAGTCTTGACAAACCGGTAATGAAATCCATTCCGATTTCCTCCCACTTCCACTCAGGTATTTTCAGCGGTTGTAGCAATCCTGCTGGTCTCTGATGCATTGCTTTGACTCTCTGGCATACGTCGCACAATGCAACATGCTCGGCAACTTCACGTTTCATACTCGGCCACCAGAATCTCTCCTTCAGATCCTGATACATCTTGGCGCTTCCAGGATGAATTGAGTACTTGGAGTCATGGGCTTCTTCCAGAATCAGTTGCTTTAACTCCTTCTTGTTAGGCACACAAATGCGATCCTTCATCCACAACGTGCCTTGCTCATCCAACTTGAAATCCTCTGCCTTGCCTTCCTCCTTGATGAACTTAATCCTGCGGATCTTGTCATCATCCTTTTGTCCTTCTCGGATCTGATCCTCTAAGGTAGGCTTTACTTCCAATGTGGCCAACAATCCGCTAGGTACAACCTCAATCTTCATTTTCTGAAAGTCCTCACATAACTCATCCTGACTTGTGGCTAGCAACGTACTCACGGTATGGCTTTTCCGGCTCAGAGCATCAGCTACTACGTTGGCCTTCCCGGGATGGTAATGGATTCCAACATTGTAGTCCTTGATTAACTCTAACCATCTCCTCTGCCTCATATTCAGATCCGACTGGGTGAATATGTACTTAAGGCTCTTATGATCCATATACACTTCACATCTGTTCCCGATCAGATAGTGACGCCATAACTTCAAAGCATGCACTACGGCAGCTAATTCTAAGTCATGTGTCGGAAAATTTTCCTCATGCGGCCTCAACTGCCTTGATGCATAAGCGACGACCTTTCCATCCTGCAAAGACACATCCAAGTCCTTGGCGCGATGCGTCACAATAAATATCGAAGCTTTTAGCAACATCCGGTAGAACTAACACCGTCTTGATGTCAATCGCTTCTTCACTCCTGAAATCCTTTCTCACATTCTCAAGGCGTCCATGCAAACTTCTTTTCCTTCTTCAGCAATTGCGTAAGAGGTTTCGCAATTGTCGAGAAGCCTTCGATGAAACGGCGGTAGTATCCTCGCCATTCCAAGGAAACTCCGAATCTGGGTCACCGTCTTTGGTCGCTCCCAATGTAACACAGCTTCTACTTTGCTTGGATCTACTGGCGACTCCTTCTGCGGTCATTACATGTCCAAGAAACTCCACCTTGTCCTTCCAAAAATCACACTTGCCGAACTTGGCGAAAAGTTGCCGCTCCTCGACTTTTCCAAAACTCGCCTTAAGTGTTCGGCATGTTCACTCTGTCTTGGAGTAGATTAGGATATCGTCTATGAACACGACGACAAACTTGTCCAAATATTCCATGAACACCTTATTCATCATATTCATGAAATAAGCCGGCGCGATTCGTCAGCCCAAAGGACATAAACCGTAAACTCGTAATGTCCATATCTTGACGAGAATGCAGTCTTGAATATCTTACGATCGAATCTTCAATCGATGGTATCCCGATCTCAGATCAATCTTGGAGAAAACTCCGGCTCCTCTCAACCGATCAAACAAATCATCAATCCTATGTAGCGGATACTTATTCTTCACGGTGACTTCATTGAGTGCACGGTAGTCAATGCACATCCTGAAACTCCCGCCCTTCTTCTTGACAAACAAAGCGGTGCTCCCCACGGCGACTAACTTGGTCTCGATAAATCCTTTCTCCATTAACTCCTCTAGCTGTTTCTTCATCTCTACCAACTCCTCGGTGGACATCCGATAGGGTCTCTTTGCTATCGGTCTTTGTGCATCAGTACAAGCTCTATCACAAACTCTATGTCCCTGTCGCGGCATACCGTAGATCTTCTGAAAAACATCGGGTACTCATTCACTCTTGAGACATCATCTATGCTGATTGCCTTGGTATCGTTAACCATCAACTGTCCATCTCTAATCATGCGGTGGCTTGAAATTCCACTTTCTTCCCACACGGGCTCTCAACTGAGATAGTCCTTCGGTCCACAATCCAATACGGCCTTGTGCTTGGATAACCAATCCATTCCCAATATGACGCCTAAGGTCCGGGTCTCCAAAATTATAAGGTTTGCTAGGAACTCTATTCCATCTATTAGTATTCTCACCCGAACATCCTACTTTCGTTCGGAGTTCGAACCAGGGTTTGAACTAAAAGCATGCACTTAAGTCTTGCAATCCTCAAATCATTTCTAGTAGCAAAGCCTTGTGAAACAAACGAATGCGAAGCTCCAGAGTCAAACAAAATCATCAAGGTGTATCGAGTTAACAAGTAACTTACCCAAGATTTACGTCCGTAGCATTCTCGCAGCATCTGCGGTGACATGGTTGACTCGGCCTCTCACCACGGCCAGGGTGTGGCTCCGTGCCGGGCGCCCTAGCTGGGTGGTTCCTAGATTGAAGCGAATCGGGTCACTCCTGCTGTCTTCTTTGGACAATCATGGCAAAGTGTCCTCGCTCGCAGTGCTTGTAGCGTCTCACTGTTCCTTCTGCCGATCGCTCGAGTAAGCGTTTCTAGCGGGGCTGGGGTCCGTAGTTCCGATTGATGTGTCTTGGTGCTGAGGATGGTGTCCTTGTTGCATTCTCGTGGTTGGAATCAAGAATTGATTTGGTGCAACTCTCGGTATTGCGTTCCCTGGCGTGATCCTTGCTGTTGCATCCTGCACTTCCTGTTCTCATCCAGTTCCTTGCGCTTGTCCTCAAGAATAAGTGCCTTATTCACCAACTCTTGGAAATCTGGGAAGGTGTGGGTGATCAATCCTACTTGCAATCCTGAGTTAAGTCCCTTCATAAAACGAGACTGTCTGGATTTATCTGTCGCTACATCCTCGGGTGCGTAGCGTGCTAGCTGTGTGAACTTGTTCAGGTAGTCGGCCAATGGCTGATTACCTTGTTTCAGTGCTCTGAACTCCTCCTTCTTAAGGTCCATGATTCCTTCAGGCACGTGATCTTGTCGAATGCAGCGTGAACTCTTCCCAAGTGATATCTTGAGGGTTCTCTTGCGTGGCACGAAGTTCTCCCACCATTCACGGCTGTCCCTTCCGGTGATGAGAAGCGTAGAGTACCTTCTCATTTCCTATGCATTGAGCTATGTGTAGCTTCCTCTCGATTGATCTTAACCAATCATCGGCCTCCAATGGATTGGCATTCCTGGAGAAAGTGGGTGGGTGAGTTCTCATGAACTCGGATACCTTGTGTTCTGGCGTTGTCCATGATTAACTTGATTAGCGATGGCCTAAGCGGTGGCGTGTTGCATTTGTTGCATCATAGCATGCATCAATCGAGTCCGCAGCAAGAAAAGCTCCGAAATTCTGCATATCCAGTGGCGGTGCTGGTGCTCCATCATTGGGGTTTTCTGCTGGGCGAGAACCACTCCCATTGCTTCCAAAGTTTCCACGGGTGTTCACCATCTGTCGGTTTGCTCTAGGTTTAGAGATGAGAGGGAAACAAGAATAGACAAGTAACATGGAACTTATGCGGGGCGAAAGGTGTAACTTTAAGGTCCAACCTTATTATTAATAACTTGGTATGGTTGCTTACAATGCCTAAGGGCCTTGCAACACATACTGCACACTCAGCAAACAAAGCAAATCCAAATCGAACTAACTCTGGAGTCTAATGCCTAAAGGGTGACTTTTTATTCTATGACGCGACTCGGCGAAGGAGTCTCACTATAGAACCTATGCTCACTCATCGAGAAAACCTCCACTACTGGGTACGGTGCTTTGTGGCATAGGCGCCGTAACGATCGCCATGTTCAAAGAATCGTGTCCTCTGTGGTAGCCGAAGAAGCAGTGTCCTCATCGAGATCCGACTCCTCTGGATCTGGCTCGTGTAGCTCGAATCTTGGCTCTGGTCCGGGTCCGTACAAGGTCATCTCCAACTCGTCAATCCTTCGTAGAAGGTGTGCCACATACTCTTGAGCTTCCCGCCATCTGTTCTTCTCTCGCCGTGATCTCCTTGCGGGCCTTCAGCAGCTCCTTGCTTGTATTATCTAGTACATCCTCCTGGGCGACGACAAATCGTGCCAACTGTGTAACCGTGGCATCCTCATCCTGAATCGCCTTCGGGTCAAGAAGGTTATCGCTGCGCGGATGATAACGGAACACCGTGCTCTCCAACTCTCTGGCGTAGATACGGGTAATGTGCCGCATTTCTCGTCGTGATACTTCTTGGATACCCATCTGCATTGTAGATCTCCTGGCAGTGCAGTGTATCGGGCGATTGCCTGGGCCCTTTTTCCTAGCAGGTACCTCAATCTTCACGTCACAAGCCTTGATCAATCCCGCTTGTCTGATCACCTCCACTTGGTATTGGGGCTTCTCAAAATCTCCGAGAGTTTGTAGCATATGCCAAAGTTCCGCGGCGTGACCAACTCCCAGATCAACGTAGTTGAACTCTTCCTCCATCTGTCACAAGGGTGCTTTACGTAAGAACTCAGAATTTTTAAATTGTGACAAGGTAAGGGAAAATTTCAGCAAGAGACAAGAAAAGAGAGAAGGGGATAAGTCGAGATGTCATTTCTTATCTTGACAACTTTTTAGCTTTAGAAAATAGGTTTTATCCTCACTACGACCATTCTATCTTAGGGTTGAGCCTACGGTCAAGTATGGCTCTGATACCACCTCTGTCGGGACCCCGAATTTGCAAATCCGGACCCTCTGTGTATTCAGCACTAGTCCAGGAACGCGCTAGTGCACACAGTCTTAACATCGGTAAATATCACAATCATACCATTCGATATTATCAAAGTACTTTATTTAAATAACCAAACTGGTTACTCGACCTTATGGTCAAGTTACAAATGTATGCCTCGCAAGGCGAAACTTATTAAAAGAGAAATAATAGCAGCGGAAAATCAAATAGCTTCGTGACGCCATCCAGTATACCACAGGCAGCTGATCGGGCTCGCTTCCCTAAGTAGACGGATCCTCTTGGAGTTCCTCCTCCAAAGTCGGGCGTAGTCTCCTCTTCAACCGATGTTGTGTTGAGGCAAGGGTGAGTACTTGGTACTCAAAGAAGTCATGCACGAGAATGCAAGCTAATATACTATATGCATGGCTTGGTACAAAGGAATAGCTCAAGGTATATTTGCAGTAAACAGCATTTGACAAGTAATATAAGTAGATTCGAAAGCAGTAGAAATAAGTAAAGCATAAATAACTTTTCAAGAAGTTTAATAAACATTTTCCCCATCCTAAACCACATTTCCATCATCTTCATTATTAAACCAACCCAACCTTTCAAACCAAAGTTATTTTTAAGAAAATCTAACCCTTGACTGTAATTCCCGAGCGATGTCCAATACCGCGGACACGGCTATTCGAATAGATTCTAAACTCTGCAGAGGTTATGCACTTTACCCACAAGATACAGTCAAACACCACAAAGGCGAGTTCCCGTAACAAAGTCTTTCGGAAACCTCTAACAATACAAGTGGTCCTCCCCGGTTATTGCGCACTAACCCTTCCCTTCGCTAAGGCGAAGTCTAGGCCAATCAACCGTTAGATGGGTACCTGGCCTCAGCCCCGGTACGCTCCCCCGTACAACTTACACAAAGGGTGTAGTTGACCTCCTGAGGTCCCACATGTACGTTATTAGCAACTTAGTCAACTAGGTCCGTCCCATTCTGAGACATGTGGTTGCACGTTAGACCCAGTTCAAAGGCTTGCAAGGTTAAGTCCTTAGGGTGACCAGGGCAAGACTACCCAAGAACCAAATCATCATTCCCAACGCCACAATCGCCCACGATTACTCTTTGCCACATGCCCGCCGAAATCAGCGTTTATCAAACCCCGCTTGATTACCATGCACCACGTGCCATCAACATCACATGATACTTTTCCAAAACAGGTTCAATATATCATTAAGTCAATATTAACATTTAA
This sequence comes from Rhipidocladum racemiflorum, assembly GCA_036346355.1. Taxonomy (NCBI): domain Eukaryota; kingdom Viridiplantae; phylum Streptophyta; class Magnoliopsida; order Poales; family Poaceae; genus Rhipidocladum; species Rhipidocladum racemiflorum. Next base: position 1,892,791 of record JAYEVF010000028.1, read on the forward strand.
TTATCCAAAATCATGTTATGAGCACGTGGTGTGTCTAAGCGGTATACTACAATGGTCTAAACCAGGTTGGCAATGTAATACTGTCCAACTAGTACGCCACAACTAGGGTGACAAGGGTCATGGCACATACTTAAATAATCAAGGTGTCATACAGCAAATTGGTACTTATCTAACCCCCATGTTTAAACCAAGTATTTTTCTAATTGAACTAGCATGCAATAGTTTAAATCAAAATAGATTTCGAAATAGGATCAACATGGTCAAAGCACAACTTGCCTTCAAAAAGTACTTGTTCTTGATCTTGAGTTGGATCCTGAGTTAATACTTCTCCTTCGAATCCTTCCGGCACTTCAACGTCTACTCGTAAAGCGTGCAAATAGCAAATTCACAAATAAACAATAGGCAAAAAGTGTCCAAACATCCAAATAAAATCCATAAACAGAGAGAACATAATTTTATGGATTTTTAGAAACTGGAATCGTCAAATTTGGAGTTAAGACGCAAAAGTTATGATTATTTAAAGTTTAAATAATCAATTAAATAATTTTGCAGAGAAAAACTTTAGTCCAAAAATTAAATAAAATTTATATTTAGGTAGATCTCAATTTTATACAAATTTAGAAATTTGAATCACTCAAATCGGAGTTGAAACGCAAAAGTTATAAGCGTTTGAAATTTGAAACAAAATCTGAAATCATTATTTCGATTTAATAAATCATTTTCTTTTTCGGAAATTAATTATTGCGTCAGCATGGACACGTGGCAGCCTCTGATTGGTTGGTGGCGTCACCGGTCCATGGACTCGATCCACGCCGGCTTGGGTCTCACCGTGGACTCGGTCCACGACTCCACGCCTCGGCCCGACATGTGGGCCCGTTCGGGTGACGTCATCGGCCGACGTCGGCGAGGCTCACCACCGGTCTTGGCAGTGGGACCTCGACACGCGGGCCCGCGTGTCGGCGTCTGCCTGCCTTGTGCGTGGACGGCGCTGACCGCGACGGTCAGGCTTCCCGACACGTGGCGCAATCTCGGCCGTTGATTTGAAATTCGACGGCCGCGATTAGATCCAGGGTTAACACGTTGAAACTACTCGATGATCGTGGGCCGTTCGATCTAGATCGGACGGTCCAGATCTAATCCTATAATAACACTACTACGGCACGTGGCGATCGTGGGCCGTTGGATCTTGATCCAACGGTCCAGATCTGATCGGGTTTGGAACACGTGAACTCACCTCAACCGCACGATCAAGATCGGACGGTCCACAGAGCTCGCGAGGTCGATGGCGACGCGGCGGAGCAAGACCACCGGAGATGAGAACGACGACGAGCCCGACGGCGTTTCGGGGTTGCTCCAGCGAGATGAGTCCTCCCTTCGGGTGCATCTCGTCACGGATTAGGATCTGGGCTCCTTCGGCGAAAGACGACGGACGGCGGAATCGGCGGTAAACCATCAAGCGCAGGGTTACAACTCCGGCGAGCTCAGACGGCAAACGGCGGCGGCTCGAGGCGAGATGGCTTGGGGAACGGGTGCGCCGCGGATGAGGGCAACCTCGGGGGACGTCTCACGCTTTAAATACGGCCTCGACGTGCGTGCAAATCGGAACCCTAGCCGTGTCCTGCTCGGTCACGGCGGAGCTCTCCGGCTCGGAGTCGGAGTGGAGACGACGACGCACGGCCGTCCACGTGGCACGATCAACGGCCACGATCGCGTGGACGCGATCGGATCCGGGCGGATCACGGCTCGAAGACGTGCAAGGATCTCGGTAGATTGGATCTTGATCCAACGGTCGGGATCGCTAGGGTTGGGAGCTGGTTTGGTCGAGTCAATCGGCTCGGTCGGACTCGAGTCCGACTTCGATTCGACTTCGATCGGATGAACGATGCTCGACCCGAGTTGATTTTCCAGCGATTTGATATTTAAAATAATTCCCAATAATTCATTTAATTCATTAAAAATAGCAAAAGACTCAGAAAAATTCCAGAAAAATTCTGGAAAATATTTTGGATCATTTTGGACTCAAATAAAATATTTCCAACAAAATTTTATTTGCAAAGTTTAATTCTTTAATTAATTCAAAATGGAATAAATTCAAATAAATTCCAAATAAATCCAAATAAATTCCAGAAAATTCCAAAAATTCACCAAAGTGCCAAATCACACATGAATTTAAGAAAAGCAAAATTTTGGGGTGTTACAGAAGCTATCAAGAAAATGGCAATTGGGGAGGTAAGACCTCAAAATCTGGAATCTCACCCTAGCACCCCAACCCGGAGTGTCCGGCCTGAAACCCGGAGTGTCCGGATTGATCCGGAGTCTCCGGGTCATATACCGGAGTCTCCGGATGGAGTCGAGCTCGAGTGATGTTCCCTCCTCGTCCAAACAAGCCCAAGATGGTTCGAACGCTTCCCAAGATGAAGAACCCATCCAAGCTCCAAATTCAACTGTACCGCACCCAAGAGTTCATAAAAGTATTCAACGAGATCATCCGGTTGACAACATTCTCGGAGATATTCACTAGGGAGTATCTACTAGATCTCGAGTTGCAAATTTTTGTGAATTTTACTCATTTGTGTCTTCTCTTGAGCCTCTTAAGGTAGAAGAAGCACTTGATGATCCGGATTGGGTGATGGCCATGCAAGAGGAGCTCAACAATTTCAAGAGAAATCAAGTGTGGGAGCTTGTCGAAAGACCAAATCAAAATGTGATCGGCACAAAATGGGTCTTCCGGAACAAGCAAGATGAGAATGGAATCGTGAAAAGGAACAAAGCTCGTTTGGTTGCTCAAGGGTACACTCAAATCGAAGGTTTGGATTTCGGTGAAACATATGCTCCAGTAGCTAGGCTTGAATCTATTAGAATATTACTTGCCTTTGCTACTCACCATGATTTTAAGTTGTATCAAATGGACGTGAAGAGCGCCTTCTTAAATGGACCACTCTCCGAGATGGTCTACGTCGAGCAACCACCCGGCTTTGAAGATCCAAAGTACCCGGACCATGTCTACTATCTTCACAAAGCGCTATATGGTCTAAAGCAAGCACCAAGAGCATGGTTCGAGTGTCTACGAGACTTCCTTCTCGAACAAGGTTTTGTAGTCGGAAAGGCCGACCCTACTCTCTTTACAAAGCATATTGATAATGATTTATTTGTATGCCAAATATATGTCGATGACATCATATTTGGATCTACTAATGAGCATTTGTGTAAAGAGTTTAGCAAGATTATGACTAAAAGGTTCGAGATGTCCATGATGGGAGAAATGAGGTTCTTCCTCGGCTTTCAAGTCAAACAAATCAAGGAAGGAACCTTCATCTGTCAAACCAAGTACATCAAGGACATGCTCAAGAAGTTTGGAATGGAGGACGCCAAGCCAATAAAGACGCCTATGCAAGCCAATGGGCATCTAGACCTCGACAAAGAAGGTAAACCGGTCATCCAAAAGGTATATCGTTCGATGATCGGTTCTCTCCTTTATCTTTGTGCATCTAGGCCTGATATCATGCTTAGCGTTTGTATGTGTGCACGTTTTCAAGCCGCTCCAAAAGAGTGCCACATGGTGGCCGTTAAGAGAATCTTGAGATATTTAGTGCAGACTTTGGTATCCGAAAGGATCTTCCTTTGAGCTAGTTGGCTATTCCGATGCGGATTATGCCGGCTGTAAAGTGGATAGGAAGAGTACTTCGGGGACTTGCCAATTCTTGGGTAGGTCTCTAGTTTCGTGGTCTTCCAAGAAACAAAATTCCGTAGCCCTATCCACTGCCGAAGCCGAATACATAGCTGCCGGGAGTTGTTGTGCCCAATTACTTTGGATGAGACAAACCTTGAGTGATTTTGGCCTAACCTACAAAAGTGTTCCACTATTGTGTGACAATGAGAGTGCCATAAAAATTGCCAACAATCCCGTCCAACACTCCCGTACAAAACACATAGATATTCGCCATCATTTCCTAAGAGATCACGCAACCAAAGGCGAAATTGATATCCAACATGTGAGTACAAATGATCAATTAGCCGATATTTTTACCAAGCCCCTTGACGAGAAAAGGTTCTATGAATTGAGAAGTGGTCTAAATATTCTAGATTCTCGTAATATGGCTTGATAAGTGCTCACATATTGGTTGGTGAATGAAAAATGGATTTCAAAAACTTATTCATCTTTTTCTCTGAATTTATTCTGTGTTTTTGGCTCTTGATCCTACGATCTTGTCATTGCTATGTGACCATAGTCTGATTGATTGATTGTTAGCTGGTCATATATCAAGTTGACATCTTAGGGTCCCGTTCCCCCTCTCGTTCCGCCAAATTCCTTGATTCATCGTGGGAATTCCCTCTCTCCTAACCGAGCTGGGGAACCCGGAGTATCCGGTTTTCTATCCAGACTCTCCGGGTTAGCTCGGATTCTCCGAACATTTTGTCCGGAGTGTCCGGGTTGGGCCGGAGTGTCCGGACTGGAGTCCGGAGTCTCCGGGTTGGGGCGGACGGTTAAACCCCCCAAATCCCGCGCGGTTCCGTTTCTTTTCTATCTCATTCCCACCGTGCCTCTTCCTCTCCCGTGTGCATCTAGAGATTTGGGTGGTTCCTTCTCCTCTCTTCCTCCTCCATTCAAGGACCTTTGGAGCCCTCCTTCTCCTTGATTGGAGATTCCTAAGGTAAGGAACTCGTGCCCTAATCCTTCTCTTTTCGGGTTTGGACTCTTTCCTCCGCTTCTTAGGGGATCTTGTGTGCTTCATCTCGTCTAGGGTGCGGCGCATCATCCTCTAGATCTTCAATTTCGGAGGAATCTCTCTCACTCACCCGTGTTCTTCGTTTTCAATCTCTTGAGGTGAGTACTCTCTTTTATGCCCTAATCCCGCGAAATTTCTTTGCTAGATTGTGCCCTAGACTTCATTCCTACCTTCTTGTGGCAATCTAGATTCATTTCTTGTCATTTTGCGGATTGAATTCCCCGAATTTCATCCGCCCGTGCGCAAGTTCTGGCACATCTGGAGTATCCGGACGTTTGGTCCGGAGTCTCCGGGTTGGTCCGGAGTATCCGGACAGTTTGTCCGGAGTCTCCGGGTTAATCCGGAGTATCCGGACAGTTTGTCCGGACTCTCCGGGTTGGGTGCTTCGGCCAGATTGCTTTATTCTTTAAATTTCCAATCGCCTCGCGGCTAATCAACATCTCCGCTTTATGCAGTCAGATGGATCCTTCTCAGACGTCTTCAGCTGGTGGTGATCCTCCTCGGGGCTCACCTCCGCCGGATACGCCCCCGGGCTCTCCGTCTACTGCTCCGGCTCCCAAAAGACAGAGACGGGTTGCGAAGAAGAGACCCACCTCAAAGGGTAAACTGATGATTGGGCCGCAACCTCAACCGCAGCCTAAGCCGCAGCCGCAGCCTCAGCCGCAGCCGCAACCTCAGCCACAGCCTCAGGCTCAGGCTCAATCTCCTCCTCAGCCTCAGCCTGATCCAGAGGAGCACCCGACAGTCACTCATGCTAGGCTGAGAGATCAGAAGAGGAGAGACTTTCGTGCTTCTGGGTACTTCATTGGTCCGTTGGCCAAAGCCAGGCCCGTGTGGACCTATCCTATGGGAGTCAACCCAATGAGAGTTATTGACTACAGGACGGGTTCCGGCAAGGGCAAGGCGATAGTTGAGCAAAGAAAGAAAGATCCGCTCGACTATCATCAGGATGAGTATGTGGACCGCCGGTTTTGGAACCGGTTTCAGTCAGACTACTATGAGACGGTCCTCTACCCGCTTGAGCATCCAGTGGTCAGGATGAAGACCATTGACTGGGAGTACATGGCAGCAGCTCAGAACCCAGTGTTTGATCAGATAGTTGAGATCTGTGAGCTGCATCAGATCAAGAACATCCTGTCTTTCAAGTTTGATTGGAACAACGAGGTGATCATGCAGTTCTATGCCACCTTGTACTTTGACAAGACAGTTGATGTTATTTGGTGGATGATGATGATGCAGTACACTGCCAACCAGAAGAGGTTTGCTAGAGTGCTCAACCTTCGATACAATGACAGCCCAAAGCTTCACGCAAAGAAGGTTTTGACTCCTGAGGAGATTGAGTCACTGTACGACACATCCAGGAGCTTCACAGTGGGGACCATCAAGGGTCTAAAGGATGTGCCTGCCATGCTCAACAGGATGCTGAGGGTCACTCTTTGGCCCAAGGAGGGAGATGCGTATGCCATCAGTTCCTATGGAAGGAACCTGCTGCACCACCTCGTTGAGCGCACTCACCCATTTGACATTGTCGACTTCATGTGGGAGACAATGAGGCAGAATGCGCAGAGCAACATGGCCAGCTGCAGCTATGCTCCCTTTGTGATGGCTTTGATCACTTCTGTCAGTGGTCTGAAGTTTGTCAGGGACGAGGAGCATCTTTCTTACAAGGTTCGCCCTTCGACTGCTCCCGTTGCTCCTGCAGCTCCTGGTCCTGTTCCTCCTAGGTCTCGTCGAGGTCGCGCTTCGAGTTCCACTTCTGCTCTTGCTCCTGCTGTGGCTCCGGCCATTCCTTCTGAGCAGACTGAGGTTCCGAGTAGCGTGCTCCAGAGGATGTTGAAGCACGTCTTCTGTCTTTGCCGTGACATCTCCACCAGGCAGAAGGTGATGAGCAGGCAGATCAAGAAGAATGGTCAAGACATTCGCAGCATCCGCCACCACAATGGCGAGGCAGTCTCTCCCAGCGACTCCTCCGGGTCTTCCGAGGAGAGTAGCGATGCCACCTCTGCAGATCAGCTTTTCGGCATCACCTCTTCTTCTTCTCCTCCTCCTCCTCCTGGAGATGACCCCGGCAGCGAGTACTCAGCGTCTGACGACGAAGGCGACGACGAGTGATTTCTCGTGTCCTCCCTCTTTTGGTGTCTTGATGCCAAAGGGGGAGTGATATTGTCGGGACCCCGAATTTGCAAATCCGGACCCTCTGTGTATTCAGCACTAGTCCAGGAACGCGCTAGTGCACACAGTCTTAACATCGGTAAATATCACAATCATACCAAACGATACTATCAAAGTACTTTATTTAAATAATCAAAGGGTTACTCGACCTTATGGCCAAGTTACAAATATATGCCTTGCAAGGCGAAACTTATTAAAAGAGACATAACGAATGAAAATCAAATAAACTTCGTGGCGCCATCCGGTATACCACAGGCAACCGATCGGGCTCGCATCCCTAAGTAGACGGGTCCTCTTGGAAATCCTCCTCCGAATCGGCGTAGTCTCCTCTTCAACTGATATTGTGTTGAGGCAAGGGTGAGTACTTGGTACTCGACAAGTCATGCAGTAATGCAAGCTAATATACTATATGCATGGCTTGGTACAAAGGAATAGCTCAGGGTATATTTGCGATGCTTGACTTTTGACAAGTAATAAAAGTAGATTCGAAGCGGTAGAAATAAGTAAAGCATAAATAACTTTTCAAGAAGCTTAACAAACATTTTTCCCATCCTAGACCATATTTCCATCATCTCCTTGTTAAACCAACCCAACTTTTCAAATCCAAGTTATTTTCGTAAAATCTAACCCTTGATCAGTAATTCAGAGCATTGTCCAAGATCTGTGGACTCGGCTATTTAAATAGATTCTCAACTCTGCAGAGGTTATGCACTTTACCCACAAGATACAGTCAAACACCACAAAGGCGAAGTTCCTCAGTAATAAAGCCTTTCTAAGCCTCAAACAACACAGGTGGTCCTCTCCTAAGTTCAGGTTTCTACACCATCCCTTCCCTTAGCCAAGGCGAAGTATGGGACCAACACACCGTTAGATGGGTATCCGGCCACAGCCACGATACGCTCCCCCGCATAATCACACAAACGGTGTAATCGACACCACTGAGGCTCCACAAGTGAGTCCTTAGCGACTTAGTCAACTAGGGCCGTCCCATTCCAGCCATGTGGTTGCAAGTATGACCCAGTTCAAAGGCTTGCAAGGTTAAGTCCTTAGAGTGACCAGGCAAGACTACCCAAGAACCAAATCAACATTCCCAATGCCACAACTGCCCACCTGATTACTCTTGCCACATGCCCCGATCAAATCGTTTATCAAACCCAGTTGATTACCATGCACCACGTGCCATCAACATCACATGATACTTTTCCAAAACAGGTTCAATATATCATTAAGTCAATATTAACATTTGATTGTCCAAAATCATGTCATGAGCACGTAGCAGGTCTAAGCAGTATACTACAAAGGTCTAAACCCATGTTGGCGATTTAATAATGTCCAACTAGTAATCCACAACTAGGGTGACAAGGGATCATGGCACATACTTAGATAATCAAGGTGTCATATAGCAAATTGGTATTTATCTAACCCCCATGTTTAAACAAAGTATCTTTCTAATTGAACTAGCATGCAATAGTTTAAATCAAAATAGATTTCGAAATAGGATCAACATGGTCAAAGCACAACTTGCCTTCAAAAAGCACTTGCTCTTGGTCTTGAGTTGGATCCTGAGTCAATACTTCTCCTTCGAATCCTTCCGGCACTTCAACGTCTACTCGTAAAGCGTGCAAATAGCAAATACACAAATAAACACTATGCAAAAAGATCCCAAAACTCCAAATAAAATCCATAAACAGAGAGAACATAATTTTCTGGATTTTTAGAAACTGGAATCGTCAAATTTGGAGTTAAAACGCAAAAGTTATGATTTATTAAAGTTTAAATAATCAATTAAATAATATTACAGAGAAAAACTTTAGTCCAAAAATTAAATAAAATTCATATTTGAGTAGATCTTAATTTTATACAAATTTAGAAATTTGAATCACTCAAATCGGAGTTGAAACGCAAAAGTTATAAGCGTTTGAAGTTTGAATCTAAATTTGAATCAATATTTCGAATTAATAAATCATTTTCTTTTTCGGAAATTAATTATTGCGTCAGCATGGACACGTGTCAGCTCCTGATTGGCTGGCTGACGTCAGCGGTCCACGGACGTGGTCCACGCTCGGCTCGGGTCCACCGTGGACTCGGTCCACGACTCCACGTGAGACTGACATGTGGGTCCACTCGGGTGACGTCATCGCTGACGTCAGCGGAGCTCACCGCAGTGTAGTGGGACCCACCGATGGCGTCATGGGTGGCGTCGGCGCTCGGCTGAGACGGCCGACATGCCGGGCCCGCCATGGCGTCGGCATGACGTCATGGTGCGGTTGATCACGCATCGGCCCGACACGCGCGGCGTGTCGTCTACACGCACGGGCGTGATGGCGGTCGAGGCTTCTGACACGTGGCGCAATCTTGGCCGTTGATTTGAAAATCGACGGCCCAGATTAGATCTGGCTTTCACGCGTTTGAGTTAACGCGTTTGATCTGGACCGTTGGATCTAGATCCGATGGTCGAGATTAGATCTGGAAATCGTAACGCAATCTCACCGCTCGATGGCGTGGCGTGATCTCGGCGTTGGATCTTGATCGGACGGCCGAAGCTTTCGCGGTCCGGCGATGGCTTGCGGCGCTGCTCACCCGGCGGAGGATTTACGACCTTGCCGTCGGCGTTCGCGCGCTCCGGCTGGCGAGATCCTTCGGTGCGTCTCGCCGCGGTGAGTCCGGATCCGAGGTCAACGGGCGCAGGGACGGCGGACGGCGCATGAACGGGCAAAGACCGTGGCGGGCGCACAGAATTCACGGCGAGCTCGCCGGCAAACGACGGCGGCTCAAAGTAGATGGTTTTGGGAACGGATGCGCAAGGATGAGGGCAACCTCGGGGCGTCTCACGCTTTAAATAGCCTCGCCTGCGTGCGTAAAACGGAGACCTAGTTCTCCACGGCGGCGACACGCGGCGTAGTCCGGCTCGGACTCGGCGGAGACGGCGACGGAGAGCCGTACCGTGGCACGATCAACGGCCCACGACGATCGCCGCAGCGCGGCCGGTCCGGTCCGGACACGGCTCGGGTCGAGTCGGCGGATCTCGGTAGTTGGATCTTGATCCAACGGTTGGGATTGATTAGGGTTAGGAGTGGGTTCGGTCGAGTCACGTGGCTCGGGTCGGACTCGAACTCGAGTCCGACTCGGGCTCATCGGATGAACACGATTACTTGACCGAGTTTGATTTTCCAATGATTTAATATTTAAAATAATTCCCGATAATTCATTTAATTCATTAAAAATAGCAAATGACTCGTAAAAATTCGTAAAAATTCTGGAAAATACTTTGGATCATTTTGGACTCAAATAAAATATTTCCAACAAAAATTTATTTGCAAAATTAAATTCTTCAATTACTTCAAAATGGAATAAATTCAAATAAATTCCAAATAAATCCAAATAAATTCCAGAAAATTCCAAAAATTCACCAAAGTGCCAAATCACACATGAATTTAAGAAAAGTAAAATTTTGGGGTGTTACAAACCTCCCCCCCTTAATAGAATCTCGTCCCTGAGATTCAGGGCTTACTAAAGGAATAGGTTTGGAAACTCTTTCTTCAAATCCTCTTCGCGCTCCCAAGTCGCTTCACTTTCTTCATGGTTGCTCCACTGAACTCTACAGAAACGGGTTGACTTGTTTCTAGTTTCTCGATCCATTGTGTCTAGAATCCTCACGGGATGCTCCTTATAAGTCAAGTCCTCTTGCAACTCAATTGACTCTAGCGAAGTCTGTTCCTCAGGAACTCGGAGACACTTCTTCAACTGGGACACATGGAATACGTCGTGCACTCCTGCTAGCGACTGTGGCAACTCCAGCTGGTAAGCAACTTCGCCTCTGCGGCTCAAAACCTTAAATGGTCCAACATAACGGGGTGCAAGTTTCCCTTTGGCATGGAACCTCTTAACTCCCCTGAGAGGCGTAACTCGAGGTATACAAAGTCTTCTCGTTCAAAACTCAAATCTCGGCGACGATTGTCAAGATAACTCTTTTGTCGTGATTGGGCTATCTTCAACCTTTCCCTAATCATAGCGATCTCGCTTCTTCAAACCTCTTGAAGAATATCAGGCCCAAAGACACGGCGCTCGCCGGTCTCATTCCAATTCAATGGCGTCCGGCAGGTCGACCATACAAAGGCCTCAAAGGTGACATCTGTAAACTAGCCTGATAACTATTGTTGTAACTAAACTCGGCATACGGCAAACTCTTATCCCAAGAGGTAGCATAAGCCAATGCACAAGCTCTCAACATATCCTCCAGAATCTGGTTGACTCTTTCGGTCTGTCCATCCGTCTGTGGATGATAAGTCAATCTTGAAGTTTAAACGGGTTCCCATGGCTTCATGCAACTTATTCCAGAATCTTGAGGTAAATTGGGTACCTCTGTCCGATACAATCCTCTTTGGCACTCCGTGCAAACAGACAATCCTGATCATGTATAATTCCGCTAATTTATCTCCCGAGTAAGTGGTCTTCACGGGGATAAAATGGGCTACTTTAGTCAAGCGATCCACTATAACCCATATGGAGTCATAACCTCCTTGAGTCTTCGGCAAACCGGTAATGAAATCCATTCCGATTTCCTCCCACTTCCACTCGGGTATTTTCGGTACAGTAGCAATCCTGCTGGTCTCCGATGCATTGCCTTGACTCTCTGGCATACGTCGCACAATGCAACATGCTCGGCAACTTCACGTTTCATACTCGGCCACCAGAATCTCTCCTTCAGATCCTGATACATCTTGGCGCTTCCAGGATGAATCGAGTACTTGGAGTCATGGGCTTCTTCCAGAATCAGTTGCTTTAACTCCTTTTTGTTAGGCACACAAATGCGATCCTTCATCCACAACGTGCCTTGCTCATCCAACTTGAAGTCCTCTGCCTTGCCTTCCTCCTTTTTGGACTTAATCCTACGGATCCTGTCATCATCCTTCTGTCCTTCTCGGATCTGGTCCTCTAAAGTAGGCTTTACTTCCAATGCGGCCAAGAATCCGCTAGGTACAACCTCAATCTTCATTTTCTGAAAATCCTTACATAACTCATCCTGACTTGTGGCTAGCAACGTACTCACGGTATGGCTTTTCCGACTCAGAGCATCGGCTACTACATTGGCCTTCCCGGGATGGTAATGGATTCCAACATTATAGTCCTTGATTAACTCTAACCATCTCCTCTGCCTCATATTCAGATCCGACTGGGTGAATATGTACTTAAGGCTCTTATGATCCGTATATACTTCACATCTGTTTCCAATCAGATAGTGACGCCATATCTTCAAAGCATGCACTACGGCAGCTAACTCTAGGTCATGTGTCGGATAATTTTCCTCATGCGGCCTCAATCGCCTTGATGCATAAGCGACGACCTTTCCATTCTCGCATCGAGACACATCCAAGTCCTTGGCGCGATGCGTCACAATAAATATCGAAGCTTTGAGCAACATCCAGGTAGAACTAACACCGTGCCGATGTCAATCGCTTCTTCAGCTCTGAAATCCTTTCTCACATTCGGCGTCCATGCAAACTTCTTTTCCTTCTTTAGCAATTGCGTAAGAGGTTTCGCGATTGTCGAAAAGCCTTCAATGAAACGGCGGTAGTATCCTGCCATTCCAAGGAAACTCAGAATGCAGGTCACCGTCTTTGGTTGTTCCCAATGTAACACGACTTCTACTTTGCTTGGATCCACGGCGACTCCTCTGCGGTCATTACATGTCCAAGAAACTCCACCTTGTCCTTCCAAAAATCACACTTGCTGAACTTGGCGAAAAGTTGCTGTTCCTCACTTTTCCAAAACTCGCCTTAAGTGTTCTGGCATGTTCATCCTCCTGTCTTGGAGTAGATTAGGATATCGTCTATGAACACGACGACAAACTTGTCCAAATATTCCATGAACACCTTATTCATCATATTCATGAAATAAGTGGCGCGATTCGTCGGACCAAAGGACATAATCAGAACTCGTAATGTCCATATCTTGACGAGAATGCGATCTTCGAATATCTTACGATCGGATCTTCAAGCGATGGTATCCCGATCTCGAGATCAATCTTGGAGAAAACTCCGGCTCCTCTTAAGCGATCAAACAAATCATCAATCCTGGGTAGCGGATACTTATTCTTCACGGTGACTTCATTGAGTGCCACGGTAGTCAATGCACATCCTGAAACTCCCGTCCTTCTTCTTGACAAACAAAGCGGTGCTCCCCACGGCGACGAACTCGGTCGATAAATCCTTTATCCATTAACTCTTCCAAATTGTTTCTTCATTTCTACCAACTCCTCGGTAGACATCCGATAGGGTCTCTTTGCTATCGGTCTTTGTCACAGGGTACAAGCTCTATCACAAACTCTATGTCCCTGTCGCGGCATACCGAGTAGGTCCTCGGGAAAACGTCTGGGTACTCATTCACTACCGGGACATCCTCTATGCCTGATTGCCTTGGCATCATTAACCATCAACTGTCCATCTCTAATCGCGGTGGCTTGAAATTCCACTTTCTTCCCACACGGGCTCTCCACGAGATAGTCCTTCGTCCACAATCCAATACGGCCTTGTGCTTGGATAACCAATCCATTCCCAATATAACATCTAAGGTCCAGGTCTCCAAAATTATAAGGTTTGCTAGGAACTCTATTCTATCTATTAGTATTCTCACCCGGAACATCCTACTTCCGTTCGGAGTTCTAACCAGGGTTTGAACTAAAAGCATGCACTTAAGTCTTGCAATCCTTAAATCATTTCTAGTAGCAAAGCCTTGCGAAACAAAGCGAATCTGAAGCTCGAGTCAAACAAAGCTCATTGCAGGTCTTGAGTTAACAAGTAACTTACCCAAAGATATCGACGTCAGTAGCATTTTGCGGTGCATCTGCGGTGACATGGTTGACTCGGCCTCTCACCACGATGCAGGGTGTGGCTCACTGTCTTTGGCGTCCTAGCTGGGGTGGTTCCTAGGTTGAAGCGAATCGGGTCGCTCTGCTGTCTTCTTTGGACAATCATTGGCAAAGTGTCCTGGCTCGTTCGATTGTAGCAAGCGTCTCACTGTTCCTTCTTTGCCATTTGCCTGGGGTAGCGTTTCTAGCGGGGCTGGGGTGCAGTAGTTACGATTGGCGAGGTCTTGGTCTTTGGGGATGGTGTCCTTGTTGCATTCTCGTGGTTGGAATCAAGAATTGATTTGGTGCAACCCTCAGCGCCGGTATGCGTTCACTGGCGTGATCCTTCTTTGTTGCATCCTGCGCTTCTGTTCTCATCCAGTTCCTTGCGCTTGTCCTCAAGAATAAGCGCCTTATTCACCAACTCTTGGAAATCTGGAAAGGTGTGGGTGATCAACCCTACTTGCAATCCCGAGTTAAGTCCCTTCATAAAAGCGAGGTATGCGGATTTATCTGTCGCTACATCCTCGGTGCGTGGCGTGCTAGGCTGTGTGAACTTGTTCAGGTAGTCGACCACCGGTGATTACCTTGCCTCGGTGCTCTGAACTCCTCCTTCTTAAGGTCCATGATTCCTTCGAGGCACGTGATCTTGTCGGAATGCACATTTGTGAACTCTTCCCAAGTGATATCTTGAGGGTTCTCTGCGTGGCATGTAAATTCTCCCACCATTCGTGTTTGTTCCTTCCAATCGATGAGAAGCGTAAAGTACCTTCTCATTCCCTATGCATTGAGCTATGTGTAGCTTCCTCTCAATTGATCTTAACCAATCATCGGCCTCCAATGGATTGGCATTCCCGAAGAAAGTGGGTGGGTGAGTCCTCATGAACTCGATAGCCTTGTATTACGGCGTGGTCACGATTAACTTGATTAGCAAAGTGGCCTGGCGATGGACGTGCTGCATTTGTTGCATCATAGCATGCATCAATCGAGTCTGAGCAGCAAGAAAAGCTCCAAATTCTGCACATCAATCAAGCGGTCTTTGGTGCTCCATCATTGGGGTTTTCTGTTGGCGAGATCCACTCCCATTGCTTCCAAAGTTTCCACGGGTGTTCACCATCTCGCCGATTTGCTCTAGGTTTAGAGGTGAGAGGAAACAAGAATAGACAAGTAATATGGAACTTATGCGGGCGAAGGGTGTAACCTTAAGGTCCATCTTTATTATTAATAACTTGGTATGGTTGCTTACAATGCCTAAGGGCCTTGCAACACATCTGCACACTCAAAGAAACAAAGCAAATCCAAATCAGACTAACTCACGAGTCTAACGCCTAAAGGGTGACTCTTTCTTCTATGACGCGACTCGGCGAAGGAGTCTCACTATAGAACCTATGCTCACTCATCGAGAAAACCTCCACGGCACAGTGCGGGTCTTTGTGGCATAAGCGTAACTTGCATCGCCATGTCCAAAGCAAGCTGTGTCCTCTGTGGTAGTCGAAGAAGCGATGTCCTCATCGAGATCGACTCCTCTGGATCTGGCTCGTGTAGCTCAATCTTGGCTCACGGAGTGCAGTCAGTACAAAGTCATCTCCAACTCGTCAATCCTTCGTAGAAGGTGTGCCACATACTCTTGAGCTTCCGCCATCTGTTCTTCTCTGTCGTGATCTCCTTGCGGGCCTTCGTAGCTCCTTGCTTGTATTATCTAGTACATCCTCCTGGCGACGACAAATCGTGCCAGCGTATGTAACCGTGGCATCCTCATCCTGAATCTCCTTCGGTCAAGAAGGTTATCGCTCTTGCGGATGATAACGGAACACCGCATTTCTCAACTCTCTGGCGTAGATACGGGTAATGTGCCGCATTGCTCGTCGTGATACTTCTTGGATACCCATCTGCATTGTAGATCTCCGGCGGTCTGATGTATCGGCCGATTGCACAGGCCCTTTTTCCTAGCAGTACCTCAATCCCTCACGTCACAAGCCTTGATCAATCCCGCTTGTCCGATCACTTCCACTTGGTATTGGGGCTTCTCAAAATCTCAGAGTCTGTAGCATATGCCAAAGTTCCATGGCGTGACCAACTCCCGGATCAACGTAGTTGAACTCTTCCTCCATCTGTCACAAGAGTGCTTTACGTAAGAACTCGGAATTTTTAAATTATGACAAGGTAAGGGAAAATTCCAGCAAGAGACAAGAAAAGAGAGAAGGGGATAAGTCGAGAGGTCATTTCTTATCTTGACAACTTTTAGCTTTAGAAAATAGGTTTTATCCTCACTACGACCATTATAGCTAGGGTTGAGCCTACAATCAAGTATGGCTCGATACCACCTCTGTCGGGACCCCGAATTTGCAAATCAGGACCCTACGTGTATTCAAGACACTAGTCCAGAGCAGCGCTAGTGCACCTGAGTCTTAACATCGGTAAATATCACAATCATACCAAACGATACTATCAAAGTACTTTATTTAAATAATCAAAGGGTTACTCGACCTTATGGCCAAGTTACAAATATATGCCTTGCAAGGCGAAACTTATTAAAAGAGAAATAACAGCAGCGGAAAATCAAATAAACTTCGTGGCGCCATCCAGTATACCACAGGCAACCTGATCGCTCGCATCCCCTAAGTAGACGGGTCCTCTTGGAAATCCTCCTCCAGCTGGCGTAGTCTCCTCTTCAAGCGATATTGTGTTGAGGCAAGGGTGAGTACTTGGTACTCGACAAGTCATGCCTGAGAATGCAAGCTAATATACTATATGCATGGCTTGGTACAAAGGAATAGCTCAGGTATATTTGCAAGATGTGACTTTTGACAAGTAATAAAAGTAGATTCGAAAGCAGTAGAAATAAGTAAAGCATAAATAACTTTTCAAGAAGCTTAACAAACATTTTTCCCATCCTAGACCATATTTCCATCATCTCCCTTGTTAAACCAACCCAACTTTTCAAATCCAAGTTATTTTCAGAAAATCTAACCCTTGACTGTAATTCCCGAGCATTGTCCAGTACCGTGGACTCGGCTATTTAAATAGATTCTCAACTCTGCAGAGGTTATGCACTTTACCCACAAGATACAGTCAAACACCACAAAGGCGAGTTCCCGTAACAAAGCCTTTCGGAAGCCTCAAACAACACAGGTGGTCCTCTCCGGTTCGTGCTCTACACCATCCCTTCCCTTAGCCAAGGCGAAGTATGGGACCAACACACCGTTAGATGGGTATCGGCCCACGACCACGATCGCTCCCCGTACAATCACACAAAGCGGTGTAATCGACACCTGAGGCTCCACAAGTGAGTCCTTAGCGACTTAGTCAACTAGGGCCGTCCCATTCCCGACCATGTGGTTGCAAGTATGACCCAGTTCAAAGGCTTGCAAGGTTAAGTCCTTAGAGTGACCAGGGCAAGACTACCGAAGAACCAAATCAACATTCCCAATGCCACAACCTGCCCACCTGATTACTCTTGCCACATGCCCCGAAATCAAAATCGCTTATCAAACCCCAGTTGATTACCATGCACCACGTGCCATCAACATCACATGATACTTTTCCAAAACAGGTTCAATATATCATTAAGTCAATATTAACATTTGATTGTCCAAAATCATGTCATGAGCACGTAGCAGGTCTAAGCAGTATACTACAACGGTCTAAACCCATGTTGGCGATTTAATAATGTCCAACTAGTAATCCACAACTAGGGTGACAAGGGATCATGGCACATACTTAGATAATCAAGGTGTCATATAGCAAATTGGTATTTATCTAACCCCCATGTTTAAACAAAGTATCTTTCTAATTGAACTAGCATGCAATAGTTTAAATCAAAATAGATTTCGAAATAGGATCAACATGGTCAAAGCACAACTTGCCTTCAAAAAGCACTTGCTCTTGGTCTTGAGTTGGATCCTGAGTCAATACTTCTCCTTCGAATCCTTCCGGCACTTCAACGTCTACTCGTAAAGCGTGCAAATAGCAAATACACAAATAAACACTATGCAAAAAGATCCCAAAACTCCAAATAAAATCCATAAACAGAGAGAACATAATTTTATGGATTTTTAGAAACTGGAATCGTCAAATTTGGAGTTAAAACGCAAAAGTTATGATTTATTAAAGTTTAAATAATCAATTAAATAATATTACAGAGAAAAACTTTAGTCCAAAAATTAAATAAAATTCATATTTGAGTAGATCTTAATTTTATACAAATTTAGAAATTTGAATCAATCAAATCGGAGTTGAAGCATAAAAGTTATAAGCGTTTGAAGTTTGAATCTAAATTTGAATCAATATTTCGAATTAATAAATCATTTTCTTTTGAAATTAATTATTGCGTCGGCATGGACACGTGTCGCTCTCGATTGGCTGGTGGCGTCGGCGATCCACGGACGTGGTCCACGCCGGCTCGGGTCCACCGTGGACTCGGTCCACGACTCCACGTGAGGCCCGACATGTGGGTCCACTCGGGTAGCGTCATCGGCCCGGCGTCGTGAGCTCGGCCACGGTCTTTGGCGAGTGGGACCACCGATGACGTCATGGGTGACGCGTCGGCCTTCGGAGACGGCCGGCCGACATCGCAGGCGCCATGGCGTCGGACGCCAGCGTCATGGTGCCAGTTGATCACGCATCCCGGCCGACACGCGGGCGGCGTGTCGGCGTCTACCTGAATGCGTTGCCGCATGGCGGTCGAGGCTTCCCGACACGTGGCGCCAATCTTGGCCGTTGATTTGAAAATCGGCGGCCCGGATTAGATCGGCTTTCACGCCGTTTGAGTTAACAGCGTTTGATCTGAACCGTTGGATCTAGATCCGATGGTGAATTAGATCTGGAAATCGTAACGCCAATCTCACCGCTCGATGGCGTGGCATGATCTCGGCGTTGGATCTTGATCGGACGGTGAGAAGCTTCGCGATCCGGCGATGGCTTCTTGGCGGCGCTGCTCACCGGCGCGGAGGCGACCTTGCCGTCGGCGTTTCGGCGCGCTCCGGCTGCGTAGAGATCCTTCGTGCGTCTCGTCGCGGTGAGTCGGATCTGAGGTCAACGGCGGCAGGGACGGCGACGCGAGCAAAGAACCGTGGCGTGAAGCGGCGCGCAGCTTCGGCGAGCTCGCACGGCAAACGACGGCGGCTCGGCGAGATGGCTCGGGAACGGATGCGCAAGGATGAGGGCAACCTCGAGGGGCGTCTCACGCTTTAAATAGCCTCGTCCGTCGCGAAAACGGAGACCTAGTTCTCCACTACGGCGGACTGGCGGAGTCCGGCTCGGACTCGGGCGGAGACGGCGACGGAGAGCCGTACACGTGGCACGATCAACGGCCCACGATCGCCGCGAAGCGCGGCCGGTCCGGTCGGACACGGCTCGGGTGGTCGGCGGATCTCGGTAGTTGGATCTTGATCCAACGGTTGGGATTGATTAGGGTTAGGAGTGGGTTCGGTCGAGTCACGTGGCTCGGGTCGGACTCGAACTTCAGTCCGACTCGGGCTCGGTCGGATGAAACGATGCTTGACCCGAGTTTGATTTTCCAATGATTTAATATTTAAAATAATTCCCAGTAATTCATTTAATTCATTAAAAATAGCAAATGACTCAGAAAAATTCCAGAAAAATTCTGGAAAATACTTTGGATCATTTTGGACTCAAATAAAATATTTCCAACAAAAATTTATTTGCAAAATTAAATTCTTCAATTACTTCAAAATGGAATAAATTCAAATAAATTCCAAATAAATCCAAATAAATTCCAGAAAATTCCAAAAATTCACCAAAGTGCCAAATCACACATGAATTTAAGAAAAGTAAAATTTTGGGGTGTTACAGATATCTTTAGCGTTGTCGTTTAGTTTAGCGTTGTCGTTTAGTTGTCGGGTTTTTCCTTTGCTGTCACTCGTGGATTTGTTATGTGTGATTTGTTATGTGTTGCTTTCTATTATTGCTTTTTATGCTGTCGTGAACTCTGTTATTCCTCTTCTTCCATGTAATGACATTATGTTTATCTTATGCATGGATTACTTTCAGTTAATTGTAATGTATTCTCAGATGCATTATTTGAGGGGGAGCTCTCGGTAATTCTTCGTTAAATATGTGCATTTGATTCCACTCAATTCTTCTAATGCACACATTTAGGGGGAACTCCACCTTTTATTTGAGTTGCTAAAGTCAATTTCATATCATTTTATCTACCTTTAATTGTGTTGTTATCAATTCGCCAAAAAGGGGGAGATTGAAAGTGCATCTAGGCCCCTCATTTTATTTTGGTGATTAATGATGACACAATTAAAGTGATCTAATGCTTCAACTAATATTAATGCAGTTATCAAGATCACATCAAGCTCGGAATAAGATTGGACGGTCCTAAGCGCGTCAAATTTCGAGAAAACGGCATCAAGACGAAGACTTGTAATTTTCATATTTGTTTTAAGTCTTAAGGATAGCCGTACTATTAAGAGGATGCGACGGAAAATCGGTTTTAGGATGTGCATGTGCTCAAGGTCAAAACTTGCATACAAACTAGCACTCAAACACTCGCATTTTCCTTAATCTGGAAATCAAACCGAGTCAGTGAACTCGGAGAGTCCGGACCTTATGTCCGAGTGTCCGGATTCAATCGAGTATCCAGGACAATATGTCCGAGTCTCGGGTTGGACCCTCGGTCACTTTAGTTCCAGATTGTCCGAGTATCCGGACATTGTGTCCGAGTCTCAGGATAACCCGAGTCTCCGGGTTATTTGTCCGACACTCCAATTGTACAAACGAGAGTAATAAATGTGACTAGTTTTGAACTGACTATTTAAAGCCCCCACTCTCTCCCAACGGCTAGGAACTGGATTGAGCTCATTCATTGCAGCATTCAAGCCACTCCTAACCTCTTCCAAGCATTCAATAGAGCTCATACTTCCTTCCACCATTAGATTTGGTTGTTGATCCATTTTGGTGAGGAGAGGAAGAAGTAATGTGCTAGGTGCATTCATTTCTAGTCTTTGAGCACTAGTTCATCCTCCAAGCGATTCTTCGTGGTGTTATTACTCTTGGAGGTTGAAGGTCTCCTAGATGGCTAGGAGTCACCGGGAGCTACCAACGCGTGTGGTGAGCCCCGGTCATTTGTGAAGGCGAGTCTCGCCTCCGAAAGGAAAGAGACAAGAAGTGAAGCCGGCGAGTGCATTTGTGCAACACCGGGAGGAATGCGGGTTGAAAGAGACCCCGGCTCAAGTGCGACCGAGCCACCTCAACGGAGACGTAGGGTTCCCTTCAAGAACCCGAATTTCGGTGAAAATTCGTGTCCCTCCCTTTCACTTTTACTTCCTAGTCTTGCTTGTTTGGATTTGTCTTTGTAAAGCTAGATCTAGCTCTTTGCTTAGCTTTAATTCAAATCCTTACTAGCATTTGTTCTAGGTTGCTCTTGCTATCTATTTCTAGTGATTTATTGTGCTTGCTAGAGTAGTCTTAGTCGCGCTCCCGAGCCAGCTAACCCGGAGTATCCGGATATAATACCGGACACTCCAGACAAGCCGGAGACTCCGGACCAAATACCCGGAGACTCCAGATTGACCAGTTCGGCCAGTTTTAATTCCGCTGCGATTTTTTAATTCGCCTATTCACCCCCCCCCTAGGCGACATCGTTGGTCCTTTCATGCACACCGTCTCAACACAGATGAATATCACATTCATACACAACGGATATAATAATAAAATCTTTATTTAAAGTGTAACTGTTTGAGTTAACCTTATGGTCAACTGACAAAAGTACGCCTTATAGGATTAAGTCTCAAATAAATAAACTTGCAGCGGAATTTAAAGAAGATGTGTGGTGTCCAATCAATGTGCCACAGGCAACTGACTGGGCTCCTCCCGGTACACGTCCTCTAGTGCTGGCATTGATTCTTCCTCAGCTGATGTTTGTGTTGTTGCAAGGGGTGAGTATTTAAAGCACTCAGCAAGTCATGCACAAAATGCAAGTCTAATAACTACATGCACGGCTTATTCCAAATGACAAGTTGAAGTGGTTCTTTTGCAATGAGCAATGTTCACAAATAACAATAGTAAATTGGGAAGTAGTAAAACAATAATAATAATAATAATAACTTGCACAATTCATTTCCGAGTAAAGCATTGATCCACCTGGATCAATTTCAGCATTTGCATACCAAGTGTCCAAAATCCCAAGTTCATTTTTATGAAAGTCTAACCCTTGACTGTAATCCCCGAGCAATGTCCAATACCATGAACTTGGCTATTCGAATAGATTGTGCACTCTGCAGAGGTTATACACTTTACCCACAAGATACAGTCACTCACCACACAGGCGATTAACCGTCACAAAGTCTTTCGAAAACTTCTAGCTTAACATGTGAACCTCCTCGGTATTGCCTTCACTATCACTCCCCTCACACAGAACCGAAGTATAGGACCGACACATACCGCTGGATGGGTACCAAGCCTCAGCACAGGTACGCTCCCCTGTAAAGCTACACCCATGTGTAACTATCACCCCGAGGTACCACATGAAAGATATCAGTAACTTACTCAACTAGGTCTATCCCATTCCAGACATGTGGTTGTATGCTAGACTCAGTTCAAATTCTTGCAAGGTTAAGTCCTTAAATGACCGAGGCAAGACTTCCAGCACTCAAATGGCACACAGCCCTCACAACCACTCTTCACCCATTGCCACACAGGCCCACCATTTCCATGCCACTTGCCCCCGTCTAAATCATTTTCCACCCCAGTAGATTATTGTGCAACACGTGCCAAAAATAACTCAACATCCATGTAGATCCACACAGGCTTCTATATATCAACATCATCACGTGGCATGATCACACTAGCTCAAATACATTCCATAGTCCATTAATCAGTATTATGTTTGCATTCCAAAATTATGTCAGTAGTACGAAGCATGGCTAAGCAAACTACTATCGGTCTAAATAACCCATGTTGGCAAATTATTAATGTCCAACTATTAATCCACAATCACTACACCATGACCCAATATTACCGTCAGATGGCTGTCGGGAATAATCAGTTATCAGCAACAAACTATCTGTCGGCAAAGTTACTAACAAACTATCTATCGGCAATAATGCTTACTGAGTCAGATTGTCTGTCGGCTATTGTATATGTATTAAGGACTGATTATGTGTCGGCAATTCTCATATTATGGGTCAAGCTATTAGTCGATAAAATATTTAGGTGGTGTGCGATAAGTTTAGGCGTGAGATGAATGAGTAGGGTTTGTCTCTTATCAGAACCTCCCACTCCCGATCAGCCCCAATCCTCCCAAATTGACAAATTTGTGTGGTAAATTTGGGTCGGCAAATTTACTCGATCAGCCCCAATCCTCCCAAAACCTTTCGCTCCCGATCTCCGTCGCCAGCCCCAATCCTCCCACTCCGGATCGACCGCGCCCCCAGCCCCGCCCTCCTGCCTCTTGCCCCCGGCGATCCAGGCCCCGCCGCATCCAGCCCTCGCCGCTCCGGCCCCGCCGCCTCCATCCCCCGTCGTCCCCGGCCCTGCCTCTCCCGGCCCCGGCGCCTCCAGCCCCCGTCGCCTCCAGTTCCCGCCGCCTCCAGACACCGCCGCCTCCAGCACATGTGTAACACCCCAAAATTTTTCTTTTCTTAAATTCATGTGTGATTTGGCACCTTGGTGAATTTTTGGAATTTTCTGGAATTTATTTGGAATTTATTTGAATTTACCCCCTTTTGAAATAATTAAAGAATTTAACTTTGCAAATAAAATTTTGTTGGAAATATTTTATTTGAGTCCAAAATGTTCCAAAATATTTTCCAAATTTTTTTTGGAATTTTTCTGAGTATTTTACTATTTTTAATGAATTAAATGAATTTCTGGGAATTAATTGGATTATTTCATCGCTGGAAAATCGAGTTGGTTTTACTGTTCATCCGACCGAGCCCGAGTCGGACTCGAGTCCGAGTCCGACCCGAACCCGACCGCGCCCGTGGTTGAGCCGAACCCACTCGGCCGAAACCCTACGCTAGCGTGGCGGGTTGGATCAAGATCCAACGGCCACGATTGAGCCACGTCACCGAGCCCGGCTCGACCGAGCCGACCCGGCTCGCCGAGAGCACCGAGCCCGAACCAGCGGCCGTTGGATCTCGATCCAACGGCCGAAGCGTGTGCCACGCCGCCCTCTCCGAGTCCTCGTCGGACTCGCCGCGCCGCGTAGTGGACCTCGGTTTTCACGAGATTCACGGAAGCCGAGGCCCCTATTTAATGCGCCGCTACCACAGCCGTGACCGCCTCTTCCGCGCGCACCCGAAACCCTAGCTCACGTCGCCTGAGCCACCGCCGTCTAGCCGCTAGAGCTCGCCGTAGTTGATTCTCTCCTCCGCCGTGGTTTCTTGCGTTTGCTGCCGCTGTCAAGCCCAGATCCGGATTCCCCAGGCCGAGGCGCGTTCGGGAGTACCACTCACTCCGCCGAAGAAGCCCCGAAGCGCCATTGGACTCGTCATCGTCTTCGTCTCCGGTAGCCTCTGCTCCACCGCGTCGCCATCGCCGTCCGCGAGCACCGCCAGCCGTCCGATCAGAATCCAAGGGCTCAGATCGCGCCACGTCACGCCACGGTGAGATCTCATGTGCAACCCTCTAGATCTATTTTCAACCGTTGGATCTAGATCCAACGGCTTAGATTGTGCCACGTAGCCTTCACCGCACAGTACTAGATCCATTCTCAGCCGTTAGATTTAGATCGAACGGTTAGGGTTAAATTTGTGTTGTTTGCGTTAGATTGGATCTTGACCGTCCGATCAAGATCGAACGGTCCAGATCAGCCGAGTAGTTTTTCTACTGCATTAGGTTAGATCCGATCTGGGCCGTTGATTTTCAAATCAACGGACGAGATCGAGCCACGTGTGAAGAAGTTGGACCGACGCGGTTAGCGTCGTCGCTGCGTGTGACGCCGACACGCTTCGGATCAAGTGTCGGCCGACGCGGCTAAATCCGCACCATGACGCCACGCGGCGTCATGGGGAATCCACCACAATGCCACCCCAGCCGTGCGGTGACGTCAGAGGCTGCCATGTGTCCTTGCTGACGCAATAATTAATTTCCGAAAAAGAAAATGATTTATTAATTCGATTTAATGATTTCAGAATTTGAGTCAAACTTCAAATACTTATAACTTTTGCATTTTAACTCCGATTTGGGTGATTCAAATTTCTAAATTTGTATAAAATTGAGATCTATCTAATTATGAATTTTATTTAATTTTTGGACTAAATTTTTTCTATGTAATATTATTTAATTGATTATTTAAACTTCAAAATGCTATAACTTTTGCAGTTTAACTCCGAATTTGACGATTCCAGTTTCTAAAAATTCATAAAATTATGCTCTCTCTGTTTATGAACTTTATTTGGATGTTTGGACACTTTTTTCTACTGTTTATTTATTTATTGCTATTTGCACGCTTTACGAGTAGACGTTGAAGTGCCGGAAGGATTCGAAGGAGAAGTGTTGACCCAGGAGCCAGCTCAGGACCAAGAGCAAGTACTTTTCGAAGGCAAGTTGTGCTTTGACCATGTTGATCCCAGTTTGAAATCTATTTTGATTCAATAAATTGCATGCTAGTTTAATTAGAAAATACTTTATTTAAATTATGGGAATTAGATAAATGCCTACTTGCTGAATGACACCTTGGTTAATTACATATGTGCCATGACCCCTTGTCACCCTAGTTGAGGATTAAATAGTTGGACATTACTAAATTGCCAACCTGGGATTTTAGATTGTTGTAGTATATCGCTTAGACCTGCTACGTGCTCGTGACATGATTTGAACAAACAAATGTTAATATTGACTTAATGATATATTGAACCTGTTTTGGAAAGTTATCATGTGATGTTGATGGCACGTGGTGCATGGTAATCAACTGGGGTTTGTTAAATAGATTTGACCGGGGCATGTGGCAAGAATGATCGGGTGGGCCAGTTGTGGCACCGGGAACGTTGTGTTGGTTCTTCGGGTAGTCTTGCCCTGGTCACCCTAAGGACTTAACCTTGCACGCCTTTGAACTGGGCCAAACATGCAACCACATGTCTCAGAATGGGACGGACCTAGTTGAATAAGTTGCTAATAACGCACTGTGGGACCTCGGGTTGTCAACTATACCTTTTGTGTAGTTGTATGCGAGGGAGTGTCAGAAGCTGCGGCGTGTACCCATCTAACAGTGGTTTGGCCTAAACTTCGCCTTCGCTAAGGGAAGGGTTAGCGTGCAACACCGGGAGGACCACTTGTGCTTTGTTAGAAGTTTAGAAAGACTTTGTTACTGACACTCGCCTTTGTGGTGTTTGACTGTATCTTGTGGGTAAAGTGCATAACCTCTGCAGAGTGTAAAATCTATTCGAATAGCCGTGTCCGCGGTATTGGACATCGCTCGGGAATTACAGTTAAGGGTTAGACTTTCTCAAAAATAACTTGGACTTGAAAGGTTGGGATTGGTTTAATAATGATGTTGATGGAAATATGGATTAGGATTGGGAAAGATGTTCATTTAACTCCTGGAAAAGTTATTAATGCTATACTTGTTTCTACTGCTTTCGAATCTACTTATATTATTTGTTAAATGCTCTTTACTGCAAATATACCTTGAGCTATTCCTTTGTATCAAGCCATGCATATAGTGTATTAGCTTGCATTCTGTGCATGACTTGCTGAGTACCAAGTACTCACCCTTGCCGCAATACAACACCAGTTGAAGAGGAGACTACACCAGCTTTGGAGGAGGAGCTCCAAGAGGAACCGTCTACTTAGGGAGCGAGCCCAGTCAGTTGCCTGTGGTATACTGGATGGCGCCACGATGTTATCTTATTTTCCGCTGCTATTATTTCTCTTTTAATAAGTTTCGCCCTGCGAGGCGTATATTTGTAACTTGACCATAAGGTCGAGCAACCAGTTTGATTATTTGATTAAAGTACTTTATTAGTATCGAGTGGTATGATTGTGATATTTGCCGATGTTAAGACTGTGTGCACTAGCGCGTTCCTGGACTAGTGCTGAATACACAGAGGGTCCGGATTTGCAAATTCGGGTCCCGACAACACGCCACCTCCAGTCCCCGATGCTGCCGACCCCGCCACCTCTCGCCCCGCCGCTGCCGTTGCTACTTGGATGTGGTTGCTAATTCCTTGTGAGTTTCTAGTATTAGATTTATAATGGTTGATGAACCAAGATGTAATTTTCTATGTGCTGAAACTGTTGTGTTAATGCAAAGCTTTGGTTGCTATCGGTTTACCTGCTTTTCTTGCGCTCTCCAATCGCATCAGTTCCGTTCGAGGTATGGCTTGTGTCTTTTGGTCATTCTGCTGTGACGTTGGGTGGTTTCTTGCTTGCTTAATGTTGTATCTTAATCCTCATCTCCTAATTAGGTTTAATATGTACGATTTAAGTGCTTAGTTTGATAGACTAATCAAATTCTAAAACATTTGTATGAAATCCATGTAAGTCTGTTTGGGTATTTATGAGCGTATGCCTTGTTATGAAAGTGGCACCTTATAGACTATAGTTGCTCAAGTTATTAAATCATACACAGAACCAAAATGACTGCATAGAGGAGGTGCTATGTGGACCATGCCTATAAAGATTTGCATTATGGCAATTGTCACAGATAGTGTTTGTGTCTAGATAATGCAATTACTCACGCTCTAACTTAATCATCTGTAGCCTTTTGGTTATGGTTCTATAAGAAACAATCTCATGCTTAGGCTATCTTATGTTGCTAAGGTATTTATGTACCAAGCAATCATTAGGCTTGGGATCCTGATGCATCACATTTCTCATTCTGTCTGCGTTGCTAAAGTTGACTGACGCATCATATTGTAGTCCTATAGTCGTATTTATTTAACATATGTAGGGAACAGTTTTCTGTTGCACTGCTGCATATGAAGTTGACATCTCAACTTGAAATAGACACCGACATATGGTGTTACAATCTCCTTTTCCTTCATTTTAACTACGGTAGTTTTTTCTCATGTATGTGCAGATTTCACTTATACCAAGGAGTGCTCATGGTTTTGGATGGCTCAGGCCTGCTATTGGCGTAATTGAGCTTTCTCAAAATATCATCTAGGTATTTTTCAAAGTACTCCATGTGCTTTCACTTCAGCCAACCTATGGTGAACCACTTCATGTTTGTTTTCATTCGTTTATAATGTTGTTTTGAGTTAAACATGCGAACATACATTAAAATTTAGGTAGCTTAAGTTAGTCTAGATTCATTAGGTATGCTCTACTTCCTTCTAGACTTAGCAGACTACTTTAAATCGCCCTTTTCCTGTGGGTAAGTATGGTCATGCGCATAAGCAAGATTATGGTACACAAGTATCAATCGTTTGCAAGTTGCATACATGTGTTGGCATCTACTATGTGATGTAACATATCAATAGAAGAGCTCAGTTGTATTTGGAAATGGCGGACCCATGCAGGTTAGACATCCCTAACACCGGCTAAAATAATCGATTAAGTACTACTCTCACTATCCTAGTGTCCGGAGCTTGGGGAGTTCTCAAAATATGAAGTAACTTTAACGATGTCTTTGAAGAGGCAAGGTTAGGCATATTGAAGATCGTCTGGAGCACCCTCTTTTTTCGAATTATAAACACTATAAGGAGAACCCTCTTTTCTTCCGGGCCCAAGATTCTGTGGTATTGAAATATGAAGTGATCGAGCAGTTACTTCCTTTAGTTTTGTCAGACAAACAATATTGTACACATTTCTGAGTACGTCAGTTTGTTTTGAATGAGCTAGAATGTTTAGAGCTAAAATGTATTCATGAACAATAGTAGAGTAATCTTGTTATATTATGGTTCTAGAATGAAGTTAAAAATATCAATGTGATCTTTTTAACCTTTATATTGGACATAGATATCTTCTTGAATATTGATAGTAAAGGCGCAACATGGATAAAAGGAGGATGGGTGAGCCTAGGTAAATCGTATTTTGGTCCTCTATTTTCGTGTTTGCAACTATAGGTGTTTGAACTAACATGTTGCATATATTGTACATATAGGCATACGAAGGTCTATATAGATGGGGTCATGAAATTTATTGATTATGCGTTTAATAATTCAGCGAAAGGAAACAAAATATTATGTCCTTGTAGAAAATGTGTTAATTCGTTGTGGAGAGAAGGAAGAGAAGTGCGTGAGCACTTGATATGTGATGGATTTGAAGAAGGGTATACAAGATGAACTTTTCATGGAGAAGCAAGCTCAAGTTTTATGAATGACCATGATAGCGATAATGAGGCTAGCAATAACTTTGATGAAGATGATGAAATTTCAAATTTACTTGAAGATTTAGCATGCGATTTCGATGGTAGAGGGGATTTTGAGGTTGATGTTTCAGAGCATGCTAATGAAGATTCAGAAGCTCTTCAGAAGTTATCACATGATAAAAATCTTGAACTATATGCAGGGTGTAAGAACTTCTCTAACTATGTTTTCTAATTAGGCTTCTTCATCTTAAATTGCTTGGAGGATGGACCGATAAAAGCTTTGACCAACTACTTGTTCTGCTTAAAGAAGCTTTCCCTGATAAGGCAGTGCTCCCTAAAAACTTCAATGAAGCTAAGAAAACAATTAAATGCCTAGGACATGGGTATGTTAACATTCATGCATGTGAAAATGATTGCATTCTTTTCTGGAAAGATCATGGTAATGATGATTGTTGTCCAACATGTGGGAAGTCACGATGGAAATCAGAAAAGAAAAGTTTAGATGGGAAACGTGTACACAAGGTTCCTTGTAAAGTTCTTCACTATTTTTCGATAAAAAGATATCTTCAAAGGCTATTTATTTCCTCTAAAACTGCAAATGACACGAGATGGCATGATAAAGAGCGCACAAAAGATGGTTTACTTAGGCATCCTGCAGATTCTCCTCTTTGGAAAGATTTTGACCACAAACATCCAGAATTTGCTTCAGATAGCCGCAATATTAGACTTGCATTAGCTACAGATGGTTTTAATCCATTTAGGTCCTTGAATGTAAATTACAGTATTTGGCCTGTTATTTTGATTCCATATAACTTTCCACCTTGGGTATGTATGAAGCAGCCAAATTTCATGCTCTCGTTGATAATTCCTGTCTGAAAAGCTCCTGATAGTGACATGGATGTATATCTTCAGCCACTAGTTGATGATATGATAGATTTGTTTGTCAATGGTGTGAGAACTTTTGATGCCTCTAGAAGCGAAAACTTCCATTTGCGTGCTGCCATATTATGCACCATAACTGATTACCCAGGTCTAGGCTATGTAGCAAGGTGTGCTACATCTGGTGAAAGAGCATGCCTTGAATGCCATTCAGATACATGTTCTCTTCGACTAAAAAATGGTAAAAAGACCTACTATATGGGACATCGCATGTTCTTGCATGCAAACCATACATTTAGGTATGATGTTGATTCATTTGATGGTAAGATGGAGCTTAGGTCGGCACCTAAAGCACTCTCAGGCAAGGAGATTTTGATGCAAACAGAAAATATTCGTACTTGTTTTGGGAAAAATATGTTCGGGAAGAAACCATCAAAGAAGAAACACAGGAAGGGAGAACCTCTTACTATTTGGAAAAGGAGGTCTATTTTGTTTAAGCTACCATACTGGAAGGACCTTCTATTACGGCATAATTATGATCCCATGCACATAGAAAAGAATGTGTGTGACAACATAATTAACACACTTTTGGGGACTGAAGGAAAGTCCAAGGATAATTTGAATTCTCGTTTAGACTCTTCAAAGGTTCAGATATTAGAAGAGATTTGCACCCTGTTGAAGTAGAAGATAAATATTATTTACCTCCAACGCCTTACTCTATGAGCATATCAGAGAAGAGATTGTTCTGTGAAGTACTCAAAGAAGTTAAGTTTCCTGATGGTTATGTATCTGATATACGCCGCAATGTGCATGTTAATGAAAAAAACTAATTGGGCTAAAGAGCCATGATAACCATATTCTTATACAACATCTGCTTCCTCTTCTTTGTGTGAAAGATATTACGAGAGAAAGTTAGTCTTTGCGCTAATTCATGTGAGCAATTTTTCAAGCAAATCTACTCACCTATTATTTCTGTGCGTGGTATGCAAAAACTACAATCAGAAATCACCGAGACCTTAAGCATTCTTAAGACTATATTTCTCCCATCATTTTTTGATATCATGGTGCACTTGATGGTCCATCTTCCTGCCCAAGCAAGAATAGTAGGTCCTATACATTTTAGAAATATGTACCCTGTTGAGAGGTAATTTCTAATTATTTTTAGCATCAAGTATATGTATTTTTTTACAAATATGGTATGTTTCTTTTTTATAGATATTTGATGAGGTGTAAGGGCTATGTTCGTACTAGAAGTCATCTAGAGGGGTCGATAGCAGAGGGCTATTTGTTTGATGAAAGACTTACTTTTTGTTCCCGCTATTTATATGGTGAGACAAGATTCACTCAGAAAGTAAGAAATGATGATAGTTTGCAGATGGAAGTCATTGGTACCACCCCTTTCTTTCATAATATTGGTCGAGGATTAGCCGGAAGGCGAGCTGTGACCTTAGACCACAAAACATGGGTGCAAGCACATCGTTATATATTGTTCAACTACAAAAACATAGAACCATACTTGAAGTAAGCTATATAATTAAATAATACAATTAGTTATTTTATAAATTTATAATAAACAACTAAGTTATTTATTATATGCAGCAAGCATGTGGACTATCTTTCCTCGACTGGTCTTCGAAATCATGATGAAATTAACCATTTGCATTACGAGACCTTCCATGAATAGTTTAGGTTAAACGTAAGTAGGTACATTACTTAGATAAATTGTGATATCACTTGGAATCCCATTTAACTTCATTCTTTAGTATTCGCAGGTGACCAACGTTGGCGATGAAATAGCGAAAGAGATAAAAATTTTAGCTAGTGAACCAATCATGGTCGCGCATAAGTATGATAGCGATACTGTAAATGGTTTGAATTTTCATACTAGCGAAAGAGATAAAAAATTTTAGCTAGTGAACCAATCTTATGACCTGGGTAGGCTAGTTCAGTGTAGTGGAGTGGCCTTAGTTGTCCAAACGTTAACTGTTCGAAAGGGAAACAATGTCCGAAAGGAAAACAATGATGACTTCAGCATTGAAAACAAGACGTATTATGGTATTATAAAGGAAATTCTTGAAATAAACTAT
The DNA here is from genome assembly GCA_036346355.1 of Rhipidocladum racemiflorum. Classification (NCBI taxonomy): domain Eukaryota; kingdom Viridiplantae; phylum Streptophyta; class Magnoliopsida; order Poales; family Poaceae; genus Rhipidocladum; species Rhipidocladum racemiflorum. Next base: position 1,924,729 of record JAYEVF010000028.1, read on the forward strand.
CACCATAAAGAAAACATAGTGTTATTCAAATGTGATTGGGTTGATAACCTTACACAAGAGGAGGTTGATAACCGCATAGAAGAGAAATGGGTGAAAACAGATAAATTTGGAGTTACCACTGTTAACTTCAAGCATGTATTCAATACTGGTGAGAAGATATCAGATGAGCCATTCATTTTAGCTTCCTAAGCAACACAAGTGTACTATGTTAAAGATCCCATTGATGTTGACTGGTTTGCTGTTGTTCAATCAAAACCACGCGACTTTTATAACATGCATGAGGCAAATGATGAGAATTTAGAGCATCAAAATGAAGTAGGTGTTTCGTTGTCTGATGTCCATTCCATTGAAATAGAGAATGTTCCCATTGGAGGCTATGATTTCTCATTATATACCGACCTATTTACTCCACCCCGTATATGTCACATGTATGAACGCTTCATGACAAATCTTAGGGTGACAAGCTGTTCATCGTTGATAGAGGATAACAGGTCAAACATCTTTGAATGAGGGTGACAGGTCGTGCATCTTTGATTAAGGGTGACCACTTGTGCAGCTTTCGTAGAGGGTGATAGGTCGAGCAACATTCACAATGGGCGACAGGTCGTGCAGCTTTCATTGACGGTGACAACTCGTGTGGCTTTCATAAAGAGTGACATGATGATCTGCTTTGATAGAGGGTGACAGGTCGTGCAGCTTTCACAATGGGTGATATGTCATGCAGATTTCATAGAGGGTAACAGGTCGTGTGGTTTTGATAGAGAATACAAGTCATGCAGATTTCATAGAGTGACAGGATGACCAGGCTTGATAAAGGGTGACAAATCGTGCAGCTTTCACAGAGGTTAACAGGTCGATGTCATGTAGCTTTCATAAAGGGTGATAGGTCATGCAACTTTCATAAAGGATGCCAGGCCGTCAAGATTTCCAAAAGCGACAAATGTTGTAGTTGTGTGGAGAAGCCCCTCATCACCACTATAAAACCGGCCGAGAGATAGACATCCACTACCGCCAGACCAGTAATAAATGTCAGCCTAAACTACACAAATTAGGTCACAATGTCATTCTACTATCGGCTCTTCAACAATAGGAACTTATCCCCCCCCAATACCCGGATGCCAGTAGCGTTGATGCCCCAGTTCTGCTGGAGTTGCCCCGGCTGAAATGCGATTGCAGCCTTCCGGCGAAGATGATGAAATCTACGCACGGAGATACGACCGCCCATGCTCACTACTGCTGTGCCCGCCGCTACGAGGTAAACCTACTAGTGTCCACACAATACAGGGTAACACTACGCATCTTTCTTTGTTTTTTTGCTCAAGGATCAGTGTTGCTTCTTCCAATGGATCGATGAGCCGGAATGACGTTACTATGAATTTGTCTAGAACTGCTATGACACCTACCCCACTTCGCCTAAGAACTTCACCCAGTGGGAGAGGCCACCAGGATATGTCCCTGTTCTAGATCGATGTTAAGAAATTGCGTAAGTGGGAAATGAGATACGAGGGGGCATACCTATCGCCAAACCCAGTAGAGGTCCATGGTGGGCTAGTCCATCTGTCTTCACCGCACCGTCTGCGGGTTCGGCGCGATGTCAACAAGAGGCCTGCCGACGGAGAAGCACTCCCAGGACCACAGCTGCAGCAGTAGGATGTAACCCGACATCATCGCGCCCTGGTCTGCCTGAGAGACGATGTCACACAGACCTCTATACATCGCCGAGAGCACAGCAGAGGCCCACAACCTCTTCACCATCTGTTTACAATGAGAAAGTTAGGCATGTCCTGTGTAGAAAGATTTGAACGGAATGTGTTACCTCATGCTCCGGGGTGTCGGCGATGGACTGGGCGTACTCGATCAAGTGTCAGTCCACCGTGTTCCCGTGGGAGGACGGGAACATCACCCAACCGAATAGCAAAAGGAGGTATGCCTCCAGGTGGTGGGCCACGTCCTCGTCCTCGGCGTGGGGGTGGAGCAGCTCAGCCTGCAGCATTTGGTACAAATATTATCAGCAATTTAGTGCGTCTCCGTTAAATTACAATGAAGGAGGTACTAATGTAACACCCCAATTTTTGCTTTTATTGAATTTAAAGTGTATTTGTGAATTTTGGGATTTTTTTGGAATTTTTTTGGATTTTTTTGGATTTAATTTGAATTGAGCCTTCTATTTAATTAATTCAATACTGGAAAGTTTAAATAAAGTTTTGTTGCAAATATTTTATTTGAGTTCCAAATGTTCCAAAATATTTATGAGAATTTTTCTGGTATTTTTAATGCCCCAAATGAATTAGTTTTATTTTCGGATTTATTTTTATTAGAAAATCGGTGAAAAATCCTTTAAACAGTACTGGGCTGAGGCCCAGCACTGTGCTTGCGCCGGCCCGGTCCAACTCCGCGTCGCAGCCAACCCCGGTCAAACCCAAGATCTTGCGCCATCCGTTTTCGATCGAGCGGCTGGCAGCATGCTGCGTCGCGCGTGATTGCGAGCCATTGGATCTTGCCGCGTGGACGGCTGTGCCTTGTCATCCCCAAACAGGAAACCTTGCCGCGGCCGTTGCAGTCCACCGCTGTGTCGGACTCGGTCTTCGCACTATTTAAGCCATGGACCCCCCTCCCGATGTTCGCCGTTTGCTGTTGCGTCCGTTGCCCTAGGTCTTAGCACCTGAGCCACCGCCGTCCGCGCACGATTCCTTGCCGAAGTTTGTAGCAGCCGCCCATGAGATCTCCGCTCTTCTCCGTCTCGTCTGCAGTAATCCACCGCACCGAGGGATGATCCGAATTCACGAAGACGAGGCGCACCCGGAGGGACGAATCACTTCGCCGGAGGTCGCCCAAAATGTCATCCCGTGTGTCATCATCCCCGACTCCGGTCTGCTCGCACCACTGCACCGCCATCGCCGCTAGCGAGCTCTACCGATCGTCCGATCTTCATCCATCGGCCGAGGTAAGGCCACGAGCTTGATCCCCTGTGTCGTAGTTCTAAAACAACCTAGGTCGTTAGATCTAAAACCTAGAGATCAGATTAGATATAGACTTTTAGATCTAGGGCTATTTTCGGTCGTTAGATCCGTAGCGTGCGGCACAGATTTAGCCACGTAGCCGTACTACCACACTTAGGAATTGCACCATAGCCGATCGATCGCGAACCAAGGGCTGTGATGCACCCACACGTCGCACACCGGACATGCCACGTTGCATCACTCCCGCGTGGGCGGGGATCACATCTGAACTGTCTGATTTTGAATGGACGGCTTAGATCGTGCAAACCCGCAGCCAATCACCGCCTGCCGCGTGGCGCAACCACAACGCGCTGTGCTGGCGCGCGCGAGGTTGCTGACAGCTGGGACCCGCATGTAAGTGGTCGTGAGCCGTGGACCGCGTCCGCGGTGAACCGAGCCGAGCCGTGCGCCGGGTCCATGGACTCGAGGCCACGTGTCCCATGATGTCATGCTGACGTCATCAGGGGACCGGTCGTGGGATGATGTCAGCAGTGACACGTGTCGGCTTGTGATTGATCCACGTGTTAGTGATGACGTCATAATTAATTTCCGAATAAAAATTAATTTATTAATTTGGTTTATTCTTTTTAAATATATTTTCAAACTTCAAAATGCTATAACTTTTTCGTTTTAACTCTGATTTGAGTGATTCCAATTTCTAAATTTTTATAAAATTGAGCACTATTTAATGGTGAATTTTATTTGAATTTTTTAATCTTGTTTGCTTGCTGTTTATTTATTTATTACTATTTATGCATGTTACGAGTAGACATTGAACTGCCCGAAGGCTTCGAAGGTGAAGTTTTAACCCAGGAGCCAGCTCAAGACCAAGAACAAGTACTTTTTGAAGGCAAGTTATGCTTTGATCATATTGTTCCCACTTTCAAAAATTATTTTGATTCAATTTATTACATGTTAATTTAATTAGAAAATGCTTTAATTATTTCTGGGAATTAGTTGAATGCCAACTTTGTTGTATGCCACCTTGACATAATTAATTGTATGCCCTGAACCTTTGTCACCCTAGTTGTGGATTATTTAGTGGACGTTAATAATTTTGCCAATGTGGGTTAATTAGACCGTTGTAGTATGCTTAGCCCTGCCACGTAGTCATGACACGATTTTGGATAATCAAATATTAATGATGGCTTAATGAGATATGGAACATGCTTTGATGAAATGTCATGTGTTGTTGATGATGATATTGATCACACGTGGTGCATGGTAATCAACTGGGTTTGATAAAATGCTTTAGACTGGTGCAAGTGGCAAGTTTGATCAGGTGGGCCAGGATTGGTATCGAGAAAGTCATTTTAGTTCTTCGGGTAGTCTTGCCCTAGTCAATTAAGGACTTAACCTTGCAAGCCTTTGAACTGAGTCATTCATACAACCACAAGTCTGGAATGGGGCAGACCTAGCTGATTAATTTGTTGATTCTAAACTTTAGTACTATTGTGGTGGTGTGAGGCCCGGGTAGTGGTAACCAATCCTCGCACGGGTGGCTCACATGGCGCAATAGGGAGGCCCTGGATGTGGTAACCAATCCCACCAGTGTTGAAACATTAGCGAGTAGTACTAGGTTTAGATAGGCATTGGAAAGGCTTTGTTACAGACACTCGCCTTTGTGTTGTTTGACTGTATCTTGTGGGTAAATTGTATAACCTCTGCAGAGTGTTAAATCTATTCGAATAGCCGTGTCCGCGGCATTGGACATTGCTCGGGAATTACAGTCAAGGGTTAGACTTTCATGAAAATAACTTGATTTGTGAAAGTACTTGGGTTTGGAATCGTGAATTGGACTTAGGATTGGGAAATGCTTTACTTGTTCAAGTGTTGTGAAAGTTATTCTAATTATTATTGTTTTACCGCTTTGCAATCTATTACTGTATTTATGAATGTTGTATTACTGCAAACGAACCTATTAGCCTTCCTTTGTAACAAGCCATGCATGTAGAATATTAGCTTGCATTATGTGCATGACTTGCTGAGTACCAAGTACTCACCCCTTGCAACAACATAATATCAGTTGAAGAAGAAGCAACACCAGCACTGAAGGAGGAGCTCCAGGAGGAGCCGGCTAACTAGGGAGCGAGCCCAATCAGTTGCTTGTGGTATACTGGATGGTGCCATGTTATTGAGGTTTCTTTTTCGCTGTTGTTATCTCTTTTAATAAGTCTTCACCCTGCGAGGTGTACCCTTGTAACTTGACTATAAGATCGAGCAACCAGTTTGGTTAATTAATTAAAGACTTTATTAATTTGCTGAGTATGATTGTGATATGTACCGATGTTGAGACTGTGTGCACTAGCGTTATCCTGGACTAGTGCTGAATACACAGAGGGTCCGGATTTGCAAATTCGGGTCCCGACAACTAACCATGAACTGAAGGAGCCACGTCTTCATCGGTCCGTGTCGCTCACCCAATCTGAGGCACGCACGGCCCGCGCTTCGGCCGACGGTGTCAATGCACATCGATTTAACCGCGCGGACAACTTTCGTGATGCCATGTGATCCGGAAACATCGTGCGGCCAAGCTGGGACCCACATAGGGGAGTCATAGGAGGTAACACACATCCTGCAGCGTCGGAGCCATTTCTCCGCAGGGTAGGTGGAACGTGTGCGTCTTCGGTCTCCACCGGTCGACGAGTGCAGTCTGCAAGGACCAGTCGTACCCGAACCATGGGACATAGTTGCCCTCCGTCGGGGCAGTGGTCTGCTCCACCATCCTACAGAGCGGAAGTAAACTAGCCGCTCGTAATCTGCATGTAGTGTGTAGCGTCATCAAAATTGCATTCACAGGTGAGTACATGTACATAAAAGAGTACAAAGCGTTGGTAACTTACTGTGGAACCGAGCGTGGGTCGATGCAAAGCATCTCATTAAACCTTAGGAGGATGTAATGTCGCTAGGTATCGGTTTTGAACTCACGGAGAACCTAGACCGGTGGGTCTCATCCACGGTCGAGTATAGCAGCTCAGGGCAAGCATTAGCAGCACGCCCAGCTCCCGCCATCGGCCCCTATTACAAAGCAAATACAACAAACTAATCCATAGTTGAATGTTACACATTACAGCTATAAAAAATTAAATGAAAAATAACCCTAATGCTGTGTATTTAAGTATATGTTCGATGAAGCACACAACAACATCAAAAGGTGCGAGCGATCTAGGAGTAGGTGCGAGCGATCTGTTGCATTGCTCGACGCGACACCTCCTGAATTCTCATCTCAAAGGTAGACCTCCTGGCGGTGAAGTGGAAAGGGCGACTGAACTTCGTCTTCTCTCGGGCATACACCGTGATCCGGACGTCCCATCCTATGACCACTCCCGCTTGCACGAGTGTAGTCCCTCAGAAGCGGGCTCGAAACCTCCAAGAAATCACATACGCCACAACTCGGCGGCATAGCCTCCCTCACGCTCGGCATAGTTGTTCTTCATCATCATCTGTCAAAAGACGCTCGCGTAAGAACGCAACATTTTGAAATCAATGTGGAAGACAAAAAGAACTCAGCAGGGGTATGAACAAGGAAGAAAAGGGGTAAGTCGAGAATTCATTCATTATCTTGACAAATTTTATCTTTAGAAAATAGGTTTTATCCTCACTACGACCATTCTAACTATGGGTGAGCCTACAGTCAGTATGGCTCGATGCACCTTCTGTCGGGACCCGAATTTGCAAATCCAGACCCTCTGTGTATTCAGCACTAGTCCAAGAACGCGCTAGTGCACACAATCTCAATATTGGTAAATATCATAATCATACCACTCGATACTAATAAAGTACTTTAATTAGATAATTAAACTGGTTGCTTGACCTTAAGGTCAAGTTACAAATATACGCCTCGCATGGCGAAACTTAATAAAAGAGAACTAATAGCATGAAAAAGTAAGATAACATCGTGGCGCCATCCAGTATACCACAGCAATCCATTTGGGCTCGCTCCCTAGTTAGACGGTTCCTCTTGGAGCTCCTCCTCCAAAGTTGGTGTAGACTCTTCCTCAACCGGTGTTGTATGGTGGCAAGGGTGAGTACTTGGTACTCAAAGAAGTTATGCACGAGAATGCACTAATATACTACATGCATGGCTTAATACAAAGGAATAGCTCAAGGTATATTTGCGATGAAATGACATTTAACAAGTATCATAAGTAGATTCGAAAGCAGTAGAAACGAGTATAACATCAATAACTTTTCCAGGGGTTAAATAAACATTTTCTCCACTCCTAATCCACATTTCCATCAACATCATTATTAACCAAACCGAACCTTTCAAGTCCAAGTTATTTTCAAGAAAGTCTAACCCTTGACCATTTGTAATTCGGCGATGTCCAATACCGCGGACACGGCTATTCGAATAGATTTTACACTCTGCAGAGGTTATGCACTTTACCCACAAGATACGAGTCAAACACCACAAAGGCGAGTGTCCGTAATGCAGAGTCTTTCGTAAACTTCTAACAAAGCACAAGTGGTCCTCCGGCGATTGCACACTAACCCTTCCTTAAGCGGCGAAGTTTAGGCAATCCACCGTTAGATGGGTACCTGGCATGACCGATGCGCTCCTCGTACAACTACACAAAGGGTGTAGTTGACATTCGAGGTCCCACAGTGCGTTATTAGCAACTTATTCAACTAGGTCCGTCCCATTACGACATGTGGTTGCACGCGTTTGACTCGGTTCAAAGGATTGCAAGGTTAAGTCCTTAGGGTGACCAGGGCAAGACTACCCAAGAACCAAAACAACGTTCCTGCCACAACCGCCCACCCGATCATTCTTGCCACATGCCCTGGTCGAAAGCTATTTATCAAACTGCCATGCTTGATTACCATGCACCACGTGCCATCAACATCGCAACACATGATACCTTTCCAAAACAGGTTCAATATGTCATTAAGTCAATATTAGCATTTGATTGTCCAAAATCATGTCATAAGCACGTAGCAGGTCTAAGCAATATACTACAACGATCTAAATTCCCGTGTTAGCAATTTAGTAATGTCCAACTATTTAATCCTCAACTAGGGTGACAAGGGGTCATGGCACATATTTAATTAACCAAGGTGTCGTACAACAATTTGGCATTTATCTAATTTCCCATAATTAAATAAAGCATTTTCTAGTTAAACTAGCATGCAATAATTTAAACCCAAAGTAATTTGAAAGTGGGATAAACATGGTCAAAGCAAAACTTGCCTTCAAAGAGCACTTGTTATTGGTCCTGAGCTGGCTCCTGGGTCAACACTTCACCTTCGAAGCCTTCGGGCACTTCAACGTCGGGGTGTGACGTGGACGATTCTGGGCCCTTGGATCTGGATCGAACGGTTGGTGGAGCTCGATCGACAGCGATAGCGCGCGGCGGGGCTGGCTCTCCAGAGACGAGGATGGCGACACGCCCGACGGCATTTGGGCGTGATTTCGGCGAAGTGAAAGGTCCCCTCTGGCGCGGCTTGACCTTGCGGTTCCGGATCTAAGCTCAACGGCGGCGGAGGACGACGGACGGCGGCGGAATCGGCGATTAACCGCGGCGGAGTGCAAGACTAACTACGGTGAGCTCGCGCGGGCAAACGGCGGCGGCTCAGGCGACGTGGGCTAGGGCTACTGCAGTGCGCCGCGGAAGTCGGCTACCATGGTGGCGGCGGCGCATTAAATAGGGCCTCGGCGTCAGTGAAACTCGCGAAACCGGCGCGCTGATTGCGGCGGAATCCGAATTGGATTCTGATCGGGTGGCGTGGCTCACGCGAGCCGTTGGATCAAGATCCAACGGTCGCGAGGGTTTGGGCTCTCGGTCCGCGAGCGACTTAGGTGGCTCCTTGCGGGCTTGGGTTCGGAGTGGCGTGATGTGCGATCGTGGCGGGTGGTTCTCGATCCAACGTCACGCGTTAAGGTTAAGCGATCGGTTCGGCCGAGGTCGGCTTCTGTTGGACTCGAGTTTGACTTGACTCGGTCCCGGCTTCGGATGAAACAAGATAAACCAACTCGATTTTTCCAGCGATTAAATAATCCAAATAAATTACCAGAAATTCATTTAATTTATTAAAAACAGCAAAACACTCAGAAAAATTCCAAAACAATTCTAGAAAATATTTTGGAGCATTTTGGACTCAAATAAAATATTTCCAACAAAAATTTATTTGTAAAATCAAATTCTTTAATTATTTCAAAAGGGGATAAATTCAATTAAACTCCAAATAAATTCCAAAAAATTCCAAAAATTCACCAAAGTGCCAAATCTTGATTAAATTCATGAAAAGCAAAAATTGGGGTGTTACAAACCTCCCCCCTTAACAGAATCTCATCCCCGAGATTCAGGGTTTACTAAAGAAATATGTTCGGAAACTCTTTCTTCAATTCCTCTTCGCGCTCCCAAGTTGCTTCACTCTCCGCATGGTTGCTCCATTGAACTCTGCAGAAACGGGTTGACTTGTTTCTCGTTTCTCGATCTATGGTGTCCAGAATCTTGATAGGGTGCTCCTTGTAAGTCAGATCCTCTTGTAGCTCGACTGTCTCTAGTGGTGTCTACTCATCAGGTACTCGGAGACACTTCTTCAGCTGGGACACGTGAAACACGTCATGTACTCCTGCTAGTGATTGCGGTAACTCTAGCTGGTACGCAACTTCACCTCTGCAGTGAGAACCTTAAATGGTCAATATATCGCGGCCTTGAGTTTTCCCTTTGGCATGGAATCTCTTAACTCCCTTGAGTGGTGTGACTCTAAGATACACGTAAATCTTAGGCTCAAAGCTTAGGTCTCGCGACGACGGTTGTCGGCGTAGCTCTTCTGTCTTGATTTGTGCTATCTTGATCTTTCTTGGATCATGGCAATCTGTTCTTCGGCCTCTTGAAGAATGTCCGTCCGAAGACACGCAGCGTTCAACTGCCTCGTTCGGTTCAACGGTGTGCGACAAGGTCGGCGTATAGTGCTTCAAATGGCGACATCTACAGATCGGCCTTTGATATTGTTATTGTGCTGAACTTCGTCTGACACGGCTGCATTTTTATCCCAAGAGGTAGCATATGCCAATGCACAAGCTCGTAGCATGTCCTCTAGAATCGGATTAACTCTTTTCGGTTTGCCCATCCGTCATGGATGATAAGTCAGATCTTGAAGTTCAAACGGGTTCCCATGGCTTCATGCAGTTTGTTCCAAAACCTCGAGGTAAACTGGGTACCTCTGTCCGATACAATCTTCTTCGGCACTCCGTGCAAACAGACGATCCTGGTCATGTACAACTCCGCTAATTTATCTCCCGAGTAAGTGGTCTTTACGGGAATAAAGTGAGCGACCTTAGTGAAGCGATCCACTATGACCCATATGGAGTCATATCCTCCTTGAGTCTTGGGTAAACCGGTAATGAAGTCCATTTCGATTTCCTCCCATGTCCACTCAGGTATCTTCAATGGCTGCAGCAGTCCCGCTGGCCTCTGATGCATTGCCTTGACTCTCTGACATATGTCGCACAGCGCAACATGCTCGGCAACTTCTCGCATCATGCTCGGCCACCATAATCTTTTCTTTAAATCCTGATACATCTTGGCACTTCCCGGATGAATTGAATACTTGGAGTCATGGGCTTCTTCTAAGATTAATTGCCTCAGCTCCTTCTTGTTTGGCACACAAATTCGATCCTCCATCCACAACGTGCCTTGCTCATCCAGCTTAAAGTCCTTTGCTTTGCCTTCATCCATTTTGGACTTAATCCTGCGGATCTTGTCATCATCCTTCTGTCCTTCTCGGATCTGATCCTCTAGGGTAGGCTTTACTTCTAATGTGGCCAAGAATCATCCACAGTACTACTTCAACTGCATTCTCAAAATTCCTCACATAGCTCATCCCGACTCGTGGCTATCAACATGTTCACAAAGATGGCTTTTCCGACTCGAGGCATCGGCCACCACGTTAGCCTTTCCTGGATGGTAATGGATTCCAACATTATAATCCTTGATCAACTCTAACCATCTCCTCTGCCTCATGTTCAGGTCTGATTGGGTGAAGATGTATTTGAGACTCTTATGGTTCGTGTATACCTCACATCTGTTTCCGATCAGATAATGATGCCATAACTTCAAAGCATGCACTACTAGACGTGGCTCTAGGTCATCGTTGGATAATTTTCCTCGTGCGGCCTCAACTATCTTGATGCATAAGCGACGACCTTTCCGTTCTGCATCAGCACACATCCAAGTCCTTGGCGCGATGCGTCACAATAAATATCAAAGCTTTGATTGACGTCCGGTAGAACTAACACCAGTGCTGATGTCAATCGCCTCTTCAGCTCTTGAAAACCCTTCTCGCATTCCGGCGTCCATGCAAACTTCTTCTCCTTTTTCGAGAATTGGCGTGAGAGGTTTCGCAATTGTCTAAAAGCCTTCAATGAAGCGGCGGTAATATCCTGCCATACTAAGGAAACTACGAATGGGTCACGGCTTCTACCGCTCCTGCAACACAAATTTTCTACCTTGCTCAGTCGACGGCGACTCCTCTGCGGTCATTACATGTCCGAGGAACTCCACCTTGTCCTTCCAAAAGTCACACTTGCGAACTTGGCTAAAAGTTGCTTTGTTCCCTCGGCTTTTCCAAAAACTTGCCTCAAGTGCTCTGCATGATCATTCTCTCTGTCTTGGAGTAGATTAAGATATCATCTATGAACACAACAACAAACTTGTCCAAATATTCCATGAATACCTTATTCATCATATTCATGAAATAAATTTGGGCGCGATTCGTCAAACCAAAGGACATAATCAGAACTCGCAATGTCCATATCTTGGACGAAAATGTGGTCTTCGAATATCTTCCGATCGGATCTTCAATCGGTGGTATCCCGATCTCGGATCAATCTTGAGAGAAAACTCCGCTCCTCTCAGGTGATCAAACAAATCATCGATCCCGGTAGCGGGTACTTATTCTTCACGGTGACTTCAATGAGTGCACTGGTAGTCAATGCACATCCTGAAACTTCCGTCCTTCTTCTTAACGAATAAGTGGCGCTCCACGATTTACCTAACTCGGCCTCGATGAATCCTTTCTCCATCAACTCTTCAAGTTGCTTCTTCATCTCTACCAATTCTTCGGTGGATATCCATAGGGTCTCTTTTGCTATCGTGGCCATGCAGTACAAGCTCTATCACAAACTCTATGTCTGCAATGCAGCGGCATACCAGGTAGATCTTCGTGGAAAAACATCCCGGGTACTCATTCACCATGAGATATCTTCTATCTTGATTGCCTTGCATTTGTTAACCATCAACTGTCCATCTCTAGCAAACAGCGGCTTGAAATTCAACTTTCCTTCCACACGGGCTCTCAACTGAGATAATCCTTCGTCCACAATCCAAAACGGCCTTGTGCTGGGATAACCAATCCATTCCCAAAATAACATATAAGGTTTGGGTTTCCAAAATAATAAGGTTCGCTAGGAACTCTATCTCATCTATTAATATTCTCACCCCAGAACATCTTACTTTAGTTCGAAGTTCGGAACCAGGGGTTTGAACTAAAAGCATGCATTTAAGTCTTGCAATCTCCAAATCATTTTTAGCAGCAAAGCCTTGAGAAACAAAGCGAATGCAAAACTCCGCAGAGTCAAACAAAGCGCTGCAGTGCGAGTTAACAAGTAACTTACCCAAAGACGACATCGTGGTGATTACGGAGTGCCTTCTGCGATGACATGGTTGACTCGGCCTCTCATTATGGTGCTCGATCTTTGCTCCACTGGTGTCTTTGTTCGCGGTTGGCTCCTGGTGCATGCGTCCTGGCCGGTGTGGATCCCAGTTGAAGCGGGGAGTCCACTCCTGCTGTCTTCTTAGGAGCAAGCTGTTGGAAAAGTGCCTGGCTCGTTCCGATTGTAGCAGCGTCTCTCAATGTCCCCTGTGGCCTTTGCTGACGGCGTTTGGATGGAGCTAAGTCTCAGTAGTTCTGATTGACGGGTCTTGGTGCTGGTGACGGTGTCCTTGTAGCATTCTGCGGCTGGAATCTGAAAAACTGATTTGGCGCAACCCTAAAGCATTGCTGCGCTCCCTGACGCGATCCCTGCTGTTGCATCCTTCGCTTCCTGTTGTCGTCCAGTTCCTTGCGCTTGTCCTCAAGAATGAGTGCCTTGTTCACAAGCTCCTGGAAATCTGAAAAGGTGTGGGTGATCAGTCCCACCTACAGTCCTGAGTTAAGTCCCTTCATAACGCTTAGATGCGGCTTTATCTGTCGCTACATCCTCGAGTGCAAGCGTGCAAGCTGTGTGAACTTGTTCAGGTATTCGGCCACCGGCTGATTACCTTGCTTCAGTGCTCTGAACTCTTCCTTAAGGTCCATGATTCCTTCTGGCACATGATACTGACGAAATGCAGCTGTAAACTCCTCCCAAGTGATGTCCTGAGGGTTCTCCCATGTGGCACAGAAGTTCTCCCACCATTCGGCGGCGGTCCCTTCCAACTGATGAGAAGCGTAGAGTACCTTCTCATTTCCCATGCATTGAGCAATGTGTAGCTTCCTTTCTATTGACCTTAACCAATCATCGGCCTCCAACGGATTGGCATTCCCAGAGAAAGTGGGTGGGTGAGTCCTCATGTACTCTGACAGTCTTGAATTCTAGCGTTGTAGCCTGAGCAGTGATGTGTTGCATCTGTTGCACCATAGCATGCATCAACTGAGTCTGAGCAGCAAGAAAAGCTCCAAAATTCTGCATGTCAGCTAGCGGTGCTAGGTGGGAGTGCGGGTGCTCCATCATTGGGGTTCCTAAATCAGGTGAGAACCACTTCCATTGCCTCCAAGGTTTCATGGTGTTCACCATCATCGATTGCTCCAAGGTTTAGAGATGAGAGGGAACAAGAATAGACAAGTAATAGGGAAACTTATGCGGGGGAAAAGTGTAACTCAAAAATCCAACTTTATTATTAATAATAATAACTTGGTATGGTCGCTTACAATACCTAAGGGCCTTGCAACACATAATGCACACTCGATAAGCAATGAAAATCCAACGCCCTCTAAAGGGTGACTCTTATTCTATAACGCAGACTCGGCGAAGGAGTCTCAACCTCAACGCCCTCACGGCTAAGCACTCGTCGAGAAAACCTCCACCGCCTCATCGCGGCCAGGTGCGGCGGCGCATAAGCGCGAAACAATCGCCATGCCCTGCAATCTGCGGTATGGTTGATATGACGCAGGCGTCCTCCTCGGCTCTGGATCTGGCTTCTTTTGTGGCTGCGTGGCGCGGGTGCAGGTGGCGCCTCTTCACGGGTCCTCCTCTCGCTCTAGGCTTCCAACTCCAACATCGATCGGGGCCCTGTCCATACAATCCTGGTCTCGGCTTCTGCGATCCTTTCCGCGGCATAAGCGGCGTACTACGGGCATTCTCTAAATGCTTCTTCTCTTCCTCAACCTGCTTTGAGCCTTCTTCAACTCCCTGGATGTGTCATCGATCAGGTTCTTCCTGGCGGCGGCTAATGCGGCTACAAGTGAGTGGCGGTAGCATCCTCATCCTCTATCGGCTTCCGTGAGCTCTGCTTGTCTCGGCGTGGGTGGTGACGGAACAACTTTGTGCCCTTCCAGGCTCCCTCGAGTAGGTGCGAGCGATCTGTTGCATTGCTCGACGCGACACCTCCTGAATTCTCATCTCAAAGGTAGACCTCACAGCGGTGAAGTGGAAAGAGCGTGAACCCCGTCTTCTCTCAGCATACACCGTGATCCGGACGTCCCATCCTATGACCACTCCCGCTTGCACGAGGTGTAGTCCCTCGGTGAAGCGGGCTCTCGAAACCTCAAGAAATTGAAGCATATCGCCACAACTCGTGACATAGCCTCCCTCACGCTCGGCGTAGTTATTCTTCATCATCATCAGTCAAAAGACGCTCGCGTAAGAACGCAACATTTTGAAATCAATGTGGAAGACAAAAAGAACTCAAGTAGGTATGAACAAGGAAGAAAAAGGGGTAAGTCGAGAATTCAATTATTATCTTGACAAATTTTATCTTTAGAAAATAGGTTTTATCCTCACTACGACCATTCTAACTATGGGTGAGCCTCACAGTCGATGGCTCGATACCACCTCTGTCGGGACCTGAATTTGCAAATCCAGGACCCTTTGTGTATTCAGCACTAGTCCAAGAACGCAGCTTAGTGCACACAATCTCAATATTGGTAAATATCATAATCATACCACTCGACACTAATAAAAGTACTTTAATTAGATAATTAAGCGGTTGCTTGACCTTAAGGTCAAGTTACAAATATACGCCTCGCATGGCTAAACTTAATAAAAGAGAACTAATAGCAGCGGAAAAAGTAAGATAACATCGTGGCGCCATCCAAGATACCACAGCAAATGGTGGGCTCGCTCCTAGTTAGACAGGTTCCTCTTGGAGCTCCTCCTCCAAAGTTGGTGTAGACTCTTCCTCAACTGCGTGTTGTATGGTGGCAAGGGTGAGTACTTGGTA